>ML675700.1:2498983-2600612 GCA_007922155.1 Mesoclemmys tuberculata
TAAGTATATGGAGGGGATGTTATGATGGGATAGTTTAATTTGAACAACTGATTTGGATTATCGGCAGATAAGTCTGCTCAATGGTCTGTGGGAATGTTGATGGGATGGGAACTGAGTTACTGCAGAGAATTCCTTTTTGGGTGCTGACTGGTGAGTCTTGCCCGCATGCTCGGGGTTTAGCTGATCGCCATATTTGGGGTCGGGAAGGAATTTTCCTCCGGGGCGGATTGGCAGAGGCCCCGGAGGTTTTTCACCTTCCTCTGCAGCGTGGGGCATGGGTCGCTTGCTGATGGATTCCCTGCAGTTTGAGGTCTTCAAATCTCACTTTTGAGGATTTCAATAACTCAGTCATGGGTTCGGGGTTGTTATAAATGTGTATGGGTAGGGTTTTGTGGCCTGCCTTGTGCAGGAGGTCAGACTAGATGATCATATTGGTCCCTTCTGACCTATGAGTCTATGAGTGCTCAGTTTTAGCTAAATTGGCAATTTGTCCGAGCCGCATTTGTCCTCATGAATTGCACGGTGTAAATCATTGCCTGGGAAGCAGAGAAAGGATGGTAATGTGTGTATTTTTTTTTTTTTTTTTTGGTTTGCTTTTTACTCTGTTTCCAGTCTTTAATTGAAAAGGGGACAAGGACTCTCTTTTTTTTTTTAATGCTATATGTGTACTGGCTCAATGGGTTCCGATCCTTAAATGAGGTTCCCAGGCACCAAGGTACACAGACATTAATGATAAAGTTAATACATGGGCATTAAAGGGTTTCCTTCTGATAAATCCTTCTGAGACGGTTGGACTTGCAGGCTCTAGTATATTTGTTACCTTTTTTGAATATACATAAAAGCACTAATTTTATTTATCTAGCAGAAAATGCTGTGGGATCAAGCCAAATTACTAGAGAGCCAAAACAGGTGCAAATCTGAGACCATACACAGCTTTAAATTCCTCAAGCCTAAGGACTATCAATTTTGAATCAAGAGCTGCAGAATGAAATCTAGGAGGCTTTTTCATAGTTCCTGCTATAAACTGACTTGTTCTCCCCAGATGACATGGACAAATAAACTTTTTTTAATCTATCACTGAATTGGACTCCACCAAAATGGCTATCAATGCTTAAAGCAGCGGTTCCCAAACATTTTCGTCACATAACCCCGTTTTCAGATGTGTTGTTGCCCACTACCCCAGACAGCATGGAAGTTGGTGTCCTTGTGCGGCCTGCCTTGTGCGGGAGGTCAGACTAGATGATCATATTGGTCCCTTCTGACCTATGAGTCTATGAGTCCCTGCAGTGTGACCTCACGCACTGTACGTGCAAGGTCATGCCGCAAAGAGGTTGCCATTTTACTTTACAAAACGGCATCTTCTGGTTGCATGCCCTCACACACATACGGTGCGTGTGAGGTCATGCTGCATGGAAGATGCCATTTTGTAGAGCAAAATAGCTTCCCCTGTGCAGCTTGACCTCGTATACCGTGCATGTGAGGTCATGCTGTGCGGAGGAGACCGTTCTTTTAAATAGCATCCTCTGCACGCTTGGGATTGTCGTAACCCCATCTGCTGAGGAAGCAACCCCACTTGGAGTCACGAACCACAATTTGGGAACTTTTGGCTTAAAGAATGCTTAATTTATCTTAATTTTTGTACCTTTGGGCTGTGTGTTCATAATCTGGTTTCTTTTTTGTTCTGTTGGAATTTTATATTCAGGATAGTTACAGCTATGGACGGTCTACATCTGCAAGCAGCTATGAGAGCAAACAGTACTATCAGCCAGCTGCTACCCAGCCTCAGCACACTGCCACAGACTCTTACTACCAGTCAAGTGAGTGCTGCAGAAACCCAGTGTTCACAACTTTAGAGTGGTGTTTGAAAGTATGTACAGTACTGCTAGGTTCAAAATGTTAAACAGTTTATTGGCAGCAGGGTATCAGTTGTAGCTAAAGTGTCAAAAGTAGCCTAATTAGACTCTTTAGAAACTTCGGCAAATGCCTTAAATCTTCTCTTTAGGATGTGAAAAATATCTGTGAAATTGCGATGACATTTTCTTTTTTTCCAGTTCATTAAATGCAGGGCCCCCACATGGGGGGAAAGGGTACACTTTACTAGGGTCCGTAGGCCTTGGGTGGCCCGGTCCAGATTGCAACCCCTGTTATCATGAGGAAAAAATTGTTCATGGCTCATAAGATTGTATGTATGGGTTGACAGATGGTGATGTGTGGGAGGGGGCCCGTGTTACAAGTTTATACTAGGCCTGAAAAAATTGTGCTTGGGTCCTGATTAAATGTCATAACTTGAACACAAATGTTACTTCAAACTTATGTCTCCAAAAAGATTTGTAAGAATGTGAATGTGCAAATAATATTTCGCTTCATACGTCTGAGAGAGAAAGAGCTGTCTACACATGACATAAACTGATAGAGTATAAATACATAGTGGTGACTTGAAACCAAGCTGGAAATACTGTTGTTTATAGAGGACTGAATTTGATCATAAATGTAATTTATAATATTAAACTTTGGAACATCATTCCTATCATGAGTTAAGCACACCTACTCAAACTTCAGATGAAAAATAATTTACTAGGTGCCCACGAGTAGTTACAAAAACTCAAGCCAATTCCTCAAGCCTTTGGGTATATTTACATATTGAAATATAATGAAATATAAAAAATATACAGCATGCCCTATTTATAGAGAAAGTTATAATAGAAAATGTCGGGATAGTTTTGCATTTTTATTGAGGAAGCAAAAAACACAAAACTGATTCCCGTGCATCTTTGCTTGCACACAGATTGCTGTGCATTAGGATTCACCTTAAAGCTTGTGAATTCTAAATGTTTGTTTCATTTTTGTAACTGTATAGGTTCCCTCTAGTGGCCAAAATAATAGCTTTAAACTTTTGTCAATAACTAAAATCTCTTTAGCCTACTGGCATAAGCCTGCATGAGTCCATTCATTTATTATTATTACTACTACTACTATAACTCAAAGGTATTAAGTTCATGTCATGTTGAAGGTATATTAATCTTTAGCATTAAAAATTCTTCATGTTGTCTTGCTGCTTTTTTCTTCAGGATCCAATTGGGTCACTGTTTTTTCAGAACTAGATTCTTTCTGATCCAGAGTTTTTTCGTATTTAACAAAGCTATTTAAATAATTCTATTTAAAAAGCAAAACAGATATACAATATTAAGCATTTTGTCATGAAGTTTTGCTCAAGGGTGCTTTTTGGCTAGCGGCTTTTCAAGGGTTGTACAAATCCATAACACACTTAAGATTTTATGAGCAGTTGCTGTAGGTAAATGGACATAGGAAACTATTCATATTAAATCTTAAAGTCCTTTCTCAGACAGAATTTCAGTTGACATTAATAAGAATTTTGCCTCATTATTCTTAAGACCCTGAAGTGGAATGATTACTTCAATATTAAGGTCGAAGTTGTCTCCTAAAAGTGAATACCTCTGGCATGATGGTTAGATCAAACATTTTAAGAACATAGTATTAGCCATACTGTATGAGAACATTTGTCCTTCAAGTCTGGTATCCTGCTTGTAGCAGTGATTAACTTAAGCTTTAGAAGAAGGCAAAAATCCTCATAAAACCCCCAGCCAATTGCTTGTATTCATAGGCGTGAAGGAAGGATTTATTCATCACTTCTGTGGTGATTCTTGAAGGATGAAATTTGACTAGCCATATATTAGTATATGTAACTACAAATTATTATTGGTAATACATTTATCCAGATCCTGTTTAAATCCAGCTGCAATATTCCGTTCTCTGGCTTCTTGGGGCAATTTTACAGGTTAACTACATGCTGTCTGAAGAAGTGTTTCTCATATGTGGGTCCATTGGTCAATCCAGAAGACTCACTGCTGGGTAGGTCTCTCCCACTCGTCCACAGAGGCAGCTGGCTCGACTTTTTGGTGGCAAGAGGAGGTTCTGATAACCAAATGCAATTGAGCTGCCACTGTGCTCAGAGCTAGCTGTACTCAGCTTTCCTCCTCTGAAGCACTTTGCTCTTCTTACTTTCTACCTGGCTCTTCCAGATTTGCTCCTACTGCTGGGAAACCATCTGTATCTCTTGAACACTTCTCTGTCTCCTGTTTTCCTCTGCTTTGCTGAAGTGGTGATTGTGCCTTTGGCGAGGTGCTTCAAAAGAGCTTCTTAGCTGGGTTGGTCCTGCTTCAGCACCAGAGAAACACTTCGGCCCCAGCAATAGCTTTTCAGTGACTGTTTTTCTCCTTTACCCCACTTCAGGGAAGTTTCCCAGCAATGGCCTTCCTCTTCCTTTGCATCAGCACTGCTCGGCACAGGTCTGCCATTTTGTAATTTCTTTTCCCTCAACTTCAAGGTTAGGGGAAAGCAGATCCTGTAGGGAATATGAAATCTAGTAGAATTCAGCCATTTCCACCTTCCTGGTAGTGTGTGGGGCTGTGATAAGGTCCTTCTCCAAAAGAGACAGCGAACTATCTGTTAAAAGTGTTGCTGCCAAAGGCAGTATAATGCTCACAAGTCAACTCGGTGTCTGGCCATCTACTTCCATCCTGTCATATCAGTACATTGAAGTTTTTCCTTCAGGGCCAAATTTTACTTCTATCAAAAACAACTTGTTACAACCAAGGCTTGATAGCATGGGAATAATTATTTTTAAATTGTTTTTAATTGTTTTTCCTCCTTGAGGAAGAAAGTCGACATCCAATTATTTGAAAGCTATAATCTCTCCTGGAGCTGTTAGAGAGGATTTAGATTTTCCATACCCCTTTTCTAGTCATTAGGGACCAACCTCAATTCAGAAAGACATGGAAGAGCCAAATGTTGTTCCCCATTCCTGGGTTAAGAGAGTTCAATGAAGATGAAAAGATGAGCTCTTAATCCCTTTCTCTGGTTCATCTGGAAAGGAATAGCCATTTTTCCTCTTCACCACCATTGCCAAAGGGGAAAGATGGAATGAAGACCAAATCCAGAAAATCCGAGAAGTGTAAAATTGCCTGCTTTTTAAGCAAACGTAAACTCCTTGACTTGGACACTGGATGATTTAGACAACTTCTAAAGTGCAATTCTACTCTTGTGTCTTTGTTTTATCTATACACTTTGTTAGATTCCATGTTTGTATCTCATTGATTATCAAATTTGCTCAGTTTACAAAGAAAAAAATATCAGGCCATATTCTACCCTCAGTTAGACCTATGCAACTCTGTTAGCCTATGTGAAATTTGCAGGGAAGTCTGGTAGGAAAAAAAATTTCTAAACTGCATAAATTTCATGGGGGGCCACAATAAACATGGAACTGGACAGTGACATTTTTTAACCACTTTTCAGAATAGAGCTGCATTTAAGAAGACAACTCAAGATAATGCTGACCAGGCATTCTTGTATCTCAAAGATACATTAAAGATGAGGAAATCCAAGGGTAAAGTAGTATTCACTAGTCTCTTCAGAAAACCATGGATTCAGGACTTCACCTACCCAGAGGTTCCTCTGCAAGGCTTATCTTAAACTCCACAAGATCTAGGAAGATGCATGTACAGAATTTTTATATATTTTCAGATTACAGCTCATTTGCCCTGGCACATCATTACAGAAAGATCCTTACCACTGGTATTAAAGCCTCTAAATTTTTTTCAAATGCTAAAGTGAAGAGCAAGAGTTGCCTCGAGCTTCAATGACTTGGCATAGTATTGTTCAAGAATCCTCTGTCATGGTTAAAAAGCCTTCTTCACTTTGAGAGGTCTGTCCAAAATAACCAAGAGCTTTCGTTCAGTTATGATGCTTGCTCTGATATAAGATTCTCTGCCAGATCTCTGCAGTGTTATAGCAAGAAGAAATTTGTGGTTCAGAACTTTGAACAGGAACTTGACTGCTAGCTCAAATCTCACCCAACTTTGTTTTGATGTTTGTTTGGTGGTTCCTGAGAAAAAGCTTTAAGAACTCTTCAAAATTGAGCAATCTCTTCATAACTGAAGATCTCTGGGAGTTACTCTTTGAAATACTGATGTCACCCCTGATATCAGCCTCTGTTTTTGTTAAGTCCTGAGCTTGAATCCAGGCCTGTTGGGTTCCAGGAAAGCAGCGTTGGCCACTGCACCCACCAGTTCATCCCGTTACCAAGGAATTCACAGACTTGGGTGGGCTAACTTCCAGGGTTCTGCGACCTGCTTTCTGATTGGCCACATGATCTTGACTCTGGTTGGTTGGTGACCATAAATAAACTTCCTGCTTCCTTTCTGTCCTTCTCTGAGCATCAAACCATTACCCACTAATTGCTTTTAGGGCACTGTTTGACCCTACCTTACCTGACCCTGTCTTGTCCCATCTGATCCTTCTTGCTGCCTTAACTGACACCGCTAGCTGTTACTCTGTACGTTCTCCTTGGATTTGATCTCCTGGTTATCAGACCTCTTGCATGAACTCTGACCATGACCTGGATGGACATTACTGTGTTTCTAACCAGCTCTTAATTTTCTTCATGCCTTCAGACATGGGAAATACGTATGCAGTCCCTCAATGAGGATGTCCCTGGGATCATTTCAGGAAGAAGGATTCTCAGAGTCTCTTTAAGCTATGCCAGCTTCTGGCCTCTTACTGTTTTTGGGGGATTCTTATTTTGGTGGCGGGATTGATACAACTCAAGGCAAATAGGGAGTAGAGCAATGGTTCCCAAACTTTTTACATTACATCTCCCTCTCATCATGAAGCAGGGCTGTGGTTGAGGCTGGAGCTGGGAGCAGGGCCGTACCGGGAGCCAGGGGCCGAGGCCACATCTGGGAATGGGAGTAGGAGCAGAGGTGGAACCACAGCCAGGAATGGGAAAGGCGGGGGAGGGAAAGAGCACATCCTGCTGTGCCCTCCCCCCCCGATGTTCTGCTGCACCCCCCTAGCGGTGCATGCCCTACAGTTTGGGGACCTCTGGACTAGAGGTTGTAAGTGAAGGATATATGGTACTGTTTCAGCAAATTTCACCTTTTTTTTTTTCTTTTTCTTCCCCTCAAATTGAAAAATTAGCAGTGCAACAGTCCATTCAGAACTTAGAAAAACTAAAAGTAATAGCTCCTGTTCCTCTCCAAGAACAACAGGAAACTGTTCCAGAGTTGTGATGTCAAACTAGAAGCTTTTGCTGAATCTCTTCTTTGAATTAGGAAAACATGGCTCTGAATGTAACTTTTTAAAACCCAGAATCTAGATGCCAATTGTTGCCAATCTCCATTTTCCCATCCAAACAATTTTCTAAACCTCATGGTGTTTGTAAGGTTCTGATTATGAGATACAGATGTACTGTTATCTTGACATTCTCTCAGTGAACAAAACAGTTCAAAATGCAGAAAGACTTGCAAGACTCGCTAAATTCAATGCAACTTCTGTGGCAACATGGTTTTAGTATCTATCCCAAAAGCTCATGGAATTTCATCATAGAATGACTTACATCTCAGGAAGAAATATCTCTCATCCTGCAGTAGTGTAGTCTTACTCATGGACAAATTCCAGTAATAGTTTTGGCTAATTGTTTTATCATGTACCATCAAAAATTATAGTATGGGCCATAACTGACCAGAATCTTAATCCGTTTGCAGAAACTGTTTAATGGGAAATTATTTACCACTGACCTCTGTGAGATCTTCTCTGGCAGAACTGGAACTTCCAGCTACATAACTGGATCATGTGTTGACACTTCCAAGAAAATGGTAGTTTTGGTGTTTGGGAAGCTCCTTTAGGCAAACCTTATTCAACGCCACACCAGCTCAAGATGAAGACAGATGCTTGTCAGTTTGGGGTACACAAGAAAGACGTGAACCCTCGTATTTCAAATGTTAAAAAAGAGAGTCTTTAGCCTAAACCTACCTGTCTAAAACTCACAGCAGTTTGAAAATAATGCCCAATTCTAGTAGAGTGATGATAGCAGGAAGAGCTGTGCGGTATGTGCACCAACATGGAGGTACCAAAAGTCATTAACAAAGGATACAAACAATGAAACAGACTGCAGCTAGTAATGAAAGCAACTTCTATCTAAAGCAACTTCTATCTAAAAAGTTAAATCATCAAGGCATCTGGCTAGCTTATCGACTGTCCCTAGAGTACTGGGAGCTGGATCAGACGGTGTCCTGAGGTTTATATCAGCATGGGATGCACCACATTTGGATCTCTCTATCTTTCAGAGAAGCAAGATCCCATGGATCTTCTCAAGGCAACAGAGAAGCTCTTGCCCCATGGACACCATCTTCATCTCATGGACTGTACATCTTTGAACCAAAGGTGTCAGGAAAAGTAAATTAGACAAAGCAAGAATGGTTCTTAAAGCAATTTTTTGGCCCCAGAGGTTTTGGTTTTCTTACCTGATGCAAAGAACCACCCCAACTTTCCAACCTCTTGTCTCCATCCAGATCTTGAGGCTGCAATGCTTGGTATTTGAGGTTAGGTATTTTAAGTTTTTGCATATTTTCAGAAAACAGTGAGGATCCTTTTAAAATCTAGGAAGAACTTTACCTTCTGGTCTTATCAAGGTATTTTGAACATAGTTTCTCATTTAATGTAGACTTTGCACTGTAGGTGTAACACCACTCTCCTATGTGGATCATTGGAAGCAGGATTTGAACCTGGACATCTGTGTCTTATTGCATGAGCCTTTACTTCTTAGGAAAAAAGACGCAGCTACTGTCCAAGCCTGTGGGTAGGCTTATACACATCTGTGACCTAGCTACCCCTAGAAGGGGACAGAACACCACACCAAATGGGTGTGGGTTACACAGACAGCCTCTGGCACCTTCCAATTCAGTCATATCAGAGTTCCTTATTGCCAGATTCAAGTAAGGCTTAAGCCCTATTATCCTGTCTTTTCCACGTTCAGCACTAAGATGTCTATCTTCAGGAAGGAAGTTAACAGTAATGCTCCCAATTGTCATGTGACATATTCTTTAAAAGCTATATCTATTCCAAAGAATATTTCATATATTTTAAATCTGGAATTTAATCTTAGTTCTACAAGCTACAACAAAATAATCTTTAAACCTTTATCCAAATGTTCTTTTTATATACATTTGCTTCAAGCAGCGTTATTTATGTACCTTGTCTCAGTTGATCAAATTTCACCATTTGGGAGCATTATCTATCTGAATAGAATCTGCATATTTTTCCAAACAAAATGGTTCTCAGACCTGCTACAGAGACTGCCTTTCATTCATTTTTGTCCCAAACCAATTAATCCAACTGAAATTGCTGTATACCCTCGATGTTTGGAGCACTCTAAAACATTACTTGGGTAGAACTGAATCATAGAAGTCAGATGCATGGTTTGTCCTATAAAATATCTACAAGATAGGCAAGAAAGCCTCAAAGTTACAATTTCCATATGGATCAGACTGGCAATGAAGCAAGGATACCTCTCATCTAGTAAAGATTCTTCCAGAGGATTCATGATGCACACCATAAGGCTGAGCTGACCTTCCTGGACAGAAAGCAATGGTGCTTTGAAGCAGGAAATTTGCAAGGCAGCTATGTGGTCTATGTATGTTCTTTCACCCAACGCTGAAAAGTTTGACCTCTGTGGATACAACAGAACCCTATTCGGCAATAGGGTTCAACAAGATGCAGTTGATATGCAATAGCTTAATTAAAAAATTATAGTGCATGCGGTGTCCCTTGCCTTCCTTCTGGCCATTATTTTGTTTCTGGCAACGTTCGTTACCTTTACTGCCTGCTATATCCCAGCAGTGAGTCTTCTGGATAGCTGGATGGTCCTTGTGAATGAGAGAGGAAAACTTTTGGTTTCTCATAGTGGGGACATCCACCAATCCAGAGGAACCCTTCCTAGGTCTAGTTTTTAAAGTATTTATTCTTTTTATAATCGTCTACTGTTTTAAGAAGAGAGTGTGTCTTATTGGTGCATTAAAAATATCTCTTTCCAGTTTTAACCAATTTGTATGAAAGCTTGAGAATAGATCTTCAGGGCCATCTCCTGTCCTGCAACTGGTTATTGGAGTCTCCCTTTTACACCTGAAATCAGAGCCAGCTACCTCCATGGATGAGTGGGTGGAACCTACCCAGCTGTGAGTTCCACTATGAGAAACCAAATTTACAGGTAAGGGAAAAAAAAAAACCCTCATTTACTGTGGCTTTTTAATTTACTTGCTATTAATTCGAGTGACCTCTTGCTTTTTATTATGAAAGAATGCAAAAGGAAAGAACTGATCCATTATTCAGCTGTATCTTTCATTTCTTTCCAGGCTTATATGTTTTGTAGTCTCTCATCATATAAGTTGTATCCTATTGCTAACCATCTTCAGAGTTTTGTTTAGCAAATATATTAGTAGTGAAGAGAGATGACTGTAATCGTTTAGAAGCACATTTATCTATCTTCATTTTTGCAAGAGGATGAGTTTGTATGTTTGCTTTCTAGGCTCCAAAGGTGGCTACACTCAATCTAGTGGTATTTATAATCAGAGCCAGCCCCAGAGACAGGTGACTACAATTAAGCCAGTTCAAACAGTGAGCGCCATGTCTTCAAGCTACAATGCCTACCCAACAGTAACAACTGTTCAGCAGAATGCACCTCCCTCCTCCATCTCCTCGTACACTTCCTCCTCTTCATACAACTCCACTTCCGCATCATACTCTGGTAAGGAGGTAGCTGCCACGCAGTGTTGCACTGTAATTCTCTTTCAGACTATAACCTTCGTAAAATTGCTCCCTTTTCTTTCTGCCTGCTAGGGTCAAATTACTCCAGTTACGATGCCACAGCATACACAGCAGCTAGCACTTACTATCAACCACCTCAGCAGCCCCAGACCCAGCAGCAGCCGCCACCCCCCCCACAGCAACCGAAATCCACGAGCTCTTCTTCATGGAGCAGCACAGGGAGCAGCACCAACACCAGCTCTAGCAACAGCTTCAGCAAAAAACCGCCATTTCAAAACAAACAGCTGAAACCCAAAGGGCCCCCTAAACAGCCTCAGCTTCACTACTGTGACATCTGCAAGATCAGCTGTGCTGGTCCACAGGTTAGCAATCCCCTTTACCCATGTCTCCACTCTATAATTTGCACTTCTTCCCCAGTCATATAGTTTAGCAGATGCTGCTGCAATACGTCCTTTTCAGTGGCTTAATGGTGAAACATCTCAGAAAATAGATATAGCCAGTCCCCCCACTATTGCAGGATGTAGCTGTGAGTGTTGTGGTGCACGAGCCTTATCTAATTGTCTGATAGTGTGCTGGATGTATGGTGAGCTTGGAAGCAAGTGCTGTAGGCTCTCCAAGCATTAGGCTGCACAGAATCTAGCTTTCTGTGGATTTTCATTAATGTTCAGATTTTAAATAGTTAATGTAGGATTATTTTACTATAGTTTCTAGAAATGAGGAGTGTAAATATCTTAGGCACAACTACTATTGACAGTTCCAATAAAGATCAAAACAGTCCCTAATCCTGCCCCCTAAGCTGCTTGGCCTTCTTTCCTTAGCCATTTCACAGGCTGCTGCCTTCAGCCTGCTGCTCCTCTGCTCATAGGCAGCCTCTGTCTCTCTCCTGAGCCTAGTTTCCCTGACTTTAATTTGTATTTTTCCTGGTTTTTTGGCGCTGTGGAGGTTTCTACTGGCTGAATGCTGAACTGGATAACACATTGCCCTCCCTTGATTAGATCCTTTCCTTCTAGCTCAGCCAAGTGTGAAGAAAGATAGTTAGAAATGAGCCAGCAGGTTCTCTGAGAGTTAAACCTATGTAGGGGAAAGAATATTTGAAACAAGCTGTTGCTCAAGATACTTAAGTTTTTATACATTGCTTTTATTAGACATGTTTATTAGACATGCCTGTGTAAATGCCTGACCTTTTTTAAAGCCATAACTTCCCTCTGCAGTGTTTGATGTTCTGACTCATTGCTCATTGTATCTTATCTCAAATTTAGATTGTTAGGTACTTGAGGCAAGGGCCTTTTTTGCATTTTTACTGTCAGACATCTAGTACATTCTTGGGTGATATTTTTAAAAATAATAATAAGTTTGAATATAAATCAGAAGCAATGTTTATCTGCCTTTGTTCTGAAATCATCTGCTTAGCTAGAGCATGTATCATTTAACTAGAGAAGCAGACAGGGTCCTTTGAGAGAGATTATTGTCTCTTATAAACTGGCCTACAAGGTTTTAACACAAGCTATCCTAAGAAATACCATATAGATTTTTGTGATGGTGTCCCCCTCTCATGGTGACAGTAAAGTGTAGCATATCAACAATAATATTGTCCAGCTCTGAAAGTATGGAAAATTCTTACACAGTGTAGAGCCACTGCAATGTAATAAATAATGTTCTGTTCATTGCTCCTAATTAAGAGAATAAAACAGAAGCAAATTATTAAATTCTTCTATAATAGCATCACCCAACTCAGGATTGGGCCCCAATGTTCTAGGTTCCATATTAATACAAAGGAAATGGTCCCTGCTCCAAAATGCTTAGTCTGAAAGCTTCTTAAGCTCAGTAAAGGGAGCTACCATTTTTTATATTCAAGCTGTAGGAAATGCATCTTGCCATTGGAATGAATGAGAAATCTGAGCTTTTTATAGTTTTGCATAGTAAGCTAATTCTTTTAGACTGGCTAATGTAGTATGTAACACTACTTTAAAGCCAGCATCATAAAATTTCTGTTTGTTCATTCACCAGGGTCACATAATTCTTTTTTAGTGGGTAAGTAAAATATTGTGGTTCCATCTCCCTACCTCCAAGTATCATGATGATGATGATGATAATAAAGGGCAGGTGAATAGATTTGTTCCTGGACTGAAAACATTTCATGCCCATCTTGTAGAAATGCTTTAAACCATTGTTAAACTAATAATTAAAAAAAAAAAAAGAACATTACATTTATAATAATAAGCTTTGTTGTCCCTTTAATTCCAATGGCGGCATGCATTCTTTGTTTGTCTGCTTCTTAGCAAGAGGACGAGTCAACTATCAGTAAAATAATTTCCTCTGAGAGACCAGTCTGCCTATAGCATAGTGATATTTAAATGTACCAGACAGTTCTAAAAACTGGTATTAAACAGTACTTGAACCATTCTTTCTGTTGTCCCGTAAATACTGTAGTTATTGAAGCCTAAATGGATTTTGTAGTTGGATATTGTCTTCTGGAGGAAGTAGTCATGTATATGTCTGTGTGTATTTTTGTATATATTATGTATATGAAATCCACATGTGCGCGCACATTTGCTACACCTAATAAGAATCTGTTCGCTTGAATCTGTTACTTCCTCATGCTGCTGCTGTGACTGGTGTTAATGAATGCAATACTCCACAAAAAGACTTTGGGTTGCACACATTTGTACCCTTAAAGCTAGACAGATTCTGAACTGTCTGCAGATGAATGGTTCCAAGGAAATGCTGGGATACTATCAGGATATCACATCACTGCTTAGAATGTATTTCAATGTTTGACTGCAGACTTACCGGGAGCACTTAGAAGGACAAAAGCACAAAAAGAAAGAGGCGGCTCAGAAGACGGGTAACCTGGCAAACTGTGGCCCTCGTGGGGTACAGACACAGCTTCGATGTGAGCTTTGTGATGTCTCCTGCACAGGAGCAGATGCCTATGCAGCACATATCCGGGGAGCAAAGCATCAGAAGGTATGATAGCTCAACAGAACCATGGACGTTTCATGTAGACATTACAGTGTGGGATATCCAATTATAGAGGATGCTGCTTTTCTAAAAAAGTTCAGAGTAGCTCACAGGTACTTGGGGAACATTTCTGAAAAAAAAGTTGAAGTAGAAATCTATCCTACACATCAAGATTTGATCGCAGTAGATGACTGGCTATTCAGAAAGCCCTTGAGCACAAAAGTCTACATTACCACGTTGCTTCAGCGCTAAGCAGTGTACTAGGGTAATGGGATACCAGAAACGCCGCTCTCTTTCTTCTTTCTCCCCTTCCGTGAATGGTAACAGGCTTTTTGGTGCACCTCATGCTTAAAGTAATTCATTTTTCCTCTCAGTAAAATAATCTCTTTGGAAGATATCTGTTTTCTAGTTCTCCTTCAGTGAGGGCGGGGTGCAGGTGAGAGGTGGGGAAGGAAGATTGTTTTTCATTCTTTGAAAGTTTCTTATTAAAGTCTCATCTAATTGAGACGTTTCCCAGCAACAGTTCTCCCTGATCAATTGCAAGTTCTGCTTTTGTTCAGCAAAGACCTGGCAGTTGAGACACTATGCTCTGCCATTCTATAGGTAGGCATGCCCCTTGGTGGGAAAACAGTTTAATACTTTTAAAATGTTTTGCTACAGAGCACGCCTCTGTCTTTCAGGACCACCTACAAAATTGTAGATGTTATAAATATAATATTACAATGGAATAGTTCATCTAAAGTGTGTTTGTAGTATCACTTAATTTTATTATATATTTTTATTGGGTGTGGCGTTTCTGTTTTCTTGCAAACATATACATTTTTCCAGGGAAAAGTTTTATAATATTGCTATTAACTTCTGTCCCTTCCTAGTCCTGCCCTTTGATATGACTACTATTTCATGTATTTTAGGTTGTTAAATTGCATACTAAATTGGGGAAGCCCATACCTTCAATAGAGCCTGTAGTAGTGAACTCTGGTTCGGGAACTACCATTGTTGCAGCAAGTAAGCCAGCTGCCCATGCCCCTACAGCCACATCTGTTACATTGACAAAGCCAACAGCTATAGCAACTAACAGTACAAGCAACATAAGCAAGCCAGTGCTAGTGAAGAAACCAGTTGCATCAAAAATAACATTTGCAGGTATGTCTCTTTAAAATCCATTTTTAAGTGTTCTTGTTTGATGTATTGTCTAAAATCCATCACCTGAATCCATGAATGACAATTTAAAAGGTGCAATTCTTCCAAATGCTTGCAGGTGGGGCCTCTTCATATTCCCATCATTATTCAGGAAAACAGATCAAGGAAAAGTAATTGAACATCAAGCTCCTTAAATCACTCTGGAAAAAGTTTATTTTTTAATCACTTTGCTTCTAAAATCTAAAACTTCAGCAGTCGTCTTCTGTCCCCAAAGGTGCTCCAGAAGCAGAACAGGAATTTTTGTGTTTCTGTACAAATCCGATGGCTTCCATATTTGCTTATTTCTTTTGGACCCTGCTGTTTGAGGAAATGGTGGGAGGGCTTCTGTCGGGAAGTTGCATCGTCTGGCTGTCCTATTTTAGCAGACTGTCAAACACTGGGAATTATATGTTGTTGGAATCTGTAGAAATACTTTTGAATCTTGATATTAAACTGATTTTTATCTCTCACTATTGAGCCTTTGCCTCTTTTAATTTTTTTTTATATTTAAGTTAGCCTTTAAGTACAAGAGTTCGCTACCAGAGAGAAATGCCTCTGAACAGATTATCAGAGAGGAATACTTAACAGCAACTCCTGAACACAAAAAACCTGTAACATTTGGCAGCAACTTGTACATTTAGAATCTACAACAGTGATTTATTTGATCATCAGATCTAAGACCTGGTAAACTGGAAAACGGCTACTGGGAAATGCCCTGTAGTTGTTGAAGTTCAGGTCTGTCACTCTTTCTTTTGAAAGAATTGCTACTATTAAAAGAACTTCCTTATCTTTGCAGTAGTCTAGTTTGCTTGTTAATGGTAGAGGTTGTTTATTTTAAACTTAATTATTGGTTATAAGAGAGTAAAAACTTGTAGTCTGAATGGAAGGCTGATAAGAAAAACTTGCACTTGACTAGCAATGTGTAACTTTTAATTATTACTATAGATGTGGGATTTTTTGGTGTCAGTGATTGTATAGATGATCAGTAAATCTTACCAGTTATGTTTTTGGCAAGTACTATAATGACAAAAAGCTCTGCAGAACTAGCCATGGGTTTATTGTCATTTGGCATTATAAAGAGAAATTAATGATATGATGGATTTGTAATACAAAGCGCTAATAATGAGGATAGGGATACTTTCACAGATTGTAAGGAACCAGGTTGGTTATTAATCCAACTCTCTTTACTCAGGGACTAATAAACTTCAGGCAACAAGCATCAAACTGGAGGAAGTGAAGGTGATGCAACCAAAATCAGAGCTACAAAATGAACAACCCACACATGATGGCTCTGGGGATGGCCCTGGGGGTTTACCTGATGTACAACCTGTGGGACATGACTATGTGGAAGAGGTAATGCTTGACAGCGTTTTTCCACAATTCACAAATGATTAACAAATCAGTCACAGTTACAGCTGTATAATGTGGGGCTTTGAAGTTCAAATATACTTAAAGCATGGTGTTTTATGTATTTTCAACATTGAGCAACCTGAGAAAAATAATCTAGCTGCTGACTTCATTCTGTACTCTGTTTCATCATGTGTTGAATTATTGTGGCCCTATTTTCACATCTGCATTTGGATTTAAATAGCCTATTAAAGAGTCCCTGTTTGAGAGCTGTACATCTGCGCTGCCTACGTACAGTTTGAGGCGGTACCAAGTATCAAAATCTTTTGATTGTTTCTGTTAATATTTTAATTTGTCTTTCAAATTTTCCATTGCTCTTGAATCCCCAGTTCTGTAAAATAAGATTGGAAATCAAGATTAAATTTTCACCTCTATCATGTCCAGTGAAATTTTGCTTACTTCAGTGTTCTGTTTCCCATCCTCGCTATGATGATAAACAAATAGTGGATGAACAGAAAACAGGTTTTAAAGTTTAAGAATCATTTATGGCTGGAGCCGTGTCTCCGTGAGCTGTGCCCTAAGTCAGAATCACCAGCTCAACAAAAGTTGGAAACATCTTGGTGCTGCAAGAAGTGGTGGTCATGGTAGTTATGTTTCAGTAGATGATGCTCTTTTCTTTGAATCATTACTGCACGAAAACCCTAGCCTGGTGCTAAGGTGTGTGGTGCAGCTAGATAGCGCACGTTTCAAATGAGCCATAAAACTGAGGTCCTGACTACTTGTGTTTGTGAAAGTTGTCATGGTTTCATAGGTGTTAATCTTAATGTTCTGGTTAAATTTCTTTATACATATGTTTACACTGGGCCTCTCTACATTTCTCCTACAGTTTAAATTGGATACTGTCTTCTCTTCCTCTCCTAAACAGCTATGCCGTGTCACTGTGAGCTGTTAAATAGATGCTGTCTCAGCCAAGAGTTGACTGGCTTGTAGTAATGGATAAATGTACATACTTTTAAGTACGTAAAGTACCTTAGGATCCACTGGGATGAAAGGCTCTTCTTAAATGCAAGACAATTTTGTTGTTGCCACAAACAGTGCCTGTAACTATTAAATTACATATTTTGTCTCAGGTGCGCAATGATGAAGGAAAAATGATCCGGTTTCACTGTAAGCTCTGCGAGTGCAGTTTCAATGATCCTAATGCCAAGGACATGCACCTGAAGGGGCGTAGGCATCGGCTACAGTACAAGGTGTGAAAGGGGATATCCTCTGATGGTGCTCTACCAAAGGGACTTGGACGGTCGTGGCTTCAGTCTCAAGTCCTAAAATAGAAGAAGGGGGAGAAATCACTAGTTTATTTTGTAAAAAAGCTTTTTCTAAATATATAAGAAAGATTCCATCAGATGTAAAAGGGAATGGGATGAGTCCAGAAAAATTTCTTGCAAACATTTTTTCAGCCAAGAATTGTCCACTTCCAGGTTGTCTCAGGTCTTACTATATTTAACATCTCTGACTGTACACTCAAATCTTTTTTCATAAAAAATATAAAGGAAGCTTATCCTAGCTGTATGTTCAGTGCTAAAAACTTAATAAAGGTGGTAACTGATGTGAGTAGATTCTGTTGGAGGAAATAAATGCTTTCCAGCATTGTGTTAGCACTAAACAAACAAGTTTCAAACTAGTGTAAAATAGAAACTATATCTTGCATGTCTGAATGCAGATTTTCAAAACACAAATCTAACCATCTGTTTTGCATTTCATTTGGGTGAAATTCTTGCTTCCTAAAAGAATAGAATCATAATGTATAAAGTCAGGTTAAATTACCAATTCACTGTGTTCTCAGGCATTCTAATGGAATATGTTAACATGAGAAAACACCATTTCAAATGTGGTTTCGTTTATTAAATAATTATACGATAATTGCTGAGAATCATCCAATAGAACTCATTCCTGATCCCTCTCACTTCCCATTGGTAGGAGTTTCTTGAAGAGAGTGGACATACTATCTCTCTCCCAAATCACTTGTCTGGATTGAGTGTCTCCTCTTTAGCCTTTAAGTGGGGCAGTAGGGAAATTAGACATCTTTTTACAAGGAATATTGCAGTTCAGGCAAACTGCATGGCCAACAGTTTGTGGTTTCCCAGCACTAATTCAGAATGGGTCAGTCAGTAGCAAAATTAATTTTGCATAGTTGTTTGGACATATAAGGAGGAGCTTAGTGATACTGTTTTCCAAGGAGGAGAAGGAAAAATCCTGTGATCACTAGAACCAACTTCAAGTTCTTCTTCGAGTAGTGTCCTTATGGGTACTCCACTCTAGGTGTGTCTGCCTTTCTGTGCTGCTGATTGGAGAACTCAGTAGCAGTCTGTCCCGCCCACCATGATGCTAGCCAGCATGTGCAGCAATCCCTCCTCAGTTCCTTCTCAACCACCCCTGGCTAGAGACAGCTAGAGTTGTCTATTCGTGGATCATTAACTCTCTCTTAGAATTGGTAATTTTAGCTTCTTTTGAAACCCATTTTTCTTTCTTTGCTTCATTTACATTTTATTTTGTCCCTTGCCTAAAAAAGAAGAAAAGGACTTTGTCTTCCTTGTAGAGAAGCACATTCCACAGAAGTGTGGCTTGTGTCAGCAACTGAAGCCCAGGTCCAGGAAGGAAATAGAACTGAGGCTCAAACTCTTCATGGAATCAGCCTTTCAACCTCCCAGCAGGAGCCTTCACTGCAACACTGCTCTTCAGAGGGAGGTGAGCTTAGAGAGCCACCTGTGAGCCATTCACATAAGGCCTCTAGGAAAAGGCCTGTGCCCCATTGCAAGCCCCGATGGAGCTGAAAACAATACCTGGCCTGGTCAGTATCATAGGTACCATCAGAACTAAAGCAGTCTAAATCTGGTACACGGGGCACGTTGGAATGCCTAAAGACCCGATGGGTGCAGACAAAAAAGCATCAGTACCGCGGGCGTGCAGGAAACGTAGAAGACCCTCCCTGGAGAAGGCTCTGTTGGTACAGTTATCAATATTAGTACCACCGAGGACATGACAGGCATCAACGGTCCCTGCTATCAGGTCTGCATCTCCGACACTATCAGTCGAAGCCTCTTGGCACCAACAGCCTTCACTGGTACTGACACCCTCTTCACTGACAGATTTCTGCTGCGTGACAGATTTTTCAGTGTCCAACGCACTGGACTCTTCTCTGCTCCTCTCCACTACTGGGGCCCTGATACTGAGTTTACCTGGAGCCCTTGGCTCACCAATAACCTGTCATTGGAATGAGAAAGTGAGCAAGAGGACGTAGCTTCCTAATACTCGTCTCATCCACAGTATAGAGCCCAGCTTCACTATGGTCATCGGGCATACCACCCATCTGATTCACAGCCTCCATGGGCAGCTGTTGTAGCAACCACAGGTCCTTTCCTACTACAGTGACCTTACTGGGACACCTGGCAGACCCAAAGGCAACAGGCCTCCATCACCTCTAGTGTGGCCTACCAACAGCCAAGAAAGTAGCCTCCTTCGTCTGTTGCCTTGAGGGCATCTGAGTTCCATGAGCTGGCAAGGGAAGAACCAGAGGTGAAGTTGAGGAGGAAGTCATTCCTCCAGCCCACTTCTCCTCGTCATCACCAGATAAGGTGGTGATGCTCCCTCTGCCGTCTGTGATGGATGACTTTAAACTGTTCCAGGTTTTGGCATAGAGGATGGCAGAGGTACTCCAAATACCTTTACAAAAGGTGTCTTTGTCACACCACAAGCTGGTGGACATTTTACATTCCTCTGCTTTCTCCAGAGTGGCCCTCCCAGTTAATGAGACTCTACTGGATCCCACCAATGTGATAAGGCAGACCCCTGTATTTGTTCTACCAACTTGTAAGAGGGTTGAAAAGAAATATTACGTGCCAGTAAGGGACACGGAATTCCCGTTCTCACACCCGCTTATCCATTCGATCATTGCGGACTCAGTTAATTGAGTCCACCAACATCACTCTAAGTCCATCCCTTGTGACTGGAAGCACCTGGCCTGTTCAGCAGGAAGGTCTACTATTCAGCCACCCTCCAATACAGAGTGGCAAACTCTCAAGCCATGTGGGCTAAGTATGACTATCGAAACTATGTGAAGGTTAGTTCTTTTATTGAACAGCTTCCCGATTATCACAAGGACCAATTTAAAGCTTTGGTTAACAAGGGCCAGTTGGTGGCAGAAACATGTCTCCAGTCTGCAGTTTATGCAGCTGACATGGCAGTACGTTCTGTTTAGACGGCCATTGTGATGAGATGGGCCTTGTGACTTCATCTCTCTGACTTCCCCAAGGAGATCCAGATGACAGTGGAGAACCTCTGTTTTCAGGGGATGAAATTATTTGCTGAAAAGACTGATGCTTCCCTCCATGTGTTAAAAGATTCAAGAGCTACTCTTCTATCCCTCAGGATCTATACATCTGGGTATAAAAGAAAGTACAGTCCTCAGCCTCCATTCAAGACTTGCTCACAATACTTGTCCCAATAGCCATCTCAGTATTCACAGAGGTCATATGAACTCCAGAGGAAGGAACCCAGGTTCCCCAGGAGGAAGATGACTGGATCTCAGCAAACTACCGCTTAGCTCTCCACCTCAGAGGCAGTTTTGATGGGTTGGTTGAGGTGCCCATAGAATGCTTTCCTCTCTTCACAATTAAAAACTCCACCCATCCTTTCAGAGACTGCCTTGCCCCGTTCCACAGCACCTGGGAATAGATAACCTCCAACAAATGGGTGCTGGAGATCATCTGAGATGGATACTCCATCCATTTCTGCTCTTTTCCCCTGCCCAAACATCCTTCCCCATTTCTCTTCAGGGACCATTCTCACGAGAGCCTGCTATGTAGGAACCATAGAGCCAATGCCCACACGTCTAAGGGGGGGCAGAGGCTTCTACTCTCATTACATCCTGATACCGAAGGAAAAATGGGGTTGGAGACCCATACTGGACCTCAGAGCACTCAACAAGTCTAAGGCTCAGCAGTTCAAGATGGTTACATTATCAACAATCATTCCAGCGTTAGATGCATATTTTCATATATCAGTCATACCGAGCTACAGACGTTACCTCAGGTTCATGTTAAGCCAAGACCACTACCAATACATAGTACTCCCTTTTGGCCTCTCATTGGCCCCAGAGTATTCTCCACAGTCCTCTCATAGTGGAGGCTCTCTTATGCTCTCTTAGCATCATGATTTACCCTTGCCTGGGCAGCTGCCTTCTCAGCGCTCGGTCCTTCACAGAGGCCCAACGAGTCTCTCAGACGACACTGAACCTGCTTCAGAATCTGAACCTACAGATCAACAAACAAAAGTCAACACCAGTACAGAGGCTAGAATTCATAGGAGCTGACCTCAGCTCCATTTAGGCAAAAGTGCAGCTCACACATCACAGATTTCTCTCTCGTTGATAGAGACAGTACAATCCAGCCTCCAAATTTCAGCCAGACATTGCCTCCAGCTCCTGGGAAACATGGCCATGGGCACATTGATTATCGCCTATGCTAGACTACACATGAGATGCCTCTAAACATGATTCGGGTTGGTTTACAAGCCAAACAGAGACAACATAAGCAAACTACTATCTATGCCCACCAGGGTCAATCAGTCCTTGAACTAGGGAAGAACTCAGTAAACGTCTGTATGAGAATCCTCTTTGTTCAGTCTTCCCCATCTATACTTCTGACCACCAGTGCATCCCTCAAGATGGGGTGCACATCTCAATGGTTGCACAATACAAGGCAAATTGTTTCCGGCAGAGACATGCCTCCACATCAACCTGCTTAAACTCAGAATGATCAGAAACGCATGCAGTCGCTTCTTTCTGCTTATCAAAGACACGCACACAAGGGGTCATGACAGACAATATGGCCTGCATGTATTACATAAACTGTCAGGGAGGTGCCAGGTCTCACTCCCTGTGCATAGAAGCACTAAAATTATGGAACTGGTGCATCTTCCACAATATGCTAATATCAGCAGCCTACTTGCTGGGGGGAATACACAACAGAACTGCAGATCGTTTCAGCTGCAAATGTTCACATGACCATGAATGGGAGGTAGATTCAGTGGCACTCCACAATGTATTCTGACAACTGGGGACACCAATAATAGACCTATTTGCTACTTACCAGAACAAGAAATGTTCACGATACTGCTCCAAAGTGGGGACCAGATGACACTCTATGGGAGATTCTCTCCTTCCATGGGATGAGAACCTTCTTCCCATTCCCTCTAATACTGAAAATCCTGTCGAAAGTGAAAAAAGTGCAAACATCATACTGAGTGCTCTCACCTGGCCCAGACAGACACCTTACCTGTCACAGCTGGCCCTGTGTCCACTGATGACTCTTCTAGTCACTCCTTATCGTCTATCACAGAAAGAGGCATGCACTCTCCATCCCAAATTGGGCGTTCTGCAGCTCAAAGCCTGACTCCTTCATGGTTCCACTGCATGGAGACATCTTGCTCTGAAGAGGTGCAAGAAGTGTTACTGCACAGTAGGAAAAGAGCTACTCACCATACTGAAATGGAAGAGATTTCAGATCTGGTGCCAGCCCAACTATGTCCCTAAAATATCCATCCGATTGGTGATCTTAAACTACCTGTTGACTCTCAAGAAATCAGGACTCTTGGTCAGTTCGCTGAAAGTTCATCTAGCAGCAATTGCAAACTTCCATGAGCAGGTAGAAGGATATTCAATCTTCTTCACATCCAACTACGAAGAGGTTTCTCAAAGGCATAGCAAGCCTTTTCCTACAACCCAGTCTTTCCACTCCTCAGTGGGATCTCAACCTAGTATTAAAATGTCTGACTTTAAAACCCATGACTACTGGTAGACTAACTTACCTTTCCATGAAGATGGCGTTCCTCATCACCATCACCTCTGCAAAAAGGATTGGGGAAATAGCAGTTCTGATGGTACGTCCCCCTTTCACAGTTTTCTTTCCTGACAAGATCATGCTTAGACCATATCTGAAGGTCACTCAGGGTGTCTTCTGCATTTCACATAAATCAGCTTATTCAGCTTCCAGTCTTTTATTCCAAACTCCGTCAGGATAATAGGAGAGCCATCCTCAATACACTTGATGTGAGGAGAGCCTTGGCCTTCTATTTGGACAGGACAAGAGCCTTCAGGAAATCTGAGACACTTCCTCTCCATTGCAGGTAGGTCAAAAGGTACAGCAATTTCAGCTCCGAGACTATCCAAGTGGGTTTTGGGCTGTATTTGATTCTGTTACCAGTTGCATAATGTAAGACTCCCATCTTCAATACGTGCTCATTCTACGAGATCGGTTTCTTCATCTGTCGCCTTCTCCAAGGGTATCCTTATATCAGATATCTGCAGAGCAGCTACCTGAGCATCTGCACATACCTTTGCAGAACACTAGGCTATCCTGAGGGACTTAACTGCAAATGCCAAATTCGGTGCCACTGTGCTATCATCCATATCAGACTCAACTCTGAAGTCCCAACCTCTAGTGGTGGATACTGCTCGGGAGTCACCTACAGTGGAGCCACCCATAGGGACACTACTTGAAGAAGAAGTAGTTACTCACTTTGTGCAATAACGATGGTTCTTCAAGGTGTGTCCCCCTATGGATGCTCTACGACCCACCCTCTGTCCCTCAACTTCAGAGTTCTAGTAGTTGACTCTGTGGTAGAGAAGGTACTGAGGAAGGAATGTCTGTGCACTCTTGCTGGCCTTGTGGCAGACGGGGAGCAGCACATGCATGGGCGGGACAGACTGCTTCTGAAGTTCTCCGATCAGCATCAGAGAGATGCAAACACGCCTAAAATGGAGCACCCACAGGAGGACATACTTTGAAGAACCATCATTACTGCATGAGATAAATAACTTCTTCAGTAGTTAAAGATACTTATGCAGAGACTAAATGCTGAATTTCCAGATCAGCCATTTATTTCCATGATTTCCATACTTATAACATACTCTTCTCTGCTTGGTCATCCCAGCAGGAGGTATTGAAAATGAGCTGCTGCTCCCAATTGCTTCCTCATTCTTTAGTGAAATGGCAGTCAGTTTGCAAGCTTTATGTTGCTACCAAGGCAACATCCTCCCATGATTCTAATTCATTAAAACAAACCTAGCAGAATCTGATTTCCATGGAAGGAGCAAATTTTATTCAGAACAGCCATTTAACATCAAAAGGATTGTATCAAAAGCAAATGTATATTAAGAGTGTGGTGACATTTTTGTCACATTATGAATATTATGGCACTGAGTCAAAGTTTCCCCGTGCATGATCCGTTTTCGATAACTGCTCTGCCCAAACCTATTGTAACAAAAGAATTGGCCTTTGGTAATGCTGACTTCCTAACAATCAGTGCCTTCTATTCCAAAGACATCAGTGGATTGCTATACTGAAGTTCTTGAAATTGTAAGTAAGTGGCCAGTAGATGGTGATCTTGATTTGTTGTTTCATGAAATGGAGTAACTGTAAAAGACTGTCCCAACTGTACTTAACCATCCTGCACTGTCATGCAGGGAATGATGTTATAGTACAATTTAACCACTAAACCAGTGGACATGCCTGGGATGGATTTATTGTGTTCAATGATAAGACAATTATTGGAATTGTTAATGTGTAGTCAAAGTTTTTCATAAAGAATTTCACAAAGTTAAATTCATAAAGAATTTAATCCACCAAACTCAGTTTGACTTTGTCAATTCAATTATCAGTGAGTACAGTTTATAGGCTTGATGCAGTTGTTGGGTCTGAGTGCCTTATATCGGAAAGATTCAGCTTCACCATTTTAACGTTTTTTTTTTTGCGGTTGTTGACCTTAATTGCCTTTAAGCACTGATTGGCAAAGCTCTGTTTTTAGAGACATTTTTAGCAAACACAAAGCATTTTGCAAGCTTCACAAGCACTGTATGTTACAGTATGTTGGGGGTGGCAAAAACCACTTAAATCCAGGAGAGAAGGACCTAAAAAGCATATTTTAAAATTCTTGAGTTAAATCTCCTTAGGCCATTTTACATCAGTTGGTCTCTTTGGATGGCAAAGCATATTTAGCTATTGACCCATATTGAGTATATTTTGCCATTGGCAGCCTGTTTTAGTTCCTGTTGAAGTAAGGTATCTTGGAAGCAAGTTAGGCTCTTTAGATTATTACCCTAACTTGTCCTTGCAATCATACAGAAATTATTTGGTTTGGAGTCATACCTTCCATACTCTTCGCTTTGTCATGTCCAGAACTGGCCATTCCTGTCTTACCAATATTTTGAAGCCTACACAGTAAAAATACTCTGCCTTTTTGTTCAAAAGTAACAAGAGCAAATTGTTCATTCCATTGACTGTTAGCAAGGCTTACAAATTTTAAAAAGCTCTGAGATGAAAAAAGGTCTAGTTGCCCATCCACATTTTTTCTGATTTCAGTTACTCATGCTTTAATCAGTCAAAGCCCTTTACACAAGAACATGAGTTCTCTTTGCTAAGTGTTCTCCTGTTCTTGCTACTTGTTGTTCACCTGAAGTTACCACTTTTGTTTGTAGCATCTCTTCCATTGCTGGCAAATGCAGCATGACAAACATTTGGTTGCTGTGGAAATGTTTTTGATTTAAGCATTGATTTAAGGTGAGAAAGAAGCAGCAAAAAATAGAGTTCTCAAAGAACTGATATCCCATATTCAAGTAGATAGTCCTCATTTAGATGAGACTCCTTTGATATAAAGTCAGATTAGAAGAATTATTCTCAGAAGATTGAAATGTAGTTAGAATTATCCCTGGTTAAGCCTTTGACTACCCCCTTTTGAGACATCTCAGCTTCAGAGCTTGGATTTTTGTGAAACTGGAGACTTGGTTCCAGATTTTCCATTTTGGGTATTCCATTTTGGGCATCCTATACCTTGGGCCTGATTTTCAGAGGTGCTGAGTACTCCATAAACTCCAGTTGACTTCATTGGGAGTTGTGAATGCTAATCTCTGAAAATCAGGACACTTTTATTTAGCTATCTAATATTAGGCATCTAAGTTTTGGTTTGTGTGTGTTACAGCTGTTCGTGGCTATTTCTCTTAATTAAGGAGCGATGCAAATTATCCTTATACAACATGCTGTCAAATGGAAGCTAAAAACCCAAAGTGTAATATCTGGTTTACTAGTAACACTTTAATCATGGAACTATTGTAGTAGTCATGTTTTTTATATTGATACTCTACAAGCTTTGTGATGATGCTTTTAAGATTTTCTAAAATGTGTTCCAACTTCCTCGTAGAAGAAAGTAAACCCAGATCTACCAGTTGAGATCAAGCCCAGTAACCGAGCTCGGAAAATGCACGAGGAGAAGATGAAAAAGCAGAAACAGAAGGATATGATAAAGAGACGCAGAGAGGAAGAGCAGCGTTGGCACATGGAAATGAGGCGAGTCCTCCATTGGAGATCACTGCCACAGAAATGTGGATTTTATGGGGTACTGCTGGATTCGTGCTTTCATGTTAAGTTCACACCATCCATTGAGTTTTACAAGTGCAAGAGCTCTCAATCTTGAAGGTGCTCAGATCTGTCCCTTTCCTTGTCTCTGCAGTTGTTTGCTTGCTGAGCCACTTGCACTTTTTCATCTTGAGATGCCAGAAAAACCCGTGTTGACTTCTGTAGTGACATAAGAACTGATACAATGGATTCTGGGCATATCTGAGGAAAACTGGCAAAAAGTAGCTAAATGGATAGGAGATAGGCAATGTAGCCAGTGCAGTTGTAGGAAGTAAAAGGTTGAAAATTCCTGCCATAACAGAAAAGCTTATAACCTGACAGGTGTATAAAGATGCTTAAGAGCTGTGTCATCCAAGACCATTGCCTCTCTATAGGGAAACTGAAACCAGGTGTGTTATCTTGCTCTCACTGGCTGGTACTTTGTCCTCTCTGTAACTGAACAGCATTTGAAGGAGAAGAGGTGTTTTTGCAATAAACAGTGTGTGAAAGCAACGTAAATTGAAGGAATTAGATGATGGCTCATATTTTGGCCTCTCTTCTCTAGACTCTCAGAGGTTCCCAGACATTTTCCCTGAGATCCACCTGTGCAGCTGCAGTAGGCAAAACGTCTCACTATTAGCATGTGTCTGTCAGGGGGAGGAGTTGTGTGAGGCATATGTGGCCCCTCATCTCAGCAGGGACCAGGGCCAGTGAGAGGGCATAGGGGCCAGGCTGGTGTCACAGCTAGCCCCCGCTGACACCCTTGCCTCAGCAGCCTACTGGGTGCCTTGATCTGGCCCTGCCCCAGTCACCCACCCAGCACCCTGGCGTGCCTCACAGGCACCCAGGGTCGGCCTGAGGGAAAATGGTGCCCTGAGGCAAACTTGTTTTGGTGCCTCTAGCCCCAGCTGTTCCTACACCCCCATTGCCCCGAGCTCCCTTCTACATCTTCACATCCCAGGCCCGCCCTGCTCCTGCTCACTTGACCATTGTGGCCAGAGAGTGGCAGCTGCTGGCCAAGTACCCACTCTGAAGGCAGCGCCGTCAATCAGCAGCAGCACAGAAGTAAGGGTGGCATCAGCCTGGGCTGCTGCTCTCTGGCCGCCCAGGCCAGGCTGCACAGGGAGGAGTTTCTGAGCCCAGGGCTCCCCAGCCATACATTCCCTGACCACTGTGCCTGCGGGAAGAAGGGAGTTAGGGGATGGCCCACTGATTGTGCAAGGGCGAGCCCTGCTGCTTGCGCCTCCCCACTAGGCTGGCAGCTCCTGGCGGAATCACCTGCCCCCCACCCGACTGGCCAGGGACTCCAGCCCACACTTACCTGCATTCTGACAGCCCCAGAGTGCGGGGTGCAGCAGCACAGATTGGGAACAGCCACCAACCCACAAGTGTCCTCCAGCCATCCTGGGAGTCACCATCTCTCAGGGCCAGCCCCTTCACCTCACCCGTCACCCGGTGGCTCTGCTTTGCCCTCTGCCGCCTGCCAGGAGAGGTAAGCTCCTCCGGCCCTGGGCACGGGCTATTGCCAGCTGCCACTCTGACATATACAGTTGGGGGGACAACGCCCTTCATCCCCCTCCGAGCTCTGCCCATGGCAGACCACCTGGGACTGTGGGTGAGTCACAGCCCACGGTTTGAAAACCCCTCCTGTAGAGCACCAAGTGGAGTGGGAAGATGTATAGCTCCTGTACTCTGAGGCAGAATGTCTTGTGAACATATTGTGTAGTGCTCTGTGCCCTTTCTCCCCCTGCCACGCCCAGGCCCCAATAAGTACTGCTGGATAGTAGGCATATGTCACTGGCAGCACTACACACCGCTGGAGGGTGTCACCAGATACATTAGTTCCTGGGTAGTGTCGTCTGTGTAGAATGGGTAGAAAAGGCTCCTTAAGCTTTTCTCTCCCTACCCATCCATCCTTTGCAGAATTTTGACCTGTTAATAATTCACTTAACTCTCACTGATGAGAAGACATCTTTGGTATGGAATGCAGCACAGCTATTTAAACAATACATAGCGGTGCTAGGACAGGAAGTGAGAAGATCAGCAATCTCCAGTTCTCATTCTGGCTGCTTACACAGTTCAATCAACTGCATTTGTTTTCTTCATATTCTCCTGATGCAGTCTTGCTAACCTAATTGTGAATGACCATTATAAGTTATTTGTTAACTTGCATAGGCTTTTCCTGGTCAGCTTGTCAGAAGACAGTGACTGTTTTGAGCCAAGAAGTACTTTACTGTAGTTCATGTTTGCTTGATATGACTGTACCACTTTTTTTTTACCATTCTGCATTCAGGCGCTATGAAGAGGAAATGTACTGGCGGCGGGTAGAAGAAGAGCAGTTATACTGGGAAGAACATCGGCGTCGGATGGTGGCAGACTGGCATCCGCCCCCACTTATGGGCAGACCTGGCATGCCCGTTCCTCCTCTCTTGGTGGGTAACCCTGGATTCGGTTTCCTGAAAGGTGAAATGTGAAGAAGTCTGGCATCTTCAAACTCTGTTTTAGGACTAGAATGTGCGTCCCCTTGTGTATTCTTGGAGTATTGCAGGATTAATCTTGTGTGTGGAATCAGTAATGGACACAGATTAACTCTGCTTTTAGTTGGTTGCAACACTTTTGACAAATGCATGTCTGAAATGTTGGACTGCTTGACAGGGTCAGCATATAAACTCTGAATTACTAACTTGTTTTTTATACTATGCAGCCTGAAGGGTATGGTTTGCCTCCCCTGTCCTTACATTCAGCAGCAAAATGCCACTTAAAAGCAGGTGTCTGTGTCCCCTTTTTAACCCTCTATGCCTAGACGCCTTCACTTCAGTTTTTATCGCACGTAGATTCTGCATAGCTTATACTCAACCCTTTTGTTCTCTGCACCCTGACGCTCACCTTTTCTTTTAAAAATCTTTTATACTGGGGCAAGCGATCACCACAGGATTGCATGTGTGCATGCACACCCACTTGTGAGGACTCCATTTGGCAGTGCAATAAGGGGAGCAGTACCTGGACACTGAGTGGAAGGTGCATTTCAGCAGCAGGAGATAAAATAAGCACTTGTGAAAATTCACTTTTTAAATTGGAAAAATTATTAGCCAGCCTTGCTAAATAAAATGTAATGTAATCTGTCTATATCTGCACATCCCATTGTCCATTGTCACATACAAAACCCCTGTACAGCAAGCTGCATTTTCTTATTGTACTTCCCTAGTCATTTTCAAGCCATTTAATAAGCATTTTTTCAGACAGTCTGATCTGGAAATGAGATTCCTTTTTGTTTGATTCTCCAAGGCAGACTTTAGTAAATGGGGTTTTTGTTGTAATCACGAGCATATAGCTCTAGACTGACCTTTCCAACACAATAGATGCTCCTTTTACTGACCTCAGTAATCACTTCCATTTACCATACTATTCCTTTACTTTTTAAGGCTGCGTCTATATCAGTGCACCTCTCATGGAACCTTATTTATCTTACTCACTCGAAACTGGGAGGCTTATTTACAGTTTTCACTGAACAGTCTGAGGCTAGTCTGTTTGCACTGACTGGGTCACACATCTAGGTGCGCGGTATGATGGTGTCACTTTGCTAAGCCGCCAGCTATATTTTAAACAAAGATTTTTACAGAGTGCCACATGTGAGGATCTGGTTAGAGATTGGTTTTATACTCACTGGTGGGATTGGGAGGTCTTTATAGTCAATGGGAACATACGCAGCCTGACTTGAGAGAGCTGGTGCGGTTAACTCATGAGATTGCTCATTAAATCCTGCTGCTAGGGAACTTGGAAATTCACTTGTTACTACAAATTTAAGCTCCCTATACTAATGTCTTTGTCCAGCTGCTGTGCCATATACTAATTACCTTGCAGCTACGTGTAGCCTTTCATCCAAATTACTCCTCAGCATGAATCCACAATTTCCCTAATGTTACAAATTCACTGGTGTAGCACTCATGTCACTTATCTTGCCCAGCGCTGAAACATACCCTCCTCTAGGTTGGAACATGACAACTGTTCAGTGCATAAAAACACTGCACAACACTTTAGGATGGGAAGTGAAAAATACCTGATCCTATTGAAATTACAGGGGGATTGAGGGAGGCAGAATGTAACTACCTGAGTTGGAATTTGATGTGGCCACAGTACACAGATGTGCTGTGGGCTCATCACATGGTCAGGACATTAGCTTTTAAAGTTTGATTTACAAGACTTCACCTCCTGGAATCCAGGAGCCCCTACAGCTGTGCAATACTAATTCAGAGGGAAGAAGGCCACCTAAGGAGCCTCACTGTCTACAACAGCTAAGTTTTCCCTACTGCTTTTCTAGCCCGACCCTAGGAGACCTGGCAAAATTCCAGTTGCTTGCTGGAATTTCTTTGCTTTAATTGGTTTCACATAGTCTTTTGCATCTGCTAATGTAGTTTGAATGTATATAGGATGTCTAATCGTGATGGCATTGCTAAGAATTTTTTTCAGTCTTTTTTCTTTCAGCCCCTCAAATGGTAGTAAAGTTTGTCATTTTCTCTCTCAGCCTACTAGACGCCCAGACTCTTCTGATGACCGTCACATCATGACAAAACACTCTAGCATCTACCCAACAGAAGAGGAGCTGCAAGCCATCCAGAAGGTCGTCTCCCATTCTGAACGTGCTCTTAAGCTCGTCTCTGATTCACTGACAGAGCAAGAATCTGAAAGAGAGGAGGAAAATGAAGAGAGAGGGTAACAAACTTGTATAGACTCTTTCCATAAGTAGCTACTGCAGTACTGTGGCAAGATGAGGTTGACACTGTTGGAGTGCCGAGGAAGTCATCATCGCAGAATATTTGCAGAGTCCGCTGAAGGGGGTGGGTAAGGAGGCCATATCAGCAAAATGAGAATTTAAAAATGACAAAAAGGAATCCTCTCCTCACTCTGATTTGTGCATCTGTATTTTGTTTGCCTAAACATCAGTGCGGGTAGAGATCACAAAGCTTGTGATGCACACTGAATTGGCTTTCTTACTCAGTGGCTGTAATTTGTTTTCTATCCTGTAACCCTGGTTGAAGCTAGATAAAAAGGGTTACAATAATGTCCGATTCCTGCAGAAGATGTTCCAACTGTGGCACCAGTTGGCACCTCGTAGTCATTCCAAAAGTAGCAGAACAAGAATAGTTTCCGCTGTGAACGTGGGGTGGTGGTGAAATCTTTACACTATTTCAATGTAACATTGTAAATAAGAGTTCTGGGGGGCTCATGCATTTAGCTTTAAGTTGAAAGTTTCAAAATTACAATCAAAAGAGGAAGATGGGTTGCAAAGTCACTGTCATAATGACAGTCATGGCAGCTTATTTAGCTAGCAACTACCTCTAAAGTTACCTAAATGAATTTGTGCTGCAGCAGAACCAAAGCATTGCATGGAGATTTCAGTGCCCTTCTGTTTTAACAAATACAGTTCAGCAGTTTACTTTAGTAACCTTAATGATATTGTTTGTTGCATTTTAGTTCTGATTTTCAGATGTTTTGGGGTTCCCTGTGATAGATTTTAGAGCTCAGATTCAATATAGATAGCTCTGTTTGATGTTTCCCCATGGCTTCTCTCCTCAACAGGAAAGAAGAAGCTGCACCCCGAATTCTGAAAGGTGTAATGCGGGTTGGCATACTGGCAAAAGGGCTTCTGCTCCGAGGAGACAGGAATGTTCATCTTATCCTACTTTCTGACCCAAAACCTACACACACCCTCTTACAGACTGTCATAGAGCAGCTGCCCAAGCAGCTTTCGGTAAGGGGGAAGTTTCCATCTTTGTTTCTCATTTCTAGTACTCTGTTATTCCTTCACTAGGTGTCAGGAAAAATGATACTGAGTGCCTAGAGTGATCCAGTACTGCTTATTGAAGAGTAACACTGTGCCAGGCTATGTACAAAATAAAATGGAAAATACAGTTCCTGCTCTTAGCTGTTGGATTGTAGAAGGGAACGTGTGCTGGTTTTTTTCTGCGTTTCAGCTCAAAATGTCAGCGTCCACTATATTAGTTCGTAGCATAGTGACTTGCTGCACTCACTTTTTTGCCCTTTGCACGCAAGAGGAGAGTTTTTGGGTGTCTTTGTTTAGTCCCCTGCAAGCTCTTGTCGACATCACAAAGCTAATACAGTTTGGCATAATTTGCACGATGGGACAGTGTGCTCAGAAAAGTTTTAAGACCAGAATGACAGTGTTCTGCATGTCAAGCTTGAGGTACACTGATAGGGCTGTAAGGGAGCCCTACCCATGGTCAATCAGGGTCTATGGTAAAAGCCTATTACTATGTTTTCAGTGGTGGTGTAGCTGGCGTGCTGGTCCCAGGATATGAAACAAGGTAGGTGAGATTTTTTTATTGGATCAACTTCTGTTGGTGGAAGGGACTAGATCAAGCTACACAGAGATTTTCTTTGTGTCTGGAGAAGGTAGACAGTGGGACAGATTGTTAAGCATAAGAGGTTAACATATGCTGTAGGAGACCACTTTAAAGGAAGTGGGCAGTTAAAGGTTAGAAGACAGCACAGTGTGTTACAAATTGTTATGAGCCATAAAACCAGTGTGTCTGTTAAAAACATGATCTTTAGTGCCCAGAAGAATTCTGAATTTAAGCTTCCAGGCTTGCCTATTGCAGGCGTTATGTGATATTCCTTTGAGGACGAGGATGGACTAAAAGTTCAGACATGGAGTGATCGCTTTGTGAAAATTGCTCAGTCATGGGTGGTGATGTGTTCTGTCTCTCATTTTTCTGCCTGGTTTCTTTTCAGAGCTTAGTGATTGTCTGGTTTCACCCATGTAGTTGTTCTTGGAGCATCTGATGCACTGGATGACACATGCCTATCACAACAAATCCATGTTGTGATAGGCATGTGTAGGATCCATGGATCTTATGCTTAACGACCTGTCCCACCTTGCTCAGACACTCCATCTTCTCCTGACCTGAGAAAGATCTCTGTGTGGCTCTAAAGCTTGTCCCTTCCACCAGTAGGAGTTGGACCAGTAAAAGACATTACTTCACCCATCTTTTCTACTAATATAATGGAAACTGATGCTACATCATTCCTGTATATAGTCCTGTATAACAATATTAGTCAATTTCTGTCTTGAACAACAAATTCACCAAATACGTTTTTTTAATAGTGGGGTGTGGGGATGATTCTCACATGGACTTGAAGGTGAAACAAGTGGGATTTTTCTTTTAACTTTCTAGACGTTAACAGAGGATGAGTATGAAGTTTCATCCGATCCTGAGGAAGCAAATATACTCATCTCTTCATGCAAGGAACCAAAAATGCAGGTCACAATTTCAGTCACATCTCCTCTCATGAGGGAAGATGCTTCTGCTGACAAAGGTGAGTAAATCCTTGTTGATTTAAAATTATTTTGTGTCTGAAAGGTTTGATGTACTAAATACATCATAGTTTCAAACTGAAATAATAGTGGGACTGAGCAGACATTTTGATAATACCTCTTGCTGATTTGGTTAGTACTGAAAATACTTTCAAAGTGACAGAATCCGAAGGCTGAAATCCTCCTAGAACTTCTGTGCTTATTTTTCCATAGAGCTTCCTGAATGGGGAGGCAGATGATAAATGGAGTTAGCTGTGTTCAAGACCTACTAACTTTATAACACTGCAGACCTAATTGCTGTAATCTGCTAATGGAGATTTTTGCGCTGTTCTCAGTGCCTTCTGAGAAACATTCTCATTTGAAAAAGCCTATTTGCTTTTGATGGAGGAGACTATAATCTCTAATTACAGTTCAGTCAGGCTTCAGTCTGTAGTTATGATTTAGAAACTACTGTGTGCTATTTTGATAGCTATTAGTAGCAAAAAGTCATGCTTGAGTTGGGGTCTTTCAGAACAACTCTTGGTCATAAAAGCTTTGTAAGTGGTGCAGAGAGAAAATAATGTATTTCTTTCCTGATAGAAGCAGCAGCAGAGTCTGACCCCTGTGATATTTTGAGTCAACAGAAATGCCTAGAGTCATTGGCTGCCCTTCGTCATGCTAAATGGTTCCAGGTAAAGAGCTTTCCAAGTAGATGTGACTTCACTGAGATGTGTTGCGCCATTTCACACTGATTTGCTAATCTGGTGGAAGGAAGGGCTGAGGGGGAGGAAAGGAAGCAGTTTTGTGCTGCAGAGCTGCTAATAAAGTATAACTGATGCTATCGGGAGCATCTTCTATGTAATTCTTATGTACACATTCAACTCATCTTCTCCACAGCACAATAACTTACAATAGGAAAATTTTTAGAATATGAATGAGACATTGCTGCTTTTAATAAAGTTTTGGTGAAAATGAATCCTGTGAACCAAGGTTTTTTTCTTGTTCATGCTGATAAGCTAAAGAAGGATGTGTATGTCAGCTCTTGTCAGTAAATGGATCTGAGAGGATCTTTGTGTATGCCACCATCATCAGCTAGCTTAGAAATGCCATTTTTAACCCTAAATATTCAAGTATAACTTAGTTGCTTAAGACCCACTGACCCTCCTTTGTCCTCTGATTGCAGAGGTGTTAACTTTGCACTTTGTCTTGAATGGTCTGTCACTGTGTGTTAACTCCAGTGACATACAGTGGATCCCTGGTGCCTGAGAGCCAAGCCTGCACTTGTGCGCTCCCTCCCTCTCCCCCAGGTGTCATGTCCTCCCCCCCATGCAGTGCAGGAGGAGTCCGCACTCCAACCAGATGGTTCCGCCCCCCCAGCTGCCCTGGGGAGGGTCTGTACCTGCGGGAGGGGGGGACACACTGCTTACCTCCTCCCCCTGCTGCTTGGGGGACTTTCTGTGGCTCATTGGGTCCCCCCTTCCCTCTTGTACTTACCTGCCACGTGGTGCTCACTTCTCTAGCTCCAGTCCCGCAGCTCAGCACTGGCTTTGGAGGAGCGGCCTTATCCCCTGGCCTGGGAGATGGGGTGGGGTGGGGCGCCAGGTTGGCCTTTCATGGCACGCAGGCGGCCTTTCATGATGCGCAGCTGCCCCTCAGAACCCCCCGCGCATCGTGAAGGGCTGGCCCCAGTGCCCGCGTGCAGGCCAGGATCCTGGCCCCCCCACCTTCCCTTCCTCAGTACACCATTGGTTAACTATGCTAGACTGTTCCACCTTGTATTTAGCTGTGTGACACTCTTGTGTACCTACTTTTTCCATACCTGAAGAAGGGCTGTGTCAGTTTGCAAGCTTGTCTCTCACCCCCAGAGAAGCTGGTCCAGTAAAAGATATTAATCCACCCACCTTGTCTCTCTAGTTGTTTTAAGAAATACTTATAAAATTCACTACCAAAATTAGCACTCTGCAGTAATCCCAACAGGGAATGAAGAGCTGAATAGATCCTTGAGACAGAATATCTCTGCTGGTCCCGTCAGGACACTTGAGATCCATTGGCTGGTGGTGAAGTGAAGCCTGCCCTGTACTGATTGTTCTGTACCTGCTTTGTGGATAAGTAGAGGATTTAAGTATTCAGAGCTACCAATCTAGCACCCTTTGCCAGCACTGAATCCACAAATAATGTTCTTACACTGGGAGTGCTCAAAATGTGATAACAGCTGGCGTAGCCTTCTTTTAACTAGATGGCTGAAGATGGCTAGATAGGTTAGTTTCTCTCTCCCCATTGCTTTTGTGTTCTACCTCAGCATATTTTGGAGTGCCAGTGGCTCGTTGCATTTTTTTTACATGGAGCAGCACACAATGAACACTTTGCTCCATGTGAAGTCAAATGGTTTAATATTCAGATAAGGAGACTCTGATCCTTTTAACGAGTTTTGTTTTGTGGCTTGTATGACTTAGGTTTTTATTGTCTGAGTTTTGTCTGTTAACAAACAATCTTGTTTCTTTCCATAAAGGCTAGAGCAAACGGTCTGCAGTCATGTGTGATTATCATCAGGGTTCTGCGGGACCTTTGCCAGCGCGTACCCACGTGGGGGGCACTTCCACATTGGGTAAGGCAACCGACATCCTTCCTTTGATTGCTATCATGTAAAGTGCTTCTTTTTAACATCAGTGATGTTTATCGGGGACATGGAAATGAAGTGAAGCTGACTGGTACCACCGCCAGCTCCTGGGAGTAGCAGAGGCCTGTGCTGTTTACTGGTCCCTTCTACAGCTGAGGCCTTTCAGGCAATGAAGGATCTGTTGGCCCTGCCGGTGCTGCCTACACTGCAAGAGAGCATGGCAGGGCACCGAAGCTTAGACACCCAGACCGGAGGCCAGTCGAAAGGGGAGCCAGCACTGGTTCCACCTCAGCCCCTCCCTTCCTTACCGGTTTCACAGGGGTAGCCAGAATCTTGGCACTGCTCCCTGGTACCACGTCAGCATGGCTCAGGGTCATGTCTTTTGTCACTGGAACATTGGTACCGATCCGAGGAATGCCAACACTCCCCAAACCCCCAGCACCACTTTGCGAACCCCTGTGGGGAGTCTCCAGAGCCCTGGCACCACAAAAATTTCTCTAAGGATCCCAAGGACAAGATGCAGTGAAGGCATGAACAGCGCTCGAGCTCTTAGCACTGCTCCCAGTCACCAGAACCCAGATGCTTAAGAAGTGGTACAGAGAAGCACGCAGCGTCAGCGCCCCTGTGGTCGCCAGCTTTTACCTCCTCAGAGTCAGGAGAAAAAGTAGTTGTCCTCCCAAAGGGGCAAGCCCCCCCCAGGCAACGCACTGGGTTTCCCATGCTGCCACAGAGGGGAGGCTGGCTGCAAGGACAATGGCCAGGTCCCTGGCAATACTGGAATCTGTGCGGGTTCCCTCAAGCCGCGATGCCGTACACTCAGTTGTCTGCAAGCGCCTCGGTACCACAGTTATCTAAGGGCCTAGCTGCGGCACCGGAGGCAGCTATTGGGTCAGAACAGGAAGACACTCTTGGCCAGCCCCTCGGTAACCATCTCAACCAGGGAAGAAGAGCCACCCTCAGATTCCTGCCTCCTCATCCTCCTTGCTGGATGAGGCTGTGGTAGGCCCATCTCACGCTGCCCCTCTGGACGGTTACAGGGCACACCAAGGCTTGTTAAAGTGGGGAGCGTCCAACCTGGGCCTCAAGATAGAGGAGCTTTGAGCCAGTGATGAACTCTTTGGAGTCCTGGCATCCACAGTGCCCTCCAGAGTGGCTCTCCCGGTGCACGGTGGGGAGCTGAAGCTCACCAAAGCACTGTGGCAGACCCTGGCCTCCCAGCCCCCCACATCTAAGTAGGCAGAGAAGAAATATTACGTGCCTGCCAAGGTGTTTGAATACTTAAACGCGCACCTATCACCAGGCTTGCTGGTCATGGCGTTGGCTAACGAGCGTGACAGGCAGGGACAAATGAGTTCAACACCCAAGAGTAAAGAGGCCAAAAAATTTGATTTATTTGGTCGCAAGGTGTATTCAATAGCTAGCCTGCAGCTGAGGGTGTCCAGTCAACAGGCGCTCTTAGGCTGTTTCCATTATAATATCTGGCAGTTGCTGGAAAAGTTTGCCAGTTCCCTCCCACAGTCCTCCAAGCAAGAATTTGAAGCAATCCTAGAGGAGGGGAAGGCAATAGCCAGGGCCTTTCCACAGGCGGCATTGGGCGCAGCGGACTCTGCAATGCGGGCGATGGCTTCAGCAGTGTCGAGGAGGAGAGTGGCGTGGTTGCAATTTTTCGATCTTTCGACGGAGGCCCAGCAACCCATCCAGGACTTCCCGTTCGATGGTTCCGTCCTCTTTGCTGAGTAGACTGACTCCAGGCTGAAAGGCTCAAGGGCCACTTTAAGATCGTTGGGCTTCCACTCCCCATCTTTGCCCAGGAGGCACTTCAGGCCCTCTCAACAGCAGCGCTTCAGAGGCCAGGCCCGAATGGAGCCTACAGTCGGAGGCACAAGAACCATAAGCGCAGACGGGGCAATTCGCCAGCGTCAGCCTTGAGATGAGGGCCGAGCCACCATCCCTCAATGGAAAGCAAGGCTTTTGAAGGTGTGCCTGAAAGCGACCTACCGGCCTCCATTCAGGATCCAAATGCCCAATTATTTTCTTCCCACCTAGCATCTTTCCTCCCCGCTTGGAGGGCCATACCTTACAGATTGCTGGATGCTAAACACAGTGATCTTTGGCTGTGCCCTCCAGTTTCTTTTGCTCCTGCCTTCCCACCCTCCCTCCCCATCCCTCTTCAGGGACCCTTCTCAAGAGCAACTCCTCATTTAGGAGGTGCAGGCCCTGCTACGTGTGGGAGCAGTGGAAGAGGTCCCTCAAGCATTAAAGGGAAGGGGATTTTACTCCCACTACTTTCTGATCCCAAAAGCCAAAGGAGTGCTGAGGCCCATTCTAGACCTACATGCTTTAAACAAATTCCTCAGAAAACTGAAAATCCATACGGTCACCTGGCAGCTATCATTCCCTCCCTGGATCCAGGTGACTGGTACGCTGCTCTCGGTTTAAAGGATGCCTATTTTTCATATTGCAATCTTCCTGGGTCACAAGAGATTCCTGCGACTTACTGTGGGCACTTAGCACTCCCATTTGCGGTCCTCCCAGTTGGCCTCTCCACCGTGCCACATGTATTCACCAAATGCATGGCAGTGGTAGCAGCCCACTTCAGGCGCAGGGGAGAGCAGGTTTTTCCTTACCTGGATGACTCGCCGATCCGGAGTCAGTCATGGGGGCAGGTCCAACACAGCATCGAGATCGTGAGTGACACCTGCCGGTCACTGGTCCTGCTAAGAAACAAGTAAAAATCGATACTTACACCAGTTCAAAAGATTGAGTTCATAGTGGCAATCCTGGATTCTACACAATCCAGAGCACTTTTGTCCAAAGACAGATTCTTAGCAATGTCAAGGCTCATAGCCCAACTAACGGCCTACCCCCTCACCAAGGTAAGAGTGTCTGTCTCCTAGGGCACATGGCAGTGTGTACATACGTCGTCCGGCACACCAGGATGCAACTTCAGTCACCCCAGTTATGGCTTGCCACTGTTCTCTCCCCCTCTCCCACCCTCCCTGGTCCCTCATGGTGGCTGGAACCTTGGCATATGATGGCCCCAGACTGACCCTGTTGTTAGTATCAGATGCTTCAGATGGGGCTGGGGTGCCCACCTCAGTGCCCTAAGGACTCAGGGTCTTTGATTCAGGGAAGAGTCGTCTGTCCACATCAATGTCAGGGAGCTCAGGCCAACTCGCCTGGCCTGCAAGGTATCCTACCACACCTCTCCAACAAGTCGTTTCCCACTCCCATGTTAATCATGACACATGCTTGCCAGTGTTCTTTCCGAAGCCCCACAAATCCAATGAGGAGAGGTGTCTTCACTCTCTCGATGTGAAGAGGGTTTTGGCTTTTTACATCCTGGATTACGGCGTGTATACATGCAGTCCTCTCAGATCTTCCACTTCATGCTTAAATGTAACAATTACGGTGCCACAGCCCATGTCTGCAGGCCACATATGCAGGTTTAGCTAAGGCGCTCTCAGAGGAGGTCCCTTCCTCAGAATGGGAACAGCCAGACCAGCATCACTGTGGACACTGTGTAGTGAGTCAGAGATGCCTTTAACACACAAACTACTAACAGCTGAACTCTAAATCCACTGTGCTATACGTACATAAACGTTGTGTCCATCTGTGGGTTACATGATTCACGCAGACCCAGAACTCTTCTCTCAAACAAGGCTCACGTGAGTCCTGTTCATATTAAGCATATACTCTGGAGAGAGTAGTCCGTACTCCTCAGGGAGGCTTAAACAGCTGGAGAATCCAGTTGTATTTTATTTATTACAAACCATACGGTACTACTTAGAAAACCTTTTGCTGTGCTAGCTACTGCATTAGTCTAGGTTGTGGATTGCCTCAATAAATACTAAAAATATAACTGGAGGAACCCATTTTATCTCACCAGTCTAATTGAACCCCTGGGGTCAATTACGGTGATAGTCTTATTCACCGGCAGCGTGCTGCCGGTTTAGGAGCAGTTGAGGGACTTACACTCTTGTGTATTATATTTGGCTGAAGAAATGAACCCAACCTTTGGAGGGAGACTCCATTGGTAGGTACGTGTACAGCAGTCCCCTCTTTCTATCCCTTCCTTTTTCTGCACATGCTCAGTTACCCTGTGGGAGGGCAATGAATTGACTCCTGGAAAGGGAAGCACTTTTGCTTTCTTCACATTGCTACCTCTTCTCTTTCAGCTCTTCCTGCAGATGGAAGATTGGAAAGACCATGGCCCCAGGACTGTCTTACTGTATGTGTATACAGTGTGTGCAGTGGAGCCTTGATCTTAATTGGGAACTTCTGTTGCAAATGTAATACTACTGATGATGATTGGACAGAACTTTCTAATATAGTAGTATTAGAATCATAGACATAATAGGAAAGCTGGCTAAATGGTGAAAAGGATTTCACTGGTAGGTGCCGATAGGTTTACAATAGAATTTAATAAACAAGTGATGATAAACTTAAACATTTTTAGAAAAGTGCCAATAAATAGCACGGATATTGTCAACTGATGCATGCCCAAAGAAATAACAGAGGAGCCAATCTAAATGATCCTGTGTAGCATACAGTGATCCAAATCCTTTGGTCCTAATTTTCCTAGGAAAGTGGCCAGACTGCTGTAAAGTCCAGAAATCCATCATGTCACTTGGTAAAGAGAGTTTCTGGATAGAAGTCAGTAACCAGCTCTGAACAGAGATGTAAATTCTCTTGAGATCAGCCTTGCAAAGTTCTGTTTGTCCATTCTCCCAGGCAAATAATTTTTGTTGAGAAGCAATTAAAATGTTTTCATAATTATTGTCATAGTTCTAGTAGGCAAGAGAGGTTTTTGCAGGAGCTGATAGATTTTCATGATGGTTTTACAAGGCTGCCTTAGCAGTATTTTGAAGAACTAAAAAGCAAGACACAGCCCTAAGGAAAGGATTGTCTTTGCCTTCTGGAGAGACTGCCAGCCTTTTGTAGAAGAGGATGCAGCATTACTTACATTTTAAAGAAATTATAATGTGTTTTGTCTTCATTTCCTCATTTAAAGAGCGACCCCTATTTTCTCTTCCCTGCAGGCAATGGAGCTTCTCGTAGAAAAGGCTTTAAGTAGTGCAACAAGTCCTCTAAGTCCCGGAGATGCCATGCGTCGAGTTCTTGAATGTGTAGCCACAGGTGCACTCTTGATGGGTCAGTTCTAAAACCGTTATCTGTAATGACTCCCCACAAAATCTTTGTTATGGTGGATTGTGTGATCTGTATTGTCATCCCGCATCACATGCTACATTTTTTTGATGGTTTCCTAGTGAACCAATATTAAGGTCTGACACTTGTAACACACTCAGTCACTCTTTTGGCAGCACTGATTCTGGGACTAAGTCATATTGGAAGCAGCTTTCAGAAAGTGACATATGTGTTGTATGTAGTTTAGGCCCAACACTTGTATGTGTATTAATAATAATCTCATTAAAACGTTTTAAATATGTAAACCCCAAGCACTTCAGCATTCTGTTCCAGTCTCTGTGAATCCAGAAATGAAACCAATTAGTCAGGTTTCCTTGTTCAAGATGAGTGAAGTGTAAAAAAGTAACCAAACAGCTTAACTAGTGAAAAGCAGTGTCAATGAAAGACTGTAACTAACACTGTACGTTGTTACTGTATTGTTACTGTACTGTACGTTAGGAATTTATTTAAATGTGATTTTTTTTAAACGTCTTTTTCTTAAACCCTGACTACAGTGCGTTTATTAGCGTTGTGGTTACTTCTTCCCCTGCATTCAGATGGACCTGGGCTGCAAGATCCCTGTGAGAAGGATGAAATGGATGCTCTAGAGACTATGACCAGTCAGGAGCGAGAGGATGTTACAGCCAGTGCACAGGTAGATAAGACAGTTATTTTTAATAGCACTGAGTAAAAGCATTCTGTAAAGTGAGGCATCTGGTATGCATTTCTATTCAAGGTTACTATATCCTTTCCAGTTAAAGTTTTGAAAACAGCTACAGAACCCATGGTAAGAGGCAAACTGCGGTTTGCAATTGTCCATGTTTGTAACCCCAAAAGCCATGTTGGCAATTCTGAGCCTGAAAGCTGCACCTAATTTACACACATTTTTAAAAATAAAGAAATACATTAATGTGACCTATACCTCACATTGCAGAGTATAGTTGCCTTTAAAGTCGTATTTTCAAAAAGGTTTTCTCTCCTGTGTGGCTTGCGGGGATTAAGGGGTAACTACATAAAGACAAGTGTAAACTGACTGTAAGGTAAACCACTGAAACTGGCTACAGAACACAGAATGGTCAAATAAAGGAAACGTAATGGAAAAACTATAATTTTCCTTCTATCTTGTTAGCTGTCTTTGGTGTTGAGTGTAACAGTCATAGATGAAATAAAAAACTTCAAATATAAGTGCATTCTTTAAGTTAATACTTCAAAAAATGTGCACAACCATATTTCTTCCTAATGCTATTAATTTTCTTGGTGAATAGCACAGAAATTTTTCTCTACATTTACCAGCGATAAAAACCGACAGCTTAATTAGATTCTCTGTGGAGTGATGAGGTGTGGGCTGCATTTTCTGCTCTCTGTATCTAAAATCTGCCCCTGCTGGCCACATAAGCATTGGTATTAGTATCCGGCCCAGTCTTACCACTTACCTTCAGGATTCGGCGGCAGTCGATGGGAGATACGCAAGTGACATAATTCACTTGCGTATCTCCTGTCGACTTTGTGGCGTCTGCTCCGCGCCAATGGGAACAGCGCTCCCTTCAATGCAGCACTACGCCACTTACCGGGGTGGTTTTCCTGCGTCGCTTGCTGGATCGACTGAGCGGGTCTACACAGACCGCTCAGTTGATCCAGAGCAATCGATCAGACGGCAGCGAATTTTCCGCTGTCAGTGTAGACCCAGCCTCAGTCAAGGGTTCTTAGGGTTTTGGCAGGCAATTTTAAAATAAAAATGTCCTCTTGCAATCTAGCCATCACATGGGGAAAAGATTTAAAATGCTTTTAGTGTAAGTAAGCCTTTCTGACATCTCCAAAGCCGTTGTCTGAAGACAGATATTTGATTTAGGAATTCACATTGATCTTTCCTTCTGAACTAAGTATAGCCTATGTGTAGAACAACCCCGGTAGGTTGCCAGGTAAAACACTGAATTTTCACCTTTCTGGCTTGTATTAAACTCGAGACCTTAGATTAGATGCTCCTATGTGGACTCTCTCTAGCATTTTCTCCTTAGTCTCCAGCGAATGAGTGCCTAAATGAGATGGCTAGGGCTAAAGGTGGGGAAAGTTAGAATCTGTCAGTATATCGGGAAGGAGATCATTCCAAGATGGATCGTGTAAGATGTGAGAAGACTGCAGCTATAATTGGTACTTTCTTTTACTAAACAAAGCATAGTAGTTTCTAGCTCTTCACTGGGCTTTGGACAGTCTTTTTAAGAGCTAGAAACTATCATAAATGTTTTCATTTACTTCAGATTTTGGGTCGGGACAAAAAACTTAAGGTCTGAATTGTCAGAACTGGCTAGTTCAGTTTCCACTGATTTTAATTGAAGTTATGAGCTCTCAACAGCTTTGCAATAAGGTCCTTATGTTTATGTATCTATACTTGATATTGAGAACATGTTGTCATTATTCACTTTAAACTCCAACCTGTATTGTATGACTATGAGGGCTGCTGTACACAGAAGGTACTGTAGGCTATGTCGTATCAGCCATGTCATTCCTACTACTGTCCTCTCCATGGTACCATCCTTAATGTTTCTTCTCCTTCCTCCTCTAGCATGCTTTAAGAATGCTAGCTTTCAGACAAATACACAAAGTGCTTGGAATGGACCCTTTGCCACCTCCTAAAAATAGAACTAATGCACGCACCAGGAAAAGGAGACGAGACACCAGTGAGACAGCCGAGGGCGAGGGCGATGGGAAGAAAGACAAAAAAGAGGACAATGATGACGCCTAGCCACTGCTGTAGCATTTGCTAAGATAACGTTCACATGACTTTAATTTTTATATATAAATATGAGTTGCTGTTTAGTCGATGACATTTGGCAATTTTAGTGTTTTTCCCCTTGAAATAACGTACTGTAGATTTGTTTTAAATTGTGCTTAAATCATTACAGAAATTGCATCATTCCATAAGAGTAAAGTTGCTTATGGCAACAGTCCCTCTCCATCTATTACATTCCCTCCCCCCATCTCCAGAAGAAACCCTCCCCACAGCAAAATAGGTAGACTGAGGCAGGCACTTTTTAAAAATTCTGGTATTTCTCTTCAGCTTTAAATATGTCCCATGACATGTAAAGGAAAACACAAGCTTATTGGGTTTGTATCTTAAAGACACTTCCATGTTCACTTTAGATTTCCAGCCTCAAATTGGAGGCAATTTTGAGCCTAATCTGGAGTGTCTGTCTGAAATTGACAAGTTTGATTTTTTTTTATTATTATTTTTTGGAAGGGGATCTTGCACTTTGTGGGTTCCCACTTTGGGGCAGTGAAGTGGGTGCTGCATTGTAAAAAGGTACACTAGCTGCTTGATCAGAGTCATTTTTGGCAAAACCAGCCGGCTTATAAATGGCAGTTGGCAGCAGAAATGACAGTCTGAAATGTTTAATTCCCTTGGATTTACAGTTCTCCTTTAGACACAGCACAGTGTTCTTAAAAATGTCCCTGTAAAACATGCTGTCTAAAACAAAAAGAGGGGGAAAAACTGGAATGGTTTCTCTTGTTTGGTAATGTTTGCATAGCTTTCCTCAACTTTGCATAGTTTTCCGCTTTCCGGAAAGCATCAAATATGTGCCAGTAGAGGTGACACTTTGAGTAGGAATAAGTGCTATTCTAAACAGTCTGAAGTGCTGGTGCTAAGAATAGGGTCAGAGTGCTAACTTTCTAATATCTGTTACTTGACAGTATAATCACTAACCACAGAGATTCTCTGTATACCAATGAGTGCCTTCTAAAGAGAGGTGGCCAGGACTCGCACAGGGAAAAGCTGCTTTTTTTTTTTTTTAATCTGCACAGTTTAATATTTAGTCTATTTTTAAAGCCAGGTATTTCTCAGCAGCACCTCTCGGAAATAGAAAATGTCAGGCTTTGATAGCTCTGCTTGTTTGGGCTACCATCCTGCAAACCTGCTGATGCTGAGCAAATGAAGGGTGTCCTAGCTGCACTGAAAGAAATGGGGGTTAAGGATTGTCTCAGCACTTGGTGTACAGCCAGTAAGCCCATCTAGGAAAGCTAATAGCCTACAGCTGGGCAGCCAGTACTAATTGGATCAACCTTTTTCTATGTGGAGGGTTTCTCAATTGGTTGCCCAATGGCATTTTTTTAAAAAGAACTTTTATTTTGACAACGTTGTGTTCTAGGTTCACTTGACACGGTTCGTTTTGTTGTTTTATTTTATGCATTTAAAGGACGGCCTGTAATGTGGCTTTAATATTTGAATGTCTTTGTAGTGCTACCTGGAAAAAAGGAGAAAAACGAAAAAAAAAAAAAAATAAAGGAGTTACGCTTCCATTTTTCTATGTAATGTCCAGTGTTTAACCAGTGAATGTCACTAGCAAGTGATTGCAAGCTGATTGGATGAATGGTGATTGTCCCAAAGTACCAGCATTTCAACTTCACACCCAGATCCTCATTTAAACCTTGTTTTTATAAACGCCATTAAAAACATTGGTTTGGGTTTTCTAAAGTGATTCAGCATTTTTAATCTCAACAGCAAATTATTGGATTATTTTTAAATGAAAAATACTTGTTCTATTCACCATTAAATAGAACTCAGCTGTGCTTCCCCTTAAAAGCACATTAAGATACTTTTTTCCCTTGAACACTTAGGAAGAAGACCTATAACCCCTTTATATCTGTAACTCAAATACAAGTGAATTTCTCTCCAAGAAAAAGGGTCAGTTGAACTCCTGTGAACAAAGGTGTAGGTTTATATTTTTGAAAATTGATGGATTGGCTGCAATTTGATGAATTCCTTAGGACAATTCTGGTCTCAGGTCCTGATCACCAAGAAATTGCTAACAAGACGGTGTGGTGAGCTGGGAGAGGCTCATGAGGACTAGAATTACTGCACTCCATTCCATGAGGCTACAGAAATGCTCTATTTAGGTTGCTATTGGTTTGTAAGGCACTTAAGGAACGGTAGCAAACATAGAAAAGGTTCTACCTGTGCATAGACCTTCACAGGATTATTGCGACCTGGTTGGGGCTCTTTGGATCACATTTGTGTTCTCTTTAGGTGATTATGACCCATCAGCATTGTTTTGCTAGCTGATTGGCATATCTTCATGAAAGCTGAAGGGCTTAGTAACCTGCTAGTTCAGGGCTTTGTGTTGGTGTGGGAGAGGAATTAGGAAATGAGTTTGCAAATTAGTTCATGTTTATATGCTGGTTTAAGATCATAGAGTGTAGGGAAAAGCAAGAAAAGATCTTGAAATTCTAAGCATTGAGAGTATATCCATGTCCAGACTCTGTCTCCCAATGTAATATAAGATGGTCAGCAGGAATGACACACCTTCTGAGAAAGCTCTACATCCAAAAACTAGTGCATTTTAAGAAACTAGCCCTTGCTAATTTAGAACTAATATATGCCATTTTTAATCTGTCTGATTCAAGGCTTTCTCAGTTTACTGAGAAAGATTACATCAGACCTTTAAAGAGTTTGTTCTCTCGAATAGGATGTGGTATCTGTCCTGACATCTCATCTCACTAGCACTGTTAAAATACATATTAGGTTATTTACATTGCATTAAATGATTTTCTGTTCTTTGCCTTAACAGAATATTCAAGAGTGATTAATTTACAGTAATGTGGGATTTGTTTTTGTTGTTTCTCATTTCCTTTAAAGTGGCTGCTTTTCTTTCCATAGATGATGGTATTCCTGTGTTCTGAAAATTCTCCCCCACTCTCCCACCCCCACCTTGGAAAATGGAAAAATAAAAGCTTGAAACCTTCCAGCATTTCAAATAAGAATCTTACGCTGTTCTGTTAAATGGGTGCTGCACATAACCATTTGGTTAACAGCAAACATGGTTTGGGTATAGTGATATATCCTTTTCTGGGTTTATCTCTTTGATCTTTTCAAAACATATATATTTAAAAGAGAATAAGAACTTTTTGTGCAGGTTGCTAAATAAATGCATCGTTTTTTTGTTGAACCACAGTTGTGCTGCTTGTCTTGGACTTGCTGCATTGGTAGCAACTAATGCTCACTCCCCTTAGAGCTAAGCTGTTCTGCCATAAATTTGTACTGCAGAATCTCCATAACCTCCCAGTAAAACCCTGATTCTGCAGTGTGTTTTCTTCTCTCCTATTTTGATCTCTGTATACGCCTAGTGCCATCCGTGGGAGCTGAGGGCTGTGCAACACATTGCAAGAGATGCATGGCACGTTGCTGGGATCAGACCCTAAAAGAGGACATAAGATTATCATGCAGTTTGAAAACCCTCCCTAATAAAAGAGATGAGGAAGTAAAAGCCATGAGTGCTGGCACAGCGACCCCAAACTTGAAAAGAAAGCACAAAGAGCATAACTACAGTGATAATGTCACAATTTGGTGCAGTGAGTTCAATTACTACAAGCAAGGTGAGTAACAAGCAAGTAGCACACCCTGAAAAGGCTTTTGGCTTTGCGGGGTGATGTGACATGCAACATGTAACATGCAAACTCGGATATTATGGTCTCGATGGCCACGCATGTAACTAACGGTTGCCAAACTGCTCCTGGGGATGATAAACTGGTTGGCAGCCTTACAAACATCTCTCGTTTGTCACTCAAGTGTGGGGAGGTCTCCTCAGTCCCATGCAAACATCACTTTCTCACCAGAGTGTAAATCAATTTCGTGGTCTCCATAAGTGATTACTGAAAATATGTGCTTTAAGACCTTGTCTACACTAGGCTTAATTCTCTTGAAAATGTCCTTTTATCATCAGTTGCACTCCAGCTGTGGGAACACTAGATAGCAGCAGTGCAGTGGTACATCCCAGGATTTTAAGTACCATGCCTCATAGATTTACTTGGAGCAAAGAGCAAGGTAGTGTGGTATGTAAAACTACAGCCACTGCCTGGAGGCTTGTCCATGCTAATGCTTGTGTAACTACAAACATCTTGAAGCTGAATTGGGGGCAGCAATGGTAGGAAATTTTTGGTTTAAAAAACAAAACAACCCCCTCCCAAATGTAGATATCTCATTTTATGCTTTGCGTACTTCTTATTTCCTCCCTGTCCCTTAATTCAAGTTCTTTGTCCAATGTTTGGGTCTAGTTAGTTGCAAAAGAGAACTGATTACAGATTGTGAAACACAATAAATCTGCTTTTCTGGAGGGGTGGGGGAAATAGTCGTCACCTGTCTAACTAACGTGGCCCCACTGTAAGTTTTTGCATTCTTGATGGGCAGCGATTCCTGTGAAAGTGCCCAGTGTTTAAAGTTTTTATGACTGTTTAAGTTGTGGGCTTGGATTCCTGTCTGCTTTCAGGGGGATCTGAAACTGCTCTGAACGTCAGAACTAAGGGAGTTGAGTGGGCAGAGGGACTGTGCGGATGTGGCTGGCACTGATCAAAAGTCAAATGGCTGAGCGCCAACTCACCATTTTGGAACAAGACAATCTTGTCTATAAAGAAACCTTGTGGATGTTGAGCAATAAAATCAGATTGAGACATCCTGTGGTCAGTTAGGATTAATGTTCTGCCCCCCTGTCCCAGTCCAACCATCAGCCCATTTTCCTTCCACAGTCCCTTGAAGGGCTTTGAGTCTTTGCTTCCCATTGCAGCTCTCCTTCCATATTTCCACCAAGAATTCCTTCTTGTCATCATGAATGCTCTTCTGCTCTCAGAGTATCCTCTTGGGTTCTAACTGTTCCCACTTCTCCCACTGACTCACTCCTTCATCAATGCATGGTCGTGTGCTTAGTGTAGCCATCCAGACCTTGTGGCCTCATGTTGACTCTGTAGGTTTCTTTCTTCAGTATCTAAGTTGCTTATCACCTTTGAAAGATCTAGGTTCCGTTCCCAACTCTTCTACTGACTCTGGGCAGCCTTGGGCAAGTTTCTTAGTCTTTTGCTGACTCAGTTTCCCACCTGTAAAAGGAGAGTAATAGCTCTGCCTTTCTGCCCCACCTTTTGTCTATTTAGAGCAAGGACTGTCTTGCTGCCTTGACACAATGCCTGGTATGGTGGAGCCCTGATCTCACTTGCAATTTCTTGGTGCTGTTGAAACCACAGATAAGCAATAAAGTCACAAAAGATCCCATGCAATAAATCAGATTTGAGGTTAACGGTATATCCAAACAGCATTGTCACGGTGGTTTCTTTGCCATAAATACAATGGTTTAGATTTGTGGCATTGTCCTATTAATTTTTTTGCTTTGCCTCTGACATCTAGGGAACTGCTTTCTTACACCTTTTCTTCACTGCAACTTTTTTGTAATGAAATGGCTGCTAAAAACCTGACCTTTACTCTCTTATAGTAGCATAAATGTCAAGCCAAATTCAAGTGCCTCTTTATGTTGCATTTGGTCTGTAAGTTATTTTAAAATGGATTTTCAGTCATTTTCACACATCTTGAGCCGGAGTGGGGAATGTTCAGCTGATGCACTTCATTGCAGTCCGGATGCAAGGGTCTTCCTTTCAGTGGAATGCTTGCCATCTCACAAGTCACTGCTGTGTATATAAGGCACAAAGAATGGAGGTGGTCACCCAGCAAGGCAACAACAGAGCTCAAGAATCCCATGATCTAACCACACTTCCCTTCCAAACTGTTCGATGCCTCCCCTGCCACTCAATTCTCGCTTTGTCACTGGCTGAACACAATGATTGGGCAGTTTGTGTGTGCACCACTAAAAATAAGGTGGTAGGAAAGCAATAACTCACCCTGTCTTAGAGCAGCTGATCATTAGTTTGCTTTGGGTGTCATAAACTGTGGTGTGGTTTCAAATCAGCCAGCTGTCGATGTTTCCCTAATGGGGAAGTGGCTGGTATTGCAAGGCGCAAAAGTCACTTCAGGGTAAAACCTCATCCAGGAATGAATCATCTGGTTAAAACTGGCTTTGTAGAAAGCAGGCACTAGGACCTCCGGTGCACTGCCTCTGCAGCCCAGCCCAGAAGAGAAGTCAGGAAATAAAGTTGCGGCGAGTTTCTCCGGCGTGGATCTCTGTGAACACCATTGCATGGGAGGTAAAGCTCTGCTCCGGCATTTGAAAGGGAATTTGTCCTCCAGGAATCTTGGGACTCAAGTCTGGGCTTGGCTGACAGCAAACCGATTTTGACCCCAAGAGCTTTGCATGGACGCTCCAGGGAGGTAAGTTCAAAAGTCTGGCTGGAGCAATAGCTGTAGCAGGGTAATGTTTCCCTTCTCCCCTGCCAGGAGGACAGATCTGAAGAGAAAAGTGCATGTAACATTAAAGGTGCTGCGCTCAGTGGGACAAATAGCAAATTACTCCTTTTTGTGCCTCAGGAATGAGCTGCACTGTCTCCCTCCCTACTCGGGCGCTATGTTGAGACCAATGTGCTTGGGTTGGTGTGAGGGGGGTCCGTGTCAAGGCGTGTGTGCAGCGCAGCCAGCCCCAGGTTTGACGCAGAGCTGTGCGTGGGTTTCCTTCAACCTGCAGTACAGGTGCCAGCTCTTGTGCTGCTGCTGTAACTGCAGACGGAGCTGCTCTTGGCACTGAAGTGGTAGCTGCTTAGTATGGTACAAACCAGCCTGACTTGTCTGCGTATGGGGCAGTTTTCCAGTGCGCTTGTGACAACGCCTAAGAAGCGACACGTAGAGTATGTTCCGATATCTCTCCCACCTCATGGAGCAAGTCACAGACTCTCAATCCCACAGGCTAAGGCAACCAAAGCCGGTTCTAATGGGATGGAACAGCTCAGGGGCTGGCGAAGGGTTTCCCCTTTACCTCTAGGGCTTGTGTTCAAATCCAGCCCCGACTGGAAGTGACTGCAGGTCAGGAGGAGCATCTGACAGGGTTATAATCCAGATGGTTTTCCTTAAGTGTTTGCCAATGGGGGCTCCATTCCTGGGGAACGTGAGTCCCAGCAGGTGGATCCATGTAGACAAAACAGCCCAAAGAACCACACTTACCGTAAGGCATTTCCCATGGCTTGTGAACGGCAGGAAACAAAATGACCAATTTTAACCCCCTGGGCACTGACTTGTGGGAGTGAATTTGGTACTCATTCCTCTTCCTAATAGACCTGGCATTTGGCAGTGCAACCCCTCTCTGTCTAGCTGAGGGTGCATTGAGCCAGGCTCACAAGGTGAATTGGGTGGGGAAATTTGTCCTCCTGTTTGGTCTTCTGTACTTTGGATTCCAGGGCTGTCCAGCACGGCAGTCACTCGCAAACATGTGCTCCAAAAGGAAGCTGGAGAAAACAGCTGCTGCTGGACATCAGACGTGACTATGTCATGGAGCCTTAGAAGTAGAGAATGAAGGCCGGTGAGGTCAGCTACTCTAACCTGCCAGTGCAGGACCGACTCCTAGCTAAGCCAAAGCTCCTCTCCTTCAGTATCTAGGATCCAGTACAGAACATCATTGTCATCTCCCCATATGTAATACTTCAGCACTTGCTTAATGCTGTAGCAAAAGCTGCTGTTCAGATCTGTTTGCTGCCTCTGGCTCAACAGAGCAACATTCAACACCGGCGCTTTCAGCGTAACTCCTCCAGAAAAGCATCTGAAAAGAACGGGTAAGAGTAGGATCCAATAGCCAGGTCCCATCAGACAGACTGTTCTGGTAGGTGTGGTCAGCCTCGGGGACGGTTTGTATGCCTCCATCAGTTTGCTTTGTTCCTGCTGCCTGTCTTTCTTCATCATTTGTGACTATGGTAACCAGCTCCCCTCCTTGAGCATGACTGGCTTGGTTGGGTTTGATTTTAGTGGGGAGGATGAATGAAAAAAACAATTGACTTGCTCTCAACTGAGGGCTGTGAATGGAAGAACATCAGAAGAATATAAGAACAGCCGTATTGGGCCAGACCAGTGGTCCATCTAGCCCAGTATCCTGTCTTCCGACTGTGGCCAATGCCAGGTGCTTCAGAGGAATAAACAGAACAGGGCAGTTATTGAGTGATCCATCCCGTCATCCAGTCCCAGCTTCTGGCAGTCAGAGGTTTAGGGACACCCACAGCATGAGGTTGTGTCCATGACCATCATGGTTAACAGCCATTGATGGACCTATCCCCCAGGAACTTATCTAATTCTTTTTTGAACTCAGTCATACCTTTTGGTTTTCACAATCCCCTGGCAATGAGTTCCACAGGTTGACTGTGTGTTGTGTGAAGAAGTACTTCCTTTTGTTTGTTTTAAATGTATGAATTTCATTTAGTGACCCCTGGTTCTTGTGTTATATGAAGGGATAAATAACACTTCCTTATTCACTTTCTCCACACCAGTCACGATTTTATAGACCTGTATCATATCTCCACATAGTCATCTCTTTTCTAAGCTGACCAGTCCAGTCTTTTTAACCTTTCCTCATATGGAAGTTGTTCCATTCCCTCCCCTGCCACCCACCCCCCTCCCCAATCATTTTTATTGCCTCTTCTGTATTTTTTCCAATTCAAAAATATCTTTTTTTGAGGTGGGGTGGCCAGAACTGCACACAGTATTCAAGGTGTGGGCGTACCATGAATTTATATAGTGGCATTGTGATATTTTCTGTCTTATCTATCCCTTTGCTAATGGTTCCTAACATTTTGTTAGCTTTTATGACTGCTGCTGCACATTGAAGAGATGTTTTCATGAGAGCTATCCACAGTGACGCCACGATCTCTGTCTTGATTGGTAACAGCTAATTTAGATCCCCTCATTTTGTATGTATAGTTTCCCAGTATGCATTATTTTGCATTTATCGATGTTGAATTTCATTTGCCATTTTGTTGCCCAGTCACCCAATTTTGTGAGATCCCTTTGAAACTCTTTGAAGTCTGCTTTGGACTTAACTATCTTGAGTAATTCTGTATCATCGGCAAACTTTGCCACCTCACTGTTTTACCCTTTTCCAGATAATTTATGAATATGTTGATCAGCACTTGTCCCAATACAGAGCCCTGGGGTACCCCACTATCCAGCTCTCTCCATTGTGAAAACCAACCTTTATTCGTACCCTTTGTTTCCTATCTTTTAATCAGTTACTGATCCATGAGAAGATCATGGATCTTAACCCATGACAGCTTACTCTGCTTATGAGCTTTTGTGAGGGACCTTGTCAAAGGCTTTCTGAAAGACCAAGTAGACTGTATCCACCAAATCAACCATGTCCACATGTTTATTGACCACCTCAAAGAATTCTAACGGATTGGTAAGGCATGATTTCCCTTTGTAAAAGCTATGTGGACTCTTCCCTAACATATGTTCATCTGTGTCTGATAATTCTGTGCTTTACTATAGTTTCAAGCAATTTGCCTGCTACTGAAGCTAGGCTTATTGGCCGGTAGTTGCCAGGATCGTCTGTGGAGCCTTTTTAAAAAAAATCAGCGTCATATTAGCTATCCTCCAGCTTTCTGGTACAGACGCTGATTTAGTGGTAGATTACACACCACACTTAGTTCTGCAATTTCAGTGCGAGTTCCTTCAGAACTTATGGGTGATACCATCTGGTCATGGGGACTTATTACTGTCTAATTTATACCTACCTTCCTACCTCCCTGTCCCCTCTAGGATCTAAGTATGTCCTGGTATCCCTGTGGAGGATGAATATATTTTATTGCCATCTGCATTTTAAAGGTGGGGTGCAGAAGCACAGAGATTTAGGGCCAGATCCTCAGAGATATTTAGGCCCCTAACTTGCATTGAAAGCATTTGGAATTAGGTGCCTAAGAACCTGTGAGGACCTGGGCCTAAGTGGCATGCCCAAGTCACCCAGAGTGTCTGTAGCAGAGCCAGACATTGAAGATCTCCTGAGTCCCACTCTGTGCCATAAACACACAACCATCCTTCCCTCCCAGGGCACATATGGCTTTGGGGAGGGCCCTGCTGTGGATGGGAAAATCCAGGGAAGCCAGGTGGAAGGTGGGTGGGTACCACACATACAAGCAGCCCTGGAGTGGCCCATGTACTAAGCTCTGCTGTGGGTGCATGTGGCTGTGTTTGATTCACTCTTTGCCTCCCTGCACTGGCTGGATAGGTCTCTGCTGCCCTGCCTTTGACTGGGTCCTGGGATGCTTTGGAAACAGCAACCATCTGTTACCTCCACGTCTGCCTGCTCCTCCTTGCAGCAGCGAAGGTCATTACAGCTTGGCAGAGCCTGCTGCTAGCTGACTGGGGTACAGGGATGGGCAGCCATGTGAGGCCTGGAGGCCAGAATGCCATGTGGGTTCCAGGGGAGCCAGGGCATTTTGCAAGCCCATGAAGATGCGAAGTCCCTGTCTCAAAGTGAAGGTCCCTGCTCCACACATGGGAACCTTCTGTTTCCTCTCAGTCCCATTAGCTCTCCAGGCTGCGCTTCTCATTAAGGCAGATGCTGCGGGCGGGATGGATGGTGAGTTGCAAAGCTTTTTGCCTCCCTCTCGCCAGCCCAGCTGTGCACTGTCCAGAGGCTATTAGCAGCTAAGTGCTGGTTCACGGGCTTAGGTGAAATGAGTTTGGATCTCAGTCCCGTTTCCAGGAGCAAAGTGGTCCCATCTCCAAATCCTCCCCCACCCCAGGACTGCTGTTAGCATCCTCAGCAGAGGGGCCAAGGGAGAACTTTGGCTGTGCTCTCTGCTCTTCTGCGCCTGGGCTCGTCCGGGCCGGGGATTGCTTCACGCTGGGGCACGTGTCTAATGGGATGTAAAACAGGACTTGGCTGTGTAGTCTCGGACTGTCGTGGCGGGCCGCTGGTCAGCGTGGTCCCTTTGGTTGCTGTTCCATGACCCTGGCAAGTGACCCCAGAGGCCGCTCCAGAGCAGGGAAATGGAGGATTGTGACATAAGCAAGGCAGCTTGTGGTTCCAGCATGTGTGAGCTGGTCAAGGGAAAACCTGGGCTGCCATCTAGGGTTTGCCTTCCCCACCCAAGACGTTTCAATTACGACTCCCTTATCTTCACTCGAACTTCAGCACGTGGGCGTTAGCAGAGGTTAAAGATGCACTTGCCTCCTGGCAAGGGTGTGGCCTATGCCTGTTAGATCTTGTTAGTTAACATGATTGAACACGACATGCTGCTTCCGCATTCCCACCAGGCTGGGCCCTCTGGCCAGGGGCCGGGTAGGTTGGTGGAGCAGAGAGGAGTTGACCCTGCTGCTCTTTGTGCTGCCCCTGTTCGGAGGAGGAATGGGGGTTCCCTCCCTACCCCCATCCATCCACCTGGCACTTTTCACAAGAACTTAACTTCATTAAAATGACTGACTAAGGAACAGGCAGTAGCCGGAAAGATAGCCAGGCTGTTTTGAGCCCAAATGTTGCCTCTGAAATGAATAAATCTCTATCGGGTGCTGATTTTTAATCTCGAAACATCTGAAGTCATCTCTTCCTGTTGCTGTACGTTTTATAGCAGGCACCAGGGAAATGTTCATAGGTGCCTGGGGCAAAAAAGATTCCGATTCTTGCAATTTCAAAGGAAAACTGCCTGGTTCTGCCACTTGTGATGCTCAGAAATGACCATGACTCACTCCCCAAAAGAGGAAGCTCCCATCACCTCTGCTGCAAGAACATGACTTTAAACAAGCTAAAGAAGCTTCCCGCCAGTGAAATGCTGCCATCTTTATCCCCTACCCCCATGCAGATCAGAGGCAGAGGAGAGTCACTGCAGAAGATCCACAACCTGGCCTTCTGGAAATGAGAATGGGTTGGGGTTGTCACCTAACAGTGCCAGTGTACTTATCCGATGGGGGAAAGCAGAGCTTCACTGCTGTGTCCTGTGCAGAACTGCCAGTGCAGCTGCTGATCCACCTTCCAGATGTGCAGTGCTGCTTTGGGTTTGTAGACACCCATGGACGTTTTATAGGTGACTCGCAGAAGGGAGAAGAAATTCGGACGGTTCCCCCCGAGACTCCCTTCTTTTTTTTCTTCTTTATATGGACATTTTTGCTTCTTTGGAGTCTGCCAGTTCTCCAGTCATCCACTGAGTCTCCCAGGAAGAAATTCCGAGCCTGTTTTGACATGAAAAGCTTTCAGCCCTTCTTTACAAGGCACGAACTGGGTGTTCCCAGCACTCGTGACTTTAACTCATGTCTCTCAATATTTGGGGTTATTCTTAAAGCCCCAGGTCCTGGAGTCATGTGAATATGTGGGAATCTCAAGGTTTTGCGTTTTTTTAAGGTAAGTTTCTAGCTCCCGTGTCTGTGCAGAAAAGCTTGAAAATGTGAAGCGAGTGTGAGTGATAGGCTCAGAAACAAGCAGGCGAAGAGAGAGAACTTCCCAATTTATTATTTTTTAAAATCTCGTGATTGTGGATGTTTCTTTGCTTTGGTGGGGGCTGGGCCCATTGCATTCCTGTCCTGCTGCTGCAGATGGTCCACTGCCAGGTGGGGTTGGCTGCTCTCCGTAGCAGTGGGTATTGGAGTTAGCAGCTCATGGAAATGGGGGAGGCCGTTCCTCCCTCTTGGAGCGATGGTCTCAGGCTCTCAGCAGCCGTTGCTGCATCATGACCTGAGGGTAAATCTTTAAACCTTTTCTTCACTGCTCGAAGGGCTAGAAACTTACTTGTTTAAAGCTGACAGTCGGATGTAATCACATGATTCCAGGGGCTGCAACCATAGATGCTGGCCTATAGTGCCTTAATCCAACCCTGCTTATGGTGGTATAAATCAGGAATAACTCCATGAAAGTCAGAGAAGTTACTTTGGTTTACAAACTGGGTATTTCTACAGACAGAGCCAGAGGCTGGAAGCTGAAGCTAGACAAACTCAGGTTAGAAATAAGATGCAAACTTTTAACAGTGAGGCTGATTAACTATGGGGACAATTTGCCCAGAGATGTGGTGGATTCTTTGTCATGTAGTGTCTTGAAATCAAAACTGAGTGTGTCTTTCTGAAGGATACGCTCCAGCCCAACCACAAGCTATGGGCTGGATGCAGGACTCACGAGGGACATTCTCTGCTGCCTGTTATACAGGAGGACAGGCTAGATGTCATAATGGTCACTTGTGCCCTTAAAAGCTAGGACTCGATGGATTTCCTAGCCTGTGGGGCCAGGCTGAGTTCAGACAAAGGTGAAGGAGGGTGGCAGGCCCTCTCTGTCTTCCCCATTCTGCCAGGGTTCAGAGGAACAACTGACATCAAGTCTTGAATCATTTTCTCGGTACTGGAGTTCTCTGGTAGTGACTCCTCTTGCCATTTCCTCTTCTCTGGGCAGCAGCATCTTAGCTCAGTTTATGGCCTGGATGAGCCCCTTTAAAAACCTAAATGACTTGCCAAGACAAATGAGGCATCCAGCCACCTAGGGCATGGGCCTAGCATGGGAGTCCTGGCCCAGCTCTGCTCGGGACCCTCCAGCCTGACCTGCTCTCCCAGATGCAAGGTTCCTCGCAGGCACCCCTGGCCAGGGCCACCTCGGGCCATGAGTCTGGCTTGCATCAGAACATAAGTCCCAGCTGGTTCTCTCTCTCTGGGGAGAGAGGCTCTGCTGCTGTTCGCCATCCCCAAAGCTGGGAGAGGCCAGCAACCAAGACACTCCAAAGAACAAGACCAGAAAACCCCAGTCACAGTTTGAGCCCCAGCATTCAAGTCCAGCTGCCTGTAGCTTCCAGGGTTTAAACTGCCTCTGTTCAACCTCCTCAGCTGTTTTTCTCTGGTTTTAGGCTGCTCTGATTGGCCCCAGACGCTGTTTCCTTTAATCAGTCTCATCTGCCCTGCCACGATTAAATTAGGGCAATTATTGCCTTTCGTCTCTGATCATTCGGTAACTTTACCGCATTACGGTAACGCCACACAGCAGCGGCCTCCCAAGCCAACGCTGCCAGCTGCACCAAAGGGCACGTGCTGCGCGTCCGCCAGTAGGTGCTGAGCTAGAAACTGGGCCCTAGCTTTTAACTCTATTGAAATGAGGAGAGCAGGGAACCAGCACAACAGAGACTGAACTGCCACGTGAGTACCAGAGTCTCCTCTTTAAATGTCCACAGCGTCTAGACACCTCAACCAGGACCAACGTGGCATTGTGAGACATCACATATTTGCTTAGTAAGAGACAGTCCCTGCCCCAATGCACTTATAGTCTAAACAGACAATTATCTTCATTTTACAGATGGGAAAATGGATTAAGTGACTTTCCCAAGGTCAAAGAGGTTATCTGTGGCAGAGCCAGGATTTGACCCCAGATCTCTAGAGTCCTACTTACCCCCAAAGCCACTGTACCTGTACAAGAGGGCAAGCTGCTGTAGGGGAAACGTGGTACTCGCACTGCGAGGCCCGTGGCACTGCTGTACGCCAGCGCAGGATTTCACTGCGGCCTACAATGGCAGTGGTGTACGTAGGGGAGGGGCAGAGAGGGCCAGGCCCCTGGGCGCTGGCTTGCGGGGGGCTGCCCAGACAGCTCTTTATGACATGCAGGGGTTGGGGGCCGCTGGCCTCTCGTGCGTGGTGAAGGGCCAGGCTGGCACCACCCCCACCTCCCCTAGGCCAGGGGGTGAGGCTGCCCTGTCCAAGCTGCCACTAGGTGCTGGAGTGGGAGAGGTAAGTGCTGGGGGGGGCACAGAGCCAAGCCCGAATTTGTGTGCCCCCCTGCAAGTACAGACCCCCTCTCCCACAGGCAGCTGAGCGTTGTGCTGGGACCCCTCCTGCCCTGCGTGGGGGTGGGACGTGAGGCGGGAGGGTGCAAATGCAGGCTTGGCCCCCAGGCGCTGGAGACCTATGATATGCCACTGTAAAATGGTGAAAGGCCAGGAGCGTCAAGCCCATGCATTGCAGCACCCTCTCTCCTGCTAACTGGGAGGGCTTTATTTCCTTTGTGTGAGGAGACCATGTGACGGGAGGGTGAGCGTGTATAAGGAAGTTCCAGAGGGGTGGCCGTGTTAGTCTGTATACAGCAAAAGCAACGAGAGTCCTGTAGCACATTAAAGACAAACCAATTTAATTCTGCAGGCATAAGCTTTCAAGGGCTGCAGCCCACTTCGTCAGATGCAGGGAATGGAAATCAGATGGGGGGGTGCATATATACAGCAATGGGGAGGGTAGGTGTAGGAACTGAATGCACTTTCCTACACCTACCCTCCCCATTGTTGTTTCTACCCTTGGCTGTATATATACCTCCTGTCTGTGGCTTCTGTTTCATGCATCTGATGAAGTGCGTTGCAGCCCACGAAAGCTTATGCCCACAGAAATAAAATTGGTTAGTCTTTGAAGTGCTACAGGACTCTCGCTGGTCTTGCTGTCTAAGGAGGTGTTATTTTACACGATGATTTGGAAGCAATGAATGAGCTCTCCCCTGCCAGCCAGTGATGAGCTGGGGCCAAGGGGAAAAGGCTTCAGGGCCAGACTGTATTTACATGAACGCCCCCGCTCGCTGTCCAGCAGACAGAGCGGTGCGGCCCCAGGGATCAGTTCGGGCTGGCGTTGGGTTACAATCACTGGCGTTGAACGGGGGGCAGTGAAAAGTTGTCACCGTTACTGTACGAGTACAGGGCAGCAGAACTGTGCTTGGCCTGTCTGGACTGCGGGGTCGCCCTCCCTGCTTCATTTGTGCCAGGGCTGAGCCCCAGCCCCTTAGACTTGGTGGTTCAGAGCCCTGCGGCCTCTGGGCTCCACTGCATCAGTTATGAAAGTAAAAATGCTGCTTGAGCCCCGGCCCCGCTTTCATTACAAATTAAGCCCTGGCCACTTACCTGAGCAGGGGGTTCGGATTCCAGATCTCAGTGGGGAGAGGGTGGGGCCAGGTGCTTTGCTCTGCCTAAGAGCCACAGGCGCCGTTTGACCTGCCCCTCTCCCCCGTTGAAGAATAGAGCTGATTAGGCTCCAGAGAGAGTCTTTTGTTTTGTGAAGTGACAGCTAGAGCTGAACTCACTGATAATCAGTGCTTAGAGCTGCTGCTGGACGGTGTTTCTGTGGGGGGGAGAGAGAGCAGCGAGGTTCCCCGTGGACCGTGGCAGGTGGCAGCAGAATGGGTCGGCACCTTTCTCTTTCTCTTCATGCATCTGACGAAGTGGGTTGCAGCCCACGAAAGCTTATGGCCGCAGAAATTTGTTAGTCTGTAAGGTGCTACGGGACGCTCGTTGTTTTTGCTGTACACAGACTAACACGGCCACCCCTCTGGACTTTCTCTTTCTCTTGTAAGTCTGCAATTGAAAGCCCTTGGGCCATTAAATGATGGCCCATCCAGGCATCTTTTACACCAGTGGTAGAGCTTTGTCCAGCCATAAAAGCTACACATGGATCAATCAGGGAGATATTCCTTAAAAACACATGGGAAGAGACAAAGACGTGTTCAGAAGACGTGAAGAGGACCAGAAGTGTTTAAGTCAGCTGAAAAAGTACAGACTTCATTCTTACAAATCTGTAAGAGCGACTTCTGGATTCTACTCAACTTCTGCATAGCTTTTACAGACGCCTGCTTTATGAAACATGGCAGATGGGTGGGGCGAGGCAGTACCAGCAATGAGCTGCCATGTCATCAGGACTGAACAGAGAGTCTGAACACCGAGTGGAATGTCATATGATGAACGAATGAAAATTTGACTCTGACTTTTTCTTTATCATCACTAACGGTGCGACCCAAACTTTGTGCTATGTTTAAAAGAAGCAGGACTTCATCTCTTGCCACTCCCAGTCCCACCAGCTACGCTTGAGCGTTCTTTTTCTTCATTGAATGGCATTTTGTGAGCTGAAAGACGTCGCCTTCTGCATGTTCATGAGCGTATCAGGAAGGACTGGAAGTACCGGACACAGGAGAGGCCACCCAAGAAGAACGCACTGCATGCGAGAAGTTCATTCATAGAGTTGTGCAAAATTACAAGAAGAAACCAAGGAGGATGTGGATGGTCGGGCTTTATGGTAGGCTTGAGTCACTAGCTTTAATTTGTGGGATGATTTTAAAAGAGGAGTTAAATCTAATCCAGTGATTGTCAACAACTTTCCGTTTTTACTATGGTGCCGTACAGCCCACCTTCGCCCGCACGGTCTTATCCTCGTCGGCCATCACCCCCTGTAAATTCAAACACCACCTCTCATTTCGGTTCCTGGGGAAAGCACGGGGATGGCGCCCATTCAATTGCCCGGGTCTGTTCGTTCCCCCAGAAGCACCTGGCATTGGCCACTGCCAGAGACAGGCTATGGCGCCAGCTGGCCCCCTGCTCTGACCCACTCTGGCTGGTCTCATGACACCCCAGAACTGGGAGTCAGGAGCCCTGGTTCTGTTCCCATCTCTGCCCCCCCCCCCGTGCCAGACGGGGTTATTCGTGCTGCCCTGCCTCTGGACGGTGCCTTGCGACTTTCCCCACGGAAGGGGCGGCAGTGGCACAAAGGATTCCGAGTGCCTTGGTCTCGTGCGGGCGCAGGGAGGTGTGTGCGTTGAGCCCTGCTGTGCGGAGAGGATGGGGCCCAGCTGGAGTGGTCAGCCGTTCGAGCACAGCTGCCCCTTCGTTCTCTCCACACTCTGCCTGTGACAGTGCCAGCTACATTGGGCGAGTCGTTCCCCCACCCCCCACTGTGCCTCAGTTTCCCCATCTGCAAACTGAGGACAACCCTAATTCCTCCGCCTGAAGCAGATGGCAGAGTCTACCACAATCCCCTTGCTGGGTCTCGGGGGCACTCCCAGCAGGAGGGGTCTCTATCTGGCTGGTGTCGATTACAGATTACACAGAGACGCGTGCTGTACTGCTGGCCCTGATTCCACGGCCATCGCCTCCGTCGCAGAGCTGTGCTGAGCGCCCAGCCCGCGCACTACGGTGTTGCTCCTGCGAGTTGGGTTACCAGCTTAGCAGCAGCCGGGGTTCAGATCCAGCTTTCCTTGGACTTCACTGTTGGTAGCCAGGCAGCTGAAGCGCTCGTGTCCCAGGCTCTGGAGCGAGGTCAGCAGGAGGTTGCAGCTTCAGATTGTGAAGCAGAAAGTTGCTTGTAAAACCGAATTTTCCACCCTGGGGCCTCCCACGTCTCAGGGTCCTAGAGTCCAGGCGCCAGCCCGAGCCTAGACATCTACTCAGCAGTGAAACAGCTCCACGCCCTGAGCCCTGCAAGCCCAAGTCAGCTGGCGCAGGCCAGTCGCGGGTGCCTCGCTGCTGTGTGGACATGCTCTGTAGGGTCCCTGTGTGAGAGCTCGGCAAACCCCGCCTGCCAGCAGCCAGTTACAGAGGGAAAAGGGTTCACGAAACTAACATAAAAACCTCATTCTGTGAAGTGGGTTTCTAGGGTTTCTTGAGCAGGGGTTGGACTAGACGCCTCCCACGTCCTTTCACACATCTGTGATCCCATGGTTCTAGGAACGGTTGATTTGCCTGGTGGCCTGACCTGGGGAGCGGAAGTGTCTGTGGCTACGTCTACACTAGAGACATAAGTCGACCAGTATGAAGTTGGCTTACGGCTGTGGTGGTTCATGTCCGCACTACCCCCCTCGGCTCACTGGAGCACGGCGGCCTCACCAGGAGCGCTTCCACCGAAATAAGGGGGCAGGGTGGGGAGCTGGGAGCTGGTCTCTCAGCTGTTCTGGCAGCTCCCTGCCAGACTCCGCTGGCTGGACCACAGGCTCCCGGCGGGCTGCCTTTCCCCTCTGCTCCCCGTTCCACTCCGGGTGCAGGGGAAGCCATCCGGAGTTTCTTGCCCCCCAGGAGTGGGTTCCAGCTGCCATGGCTCCTCCCTACCTCCCAACCCACTCCCCTCCAGAGCCAGGCAGCCTTGCCAATTTCACGCACCCCAGCCATGAAATTGGCACAGCTGCGCCTCTCCCCACCTTTGAAGCCCTGGCCTAGCCCTGGCTCCCAGGCAGGGAATGTCCGTGCAGGGGGGGCGTACATCCGGGGAGGAAGGCTGCAGTGTAGACAGCGACATCGTTCGGTCAATGTAAGCTGCCTTACCCTGCCCTAACTGTGTAGTGTAGGCCAGCCCCGGGCTCCACCCACACCCTTCCCCCATTGACAGAACCGAACTGCCCCGTCAGCCGAGGGTGTGTGAGCCCAGATGGGGGGCAGGGCCTAGAAGCTGTGGGGCTCACTTCTGGTTTTCTTCTGAAGTTCCTGAAAGCTCTGCTTCAGGGTTTCAGCCGGCCAGCTGCAGCGCCGCCCGCCCATGTGTGCTGTGCGTTGGTGGGTTTTTTATCTCCTTCCCCTAAAGCATCAGGGAGGGCCACAGCTGGCACTGGGGCACTGGGCTGGGAGGCCGGGGCTGTGTGTGGGCACTGAGTGTTCTCGCACGCAGGTTGCCCGGCTGGTCCTTGTTCCCATGGTTCCTGCAGCCATTCCTGCTCTACAGCCCCAGGGTCAGGGAGGCATTTTGCCCCCAGTTAGACTGGCAGTGACTCTGGGGGCCTTTCACCTTCCTCTGCAGCGTGGGGTGTGGACACTTGCCGGGATTATCTGGGTATCTCTCACTTACTCATTTTCCTGCCACTGCTGGGGCCTCAGGCGCTGGTACGTCTCGGTCTCTCTGATTCTCTGCCTGGGCACGGAAGAGCCTAGTTTCCTGAGCACTGTAATGCTTTGGTCTTATTTCCGTTGCTGGGTTAGTGTGTGGGCACTGGGTGGGGTTGATGGCCTGTGCCATCAGACTGGATGATCCGATGGTCCCATCTGCCCTTTAACTCGATGACCTAGCAGTTAGAGGGGGCATGGGGATCCTGGCTCGCCACTTCTAGTCCAGGCTCTAGGACATGCATGTGACCTAGTGGGGACAGCAGAGGGAACAGGGCCTAAGGACTCCTGGGTCCTGTTCCCAGTTCTGCCACTGACTTGCGAGGTGAGCTTGGGCAAGACAGCTCGGGCGGGCTTCTCCAAAGTGCTCAAGTTCCCGTTATTCCCCGCTGGACTCAGGGAGAACCATCCTGTTGCCTTCAGTGGGAGCAGTGCTTGGCCAGGGCAGAATGGGTGAGAATCCCACCCGTAATCTCGGCTTTATTGTTTCCATCTGCAAAGCAGGGACGCTGCTGTCTTGAGGGAGGCACAAGAAGAGGTTGGGGGGGCAACGAATGGGTGCTTGTGATGTGCTGTCAGAGGGGAGGAGATGCAGAAGGGCCACATCTTGGTCTGAAAGGACGTTGTGCGATGGCGGCTGCACCGTGTGATCATTTATCTTGCTACAACCTTACCCAGGCCGCCTGGTTTCGGGTCAAGCACTCGCTCATGGTTGTGACCACAAACACTTTCAGCTCAGACCATCCTCGTTCCAGGTGTGGACACACCATTCCCACTTAGTCGCTGCCGGCTGGGGTGGTGAGAGGTGACAATGCCATTTTAATAACAACCGCGCCATTTAATTTCCCATTTCTACGTCTTGAAGGAGCCCAAAGCTCTTCACAACCGCAGGACACAGAAGGGGAATCACTGTTCCCCGGTCTAAATGCAGCTGCCTCTGGGGTGGAGCGTGGCAGCTGCCCTAGTGTTTGCTTGACAGTTTCTCTTGAAACAAGAAAACCCCGACAGAGTGGAGGCAGGGTGGTTCCTGCAGCCATTCCTGCTCTACAGCCGCAAGGCTCAGTGGATGTTTCCTTCTCCTCTCCAGGTGATTTGCTGCCTTTCATCAGAGACAGGATTCCCCAGATCCACCATCAATGCACTGACAAGCCAGCCAGCATGTCAACAGTAAGTGCCCCAGGCTGCTCCACCCCCCCCCAAGGCCCCAGGCGGCACAAACGCCCGGGAGAGGAGCTGGCTCTCACTTTCCTGGAGGGCTGGGTTTTCAGACACAGGTGCCTGAATTGCCCCCCAGGTCCATGTGCGTGAGCTCAGGCAAATCCCCCTAACTCCCTCACCCCATGCGCTCGCAGGTCTCCCCTCCTCACCTTCACCCACTCCCCACCACCGGGACCAGCTCCAAATCCAGGGGGGCGAGCCGCTCCACTCCTCCTTTATGGAACCCCTTAGGCTCTGGGGCATAAACTGGCCGCTACCTGCCTGGGGCCAGCTAGGAAGAGCACTTGTCCCTGGGCAGATTATTGCACCGTTGCCCACTACTGGGGCTACGCGCCCCTTCTCCTGCGGCAGCTGGCACTGGGGCAGATGATCCCATTGGGCACGACAGTGCTTGTCTGCCTACAGCCTACGCCTGTGTGCTCCTCTGCCATTGTCTAGTTGGCACCTGTTTGCCTGGCATTGTGCCATACCGGCTCAGGAGCTCTCTGGGGCAGCAGGGGTCAGCTGGCCCATTGATCAGCTGTGGGGCACCCCATGCCCTTTGCAGCATGACAGAAATGGGCTTGTGGGGGGAGGGGGGAGTTCCGCAAAGTCACAGCACGGGGCTGCCGGTCCCACCCTCGCGGTTCTGCAGCGGGTCAGCCAATCCTTAGAACGTCCCCCTGCAGATCTGTGGGTGCGACATGCTCATTTCTAGCTGCTGCGGGAGGGGAGGACCCCGGCTTGTTGCCGCGTGTGCTTATGCCTCAGCTTCCTGCTGCAGAAGAGCTGGTCTCCGGGGACGCAGTGCATCACCAAACACGACCACGCCAAGCCCAAAGCCCACGAGCTGGCCTTCCGCAAGGGCGACATCGTCACCATCACCGAGGTCTGCAAGGTGAGCCGGGCGGGATGTTCCCCCGCCGCAGCGCGGAGACCCAGGGCCGCACGGGGACCACGGTGCAGGGAGGACGTGGCCCTGGGCGCCAGAGGCAGGACACAAACCATCCTGGCCAGGCCGCTCCAGCGGCCACGTTTCAGGTCCCAGGCTGTCGCGCTCGCCCTGGTGGAGGGGTTGCTCTGAGGGCAAACTGCCTGAAGGTGACCCGCAGGAGGGGCTTGTCCACGCTGTCCTGGCAGTGGGGGAAAAGCTGCCCTGCCGCCCTCCAGGGGGCTCTGTCATTGGCGACTGCAAGCTCTGTGGGGCAGGGACCACCTTTCATTAGACGTGTGGGCAGCGCCTGGCACAATCCGGATGGGGCCAAGGACTTGCTCTAGCACCCACGACGGAGGACAGCAGGACCCCGCCGGGACCCTCTCCACCTTCCCTCCTCCTCCCTCCCCACCCCCTACACTAGCAACGAGAACTTGCCTGTGGAGGGAGCCGGGGGACAAAGCTAGCTGGGGGCTGGCCTAGTGGAGTTGTCTCCTGATGCCCCTTTACCCCCCGGACATCAAGATCCCACCATGTTCCCCTCCTCTCTCCTTCGGCAGAAAGGCTGGTACCGAGCTAAACACAATGACACCGGCGAGGAAGGGCTGCTCTCGGCCAGCTCGGTGCGGGAGCGCGAAGCCATCCGCATCGACCCCAAGCTCAGCTTGATGCCGTGAGTACAGCCGGGCTCCCCGTCAGTGCTGGCGCAGTGGCAGGGGGGTGCCCTCACTGTACAAAGGAGACAGACTCCCCTTCCCACAGTTGGCTGGGGTCAGCTGGTTCTCCCGGTGCTGGCACACACAGCATCTGGGGCTAAGTCCATGCCTGGGCAGCTGGCCTTGCCATGGCTCTGGTCACCTCTGCTAAGGGGAGGAGAGTGGGTCATTGACAGCTACGCTGGCTGACAGAGAGGTAGCACAAATCTCAGGCTTCAGGCCGTGACCTGGAGCTGGTCACGGCAGGGGTCAGGAAGGAATTATTCATTGCTCCATGGTCAGCTGCATGGCACTGGCCGGGTTTATGGTGGGTGCTTTTTGCCTCACCCCAATGCATCAAAGATAGGTCCCCCCCACCAGACTGGGTGAGCAGGGGTCAGCCCTGCTCTGGCTGGGAGGGGTGTCAGCTGGGGCAATGACCTTCTTCTAGGGCTAGTGGTGGTCCCTAGCATGGCACTCAGGGAGGTGGCTTGGTTGGATGTAGTGGGGCAGCAGCCTGTACCCGCCACACGCCCGAGATGGTCTGGGGGTCCCCGGTCAGAGGGAGCTGTGCGGAGCTGTGTCTGGTTCCCCGGCACGTGCCACGTGTTTCCTCTCCGACACCTTCTCCTCCTTGGCTCCCCAGCTGGTTCCACGGGAAGATCTCTGGTGTGGAGGCCGTGCAAGCGCTCCAGCCCCCGGAGGATGGGCTCTTCCTGGTGCGTGAGTCCATCCGGCACCCCGGGGACTACGTGCTCTGCATCAGCTTCGGCAAGGAGGTTGTCCACTACCGTGTCATCTACCAGGAGAACCGGCTGACCATTGACTCCTCCGTCAGCTTCTACAACCTCATAGACATGATCGAGGTCAGCAAGATGCCTGGCCCAGGGTCTCAACCCTCCCTTTGCCTCTCACCTTCCCACCCCCCCGGGGGGGCAGCTGGTGCAGTCAGAAGGGGGCTCTGCTGGGCAAAGAAACTAACCAGAGCAAAAGCTTCAGGCCAGACAGCCTGGGGTCCTGGGCTTAGCTCAGGGGCTGAATAAGAACCTAGACAGACAGACAGACGACTCCACAAAGACCTCTCCATCTTCTCCCAGCTGCTCTGTGCTCTGCTTCCTGAGCCATGCAGCTCTTGTCAGCCCTGAGTGACCTACTCACATGAAGTGGCAGCCAAAACCACAGGCTCTAAATATAGAGCTGCTGCCGAAAACAGAAACCTAGCAGAAGAAAGCAGGCTCTGCTTTTAGATGTAGCAATCGCCATCCGGCCATCTGCATCGCTTTCCACCCCAGGACTGCTCACATGCTAATCTGGGGACTAGGCTCTGCCCTGGGAAGTAGGGTCGTATTTTTATTCCCACTGAACAAGCAGAGAAACTGAGGCAGGAGAGGGGGAAGTGGGCTGCTCATGGCTGGACAGTGAGTCAGCCAGAGAATGGGATGGAACCTAGGAGTCCTGATCCCTGAGAGACTCCGTCCAAGAGCTGGAAATAGCTCTCAGGAGTCCCGAGGGCCAGCCCTGAACTCTCCCAGCCCTCAGAGATGAGATTCTGCCTGTGTCCCTCATCACCTCAGTATCTGAGCAACTCTCACTCATTTTACTGGCCCTCCCAGCCCCCAGGCAGGGCGGGGGGAGGGGGCATCATCCCCATTGCCAGGTGGGCAAAGGGTGGGTTAAGTGACTTGCCCAAGAGCACACAAGGTATCAGTGGCTGAGCAAGGAATCAAACCCATGTCCAAGGCCCTATTGGCTGGACCGTTCTCCCTGCTCGGGGTGAGATGGCTTGGGAGGGACTTGGCGATCGTGTTGGGGGATGGGTGGGATGGAAGTGGTATTGGCCTGGCTGTTACAGCACCCCTGCTAGTCACTGTGGGGTGAGCTTCCTCCCGGGGGCCGGACGCACACGCACCCCACTCACCAAAGCCCCTGCAGGAACCAGGAGGGACCAGCCCAGCTGCGCTCTCCCCACGCTCCAGCACAGCAAACCCGGGAGGGTGGCACAGTCCTGGGGGCGGGCCCCGCTGGGCTGCCGGTGGCATGAACACCCCGGCCTGGAGTAGCCCTGTGGGGCTGACATCACCCTGGGATGCAGGGTGCAGCGAGCTTCCTGGGCAGCAGCCATGTGAGCCCGCGTAACCCTGTCTGTCCCTCTGTCTGTCCGTCTGCCTGCAGCACTATATGAAGGAGCAGGGAGCTCTCTGTACCAAGCTGGTAAAGCCCAAAGCAAAGCCCGGGATGAAGTCCGCTGAGGAGGAGCTGGCCAAGGGTACGAGGGGACAAACTCATGGGGGTTGGGGGGGCTAGAGTGGGATGGGGAAACCCATCAGCGCCTGCTTTGGGTTGAAATCCTCAGGGGCCAAAGTTCTCCAGCCACAGAGCTTGGGGCTCCAGCCAAGGGTGCCCATCGCAAGGGCTGAGCTAGGTGGAGCTGGTGGGGTGTGAAACGCCCCCCGCCCGCCCCGATGGCACTCAGCTCACAGAGGAGCCTCAATGGCCCGATGAGGGTCGGGCCCCCACGCAGGCAGGGAAAAGCCTGGCCCTGCCCCAGTAACCAGCCAGCCTCCTCTCGCCCGCAGCCGGCTGGTTACTGAACCTGAAACACCTGACGCTGGGAGACCAGATCGGGGAAGGCGAATTTGGAGGTAAGCGCTCGCCCGCTGGGGTCGGGCCAGGGCGTGGGCGGAGCCTGAGGTGGTGTGAGGCCCCGCCCACTCCGTATGTGGATCGAGCCCGGGGGGAGCCTCTGTTTAGGACCAGAGTGGGGCACGTGCCCCTGTCCCCATGTATGTGCCCCGTGTGAGCCGGGGGGCTGAGCGAGGAGGGTCCACGGCTGGGTGGACCGGAGGGATCATTGTCATGGGGATGTGCACAGCACGCCCCTAGGAGCCACACCACAGTGGACCCATCCCACAAGGCCCCCCAGCCATGCTGGGCCAGCCGGGCTCGCTCCTGGACTGGACTTGTCCTTGGGGAAAAGCAGAGTTGAAACTAGCCAGACGGGTGATGATGGTGGTAGAAGGTCTGTGCGTGACGGGGGAAAGAATGTCATTGACGCCAAACGTCAAAAATTAAAATGTCTGTATACTAATGCGAGGAGCCTAGGGAACAAGATGGAGGAACTGGAGCTACTGGTGCAGGAAGTGAAACCGGATATTATAGGGATAACAGAAACCTGGTGGAATAGTACTCATGACTGGAGTACGGGTATTGAAGGCTATGTGCTGTTTAGAAAAGACAGGAAGAAAGGTAGAGGTGGTGGAGTAGCTTTGTACGTCAATGATGAGGTGAATTGTAATGAAATGAGAAGTGATGGAATGGATAAGACGGAGTCTGTCTGGGTAAAAATCACACTGGGTAAAAAAGCTACTAGAGCTTCCCCTGAGATAGTGCTTGGGGTGTGCTACAGACCGCCGGGGTCTGACTTGGATATGGATAGAGACCTCTTTAATGTTTTTAACGAAGTAAACACTAAGGGGCAATGTGTGATTATGGGAGATTTCAGCTTCCCGGATATAGACTGGAGGACGAGTGCTTGCAAGAATAATAGGGGTCAGATGTTTCTGGATGTGATAGCGGATGGATTTCTTCATCAAGTAGTTGAAGTACCTACGAGAGGGGATGCCATCTTAGATTTGGTTTTGGTGAGTAGTGAGGACCTCGTAGAAGAAATGGTGGTAGGGGACAATCTTGGTTCGAGTGATCATGAGCTGATTCAATTCAAATTAGATGGAAGGATAAACAAACGTAGATCTGGGATTAGGGTTTTCGACTTCTCGAGGGCTAATTTCGAAGAGTTACGGAAATTAGTTAGGGAAGTGGATTGGACGGAGGAACTTGGGGATTTAAATGTGGAGGAGGCCTGGAATTACTTTAAGTCGCGGCTGCGGAAATTGTCGGAAGCCTGCGTCCCAAGAAAGGGGAAAAAAACCATGGGCGGGAGTAGTAGGCCAAGCTGGATGAGCAAGCAACTCAGAGAGGGGATTAGGAAAAAGCAGAAAGCTTACAGGGAGTGGAAGAAAGGCGGGATTAGTAAGGGAAGCTACCTTAGGGAGGTCAGAACGTGTAGGGATAAAGTGAGGAAGGCTAAAAGCCGCGTAGAACTGGACCTTGCAAAGGGAATCAAAATCAATAGTAAAAAGTTCTACAGTCACATAAATAAGAAGAAAACAAAGAAAGAAGAAGTGGGGCCGCTATACGCTGAGGATGGAACGGAGGTTAAGGATAACCTAGGCATGGCCCAATATCTAAATAAGTACTTTGCCTCGGTCTTTAATAAGACTAGTGAGGAGTTTAGGGATGATGGAGGGATGACAAACGGGAATCTGGATGTGGTGGTGGATATTACCGTATCTGAGGTAGAGGCCAAACTTGAACAGCTTAATGGGACAAAATCGGAGGGACCGGACAATCTCCACCCGAGGATATTAAAGGAGCTGGCGCGTGAAATTGCGAGCCCGTTAGCGAGAATTTTTAAGCAATCGGTAAACTCGGAGGTTGTGCCGTACGACTGGAGAATTGCTAACGTAGTTCCTATTTTTAAGAAAGGGAATAAAAGTGATCCGGGTAATTATAGGCCTGTTAGCTTGACGTCTGTCGTGTGTAAGGTCTTGGAAAAAATTTTAAGGGAGAAAGTAGTTAAGGACATGGAGGTCAATGGTAATTGGGACAAATTGCAACATGGATTTACTAAAGGTAGATCGTGCCAAACCAACCTGATCTCCTTCTTTGAGAAGGTGACGGATTACTTAGACAAAGGCAATGCGGTAGATCTAATTTACCTCGACTTCAGTAAGGCGTTTGACACGGTTCCGCATGGGGAACTGTTAGTTAAATTGGAAAAGATGGGGATGAATGTGAAAGTTGTAAGGTGGATAAGGAACTGGTTAAAGGGGAGACTACAGCGGGTCGTGCTGAAGGGTGAACTGTCAGGCTGGAAGGAGGTTACTAGCGGAGTCCCTCAAGGATCGGTTCTTGGACCGACCTTATTTAACCTTTTTATAACTGATCTTGGCACAAAGAGCGAGAATGTGTTAATAAAATTTGCGGATGACACGAAGCTGGGGGGTATTGCTAACACGGAGAAGGACCGGGATGCTATTCAGGAAGATCTGGACCACTTTGTACACTGGAGCAATAGTAATCGGATGAAATATAATAGTGAAAAGTGCAAGGTCATGCACTTAGGGATTAATAATAAGAATTTTACATATACGTTGGGGATGCATCAGTTGGAAACGACGGAGGAGGAGAAGGACCTTGGGGTATTGGTTGATAGCAGGATGACTATGAGCCGCCATTGTGATATGGCTGTTAAAAAAGCAAATGCGGTTTTAGGATGCATCAGGCGAGGTATTTCCAGCAAGGAGAAGGAGGTGTTAGTGCCGTTATATAGACCCCACCTGGAATATTGTGTGCAGTTCTGGTGTCCCATGTTTAAGAAGGATGAATTCAAACTGGAACAGGTTCAGAGACGGGCTACTAGGATGATCCGAGGAATGGAAAATCTGCCTTATGAAAGGAGACTCAAAGAGCTTGGCTTGTTTAGCCTGGCCAAAAGAAGGCTCCGGGGGCATATGCTTGCTCTATATAAATATATCAGGGGGATTAACGTTAGGGAGGGAGAGGAATTGTTTAAGTTTAGTACTAATATAGGCACGAGGACGAATGGGTACAAATTGGATATTAGGAAATTTAGACTAGAAATTAGACGAAGGTTTCTGACCATTAGGGGAGTGAAGTTCTGGAATAGCCTTCCGAGGGAAGTAGTGGGGGCAAATGACTTATCTGGCTTTAAGACTAAGCTTGATAAGTATATGGAGGGGATGTTATGATGGGATAGTTTAATTTGAGCAATTGATTTTGGATTTTGGGCAGATAAGTCTGCTCAATGGTCTGTGGGAATGCTGGATGGGATGGGAACTGAGTTACTGCAGAGAAATCTTTTTTGGGTGCTGGCTGGTGAGTCTTGCCCACATGCTCAGGGTTTAGCTGATCGCCATATTTGGGGTCGGGAAGGAATTTTCCTCCGGGGCGGATTGGCAGGGGCCACGGAGGTTTTTCGCCTTCCTCTGCAGCATGGGGCATGGGTCGCTTGCTGGTGGATTCCCTGCAGCTTGAGGTCTTCAAATCTCACTTTTGAGGATTTCAATAACTCAGTCATGGGTTCGGGGTTGTTATAAATGTGTATGGGTAGGGTTTTGTGGCCTGCCTTGTGCGGGAGGTCAGACTAGATGATCATATTGGTCCCTTCTGACCTATGAGTCTATGAGTCACGCCCTCCCCTCCTTTCCCTTCACCTCCTCCAGACGTGGACGGTCTGGCTCAGCACTGCTCCCTTGCCTCCCCGGCCCCACGGGCTCCAGGCCTGCTGCTCTGTCCCCCTCGCCGGGGCTGCCGTCGTGGCGCCTGACACCCTCTCTCCCCACCCCTGCAGCTGTCCTGCAGGGAGAGTACATGGGGCAGAAAGTGGCCGTGAAGAACATCAAGTGTGACGTTACCGCCCAGGCCTTCCTCGCTGAGACCACCGCCATGACGTAAGTGAGCCACGAGGCTGGGCGGACCCCCCGCCCTGCCCTGCTTCCCGGCGCTTGTGCTCTGCAGGACAACTGAAAGGGCAGGGAGCAGGGCCACGGGCAGCCTGGAGGGGGCTGTTACAAGAGACGGGGAGCTGGTCCACACGGCAGACTTGTGCTGGCACGCCTGCGTTGCTCGGGATGTGCTCACTGACCAAGGGGGTGAGCCACCAGAAGTCCCTAGTGCAAGCATTGCTGTGCCGGTCGAGTGTGTCTCACGGGGGGGCTGGAATAAGCTAGGCTGGCGGAAGTGCCGGTTGGCCAGCGTGAGCTGTGTCCGCACCAGGCGCGCTTTGCTGGTCTAGTACACAGGTGTAGCTAGGCCAAGAAACACGCCTTGTGTCGCCCTGGCACTCCTCTGTGAGACGGGGAGCTGTGTGTGTGTGTGTGTGTGTGTGTGAGAGATTGTGTGTTTTCATAATGAACCTTGGTAATAACAATTATTAATAATTTACAGTGACTAATTTCAATATTATGAATAATTTCTTATTCTCACTCCTTATTAATGTTTATATTGTGGTGACTCCTGGTGGCCTCCAGCCAGCCAGCGCTCCCTTGTGCCGGCGCTGGACAAACACGTAGTGAGGGATGGCCTCTGCCCAAAAGAGAAAACTTGTTAGATGAATTCAGACTAGAATTAAGGCGTGCACTTTTATCAAGGCAGCTGGCCAAGTATTGGAACCACTTGCCAAGGATGCAGCAGATTCGCCATCTCTTGGAGTCTTGAATCAAGCCCGGGTGTATGGAACACCCTAGCTCAACCACAAGCTAGGGGCTGGATGGAGGGATGCCTCGGCCAGGCTCTCAGACATGTGCTCTGATCAGAATGGATGATTGATGATCAGATTATCCCTTCTGGCCTTAAGATCTGTGACTCTAGGAAGAGCTCAGAGCATGAGAGACAAGCCGAGAGCAGCAAGGAACTGTGGTGGGCACAGCCGACAGGTTTCCATGTAGGGGTGTGTGTTGGGGGGTAACAACGACCAGGATCTTTCCCGACACGTTAGCTGTGTGCACAGTTCCAGACAATCACACCTCGGCCCCTGCAGAGCCGTGTCCTGTAGGGACCACAGCAGAGCGGGTTGGAGGAGGGGGAAGCGGTGGCTTTACAGGTTTGGACTGACAGCTTTTTCCCCAAGTGAGAGGGGAGGACGGTGCTTGCTGGCGAGTCGGGCGATGGAGCTGGGCATCGCTGGCAGAGCACAGACAATGGGGTGGGGCTCTGATGGCTAGGACAAGGCATTCAGCTGCCCTCAGTGCCAGGCACCTTAACCTAGGTGAGGCCCCCCAGATTCCCTCTGTGTGGCCTCCCCTGCAAGGTGCGCAGCTTGGCAGAACTTCCAGGCCCTTTAGGAACCCAGCAGAGCTGCCCAGTGGCGAGTGGCAGTGCCGCTCAGCGGTCAGCCAGAGGAACGTCACCTGTCGCCTTGCCTGTTTCCTGTGGACACTCTGCTCTCTCTAGGGCAGTGGAGGGGGAGGTGAACTGGGGGTGCGGCTTCGGACTGAGCCCTAAATAGGCAAGAGACATTTGGGAGGTTTGCTGGGCCCGGGTGCCCTCCGACTGAGCAGTTATGGGTGGTTTCTCTTTAACGACCCCTTGAGTCTGACAAAAAATCACTGAGCAAAGATCAAGGGCTGCAGCCACGTGCCAGGGAGAGCGCTGCAGAATCCAGCAATTCAGCTTTGCGTGCACGCGTGTGTGTGTGTGTGTGTGCGTGTGCGTGTGCGCACGTGTGTGTGTGTGTCTGTGCTCCCTGCGTCCCCTCCCTCGCAGCCAGTGGCTCTCTGGGTGTGTGCCACATGTAGTCAGAGCACGCACAAACAGACCCTGCCCGCGCAGCCCCGGCACTTCCCTGATGTGGTCACTTCCTCCTCTAGGAAGGTCCGGCACAAAAACCTGGTGCGCCTGCTGGGCGTGATCCTTCACAACGGCCTCCATATCATCATGGAGTTCATGAGCAAGGTGAGAGCACCACGGAGCCAGCCTGCCCTGCTGCCTTCAGAGCAAACCCGGGGCCCCCGATGGACCTTTGCACCTGGGACTCCTCTCCTGCACCCCCTGGGCTGCCCAGCGTTGGGGCGTGGACTGGCCTGCGGAGCCCGTCGCTGCTAGCCCACAGGTTCAGAGCTGGCCTGGTTCTGCGGGGCCTAGAAACCCTTCCTCTCTGGTGTGATGCTGGTTCCCCGGGCATCATCCCGGTGCAAACCCAGCTCTGCAGAGGGGCCAGGCACTGACCGGGCCATGCACCCCTTTCTGCCAGCGCATCCTGCAGGCGGTGCAGTGAGAGGCATGGATGGGGGGCAGCGCTAGCCCGGCTGGTGTGTCCCCGAGGCAGGCCGTGCAGAACCGCTCACTGAGGCTAAAGAAAGAGGCAACAGGTCCCGCTGGCCGTGGGTGCTGAGGAGCGTTTTTCTCTCTCCTCCAACAGGGGAACCTGGTCAACTTTCTGCGGACACGGGGCCGATCGCTCATCCAGGCCGAGCAGCTCATCCAGTTTGCCCTGTGAGTTCAGCACCATTTTCCCTCTGACCTGCATGCTCCAAGCTGGGGGATAATTCTGTCCCTGCGTCAGGACAAGCCCTGTCCGATGCCACCCTTATCACAGATGGCCCCTTTCCAGCACCTCCATCCCCGAAAGGTTCAAAAGCGCTTCGCAGACATTTCGCTCCGCTCGGCAGGCAGGTCCCAGCCATTATCCCCATTTCGCAGAGGGAAAGGGACTTGCCCAGGGCCACACGGAGTCAGTGGCAGAGCTGGGACCAGGACCTGGGAATCCTGCGTCCCTGTTCCCTGCACTGCACAGAGACGCTGCAGGTCTGAGGCTGGGGTGAGCCTCTTATTCGGGGTGTGAGGGGATGGTGCAGCAAAGAGTCATCCTGTTTGGCGGCACGGTGTTCCCTACGTCCCCCTAACTGTATGGTCCGTGGCTCAGAGGTGGCTGTTAGGTGTGGCAGATGGGCACTGAATACGGCTGATTCTTTCTTCCCCCCACTCACCCAGTGCTTTTGGCTTGGCTCTTGTGCCGTTCAGGGACGTCTCCCAGGGGATGGACTATCTGGAGTCCAAGAAGCTGGTGCACAGGGACCTTGCCGCCCGCAACATCCTGGTCTCGGAGGAGAACGTGGCCAAAGTGAGTGACTTCGGCTTGGCCAAGGTGAACCCGAAAGGCGAAGACACCAGCAAGCTGCCGGTCAAGTGGACAGCTCCGGAGGCTCTGAAACACAACGTGAGTGAGGAAGGGAGGCAGGGACACCCCACCCTGCCCTGCCCACCATGAGGCTCCTGCCCTTCCCTTTGGCTCGGCAAGCCCAGCTGAGATTTGTCACTGGACCATGATGCCCTCATCTGACCTGGGCACAGCAACACGCAGCCGCCCGCCTCCCCACCCAGCCGCACGTCTCCTGGGTTTGCGCATCTCCCACACGCCCCCAGGCGGCCTCGTGGTGTTCGTCTCAGTGCGTTCTGGGAGAACCCGGGCAGCTGTCCGTTGTGCCTCAGCGGGGGGTTAAGTGCCCAGCGATGTGTGCATCAAGTGGCACCATGTGGCAATCCTGGGATAGCCTCGTGCACAGAGACCAGGGAGCGAGGAGTGGCTGCCAAACCAATCACAGGGAGACACCCAGCAGCCAGCCTGGGCCTCTTACGGGGGGACGTGGGTGTGGAGCCAGCCCTGTCACACCTGGTAACGCACCCAGATGCAGTCGCGCTAGAGAGAGGGCCAAGGGGATTCCCTGCCATGGGCCAGGTGCATCCCCCAACGTGCGGCCCTGGGAGCACCCAGATTGGGGCGGGCCGTTCACCGGGTGGGATACAGGCTCCTCCCCGCCGTCCTTGGCCTGCATCACCGACCGAGGTGCCTCTGTGACTAGCTGCTGCGGCGTCACCGTTCTCACCTTCCCCGCAGAAATTTTCGACCAAGTCGGACGTCTGGAGCTACGGGATCCTCCTGTGGGAAGTGTTCTCCTACGGCCGGGCGCCCTACCCTGGGATGGTGAGTGCCCCTGTCGCAGGGCGGCGCTGGCTGGCTCCTGCCCCTTGACTGAGACCTGAGTGGCACCAGGCTCCAGTCAAACCAGGACGCGTAGGTCGTGGTGGTGCGAAGCGCCAGGGCACGAGAGAAGCACGAGAGCACCAGAGCCAGGTGGGGCAGCTGCTCAGTGGGGCGTGGAGGTGCAGGGAGCAGCCATCTCACGGGGTTGAGGGTGGCACGAGGCAGCTGAGGCCATGCGGACAGAGGTGCCGTGGGCACGGGGCAGGGCGTAGCGCTGCCAAGGGTGGTGATAGGGCGGGTCCTGGCGTTAATGTGCAGAAAGGCAGCCGGGGATTTCCCAGCCGGTCTCTCTCTCTCTCCCCCAAGACCCTGAAGGAAGTGACGGAGCAGGTGGAGAAGGGGTACCGCATGGAGGTCCCCGAGGAATGCCCACCCTCCCTCTACGCCCTGATGAAAAGCTGCTGGGAGATAGAGCCGGGGAAGCGGCCTTCCTTCAAGAAGCTCACCGAGAAGCTGCAGAAAGAGCTGAAGCACATAAGGGGCAGTTAGCCCTGGTGGCTCCTGTCCCCAGGGCTGCAACGGCGCAGGGGCTGGCTGGCTCCATGCAGCCTCTGCTGGGGCTTCCTGGCCTGGGTCACGCCCGCCTGGCACACCAGGGCACCACGCCTGGGCCCGGAAACACGACGCAGCACAGAGCAGCGTGTGACTTGCCAACCACCGGGGCTGGTCCTGCTGTCCTGGGCGCTGCGCTGCCTTGCCAGGCAATAAAGGTGGGGTCAGGATCTTCTCCTCCTGGGGCCTGCCACCTCCCGCGAAGCCACTTCCACTCCCTGCGGCTGCACGAGACTGAGAGATGGTTCCCAGGGGCCTGCCCTTTACCCTGGCAGTGCTAGCCCGCCCCTGCCCCCCGGCGTGGCTCCCTGAGGGCGCGCACAGGCTGGAAGGAGGCTGGCGTCGCGCCCCGGGAGCTAGGCGGAGGCGCTGTGTGCACTCACTTCTGAGCCGTCCCTCGCAGATCCCGACTGGTTCAGGATGAGCTTGCTCAGCGGGGCCTTGGGTCACAATCTAGTGCCCCCCTTTCCCCGTTCTGGTCACACACCACAGCTCGGGGCGACTGGGGGAGAGCGCGTCCCCCTGCATTGGGCCAGCAGCTCCCTTGCACCCGACCCAGCTCTCGGGAGCCTCTGGCTGATGTTTATTTCCAAGCGTTTTCCTCATGTTCTAGTGATTTCACATGTGGCGGCAGCACACAAATGAACCGAGTGCCACCATCTTCTGTCTCGTGTGCGAGTTATTCACCAGGGCCAGCTGAGGTCCGGCAAAATTCGCCAAGGCAGCTTCAGCCAAAAATAGCTCAGCGGCTTCCTTACTAAAGGCACAGCAACGGGGGGTGCCCGGTCTGGTGTCAGGCCCAGCCGTTGCCTCGGTTTCCCCTTTTGGGGCTCTCAGGAATCCAGCTGGACTCTTGTAAATCAAGTAAGCCTTCCCTGGCCTGACAGTGTCTCAGCCCCTCCTGCCTGGTGTCCCCCGAGCCTGCCCCTCTTGGCACTTCTCCCCTCGCTGCAGACAGCTCCAGGCTGGCATGACACCCTCACTGAGCTGCTTGTGGGCCTTGTATGCAAGGGCACGTAGCCTACGGGCCTCGGACCTGGCACCTGCGTGGCAGCCAAGTCGCTGCAGGTGGGGGCGAAGCCCAGCCCACCCTGCGCCAGCTACTGGGGTTAGGCAGCGAGGAACGTGGAGTCTTTGCTAGAGATGCTGCAGTGGCCCCGCAGCCGTGTAGGCACACAGCCGCCCCAGACATCCAGCCACACCGTCAGACACATGCATGCAAGCAGCCAGGACCCACACGTGCCCTCCATGTGTGCACCACATGCACACGGTGCTGTGCACATGTGGACATGTGCAACTAGGCGTGATGTGTACATGTACATGCTCCTGCACACGTGTGCCTGGCCATGCTCTCCTGTGCTTGTGCACACATTGAAAACACGGCCCTGTGATCGACTCCGGGACCAGTATGATCATCTCGTCCGACCTCCTGCACAACACAGACCCCAGAGCCTCACCCACCCACTCCTGTAACAGACCCTGACCTAAGACTGAGTCCCTGAAGTCCTCAAATAATGATGTAAAGACATCAAGGTCCAGAGAATCCACCAGCAAGTGCCCGTGCCCCATGCTACAGAGGAAGGTGAAAAACCCCCATGGCCTCTGCCAATCTACCCTGGGGGGAAATTCCTTCCTGACCCCAAATATGGTGATCGGCTAAACCCTCAGCATGGGGGCAAGATGCACCAGCCAGACACCCAGGCAGAGCTCTCTAGTAACACAGAACCCACCCACCTAACATCCCGTCACAGGCCACTGGCATATCTACCACGCGTAGTCAAGGATCAGTCAATGGCCAAACGAGGCTGTCCCATCAGACCATCCCCTCCATAAACTTATCAAGCTCAGTTTTGAAGCCAGCTTGGTTTCTTGCCCCACTGCTCCCCGTGGGAGGCTGCTCCAGAACTTCACTCCTCTGATGGTTAGAAACCAGTGTCTAATTTCAAGTCTAAACCTCCTGACGGCCAGTTTACATCCATTAGTTCTTGTGTCCACATTGGCATCGAACTTAAACAATTCCTCTCCCTCCCTGGTCTTTATCCCTCTGGTGTATGTACATAGAGCATCATAGCTCCCCTCGGCCGCCTTGGGTTCGGCTAAACAAACCAAGCTCTGAGTCTCCTGTTCCCGCTGCCCCCCCCCCACCTGAGCCGTGTGGGCTGGGGAAGAAAGAAACCCCAGAGAGGAGCCCCCACCCCAGTAGGGCAGCACTAGAAGCAGGTTCTGCCACAGGCCGATGGCGGCAAGTGGCTTTGCCTGGCGGTTCTTGCCCCTGTGCTGACTGGCTGCTGGCTCTGACACCCCCACACCTAGTCTCACGCTCCCCCCCACCCCTGCCTTGCCCAGCACACCTGTCCCCCTACCTCTCCCCTGCCCTGGCCCCCCATCCCAAGCTCCTTCGGTGGCCCGGCCCCCCCGGGTCTCCCCGGCTGGCCAATTCCCCCCCCCAACTCAACCCCCCAAAGGACTAAACAAAAACACGCTGGCACCAAGCGAGGCTTGCACCCCTCCTCTGCGCATCCGGCACCGGTTACCCCCTCCCCTGGGCCGGGCTGGTCGATTTCGGTGAGTGGCTCGCCAGGGCGGGGCCCATCTAGTACTGGCTGGGCAGCGCCTGGCACATGGGCCCCAGCCTCGGCTGCCCAGCGGGTGCTGCCCTAATACAACGAATAGTAATGCACACGTGCACACGCACACCTGCCCACACTAGTGCGCACGTGCACACGCACACCTGCCCACACTAGTGCGCACGTGCACACGCACACTAACACACCCCCACTGTCACTGACGCGCGTTGCCGCTGACACTCGCACCTGGTGCCGCTAACACCCACTCACACATGCTCCGTCTGCAGCTATTTAAATTGTCCCTCGCTGCACGTCACTTACGACCCTCCCAGGATGGGATTTTCCCTCAGGGGGCCCCAAATCCTCTGCACAATGTTTCCACCTCTGGGCATGAAGTGGGGGCACTAGTGCCACAACGCACACCCCGGGCAGGAGGGGGTTGGGTCCCTGCTGCTCGCAGACCTAGAAGGATTTGAACCCTGGTCTGCCCACCCAGGGGCGTGCTCTGATCACAGGGGCATGGCAGTGGTATGGCCGCCTCCTTTTATTCTGCCAGCACGGCCTGGGCTGGTCCCGGTGCCTGGGGGCAAGTGAGGGGGTCACAGCTGAGAACTGTAGGCAGAGACAGGCGCCTCCCTCCAGCCCACACCTAGGTGCCTAACTCCCTTTGGGTGGCAGGGTGAGGGCCACCCCCATCTCCTCAGCATTTCCTCCTGGCTGGCTGAGCCAGCACCAGGGTCCGTGCTCCCCTTTCTTAGACTCGGCCGTTCGCCAGGCATCGAATGGGCCTGGGCACCTAATTTGGGGCACCTACGCGTCCCGCACTGCAGCGCCGAGTCACATCCTAGCGTCACACAGCATGTCTATGACCCAGCAAGACTTGAACCCCCGTCTCCCGAGCCCTGGGCTGGAATCTGGGCCCAGCCTCACATTGTTCACAGGGTGATTTGCTTCTACAGCAACGCCAGCCCCTCTCGGTTCCCTCCTCCACCCGGCAGCTTGGAGGACGCAGGGTGTTTGCCTGGCTGGTCCTGCTGGAGGGGCCCAGCTGTGGATCTTGGACCAGAACTGAACTCTGGCACCGCTCAGGGCTTTGGCGCGGGCCCGTTTCTGTTTGGCATACCAGGTAGGAACGCTAGAGACCGGAGCCAGAAACCCGCCAGGCACTGGATGCTCGTTCCTGGGTCCCTGGATGATATCTGGAGCCCACACACCTTGCTGGGCGCTTTGATGCCTTGGCCTGGGGGGAAAGTGGATGTGTAAAGGGAGCACGGGGTGAGTGCCTTTCCCCAACCCCTCCCTGCGAGCAGCTGCTGTTTTCTAGGCAAAACCCTCTCACGTCAGGTGGCGGGGGCAGGTGGCATCTCGGCTCCATGAAGATTAAAAATCAGCCCCCCACCTCCCTGATCCCCCTGCCTCTAGATCAGACCCAACCTCCAGGGCCAGTGTGCTCCTGTCTTCCTCCAGCCCTGGCCTCAGGGAGAGACCAAGCAAAACTCATGCAGCTGCTCATCCGCCTGGGATTTACCTTTTCTGAGTCACAGAAATTAGCTCAACAGCGTCTCTAAGCTGCTGGGTTCAAAGTAGGCATGTCTCGGGCAGGTCAGCCCAGCCCAGCCCATGGTTCAGGGTAACAGGCTTGTCTGCTTAGTAAAATCAGAGGGGAGGGTCCGTGTGTTGGGTGGGGTGGGGGTGTCATGGAGATTTAACCCTAAAATACCCCCCTCTGCCAACACGCTGCATGGAACGTTGCATGGCTCGTCTCTATTTCCTGGCCCCAAATCTGAGTGTGGCCCTGCCCCACTCCCGGCCCTGCTCAAGGATGAGATTTTTAATCTGGGTCTGTATGGGGGATCGCACACGCAGAGACAGCCTCTGTGGGGCGCCTCCATGGGGCACCGTGCTGCCCAGCTGAAGAGTGGGGATGTGTGAAATGAATGAAGCCGCCTGCCCCGCTGCCCCCACATCATGCTGGCTCACAAACAATCTCATCGCCGCACTGGCACCCAGTTGCCCCACGTGTGCACGTGTGCCTGTGGCCAGGGCCGGGCGGCTCCACGCCAATCCCCTTCTTGTCTCCAGTCCAGACTTTCAAACCTTGATTGAGTTTTGCTGCCTAATCCTCTTGTGTCTGGCTCTGTGCTGCCTTCTGGCACCTCGCTGACCCACGGCACCCGCCCAGCGAGAGTTCTGCGTGGCTGCCGACACGGGGCTGAGCCAGCACCAGCCCTCAGCCCGTCCAACGGAGCAAGGGGACGCGCGGTCCCGGCTGCTTCCAGGTGTGCGGCAGGCTGGAGGGCGAAGGCCAGGCAGGCTCATGCCTTTGCAGGACCGTCAGCGCAGGAGATGCAGCAGTGGGGGGGCGGCCGGGGGGTGCAGAGCAGCTCAAGGGAAGGGAGATGGTCTCAGAGCACCAGAGTGCTGGACTGAGAGCCCTGCAGCCCCATGTCTGTCTGTCCGGGTGGTAGCTGTCTGTCCAGCTATGCATTTCTAACGCACCTGTCACTGCAGTATCTGGACATCAGCATCCAAAGCACAGCTGTGGCCGGGGAGCAGCCGTGCAAGTGCCTCTGCCCCACTGCAGCCAACGTGTCCCACCCCCATCCCAGCATGGCCATCGATGGGGGCATGCAAGGCTCCTGGTCTCTGTGGCCCCCTTGGCCCCCTGGGCTGCCCAGGAGGGGCCAGTTGGTCTCCCCATGGCGGTGGTTTGGAGGACACCTGCCTGTCGGGGATTACACTGAGCACCACCAAACTCGTGTCACCTTTGCCTGGCTCCCTCCCCCTTGTCCCTGTCAGGCTCTGCCGACGGGGTGCCACGGCCCTGTCACGCTGGAGTCCAGCCCCTTGGCTGACCTGGCCCAGAGCCCGGTTTGGTGCGGCTTGTCCCTCCCCGTGGATGGGGTCGAGGGTCCAGGCTCCATCACGGGCACTGGGGCTGGTTGAGCCATAACTCACCTCTCCACCCCAGCTGGCCCGGCCGGCGCGAAGGCTCCTTGCAGGTTCTGCCGTGCAATCGCGCCGGGGCAAAGGAGGGGGTGCCTGGCATGGCGACCCCACTGCAGGCAGGGCTCAGCCGCTGTCCTTTCCCGGGTGCCCCGTCACTCCCCGCCCAGCTCAGCCTCGGCTTTGCGCACCCAGCTCTGTCACCCCCCCATCCAGCCACATCCCCCCCCAGCTGCTGCTGGTGCCCGTCTCCGGCTGTCTGCGTCTGTGGGGTCGAGGTGCCCCAAGCCATGGGGGGCGGCCCAGGCACTGTGGCGATGGGAGCGAGCGTCGCCTTGGGGCCGGGGCTGCCTGTTTTCTCCATGGAGGATCTGCCTCCGAGGGGGCTGGGCTGGCAGGGAGCCCCGCAGGCCTCTGCCCCGCCCGGCTACTCACGAGTAGGCAAATGTGTAACCACAGCCCAGGGCCCCCAGGCCCTCACCCCACTGTCACCCCACCGCTGGCAACGCCATCTCTCTGGCCTCGCTGCACTGTCTCTCCTCGGCAAAGGGGCCCAGCAGCCCATGGGGCTAGGGTTTGGGAGACACAAGGGCTGGCTCGGCTCCACCAGGCTCCACCGTGGCCTCCCTTCTGCAGGCTGCCGGGGTGCGAGGAGCAGGAGGGCCGCAGCGGGAGGCCGGTAGCTCTGCACAACGGGATGGCCTGTGTGAGGAATACCAGCAGTGGGCATAGAGTGAGCCCCCGAGGGGGCGGGGGGACAGAGCAAGCCACGTACATCAGCCTCTGGGTGTGAGCAAAGCCCCCGGCTGAAGTGTGAGTGTCACCTGGGCCATCAGAACCCCCCTGGAGAGCTCTCCGGGCTCCCAGGAGATGGGGTGTCCCTGGCCAGGACACCCACTGCTCGTGTCTCTGATGCCTGGGTGCAGATATGGAGCCTTTGATAGCTGGGCTGGGCTAGGATTTCCCGGTGGCCCATGAATGGGGTGTTTCCAATTAGTCCGGCGTGGGATTTGGTGGCATCTCGTTCTTTCCTTCCCGCCATGAGCTACAGGTTTTTAAGCAGCTACCAGATTTCCTCCCCAGAGGGGGCTGCATTTCAGTGGTGGGTAAAGCGATTCCAACATAGGCACTAAGTGCTACGCTTGGCTTGCCCTTGCCCTTGCCAATGGGCCCGCAGCCGCGTCTCTAAGAGCTGTGAGCTGCTGTACAGGGAGCTACGAGGCTTTTCAAAAGTGGCCCCTGATGTGGAGCCCCCAGCCCGAGTCCCCGGGGAACCGATGCTCAGCGACGTGCTGAGCAGCCACAGCTCCGCCGACTGAGCCACCCCCACCAACGGCCGAGGCCATTATTGGACAGTGACAGTCTTTAGTGCTGGAAGATGCTGGGGTGGGCGCAGGAGCAGGCCAAGGCCTGTGCGGTGAGATCCTGTGGCTGAATTAGGTGAGATGCTCTGGAACCATTCAGATCCTGGGCCGTGGGGCCGTGTGGAATTGTGTCTTCGTTGTGTCACGCCCTATCACAGGAGTGTGCCACTCGGCCACGTCTCCAGGAGCTGCTGTTGGGCATGTAATTTTCACTCTCCATCCACAGAATTTCCCGTCTACACGGCTGAGAACAGCAGGGGCTGAGATGTGGCGTGTCTGCCCCACGCCGAATCCAGGGAGTGACTCTGTGTGTGTGTGTGTGTGTGTGTGTGTGAGAGAGAGAGAGAGAGAGAGAGAGAGCGCGAGCAAGCGAAGGACTGTGTGTGAGCGTGTGTGGGTGTCTGGCGGGGGAATGAGGTTGTGGGCGCAGACTGTGGCCACCAGAGAGCATCCTGCTGATTTACTTGTTTCTCCAGCAGGCCTGGCCAAGGTTTCCCCAGGGACCCACGCTGTCCATGCCTCTGTCACTGGGGACCCAGCCTGGGACACCCTGTGTGGGGCATCGGAGGGGCTGCTACCACCTGCTGCAGGCCAGTGTCACACTGCCAGCCGCTCAGCCACGCCAGGGCAAGGTGGGGTAGGTGACCCTCCGTCCCTGCTTGGAAGGGACTGTCCCATATTTCATTTATTTGTCCTTTAGGGCCCCCCCCCCCATCCCTGAATGGAAGATGTTGAGCTGTATTCCCACAGCTGGTAAGTACCACGCAGACCTTACACTGGAGCGTGTGAGAATTGCATTGCAGAGGGCAGTAGAAATGGACACATGCGAGAAAAGCACACGGTATGCTCGGGGAAATGGTGCTCCTAGGATGATGAGAGAGCAAGGATGGGGTGGGGGGTAACAGGCCCCTATATAAGACAAAGCCCTGGAGATCAGGACTGGGCCTATAAAATCAGGACATTTAGTCACTTCCGTGCTTCCCTGAAATGTCCCTTAAAATAGTGTCCTTGTTTTTCATGTGCTTTTCCCTCATTTCTGTCCAACAACGGCAGGCACCCTAGGCCTGGGAAACCTGCAGAGAGCCAAGGGCCCGACATACGCGATGGCTGCCACCGAGTCACACTCGAGTCAGGGAAAGCGTCCGGGCCCTTCGGAGTCAGGGATATGGGTCAGCACTGTGTGCTGTGATAGCGTTAGGCCTAGCATCCTCTGCTGGGCTCGGGGTGGGGGTGGGGGGGGTGATGCCAGATTGAGAGTCATTCCTGTAGCCGGCAGTGGTCACACAACACAGACACCCACACACCCGAAGGGCTCATACCCTGGAGCTGGATCCACCAGGCACACGCACACACACACGCACACACACACGCGCACACACACATGCACACACACACACGCACGCACACGCACACACACACACACACGCACACACGCACACACGCACACACACGCACACACGCACACACATGCGCACACATGCGCGCACACGCGCGCACACATGCACACACGCGCACACACATGCACACACGCACACACGCACACACATGCACACACACACACGCGCACACACACGCACACATGCACACACACGAGCTGATGACATGACAACCCCAACCAGTAACCTCCAGTGCCACTAGCATCAAAGGAGTTAGTGGGGCTGCCTGCCGGGGGGGTCATTAGCCCAAGTGGGGTCAATGAAGCTCTTGCCCTCAAACATTTATTGTCCAAAACTCACCCATCGCCCCTCTCTGCAGCCCTGCGTCAGGGTCCACCCCTGCGCTGGCTGTTTCCAGCGCGTCTCCCAGCCAGCCCTCCTCAGCACCAGCTGGCTCCGAGCCTCTCTAGCTTTTCTGTGGCGTCAATGAGACTCACCTGCTCTGACAGCCAGGGTGGGTCAGTGGAGTAGCTCTGTGTCCACGGGTGTGGCTCTCAAACCTCCCGCTGTCCCAGGGCCAGGCCGGAGCTGCCATCTCTGCAGGCCGGCCACGACCCACTCTCTGTCTTCCTATATTCTACTTGCCACTGTCTTGGTGTGGCACCCGCAGCCGTGGCAGCCGTGGCCCCTTTGCCATTTGGCAATGGCCCAAATGGCGAGGGCAGGACAGAGCGATTGCTGCTTGTTGTGCTCACGCCTTGTCTTTCCTGCTTGCAGAGGGACCGGGATGGTGCCCAGCTCCCAGTGGCTGGAGATCTCCCCAAGGGGCTGGTGGCGATGGGAGATGGGGGTCAAGGTCGCTCCAGGAGGTGGATTGTGAAGCCCGAGGAGCCGAGTGCCGGGCACCGCCCGTGCGGTGAAGGGGACGTGCTCGCTGAGGTGAAGCTTTGCTGTACGGCCCAGCACGCCTCCTGCCAAATGAATCCAAGGGCGCGCCCACCTCCATGGCCCACTGGGGGGGGGCAGTGGCTGCCTAGGCCAGCCGCGGTGGGGACAAATGGCATCTGGGATGTGACCATTCGGAGCTTTGATATTTTAGGCATTCGGTTACCACGGTGAAGGGTGCCAGCTCAGATAGAGACTAGAATAACCCCCGGCTGCCTCCCTCCTCCCTCGGCCATGGAGCACACACACGACCCTGCCGAGAGCGGGCGCAGGGGCCCGGACACTCTTCGCCATTTGCTGCTGCTGCCCCAGCCCTGCCAGCTCCTCTGGCACGTGTACGGGAGGCTGCGCGAAACTGATCCGGTGTCTAGCGACTGGTGGAAATCTTAGCTCTGGCGGAGAATGATCCCAGGAAAGGCTGGGGCTTTCCCACTGCACTGATGGGGCAGCCTGCACGTCTGAGTTCTCAGGGCCCTCCCGGATAAGTCGGGGTTGCACAAAGGCCCCCGGCTCCGTCCCACATGCAGGATTTCAGCCTGTTCTGGGTGCCCTGTGGCTGAGGCCCGAAGGAGCCCAGAGACACCCGGAGATCCAGCGTGAGCACAGCGCGTGTTGTGCAGCACAGGTCGCCCCTTTGTCTGTTCCCTAAGTGACACTGAGATGGAAGGCGTCTGTGTGTGCCCCTTGCTGGCGAGAGCGAGGTGTCACCAATGCTGGGGGATTGCTGAACAGCTGTACGTGACACCAGCGATTGGCAGCAAAGAGACTGTGCGGGCGCTGGCCAGGGGAAGGGATGCATCTGTCACTGAGAGCGCCCTGGGCTGAAGGGTCTGGGCCCCGAGGTAGCTTCTGAATTCTCCCCTCTCTCTCCAGAGAGCACATGGCTGCCTCCACCTTGTGCGCCCGCTCGATCCGTCTCCAGCCAGATCCCACCACTCAGCCTGTCCCGTCGGCTCCCAGCGGGTTTTGGCAGCGCGCAGAAGGAACTGCCTCTGAGAGCAGCTGTGTCCAATGCACAACCAAGGCCTCACAGGACCTGGAACAAGGGGGAATCGGGGTATTGTAGTTTTACAAAACCCATGTTCCCTGTGTCATTTTTCTCGTGTAAAAATATGCACCAATTGTCACTTTTGCTCCCAGCCAGAGGCCGTGGTGTGCAGTGGGGCTCAGGACCCCTGGGTCATCTAGCCAGGTCTGCAGGTGACCTTGGGTAGGTCCCCTATGGCGTGTTTCACCTCCCGCCTGTTGTGTGTGTAGCTTGTCAGCTCTTTGGAGCAAGGGCGTTTTCGCATCCTGTGTTTGTACAGGACCAAGGGCCCTCAGCTTGCGGGAGGCTGCGACACTTTCTTTGGGTACCCACAACTGTGGGTCACCTAGTTACCATTCTGCCTTAGCAAAGCGACTTCTTGTACCAGGTCCCTGACACTCACAGTCAGTTGACACCCAACCAATCTTCTCCAAAGTTCAGCCAGCTTTTATTTTGCCTTGCCGGCAACACTTGGTGCCCCCCCCCAGCTCCCGAACCCCCTGGATGAGCACCTTCCCCTGGACACGCCTTGAAATGACCAAGTCCGCTAGCTCCAAAGAGACACTGCACACACCATTGTGTGATTCAACGATTAATATTACAGTTTATTCTGGAGACCACTCATGATAAAACAAAGAGAAGTGTGTTAACACAGGCAGAGATTTAAGTGATGCTGCGTGAGGAGAGTGGAAAAAGCTAAGCGACTAAACAACGTTAGCAGGTGAAAATCTTTGCCTAAGATAAGCTTCTCACCTAAAGCAACCTCTCAGTGTCCCCAGCCCCCAGGGCCAGGATCCAGCTTTCATGGATGCAAAAACCGCTGCCCTTTTTGCTTCCTCAGGACTAGATACCAAAAATGTCTTTTTGCCTCTTTCTACTAGGCCAGTACACCTTTGAAATGTAGCCTGATGTTGGTTCTCTGGCGTGCTGGCTGCTTACTTTGCATCAGCGCTCTAGGCAGACCAGCAAATCCGTGTTCCTTTGTCTGGGGAAAATGTATTTGTAATACATCCGTACGTCTTCATGATACCTGCCCAGGCATCTCACACAGCTTGTGGTGACCAGTAGCATATAAGCTTTTATTTGAGCCCTTGCACAGCATTCTTTATAGATAAGTACCATGGCAACAATGTGTTAGGTGTAATGAGTTTCTCAGGCCTGAGAGGCACTGCTGTTGCATGACAGTAAACCCTTTGCCAGGAGGCATGAGGAGCTCTTAGGGTCATAGAGGCCTAGCAGCTACCAGAATCTAAATAATGAGAACTGAAGCTCGCCACTGCAGGCCCGTATCATCACTGCACAATACATGGAGCCGTTTCAGTAAATACAGGGCTCGTGGGGTGGCTGGGTTCGCTTCTCTAAAACTGAAACCAATGCCCAGACTGGGTCAGCTTCAGCTTTCACTATACCTGCCCTGCCAGAGCTCAGATAAATGGATACGGAGAGGCCTTCACTAGCGCAAGCCAAGGAACAAAGGGCCGGGGTGAGGAGGTACAGGAATGAATAGGGATTTATCTAGGCTCAGAGCTTCAGCTGGTGGATCTGGCCCCAAAGTGTGTCTGGTGTGAATGGGTGTGTTTTCATTCATGGGCCCCACTACCTGCCAGATGTAAAATCCAGATCCAGACAATTTGTAGCCAGAACACAGATCATGGTACGTTTCCCCAGGCTGGCATGTTAACCCCCCCTGTCCTGGCTAAATTCCAGCCCAGGTACATTACATCCTCCCTCCTTCAGGCCCCGCTGCAACTTCACATAGATCCAGGATTCACCTCCCCCTCCTGATCTCAATGACTTGTGCAGCACTGCTGTGGGCTGTTAAACAGCTGAGGCCTTTCACCCCAGAGGTGGCTGAATTTCAGCTATGGCTGGTCTATGTAGACTCCGGAAAGGCAGTGATCTCTTACTGAAATGGACGGACGGGAATGAATGTGGCTGCCTTGTAGGTGTGGAACTTCTGTTTGTAAACGGCTTTAGACTCAAAGGCCCAAATACGTTATTTTTATTGTTCAGTTCTATTAGAAATAAACGTGCAGCTGTTAAAAGGGAAAGGCGAGTCGTTCCCTCCTAGCCCGTTCAATCACCTCTCAAGAGCTGCCTGGTTAAAAAGCTCCTATCTAAAATATCAAGCTTATGTGAGGTTTGTTTTTCAACTCTAAGGTTACTTCCTTGAGGACATTCCTTTATTACGTATATTCCACAGGTACCATCGGCTTAAATAGTGCAGAGCAGACAAATAGCCGTGGAAGGCTGAAGGCTGCTAAGATCACTAATACCTGCCTATTTTAGTGAGGTCTAATCTGGCTGAATCTCTTGTCCCCAGAGCACTAAGCTAGCTGAACCCTTGCAAAATACACTGCAGGATTCTATACTAATGGCCCCAAACGTTGCTCTGTGACCAGGGGATGCTGAGTCCTGGCTCGAGAACAATGTGTTATATTTTTATAAAGGAAATCAAGCCCCGTGATTGCAGTCCCTGCGCTGGGCGGTGTGTGGCTCTGCATCTGTTTCAAAGGAGGCTGTGTGGGACAAGGTCCCTGCCTCCTTTGGTGTTTGCGAAGCACCTATGATGCTGCGGCTGCTCCTGGAAACACAATGGTGAGCTCTGCTTGGAAACCATACACAGCATCCAGGGTGAAGTGACTTAACCAAGGCCCACAGCCAGTCAGTGGCAGAGCAGAGGATGACTCTACCCCTTGAGTCCTGAGACCCACTTCCCCCACACTAGCCCGAGGCTGCCCTCCCTCCCTTGGAGTACTGCGGTCTTGGCCTGTTTAATCTCTAACTAACTGAGAGCCTTTTGTTGGGGGGACGTTTTCTTGCCCTGCTCCGGTAGCCACTGGCTTGGCTCCTGGTGTTCCTCAGGTCTTTTGTTAGCCACCTGAGATATTTGGTGGCCCAAGTACTCAGCAACGTGATCTAGGGCTAATGACAGAACTGGGAGTCGGAGGGTTTTTGGTTCTCTTCTGTGTCCGTGAGTTGCCGAGCGCCCTTGGTCACGTCGCAGCCCTGCTCCAGACCTCAGTTTCCCATGCTGTAAAGCAAGGATCTGCCGGGGAAGCACAAAGGTGCTCGGATGCTACAGTGAAGGGGCTTTGCGAGCAGCGAGACAGACAGAGTCTGAGGAGAGTATAAAGCCCGGGAACAACAGGTAACAGTAACGGGGAGGGGGCGACGCTTGGCTCAGGCAGGTCACAGCAGTTCCTTTCACGCTAGCCGCTGGCCTCAAGTCCCATTAGCTTCAGTGGGTGCTGAGCGCCAGGCCGGATCTCACACAGACCACCCACAACTGAAATGCAGCCACTTCTGGGGTGGAACCCACCAGCTGTTTAGCAGCACACAGCAGTTCGGGGAGGCTACAGAGACCCCTCTCAAGACGTCTGCTGCCCCCACAGGAATAACACCTGCTCATCCCCAAGCATATTGCCATGCCCAGCAGTGGCAGGCCTTTCCCAAGCTGCTGTCTGAGCCGGGCCGGGCCAGGCCACCCTTTGTGTCTCCCCAGGTTCTTTCCTTTCTAGAGTCGCTCGGGCAGCACCTCTGCAACTGCCCCCGACCCAGCCAGTGCTGGGCACTCGTCGGGGCAGCTGGGACTTCAGCAGGAGCCGAGGGTGCTCAGTAAGTGTGACCCCAGTGCCGGCTGCCGTGCGCCCGCCTGAGCAGAAGAGCCCAGGCTGTCCCGGGGGGAAAAGCAGCTGCCCCAGGGCTGGTTGCTGTGTTCTCTTTGGGACTTGGGAAAGGTGCCGCGGCCAGGATCAAGTGGCAGGGTGACGCCCATGGCAAGGCAGGGGCACAGCACTGTGGCGTGTGCCCACCTCGCCAGCCGGCCAGCGCAGGACAGGATGGTGGTACTGTGGGTGTGCACACGCGTGCATGTATGCACACTCACACGTACACAAACGCGCACCTTCCCTCCCTTCTGCCCACCGCCTGGGGTGTTCTTGCTGGCAGAGTGGTGGGGCTCGTGGGAGCCAATGGCAAGGAGGCTGAGGACAGATACGTCTCTGAAAGGCCATGATCGCCTCCTTCCCTCCCGCCTGGTACTGAGGACAACGGAGCTGGGATTAGGAGCTGGAGAGAAGGTGTCGTGTATCCTCTGGGAGCCAGAGCTCAGCCAGGCCAGCTCCGGATGTGGCTTTGGGGATTACCTGGTTGCTCCCAGTGCACAATTGCCCAGGAACGGGGGGGAATCCCTGGGGAACATCCCCCAGCCCCTGCCTGGTCAGTGAGCTAGTCAGAGGGGCCAGAATGACACACTCCCAGCTGATTGGAGTGGAGGGGAGGACACAGAAAGGTGGGATGGGGGGAGGACAGGAGGGAAAGAGCCACTGAAAGCGATTCAGCAGATTGGTGGCCTTGTATTAAAATGTGACAAATGTCTACATGTGTGACCTAAGGGGATGAGGAGCCGGTTCTTCCACGTGCCTGCTTGTGGGATTGCTACGGAGCCCACACGTGGCGTGCAGTCCATCTCTCCGCCAGCACCCGGCTGCGCTCCCAGCCAGCCAGGCTACCGGGTTTAAGCGTGTCAGGCGGAGGCATGGGGAATATTCACCACGAGAGTCAGAAACCTCTGAACCTGAGACGGCTTTTTCACGTTCCTGCCTGGTTTTTGTGGAAGCATTTTCCAGCAGAGGAGAAAAATGGACCCACTTGAGTGAAACGGGGTCAATTTCCCACCCTCAGGAAAGGGTCCTGCGTCTGAGGCAGAACATAGCAACATGCTGGAAATTTTAGATTCTGAAATTGCATTTTGGCAAAGGTCAATATTTGCCCTGAAAATGCTGGAACTTGGGACGGGTCCCGAATTGTTGCAAAAAGGTGCTCCAAAAAGGTGACAACGGTGCTACAGAAGTGCAACAATGTGACCGTCAGTGTCGCACAAGCGGCGGGTGGTCGTTCAGTCCTTGCACAGGCAGGGCTCTGCAGTGAAGCGCGCCTGGGCTTTGCTCGCGGAATACCAACAGCTCAGCCCTGTGGTGCAGGAATTGGCAGGTCACATCCCTCTCCCCTCCCCGCAGCATTTCCAGGTAGCTGCGGGACCGGACGGCCACTCCAGTGAGATCGGCACCGGCCAGGAGTTTCCAGATTCATTATTTTCAAGCTAAATCAATTTCCCGTCCGCAAAGTGAAGTTAATGAAACCCACCTCCTTTGTGGCGCACTCTGAGAGCTAGGGGCCGTCTGTGATTCATGGCATGCATGGCAGGGCAGGGGCCTTAATTCTGTGTAGTTGGTTCAGTGTCACAAGGCGTGGGTGGGTCATGAAAATCCTGCCCAAAAGGTTACGTAATTTAGGGACAGCCCCTAGGGCTAGATTAGAGTGGGGGATTACTTTTGTTACTGAAGAGGCAACCTGGGGAAAAATAATGACTAATGTAATTAATATATTACAATAGCTAATTAGCCTAATTATCAACCATTAACTTTTCCCTGCCCTGTGTCAGCCAAAGATCTCAGAGCTCTTTGCTAATACTCGGCGGTGAATCAAGCCCTGCTGAACTCCTGCCCTAAGGAAGGTGCGTTTGCTTGTGGAGCGCTGGTGGGTTTGTGCCAAGGGCGTGGCTGGCAGCGAGGCAGCGGAGGTGGCAATGCTCTTGTTAATGGCAAGGAGCAACGGTGCAGCCCTAGTGAGGAGGGGTCGGCCTGCCCGGCTCTGCCTCTCCTCCAGGCACGTTGCTACCAGGGCCCGGCTCCTGGCTGCCGAGCAGCTGGCGCTGCCACACTGGGTGAAAGCAATAACATGCGACTGCTTCTGGGGAAGCACCTCAGCAATGAGGAGGAGACAGGGAGGGGGGCTGGCACGACAGGGAGGTTTTCCGTATAACTCTGGCACCGCGTCTGTGCCAGGATCCCTAATCTCAGTCCGGGCTCTCTGCCGGCTGCAAGAAGCTCGGGGGCACTTTCTGGGTAGGGTGACACCAGCTTGTGATCAGCGGAACTTGAATGGCGGCGAGGGAGCAGGCCTGGGGGGCGGGGATTGTGACATTAACCCAGATTAGAACAGCTGGGGAACTGCTCCCCCATCTCCGCTCGGGCCCAGCCAGCGCCTCCTTTATGGCCAGGCCTGAGGGGTGGTGCCGTGATCTCCACCGTCGCGCGGAGCAGGGGCCCGGCAGGTTTTGCTCTGCACATGGTGGGGCAGGCGGTGCGGCCCGGCACGCTCCGGGGAGGACGTGGGGTGCCCCGCTCCGAGGCTGCCGGGGTGCCTGAGACTGAGAGAGGCGGGCCTGCTCCTCAGCCTGGGCTGCGGCTCCGATCTCAGGCTGCCGAGTGCGGCGTGCAGCTTGTGCAATGGGGGGGGGGAGGAGACGTGCCCCACACCTGCCCCCCCGGCTGGGGAAACGCTGCGGTGGCTGCTGGGCAGCCACCAAATGGGCACCTTGGCTCACCGCCCAGCACCAGCTCGCTGGCCTCTCTGCCCTACCCCGAGACGTGCAGAGCCGCGCCGGGGCCCTGGAACCAGCCAGGAGGGGAAGGACCCAGGTCAGAGGAGCCCAGCTCCAGCCCTTCGTGCTCACGTGGTGCGGGCTAGGGGGTGCCCACCTCGTCCCGTGTCCTCACCATAAACAGCCACCATCTCCCCTGGGAGGGGCCCGTCCAGCCGGGCCCATGTTCGCAGCCTCCCACTCTGGGTGCATTTGTGAGCGTGTGTGTGATTCGGGTCAGCACCTTCCTCCAGGTCTCCCTGGCTAATCGCCCCGCTGCCCCCCCCATCTCACCACCTGTCCCTCCTTGCCTCCCCCACCCCCTGGGAGTCTTTTGGGTCACTCCTGCCTGGCTCCCCCGCCTGCCCAAGGCCTCTTAATGAACTAAAAAAGTGATAAATCCCTCTCAGAGCTGACCACGTGAGTGTCCCACACCTCCCGGCCTTCCCCTACCCCTGGCAGCCCCCCGTCTGCCCCCTCCCCGGTAAGCTGACGCAGCGTCTCTAAGCGTTAGCAGCTTTGGTTTCTAATAGGATTAGCCAGATTTAAAACTGTCATTTGAGTGAACTAAACCGCTTGATACCCTGCACTGCACCTTCTTAACCAATTTGCCTTCAATTAGGGTAATTGGGAAACGAGCAAAGAAGTATAGCATTAATATTTTAAAGTGATGAAGTGATTATGGGCCTCAGACTAGGAAGCAAATCAATTTGCTATCTGCGCCTAAAAGGCAATTATAATCATTTGTCAAATACGTCCCCTCCCGCCCTCCCCTCCACGTTCACCAACACCTTAAGGAGGTTAGATGGTAAGGCGCCGAGCGCAGCCATTGTCAGGAAAAGCCAAATCCCTAACACGGAGAGGCGGGGGCAGCTGGCCGGGCCTCCCTGATTCACAGCCACCATCCCGCTACAGCACCTCAAATGAAATCAGCACTGACTGGCGGGCACGGTTAATGCGTGCGATCCCCCCGCTGGATTTTAGGATGGCTCAGGCAGGCTCCCTAAATGTTCAGCTTCAGGTTTCTCACAGTCACACGCTCAGCCATGCAACCTGCGCTGTCAGACCCACACAGGCTGGTGCACAGCGCGGGCACTTGGGCCAACATGCAACAGCCACACACGCAGCCTGCACTCGGCGATGCAGACTCGCTTCCTCATGCCCATCCGTGCTGTGACACGGAATTCACATTCGGGTACTCTCGCACCTGCTGCAGCAGGTGCACGTCGCTCTAGTGAGGTACTTAAACCCCTTTGATGATCTGGGCGTAAGTGACTTGCCCGAGTAAATGAATGACAGATCTTGGAAGAGATACCAGTCGTGATTCATCGACCCCTGTTCAAAATACTAGACAACATTTCTTCCGAGCCACCATCCCCACAAACCCCCTTATTAAAGCAGCTCAGAATATTGTGGTGGGGAGGGAGGAGGGCTGTTTCCACAGAAAATTTTGACTTTTCAGGTTTTGATCAAGAAGTTTTTGGGGTTTGGATGAAATTTGTTTGGTTTTCAACACACGTGGCTTTTTCTGCAGAAAGCAGGCACTTTCCAAGCTGATTTTCATTTAGTTTTCTGTGAAAATTTTTGTTTAGGTGAAAATCCCATTTTCCATTGAAAAATGGCTTCGTTGGAAAATTTTCAAGCCACTCACACAAGGACAAATGGACAATCACCCACCGGAATGATTTCATGGCTATAATTGAAGACAAAGCTTTAATTTTCCGGCCGAGATCTGGCCTTACAGTCCTCACTCATGCAGAACCATTCAGTCTGGCACATAATGCGAGAACAAAGGGCCATTCAAGGATGTCGAAAGGTGGCAAAGTCAAGCCCGATAAAAGGAAATTATTTTTTCACACAATGCACAGTTGGCCTGTGGAACTTGCTGCCACAAAAGTTCACGGAGGCCAAGAGCTTGGTAGGATTCAGAAAAGGGATTGGACATTTCTCTGCTGAATGAAAGTCTCTAGTGTTATAACAGCATAGATAAGAAAAATAAAGAAGAACTTTGGAAAGGCTAGAAACGCACCTGCTTCAGAACATAAGCTGACCACTAACTGGGGGGTCAGGAGGGAACTCTCCTTGGAGACAGGTTACTCCATCACTGCAGGGTTCGTGCATCTTCGCTGGAAGCTCGTGCTCGTGCTGTTTACTGTCAGAGACATTCCTCTATGTACCCCTGGCCAGACAACTTCCCAGAATTCATTTCTGTTTCAACTAGACCACAACTTTTAGGAAAACAGCCAACCTTGATTTAGCAAGTGCCAGTGACCACAAATCTCCCACAGTCCTCGGTAAGTTGTTCCAATGGTTAATTACCCTCACTGCTAAAAATATATATGCCTGATTTCCAATCTGGATTTGTGAAGGTTTGCCTACACCCACAGTTGTACTGCTTTCGCTATGCTGGGGTAGTTAAAGTGTTACAAACTCCTAATGGAGAACAGTTACAAATATCTTTATACCATTGTGTATAGCTCTTCCAGCCTGGGAAGAGGAATAAAATATACCAGGATAAGGCACCTTTCTACCAATACAACTGCCTGCACACTAGAGGTTGTGCCAGTATAATTATATCGGCAAAAAGCCACACCTCTAACCAAAACAGTTATATCCACTGTGTGTAGATTCCACCAAAGTAATGACTGCTCAATCAGGTGCCTACCTATTTCCAGCTGTGCTTAAGAATGAGTGTCAAAGAGTTTCCCACTCCTTGTCTGGCCCAGGTCCAAATCACCCTAGAGTTTGGGATGGTTTGAGTTCACCTCTCTCTCTCTCGCTAAATAACTAAATAGCACCATCTAGTTCATAGTAACCATTATCATGATATTGAACATCTATTGGACCAGACTCTGTTCTCATTTACACCGGTGTCAACCTGGAGTAATTCTACTGATGTCCATGGAGTTAGTGTAGCTTTACACCAACATAACTTAGATCAGGACTGCACATGAAATATAACTGAACTCCGGGATGTACAATCTAAGAAATGTAGCTCGCTTTGTAAAAATAATAATGTTTTGCACTTCTTTAGTGTCCCACAGCTATACACGTCAGTAGCAATGCGGCCGAGCCCTCCTCTGAGATGGTACATTCTCTCACTTTCCATTCCCAGCTGGGCATACGGAGACATGCACAGGGGAAGTGACTATCCCAGGTAACACCATAAGAGCCAGCGAAAGAATGCAGGAGTCCTGACACCCATTCCCCAGTTGCACAATCCAACATGGCCACCAAATACAGTTGATGGGCAGAGATCCTCGTTGCGCCATTATTTCAGTGGGGGGTTTTGTTATAGTCAGGTCGCACATAATGAAGTGTTAAGGCAGCCTGAGCTTTGCCAGGATGGCTTTTGTATGATTGAATTTGCAATACATAAATAAACGCTAGCCGGACAGACACGCTAATGAAAGCTACAATTAAAGCCCTGCTCCGATTTACATTATACTCCTCTGCTTTCATATGCCCATGCATTCTGCAGAAAAATCTCCATTAGAACTGAAACTTTTCATGCTTGGGATCAGCCCCCTCTTCCCCTCCCACCCCCCACCCGCATTCTTCTCCATTTCCTTTGGCCTTAGGGAAACAAACACCAAGGAAACTAAATGCAAAAATACCTTGTGGGAACATTATGAATTTTAATGCACTAAAGTCAGGGAAAAAAGTGATCGTAATAACAATATATTACCAATAATACTGATTATACTATTATCAATAATATGAACTCAACCCAACAACATAGAATGTTATTCAAGTGACTATGGAAGTCCAGTGCATAGCGGCAGATATTACGTGCGTGCTGTGTGGGCGATGCTGTCATTAAAGAAAGGACTCGGAAAGCACTGAGCGCTGTCCAGACCCAAGGAGACGTGACTGTGTTGCCAGTGTAACAGAGACAAGAATAAGGCTGGTGCAAATCAGCGTCACCATCTCTGGAGCTGTGTGGATTTGCCCAGCTCAAGATCTGGCCCCAAGACTGTCTCCTCTGTGTGTGGAATACAAGGAGAGTGAGAAGGGGACAGCCTGAGTACCAGAAATCTTCAGAGACGTCTGGCTCATCAGGCAGTGCTGGAGAAATCTGTTCCCGCCCATGGGCGAGGGATTGCAACAGATCAGAAATGGACACAGGGGATCAAACCCCAAACTGCATGAAAGCCTGACCAAGCGGCTTGTGCTGCTGCGTGACAGACTTGCGGGGTTTCTGGCAGCACTGTCAGAGAGGGTGGTGTGGGTTAGCGGCTGGGGCCCTTGTCGGAGTGCTATTCCTGGCTCTGTAGCTGACCTGGAGCAAGGTGCCGGGCTTCTGTTTCACAGTCTGGCTTGATTTTTTAGATTCTGATCTCTGCAGGAGTCTCTTACGATGTGTCTGTACAGCACCGAGAACGCTGGTGTCCTGATCTTTGCTGGGCCCCTGCTGTAATACAACTAATCAATTACACACAAAAAATGACATGAAAAGAACATTATTAAGGTGGCAAAGTCAAGCCCCCAAAAGTTAGAAAAGGCCTGAATTCAGACTATCCAAGTGCTGTTAATTTGGCACCCCTTGTATTTATGCCTCCTGTCACAGCATCCAGGTCCTCTGCCTTCATGAAACCCTAGTTAATTCCATTGCTGCCGGTGGTTCATAATCTCTGTTTTTGACTTCATCAATCACAGTTTGCATGAAAAATATGGCTGAGCCACTTCTGTAAGAGGCAATTTGGCCGCTGTAGAGAGTCTGGCATCTACGTCTGACTTTGGAACATCATAAGGATCAGTCAGTTTAAAGTGACTAATGTCTACAAGCTGCCGTATCAATCTACCATCGCTTCAGCATCCTGCCATCTAGGCCGGAGACTTCGATGGCCGCACACCACCTGGGGCCATAGAGAATCTGATCACAGTGGGATAAACCTTACAACGGGGCCTCAGTTCTACACCTTCTTCATGACCCTTAAGCAACCAGCAACTTTTCACTCTCCCCATTGAAATCAAGACTTCTCCCCTGACCTCAGTTATGTCACTTCTGCTAGGCCATCTGCAGGGTCCGTGGAGATTTGCCTCATAGCCAGCGTCACCCTATTCTCCTCCAAAGAGAGGTTACCGTATCCATAGTGACCCCTAGCCCACGGCTAAGTTGGAACTACAGAAATGCAGACCGGGACAATTACATTAAGATCATTGACTAATATGCAGTTTGTATCCAGCATAACATCTCAATAGATCAAGCATATTCAAGGTTTGCCAAAGCAATTTTTAAGGCTGTGTGCAAGTCCATCCATGTGGCTGCCAAAAAATCTATGTGTCAGGTTTGGATGAAGAATGTGCAGACCTCCTTAAAAAGTAGGAAAATCCATTGATCCAGAAATAGCCAATCCTCTCCTAGAGAGCCTGAAAAGTACGATATGAAAAAGTAATCTTAGAAATGGACATGTCAAGATCTAACCAGGAAGCATGGGCGTTCACTAGGAAGTTTGGTGCAGCGCAAAACTCATCACATACACGGCAAGAGAAGATCTCTCCAAAGAGTATCCCCACACACCTGACCAACACTGCTCAAGCAATCAAAAATACCATTTTCCATGTATCACTCAAGAAAGATGGCATCCATGCAAGCAATCTCCACAGCTCACAAAGAGGAAAACTTCCAACCATTAGCCTAAGGAAGAAATGGAAAATACACTGAACTCAGTGAAAACAGGGAAAGCTTGGGGCTTTGACAACGTACCCTCAGAACCACTACAACATCTTAGGAAGAAAAGCCAGCACTGGTTGCCCATCGTCATGACTCACATCACCCTGGGGAAGATGCTACTCAAGTGTGCTAGAAAGCTAAGGTGATAGCTTTATCGAAGCCAGATAAAGACCATCCCTTAGCAGCCAGCTGTCACCCACTATAGCTCCCGAGTCGAAGTTACACGCTCCTGGAGCAAACGATCCTATGGAGAATTACACCTCTGAGGGAACCTTTGAGTGATGAGTGATGGTGGGTTTCCCACCAAACTGAAGCACTTGTGACCAAGTGCTAGCTCTTGCTATACACACTGTGGCAAACTGCAGGCCTCCCCTGGTGGGTCTCATGCTTTATCTTCTGTTTGGGGGCCAGGGCACCCCCAGCTACCTCGTCTCCCCTGGCTGTAGAGGAGTTGTCTCCTGGCCTGGGAGGGAACCTTTCCATGCAGCTACTCTACACCTTCTGGCACCTTCCCCTGCATTTGCTCCCTCCCCCTCCTTTAGGGAAGGCAGGTTTTAAATACCCCTGGCCTGGCCCTTCATTGGGTCCAGGTGCCTTTAACTGCTGTGCTGTGCTTTCTGCTCTGCCTGCAAGGCAGAGGGTTTTTTGAGCTCCCTGGTCTGGCCCTGGCCTCTTCTTTCTTTCTCATCTGCAGCTGCTTTTTTGGGGGGGAACCCTGCTGCTGCTGCTGCTGCTGCTGCTGCTGCTTCAGGGCTCTGCTGGGGAGCCTCCCTCCCAGCTGGGAGGGAGGGGGTGAGTGTGTGTGTGGCCCTTCCACATTGACCACCACCCCCAGCTGCTACCTTCACCCTCCCCCGCTGCTGCTTCTTCCAGAGCCAGCACCAGCTGCCCAAAGGCCCCTTCCCTTTCCCTTGGCTGGCTGCCTCTTCCCCCTTCCGCTGCCGTGAGCCCCCCTTCCCCTGTCGCTGCTGCCCCTTGCCCTGGCCCCTGTGTTTGGGGGCACCCCTGCCCCTTCTCTCCCCCTCCCCTGCTGCAGCCCCCTGCCCCGGCTCCCACATTTGGGGGACCCCAACCCTTCCCTTTTCCTCCCCCACTGCTGTAGCTCCCCCCCCGCTTTGGCCCATGTGCTCCGGCAGCACCAATGGCCCTCCCCCCCTTAAGTGACCCCCCAGTTTCGTTGACCCCCCTTCACACACTGCACCCCCTGAGTTCATTTGAATCCACCCCCCTCCCATGCAGCCGGAGGAGCCGCTGACGTTCCATCTTGGTGAGTGCACAGCCCCTGCGCCCCTGCCTGGCTTGACCCCCTGTCTTTCCCCCTCTGCTGGTGCCCTCCTCCTCTGCTCCCAGCCTAGCGGGGAGGAGCGGTCACCCCCCCCTTCCAC
>ML675700.1:2605212-2632055 GCA_007922155.1 Mesoclemmys tuberculata
CCCAGGATGGCGGGTGTGCCTGGGACTGGGACCCCCTCCATAGACACTCCCGCCCCCCCCCTCACCCTAAGGCCCTGTCCCTGCCCATAACAACTGGCCCTGCCGCCCCGCTGAGCCGCCGGGAGTCATTCCCCAGGTGCGGGCGGAGGACGACCCTGGTGGGGACGGAGGGACTCTGCTGCTGCCACGGCTCCTGCCCCCCCCAATCCGGGGGGCACGCCCTCGGTCGGGAGGAAAAATCAAGGGGGTAAAAAGAAGGCGACACCTCCTGTGGCTGGGGCCCCTCCTCCTCTCCCTCTATCCCCTCCCGCTGTCCCTTCCACCAGCTCTGGGGGCGGCAGCGCCCCCAGGGCATATGCCCAGGTGGCCGCAGGCCCCCCGCCTGCCGCTGCCAAGACACCCGCCCTGACCACCGCCTCCAGCACCATCCCAGGTGGCTGGGGCCCCTTCCCCACCCTTACCAGGAGGCATGGGGTCCGGTGCCTCCTGGTGCCTACCTCGCCCCACGTGGAAACCTACGTGCGGGCGATGGCGCGGGTGGTGGGGCCCACGGCCGTGGTGGCGGCCTCCCGGATGTACGGCAAGATGGTCTTTTTCCTTGCCTCGGAGGCCGCCGCCCAGGAGGCGGTGGAGACGGGCCTGGCGGGGGGAGGCATCCATGTCCCTGTGGAGCCCCTGGAGGACCTGGGCGTACGGGTGGTCTTGTCCTCCGTTCTGCCCTTCCTCCCCAATGCCGCCCTTCTGCCTTTCCTCGCCACCCTGGGGAAGCCCCTCTCCACCATCAGCCTGCTTCCCCTCGGCTGCAAGGACCCCGCCCTCCGCCACGTCCTCTCGTTCCGCCGGCAGGTACAGCTCCAGCTGCTGCCGGCGGTGGCGCGTGGCGGAGAGGCGCTCGAGCGGTCGTTTCTGGTGCCCCATCAAGGGGCCCAGTACCGGGTCCATTACACCACGGGGGAGGCCCGGTGCTACCTCTGCCCGGCGGCGGGGCACGTTCGGAGGGACTGCCCCCTGGCCCGGCAAGGAGGGAGGCCCGGGACCCCCGGGACCCAGGAGGGCGCCAGCCAGACCATCGGCGGCGCCCCCAGCAGCCGGCCGGTCCCTGTAGCCGCCCCCCCTCTGCCGGCAGTTGTCACCTGCACTCGGGCCCCGGGGGCGCCCCCCCCGGCTCACCCAGGCGAGCTGACGGGCCCCCGCTGACGCCCGGAGCAGTCCAGCGGGGCCCGCGGAGGGGAGGGAGCCAGGGCCGGCAGTGTCGGACATCGGAGGGGGCATGCCCTGGGGGGAGGCGTCTCCTTCCCTTGCTGCCCCACCTCCGCTCTCCCAAACCCTGACTCCCGTCCTCTTGCCCCGTGCCCCTGCCCCCGCTGCCCAACCCTCCGCCTCGGAGGGCTGGGTGCTTGTGCAGGGTCGGCGCGGCAAGCACAAGGCCGGAACCCAGCCCCCCCTCCTGCCCACGGCCGAGGGGAGTGAGAGCCCCCGCAAGGCCAAGCGGAGGGGGGCTCCTGGGGCCGGGCCTGCCGCCGCGCCCCCTGACGGAGCCCAGCGGGGGGCACCGACCGAGGAAGCCGTGGTGGCAGACGTGGGCAACACCATCGCCCCCCTGGAGTCCCCACTGGAAGAGTCCTCGTCCGGAGCCCCCCCAGCCCCAACGCCACCCAAACCCCCCGTTGGTGCTGGAGAGGACCTCGGGGTGGCAGGGGGGGCTTTCTTCTCCTCCTTAATGGAGGAGATTGACTCCCTGGGGTTGACCCCGGCCTGCCCGGGGGAGGACGACCCCGCCCCCTGTACGGGGGGCCTAGGGCAGGGCACCCCTGAACCACCTCTCCCCTCTCCCCCTCCCCCCGGTCCTCAGTTGCCCTCCCTGCCCCCACTACCGAGGCCCCCCTCAGTCCCTCTACTCTCCACGCTGGAGAGGGGGGACTCACTGTCACAGCCCCCGAGGAGCCGGCAGGGGCTGAAAGGCCGAGTCCCGGGCCACCGGGTGCCCCGTCCCTTGTTGTGGGCCAGCTGGCCTCCCTCCCCCCACAGTTGCCTGCTCAGCCGCCCCCTCACGGGGCCCTGAAACCGGGGGGTGCTGTGACCCCACAGTCAGGCCCCCCGGAGAACATCCGGCCTGTGCCCACCCCCTCAGCTCCCGGCCCCAACCAAGAGGCTGTGCACCCCGCCGACCCAGCCGTTCAGACTGAGGGTCCCGTCCCCAAATCTGACCCTGACCCCCTTCCTGCTCCCTCCCCCGACCCCTCCCCCACCCCAACTCCTGCCCCCTTCCCTGCTCTCAACCTTTCCCCAGCCCTCACCCCTCCCGTCCCCGCACCCTCTTCCCCCACCCCTCTGCCTGTACATCTGCCGCCCCTGGGGTTGTCTCTTTCCCTCTGAAGAGCTCCCAGGAGGCGGCTTTTGACTTTAGCACTCCCAGCCCACTCGGGGCTGCTGTCTTCCCTCTGCCGCTGCCATCCCCCCCAGCCCCCGCTCTAAAGGGCCAGGGGGCCGCTGCGGGGGCCGAGCCGGAGGACGCCCCCCCCCCGAGGTGCTGCGCGAGGAGCTGCGCATCTTTCTCCGGGACACACGTGGTGCCCGGAACCGGGTGCAACTCGCTCTGCAGCGCTGGGGGGACTTCCACCGCGTCCTCCGGGCCGTGAGGGCCACTATGAAGGAGGGGAAAGGGACTGAGCGGCAGGGCGCGGCGGCCTACCAACGGGCCCGCAGCTTCCGTGATGCCCTTAAAATCTATGGCACCAGCCACGGGCTGCTGCGGAGCCCGACGAGGACCGCTAGCGCTCCTGCCCACCAGGATCCACCCCAGCCCTCCTCGTAATGCCTTTCACCATCTGCACGTTAAACACGAGGGGCTGCAGGACGGGTCTCCGCAGGAACCAGGTGCTCTCCTTCCTTCGGGAGGGGGGGGTACTCTGTAGCGTTCCTGCAGGAGACCCACACGGACCCAGCCGCCGAGGCCAGCTGGCGGCTGGAGTGGGGAGACGGGGTGCACCTTAATCATCTCTCCGCCCATGCGGGCGGAGTGGCTACCCTGTTCTCCCCTGACCTGCAGCCCGAGGTGCTGGGGATTGCCGAGGTCGTGCCGGGCCGCCTGCTGCACCTCCGGGTCCGTGTGGAGGGGCTGGCGTTGAATCTTGTCAACGTCTACACCCCGATCGTGGGCCCGGAGCGGGTGCGGTTCTTCCAGCAGGCGGCTGCCTTCCTCGGCACACTGGATCCGCAAGAATGCCTGGTCCTGGGCGGGGACTTTAACACCACCCTCAAGGAGTGAGACCGCACGGGGACCGAGCAGTGTCCAGCCGCCGCGGACGTCCTCAGGGAGATTATCAACCATCACTCCCTGGTGGACGTCTGGCGCGACCACCACCCGGACGACGACGTTACCTTTACTTTTGTCCAGGTGGGGGAAGATTGGTCGCGCCACTCCCGGTTGGACCGTATCTACATCTCCCAGCACCACCTTGTGCGGGCCCACTCATCCAGCGTCCGGCTGGCCCCGTTCTCGGATCACCATATGGTGACCGTGACAGCCTCTCTCACTGCAGAGAGGCCGGGGCCGGCCTACTGGCATTTAAACAACAGCCTGCTGGAGGACGTGGGCTTCGTGGCGTCCTTCTGGGAGTTCTGGCTGGCCTGGCGGGGACAGGGGGGCGCCTTTCCCTCGGCGCGGCAATGGTGGGATGTGGGGAAGGTGCGCACCCGGCTCTTCTGCTGTGACTACACTTGTGGAGCCAGCCGGCAGCGGGATGTGGGGATAGAGCAGCTGGAGTGGGAGGTTTTGGAGCTGGAGAGGCGACTGGCCACCAGCCCCGATGATCCGTCCCTCTGCGGAGCGTGCCAGGAGAAACGGGAGGAGCTTAGAGCCCTTGAAGACCTTCGAGCCCGAGGTGCCTTTGTCCGGTCCCGCATCCATCTCCTTCGGGAGATGGATCGCGGCTCCCGCTTCCTCTACACCCTGGAGAAAAGGAGGGGAGCCCGAAAGCATGTCATCTGCCTTTTGGCTGACGATGGCACCCCCCTCACGGACCCGGAGGAGATGTGTGGAAGGGCCAGGGCCTTCTACGCAGACCTTTTCTCCCCGGAGCTGACCGACATCGCCGCCTGTAGGGTGCTCTGGCACGAACTCCCCGTGGTCAGTGCGGGCGACCGGGACCGGCTGGAGAAACCTCTCACTCTGGCCGAGTTCTCGGAAGCCCTCCGCCTCATGCCTACCAATAAATCCCCGGGCATGGACGGGCTGACTGCGGAGTTCTACCGCGTGTTTTGGGACGTCCTCGGCCCGGACCTCGTCACCGTCTGGGCCGAGTCCGAGGTTAGCGGAGTGCTCCCCCTGTCGTGCAGGCGGGCAGTGCTCACCCTCCTGCCGAAGAAGGGGGACCTCCGCGACCTCCGGAACTGGCGTCCCCTCTCGCTCCTCGGCACGGACTACAAAATAGTGGCTAGGGCTGTCTCGCTGCGGCTGAAGTCCGTGCTGCAGGACGTGGTCCACCCCAACCAGACCTACACTGTCCCGGGCCGCACCATCTTTAACAATCTGTATCTGGTCCGGGACCTTTTAGAACTTGCGTGTAGGGATGGTCTGTCGTTCGCCCTCCTGTCCCTGGACCAGGAGAAGGCGTTCGACCGGATGGACCACGGGTATCTCCTGGGCACCCTGCAGGCGTTCGGCTTCGGACCCCGTTTTGTGGGATTTCTCCGGGTGCTGTACGCCTCCGCAGAGTGCTTGGTCAAGCTCAACTGGACCCTGACCGAACCGGTCAGCTTCGGGCGTGGAGTACGCCAAGGCTGCCCGCTGTCCGGCCAGCTGTATGCTCTGGCCATTGAGCCCTTTCTCCGCCTCCTCCGCCGGAGGCTGACGGGCTTGGTGCTCCGTGAGCCAGAGCTGAGGCTGGTGCTGTCGGCGTACGCCGATGACGTGCTCCTCGTGGTCCAGGACCCGGGCGACCTGGTGCGGCTGGAGGACTGCCTGGCCGTCTACTCGGCAGCCTCCTCCGCCCGGGTCAACTGGGCCAAGAGCTCTGCCCTGAAGGTAGGGGCCGGGTGGCAGGCGAGCTCCCTCCCACCCGCGCTTCAAGCCATCCGGTGGAGCGTGGGCCCGCTGCTCTATCTGGGCGTTTACTTCTCCGCCGCCCATCCCTCCCCGGCGGAGAACTGGCAGGATTTGGAGGGCAGGGTGTCTGAGCGGCTGCAGAGATGGACAGGACTGCTCCGGTGCCTCTCCCTCCGGGGGAGGGCACTGGTGATCAACCAGCTGGTCCTGTCCATGCTCTGGCACCGGCTCAACACTCTGGTCCTGACCCCGAGTTTCCTGGCCTACCTCCAGAAGACAATTCTGGAGTTCTTTTGGCCAGGACTGCACTGGGTCTCTGCAGGGATTCTGAGTCTTCCCCTGGAGGAGGGCGGGCAGGGCCTGTGCTGCATCCGCAGCCAGGTCCACACCTTCCGCCTCCAGGCCCTGCAGAGACTCCTCTATGGTGCAGGTAGTCCGGTGTGGAGCCACTTGGCGCGCGTCTTCCTCCGCCGCTTCTGAGGGTTCCAATACGACCGGCAGCTCTTTTTTCTTCACCCGAGAGGTCTTCCACGAGACCTCTCCGAGCTGCCGGTCTTCTACCAGGACCTCCTCCGGACCTGGAGGCTCATCTCGGCCTCCAGGCCCCTTGCGGTCACCGAGCGGGAGGATCTCCTCGCGGAGCCTCTGCTACACAACCCCCAGCTACGTGTGCAGGTGGCGGAGACCCCCTCGGTGCGACGGAGGTTGGTCCTGCCAAGAGTCACCAGGGTCGGAGACCTCCTGGACTACGCCCGGGGGGCCTGGGTGGACCCCCATGCGCTGGCTCAGCGTATGGGGCTCTCCACCCCTCGAACCCCCCAATGCGTATTCCAGGAGGTGAGGGCAGCCTTGCCCCCTACTGCTTTGGCATACCTCGAGCGGGTCTTGCAGAAGGGTACTCCCCACCCCCACCTCAGCCCTGGCCCTCCGGTGCTTACCATCGGGCCTTGGCGCCGCGAACCCCCTCGGCCCCCCCATCCTCATGCCCCAAGCCAGCTGCTCAATCTGCAGCCGGTCCTCTTCCAGACCGTGCCTAAGAAACATCTACGTGCTCGTGCTCCACACCCTTCACTTCCTCGCCCTCGCGTCCCTCCCGGACACCAAGTGGCGGGACCTCTTACCACCCTTGGAGGGCGAGGAGCCCCGGTGGGCCAACCTGTATTCCACCTTGACCCTGCGGCCCGCCGGGGATATCAGTTGGCGGCGCCTTCACGAGCCGTGAGCACAGGCGTGTACTTGGCGCGGTTCACCTCCCACCCTGACACCTGCCCCTTCTGCGGCATGAGGGAGACCCTGGCGCACGTGTACCTGGAGTGCGCCAGGCTGCAGCCCCTCTTCCGGCTCCTCCAGAACCTCTTGTTGAAGTTCTGGCTGCACTTCTCCCCGCACCTGTTCATCTACTCACACCCCATCCGTGGCCCCACGAAGTTGCAGGACCTCCTCGTCAACCTCCTCCTAGCCCTGGCCAAACTAACCATCTACAAGTCCAGGGAGAGGAGGTTGGCAGGGGAGGCTCCCTGCAACTGTGGGGCCTATTTCCACTCCCTTGTCAACTCACATCTCCGGGTGGAGTTCCTCTGGGCAGCATCCACTGGCTCCCTGGACACCTTCGAGGAGCAGTGGGCGCTGTCCAGGGTTCTCTGCTCGGTGTCCCCTTCTGATCTCCTACATTTGACCCTGTGACCTTCACGCCCTTTCCTGTTTTTTTTCATTTGTTGTCCCCCGTAATTTGTTGGACCCGGGACCAGTGGTTCCTCCCCTAGGCTGGGAGAGGAACCTTTAGTGGTGGGTGGGCTTGCGCCCACCCACGTACCCCGGTTTCAAATATAAGGGCAGAGGGTTTTTAACCCTTTCGGGCCCTGACACACCCTTTTATAGCCATCCGGCCTGACTATCACAACACTGAGAATGGATTTCAAGAGAAGAAGAAAACTGGAGCTGTCATTTTTGACCGTAGACTTTTCAGATGGCTCTGGGCCACAAAACCAGCACCTGGAGGTTCTGGGTGAAGAGACTCTCACAAGGTGCGCTGCCATCACCAACGTTTTGAGTGTATTCCCCAGTGACTTACTGAACGCCATCTCCAGGTGGTTCGTGTACTCTGATGGTGTCTGCTTGGCCTCAAGTGACGGTGAGCACCAAAAGGGTGAAGAGTCTGAGAGGTCGTATGGCTGAAATAGGTGACTGTGGCAAAAAACGGAAACTGAAATCAAGTATCTCAAAGACCCTATCAACATGCTACCCCTCACGCCATGCTCAGAGCCAGCTTGAGTTTGACATCTTTTTTGCATGGCCAGCACCTGGCCCATGATTCAAAGCCTGTGTATCTAGGCTACGCTGGACAGCTACCTGGACTTGGGCTCCCGTGTTGCCTGTGGAGCCATCTTCACAGGTTCAGGTGTGATGGGCTTCGCAGTGCCAAGACCAGCCACTGTGCAGCTATGATGCTGTGGAGAACACTGCACACATGCTGGGTGGCTGCTGTTTTCATGATGGGCTCTCCGGAGGCCTTCTCCAGATGAACACTGTTGATTCAAAGGCCATTGATTGGCTCCAGACCAGTTAGCTGGATTTTTGGGGTGTGTGTGTTAAACCTTGCCTTGCTTGTTTGGCCCACATGCAATCTATCTATCTATCTATCTATCTATCTATCTCTGACTTTAATGACATGACCCCATACTATGTTTTCCACAGAACCCCACTTTATTCAGTGCACGAGATGGAAGGTGCTCACTGAAGAAGGGATAGCTGTTCAATATTTCTTTTTCTCCTCATTATTTAATGTTGGCCCCAGGCTGTATTTACAGCACTCCAATCAAACCTTGTTCTGAAGACAAAATTATTACTATCCTCATGGGTGTTCTATGGTACTGATCATGGTAATTTCTGACTACATCACAGACGTTAATGACATTAACTTCACCACACCCTGAGGAAATGGGGGGGTAGCTTAATTTTATGCATAGGCAAATCAGGCAGAGAGACATTAGAAAAGTTGACCGTGTCTACTGATTTTGGGTGCCCAACTTGAGACACCCAGGACCTGATTGTACAGAGTACCTAACATTACAGAACACTTCTGTTTAGGACCCTCCCAAACTGACAGTTCATTCACTCAATTTCACAGCCATAGGATTTGAAAATTGGTCAGTTTCACAATTTCAGATGTTTTCATCTGGAATTTCAGGGTGTTGTAACCAGGGGGTCCCCACTCAAAATGAGGTTGCGGGGTAGGGGTTGTAAACCTGTTGGAGGGGGTGGCAGGATTGCCACCCTCATTTGTGTGCTGCCTTCAGAGAAGGGAGACGAGTCTGATCTCCTCTTTGCTGCTGGGAATGCCCCAGCTCGGCAGGGGCTAGCAGCTAGGGGCCCCTGGCTGGGGTGCTCCCAACAGGAGATCAGATTTCACGGGTAAGGGCCAATTTCACAGTCCGTGATGCATTTTTCACAGCTGTGAAGTTGGTAGCGCCCTACTTATGTTCAAAGCCCAGCTCCCCCTGACTTCAGTTGCAGTTGTGAGTGCTCAGTGCTTCTGCAAATGAGACCCCAGAGTCCCAAGTCAAAAAATGAGCAACTCACAATTGGTGACCATGGGTGAAAAATTTCGTGTAACCGACTTGCCCAGCATCACATAGGAAATCCTGGGTTCTATTCCAGGCTCTGGAGGGGAATGCATGATGCTCTGGGGATCGCCCAGCCCTGTAAGGGATTCTTTCACCTCCTGCCTTGTAACTTTGGGGGCCTTAATGCCGTGCTGCTGTGGCTCAGAGCCCTGATGCTAGGAGCCAGCCCACAAGCATAAAGGTCTCACCCTGGCTTCCCCCATCCTTGTTACTCCTTGCAGGGTGACCTCAACAGCCCTTCTGGGCCCAGATCTCCCCAAATTCACTCCCTGAGTTCTTAACTACCAAACACTCAGACCGTTCCCCTCCGGTTCATTACCCTGAAGGATGAAACCTGCTCCCCTGTTATCAGTCCACTTTGGCCCACGCACTCCATGCAGTTTGCACAACAGAGACTTGCAAGGGGTGAAATGAACAAAAGATTTATCTAACAGCAAAACCACAGATTCAAAGATGAACTAGCAAGGGGAAGCAGACACAGACAAGTTACACAGAAAATAAATATAAAGACCCAGCCTCAGGCTTTACTCTTATAAACTAGATAAAAATCCCTTTTCTAATACAAGGCACCTGTAGCCTTTGCTCAGGTTCCCAGTGTGCCCTCTGTCACAGTGTTCAGGGACAACACCCCACCCAGATGCAGGCCCTCAGTTCCTGGATAAAATGTCACCGTGTGTTCTCTAGTAGTTAAAGACCCTTCTGCCCTTTCCCCCTCGCATGACCTCTCCCACCCCAGCCTGCTCCTGTCTCTCCCATCCCACTTCTGCCTTTAGATCAGGTTGTTCTCTCCTCTTCCTGCCTGGGCATCAGCAAGAAGTCACTGAGAGTACAGGAGACGCTGTCTCCCAGCTCAGTTCCTGTGCCTAGCAGCACAGCAGCCAAGAGGAGCAATTGCAGGGAAAGTCCAGCTCAGCCCGTGCAGCCCTGGGATGGAGCACGCTCAGTGCAGATGGAATCTAACGAGCCTTTAGCTGCCAAACTAATAAATCTCTTCTGAGCATGTGCAAGTGCAATTTTTGGAGACTTATAACTCAGCCGAATCTGGGTGGATTTTCATGGAGTAACAAAAGGCTCAACTGTGGCACTGGGTTACCTGCCTGCCAAATGTAAATCCTGCTCCAAAACACGCAGGGGCTAGAGCTTCTTAATGAAACTTAGGTCAGAATGTAAGAATGGGTGAAACAAGTTTTTTCCTTATGACCTCATTCTTAGCAACAGATGAAGCGTTTTAGTAGAAACTTGCTAAATAAATAATCAAGCAGTGACAAAAACCAGGCCTGGAAAATTTCAGCCCAGTCAGTTACAGTTGGACAAAGTTATAAGCAAGTGAAAATACAATGAAAAGTGCTAGGCCACCTGAGGTATAGACAGTGCTCTGTTTATAACAATAAAAATGCCAGGACAGGCTTATTGAACTGAATTGAGCTCTTATTATGGAAACCCAACTACGATAGCCTGACTTCTGTGTGTGGGAACTCATAACTGTAGAGTGATTGCCCCTTTGAAAGGCAGCTGCAGACATGGCACCGTGGGGCTGCGCAATAGCTGGCTCTCAGCGACACCTGCTCAAATCTGCTCAGTTTACCAGTAAAAAGGCCAAGTGTTCAGGAGCACACATGGAGCCTGGAATCCAAAAGCCATGCTGGGTTCTCCCCCTTGAGCACCACCAGCAATCAAGGACTTGATTCCCACTAATGGTGTCACACTAGCGTGAGAACCAGAGTCGTGAGTGGAGGTGGCGTTCAGGTACTGTGTAACCAGTTATGTACATACACTGAAAATACTGTCTGTATCAAGGGACTGGTCACCGGCAAAACTGGAAAATAGGTTTTCTGTCAGATGGGAAATGTTTATTCCCCTATCTACAGGATAGTCCTGTAACTGAGGATAGTCCTGCTTTGAGCAGGGCGTTGGACTAGACACCTCCTGAGGTCCCTTCCAACTCTAATATTCTATTATTCTAATTCTATTATTCTAGATGCACACTGAGTCTTGTCTCATTCATAACGACCTTCCGAGCATCAGGAGGAACTGAATGCAAATGAAGAGTTGGCAGAACTTCAGAAAGAAATGACCAGGAAAAGAAAAACAGCTGGGGAGAGAACTTTATCTTGAGGGGCATTGCAAAGGTTTGCTTGATTATATTTGGGGGCAGAAAAGACACCAGAACACGCTTCACTGAAGAAGCAAGGAGTCAGCGATTTTGCTCCATGAACAGGGACTCAGCCAGGCTTGGCTGAAAATGCTGGAGAGAACTTTGGGTGAGAGAAAATTTCTTTAGCCAGAAGAATAATTTGTTCGTTAAGTTTAGTCTCTAGAAAGCGTGTTATGATTTTGTTTTATATGGAACCATTTGTTTCCAAAACTCTTACTCGCAATTGAGACTCTGTTCTTTGATAATAAACGTAGGACTGGTCTACGCTACAGAGTTTTGTCAACCCAAGTCAGTTTTTGGTGACAAAACAGTGGAGGTGTACACAGTAGAACGCTCTCCTGCCAACAAAATTCCCCTGCTTTGGTGACAAAACCACCTTGACAAGAGGCGTAGAGCTTTTTGCGACAAAGTTTTAGTGACAAAGCATCAATGTAGACACTGTGCTTGGTTATGTTGTGGTAAATGACTTCCAGGAGGTGTCCCACAATGCCCATGGTAGCCGCTCTGGTCAGCAGTTTGAACTTTGCTGCCCTGCAGCCATCCGCTCTTCCCCCTTTAAAGGCCTGGGAATTTTTGAAATTCCATTTCCTGCTTGGTTGCATGGAGAGCTCACTTCTCATCTTCCCAGCTGACTATGGTGGCTCCGTGCAGCAAACGCTCTCCCGCTTGGAGCACCCTGGAACTGCTGGATCTGCAGAGCATCTGGGGAGAGGAGGCTGTGCAGTCCCAGCTCTGCTCCAGCTGTAGGAACTTTGATATCTCAGGTCAGATTTCTTGTGGCATGTTGGAGAAGGGCTCTGAATGGGGCACGTTGCAGTGCTGTGTGAAAATCAAGGAGCTGCGGCAGGCATATGTCCAGAAGGATAGGGAGTCAACCTGTCACTCTGGTGCTGTGCTGACGACCTGCCACTTCTATAAGGAGCTGGACGCCATCCTTGGCTATGACCCAACCTTCACTGCCAAGAGACCCATGGATACTTCGGCGGGGCTGGAGAAAGCAGACACTGGACTCAACCCCAAGTATGAGATCATGGACAAAGGGGTTGAATTAGAGGATGAGATGGAGCAGGGGATTGGGTCGTGGGGAGCCAGAACCTCTCCTTGACCCCGGAGAGTTCAAGCCAGTCCGAGCATTCCAGATCTGCCGTGCAGGATGCAGGAGAGGGGAGCACTGGCGAGGGATCTTTTTGAGTTGATGGTGCTCGGTTATATGAGGTACAGCTATCCTTCGCTTTGTTGCATTATACAGCTGCTTGAAAGGATAGAAATGCACAAGAGTCGCTGTGTTTGCATGTACTTCCTATTTCCCTGTGCAGCTAGGCAGTGCGGCAGAAAAGTGTGTTAATACACACGGAGATTTCACAGGAATCCTCCAGAGAGATCTCAAGGAAACTTTCCTGGTGGTACTGGCCAATTCTCTGCTGGAGAGTCCTCGGCAGAGCTGCTTTGTTTCTTCCCCCATTGTCGGAAACTTCCTCATGCCAATCGGCAATCACTTATGGAGGGACCAAAATGGCACACAGGTGTGCAACGTATAGGAGCTGGTCTGAAGCCGTTCACATGGCGGAGATGCACACTAGCATCCCTGCTTACTCTCAGGAGTGAGATATTGGCTTCTATGGCCCTGCCTGTGGAAAATGGTGGCAGAATTTACAATTTTGTCTCTAGCTACCTTCAGCAATCCCCTTAACAACTGGCAAGACCCTTTGCCCCATCTTGAGATCCCTCCCTTCAGGACAGAATTCACCATGTTGTGGGCATTTGCCGAGCTCTGTGTCTGCCAGGGGACAGTGAGAAAGAGATGTTTTACCTTAATGATTCAATGTTGTTATTGCACTGACAATCATGCTTCTGTTCATTGTTTCTTGTGCTTCTACAGATGTGGCTTTCAGAGGCACCCCCTAGACACCGGCAGAGTGCCTCCGCCTGATAAGAAAGCAACCACGGAGGCTGGAAGAGAGGAAGGTGATCAGGAATAGTCAATATGGATTTAACAAGGGCAAGTCATACTGACCAAACTGATTGCCTTGTATGAAGAGGTGACTGGTTCTGTGGATGAGGGGACAGTGGTGGATGTGATATACCTTGACTTTAGCAAAGTTTTTGATATGGTCTCCCACAGTATTCTTATCAGCAAGTTAAAGAAGTATGGGTTGGATGAATGGACTATAAAATGGATAGAGAACTGGCTAGATCATAGGGCTCAACGAGTAGTGATCAATGCTCCATGTCTAGCTGGCAGCCGGTCACAAGCGGAGTGCCCAAGGGGTCGGTCCTGGGGCTGGTTTTGTTCAGCATCTTCATTAATGATCTGGAGGATGGAATAGATTGCACCCTCAGCAAGTTTGCAGATGACACTAAGCTAGGGGGAGTGGTAGATATTCTGGAAGGTAGGGATAGGATAGAGAGTGACCTAAACAAATTGGAGGACTGGGCCAAAAGAAATCTGATGAGGTTCAACAAGGACAAGTGTAGAGTCCTTCACTTAGGATGGAAGAATCCCATGCACAGCTACAGACTAGGGAATAGTGGGCTAGGAAGCAGTTCTGCAGAAAAGGATCTGGGGGTTACAGTGGTTAAGAAGCTGGATCTGAGTCAGCAGTGTGCCCTGGTTGCAAAGAAGGCTAATAACACATTGGGCTGTGTTAGTAGAACCATTGCCAGCAGATCTCGGGAAGTGATTATCCCCCTCTATTCGGCATTGGTGAGGCTGCATTTGGAGTATTGTGTCCAGTTTTGGGCCCCCCACTACAAAAAGGATGTGGACAAGTTGGAGAGAGTCCAGTGGAGGGCAACAAAAATTATAAGGGGGCTGGAGCAGAAGACTTATGAGGAGAGACTGAGGGAAATAGGCTTGTTTAGTCTGCAAAAGAGAAGAATGAGGATTTGATAGCAGCTTTAACTACCTGAAAGAGGGTTTCAGGGAGGATGGAACTAGGCTGTTCCCAATGGTAGTAGATGACAGAACAAGGAGCAACAGTCTCAAGTTGCAGTGGGGGAGGTCTAGGTTGGACATTAGGAAAAAGTTTTTCACTAGGAAGGTGGTGAAGCACTGGAATGGGTTACCTAGGGAGGTGGTGGCATCTCCATCTTTAGAGGTTTTTAAGCTGCGACTTGACAAAGTCCTGGCTGGGATGATTTAGCTGAGGATAGTCCTGCTTTGAGCAGGGAGCTGGACTAGATACCTCCTGAGGTCCCTTCCAACTCTAATATTCTATGATTCTATGATGATTCTATGAGGTGCTCCAATCCTCAGAGGCAGGAAAACAAGAACATAGGGCATGAAGATGGACTGTAAATGAAAATAACAGAATAGAAAAGAACAGAAAAGTTTTAGCAGGACACGAGTAGATGATAAAAGCCATGGAGGAGCAAATGGAGCTGTTAAAGTCACTAATAACACTGCAGACAGAATTCATGCGTGCTTGCACTCCCCACCCCCTTCAGCCGATACAGAACTGCTTACCATTCCCTCCCCAAATTCCACCCACACATTCCTTCCCACATCCCAACCCATCTCTGTACCCTGTTCACTCCACCCCTTTGGCTTGGCTTGACCCCTTTTGGCTTCCAAAATGGAGTTACACACAGCTGTGATAGCTCACACTCCCCTTCATGGCTTTTTCCCTTCCAGCCCAATGTTTTCTGTGTGTTGTTAATTATTATTTAATAAAGACATACTCTCTGAATGATAAGCAATCTTTATTTGGCTCCTACACATGGCAGTTACTGCTGAAATTGATACACAATGGCAACTGGATCATTTGCAGAGTACAAATCACAGTCAGGAATCATCCAAATTTTCATGCAATCTGACTACTAATCAGAGCATGGCACGGTGCTGTATAGAAAGACACCTTACTGCTGCTCATTGTCAAAATGGTTCCCCAAGGCGTCCCTGATTCAAATAGCCCCCTTCTTCCCCCCATTGTGCCCCTCTAATAGCCCTGATATCTGGCTGCTCAAACTCAGCTGCTAGGTGATCCACCTCAGCACCTCACCCAGGGGGAAACTTTTCACCCTTTGCTTCACAAATATGAAGCACACAGCAGGTGTTTATAACCATGAGGGTATTTCCTCATTTAGAGCTAACCTGCCATAAAGGCAGCGCCAGCGAGCTTTTAATCTGCCAAATGTACATTCTATGGTCATTTGACACCTGTTCAGCCTGTTATTAAAGTGCTCCTTGCAGTTGTTTAGATTGTCCGTATAAGGCTTCATGAGCCATGACAGTAAGGGGTAGACTGGGTCTCCCAGGATCACTATGGGAATTTCAGCATCCCCTGTCATGCGGACTGCATTAGGAGGGTGGGGGCATTTGTGTTATATGACATTACTATGTCAAAATCATAGCAATTCATGTAAGACACGCCATGTCAGGTACTGTTAGAAAGGTTATGATATGCTGAATAAGATGATAATATTTGTGTTCATGTGTAATATGTGTGAGGAAAGTTATGGAGATCTTTGATATCCTGTATTTCAAACTGTGCTGTAGAAGACACACCCCAGACAGAGAGGCCGCAGGACAACAGCCCGCTTAATGGCCCATCAAGACCTTTACAGAAGCCAAAGGCCTAGGAAGAAACTAAAGGCAGACCTGAAGAGTTACCAGGATTGGCCCATGTGACTATGGACTCCATTTTGGTTCCTGTAAAATTCCACAAGCCACATGGCCAGCAACAGAGGGTATATAAGATCAAACCACAGAAACCATTTTGTCTTTTGTCTGGTTCCGTGTTCCTGTCCAGCTGCGGACACACCTCTGGATCAACACACTTTGCAACTGAACTGAAGGACTTAGACCCATCCAGGTACTGGATGTATACCAGAGGAACTATACAACTCCACAATTGTTCTAGAAATCTGATGTATATGGACTTTTAAATCATTTGTATGATCTGATTGCTTTAAGCAATCTCTTATTGTTTGTTTTTCTTTTATTAATAAACCTTTAGTTTTAGTTACTAAAGGATTGGCTGGCAGCGTGGTATTTCGGGTAAGATCCAAACTTATAGTGAACTGGTACTGTGGCTGGTCCTTTGGGATCAGAGGGAATCTTTTAGTAAAGAGCATAGAGTTTAAACAACTGGTCTCTTTACTGGACCTAGTGTCAGTTTGGGAGCCAGAGACTGAAATGCAGTAAAGGGGGCTGTGTGTATTTGCACAGTGGCTTCTTGATAACCAGTGTGGGGGAATCAGAAGCACTGTTTTTGGGCTGGTTGGGAAGTCTGACTGCAGTGTCACCCACCAGTGCTGGGAGAATTTGCTCTCCTTTTACAGCCTGCCCTGACCCTGGCATTATCAGTGGGCTACCCTGGGCACGGACGGGTTACATCCCCCATTGGAATCTTTTGGTCTGGAAGGAAAGTCCCTGCTTGCAGCTTTCTGTACAGGCCAGTGTTCCTGAAGATGCGTGTGTCACACATCTTTCCCAACCATCCAGTAGTGATGTCAATGAAAGGCCTATGGTGATCCACAAGTGCCTGCGGTACCATAGAGAATTACCCCTTTCTACTGATGTATTGTACGCTATCTCAAGGTTGTCTGGGTCCAAAATTGGGCTATGCATGCCATTGATTGCCCGCCACAGTTAGGGAATCCCATTATTGCAAAGCCATACACTAGTTCATGCACATTTCCAAGAGTCACAGTCCTTCGTAGCTGAATGTGATTAATGCTCTGCACACTTGTAATAACACACCAACAGTGGACTTTCCGATTCTGAACTGATTCGTGTCTGACAGGTAGCAATCTGGAGTTGCCGGCTTCCATACGGCGATCACCACATGCTTCTCCACCGAAAAGGTTGTTCTCATTCTGGTGTCCTTGCACAGAGTTCCATGAAGAGGGCTTTGTGAAATCCGAAAGCTCTGCAGCCCTGCTCGTCATCCCAGACCGGCATAACAATATGATCCCACCACTCAGTGCTTGTTTCACACTCCCAAAAGTGACGGTGCACCGTGTGCAGCTGCTCTGTGAGTGACAAAAGTAATCCGGTGTTGCTTCTTTCCATGGCACACAGCAGGTCAGGCGCCTTGGATTCTAGTTCAGATTGGGAGCTCATGATATACTGCAGGACCACCAGCAGTGTGTTCAGAACACAGACAACAGGATCCATCCTTTCAGACACAGGTGGTGGGCACACAGTAAACAGGGACTGTTGCAAAATTCCGTGAAACGCAGCCAGAAACCCATGGAATGACAGGATGGAAAAAAATGCATCATGGGACATTGGGCCGGCACCCATGAGGCACCGCGATCCTCTTCGCTTTCCCACAGCTCCTAGCTGCAAAAGGTGCGAGTCGCAGTGAGATAACTGCCCACAGTGGACTGCTCTCACTGTCGTGGCCATAGCACCAACTGTGGACACACTGCCACGGCAGAATCAGTGTTGCGCAAACCGGCGCAAGCGTGGTCATTACAGCGCTTTCTCAGCGTCGGTATAAGGTTCGTCGACAAAACTCAGTGGTGTAGACAAGGCCTGAGTCCTGTTTTCGCTGTCCATGTGTCTGTGTTCTGTTCCTTCGGGAACAGCCGGTTTGTGATAGTCAGTGGATAAAGGGCTGCACCCTGCCGGGAATGCTCCAAGCATCCGGGGTTAGCGTGTCTGTTGCTACCTTACAGAGGGAGTGAGGCCTGCATGTGCCTGCAAGGCAGGGTTTGAGCTGCCAGAGGCTGGTGATTTGAGGGAGCTGAGCCACAGCGAGCCCAGGAAAAAATGCTTCACACTCAGGGCAGGTGATGAGGAGACACCTCACGACGCTGGGCATCTCTGGGGAGCCCTGGGGAGTCCGCTGAGCAGCCTCTCTCCTCAGGAGTTTCCTCTGTTCTGGAGCTCCTGGCTCAAGGCAGGTCTAGACTCGGGCCATACAGCTCTGGCGATGCAGCTGTGCCAGCGTAGCACCGTCGTGCAGACGCTTTCCGCGTCGACGAAAGGGCTTTCCACTGATGTAGTAAATCCGCCTCCTCAAGAGGCAGCAGCTACGTCGATGGAAGAATCCCTCTGTCGGCCGAGCCTCATCCACACCACCTAACTCCGGTGCTTAGGGCGTGACACTTTTCACTGCCCCCAGCGACGTAGCTGGGCCAATCTAATTTTCAAGTGTAGCCCAGGCCTCTGTTGCCATAACCCTTTATTAGACCCAGATGTCCCTTACCTGATTAACTGCTGCCCAGCTTCTCGGGCAAGTAACTATCCACAGGGGGAGCAGGGTTGGCTCATTGTCCTTAGCAGAACCTGTCACAGGTAAGTTGGGTGCCCAGCCCCCTCAGAGGCCAGCCCCGGTGACTAGTGCCCGCTCAACACCAGCGCACGCCTTCATGGCAACAGTCCCAACAATTGATCTCTCCACCCCACGTTGGTTAGCTACCAGCCGGTGAGCTCCCAGGCGGCGTTGGTGTCTCCAGGCTGAGGGGAACACTCACGTAGGTGCGACGTGGCCGCAGTTCCGGCATGAGCTCTGCGCAGATCTCTGGAAAAGTGGCCGCTCTCATCCTGAAGTTTTGCAGCCTTCTGGGCTTCCAGGTCAGCAGCACCGCCCTGCCCCACCCGCCAGCGCTAGCGGGCCCGGCTCAGAAGCAGCAGTCCACCCTCTGACCCAGGCGGCTCCAGGAAAATATCCGGCAGAATTAACTGCTCAGTGTCACTCTCCTCCTTCCCTTGCCCTCTCGTCCTGGCATCACCTCGCCTGTCTCCCCACCTACCCAAAGCCAGCTGGCTGCGCAATTGCCACGCCCCTCGGCAGGGTTTCCTCCGTGCTGCCTGACTGCAGTTTGAACATGGCGCCAAGGAATCCTGGGATGCTAGGACAGGACTCACGGCAGCTTGTTTCGTTTGACCCCCCCCATGCCAGAAATGCCTGTAGGTTCTGGTGGGCAACCCACAGTGCACCGTGAGAAAAATCTCAGCATGCATCGGGCGTGGGCGGGGAGGGACGAGGGAAATGTTGCACTATGGGGTATCCGCCCACAGTGCTATGCACTTAGTCTGGAAAAGCACAGGGCTGTGCGGATTCACAAGGGAAGTGGCCTAAACACGCATAGCAAAGTGATGGGGCCACTCTGCCTTAGTTCTAGTGAAAAATACATACCAATAAACCTTCCCCGTGTAGGCAAGGCCATGGGCTATTGCCTGGGAAGGACACTGGCGAGATGCTAGGGAGAGCGCTGAGGCAGCAGAGTACAAGAACACAGCAAGCTCCTCTTCAGGGCAGGCGGGTATGGAGACGTCTCTGCTGCCAGGGAGAAGACGCTGGAGAGGGCGGAGGCAGCGTCTGCCCCGTGACGGACAGTCACAGCGTGTTGCGGTGTCAGAGCTGTCAATGGACACCCCCGTGAACTGCACATCATCAGGAACCGCTGCTTTGATTAACTCCGGGCCCCCATGTGAGCAGCATGTTGGGAGGCTTCAAATCTCAAGCCAGTTTGATCGGCCACATGGACTCCTAGACGCTAAGGCCAGAAGGGACCATCATGATCATCTTGTCTGCCCGCCTGCACTACACAGGTCACAGCACCTCGCCCACTCACCCCTGTAACAGACCCCAACCTCCAGCTGAGTCACTGGCGTTCTCAAATCATGGTTTAAAGACTTCAAGTGAGAAAGACTCCACCATTGACACTAAATTAAACCTGGAAGTGGCCCATGCCCCATGCTGTAGAGGAAGGCAAACCCCCCCATCTCCGGGACTCTGCCAGTCTGACCTGGGGGGGGAATTCCTTCCTGGCCCCAGATATGGTGATCAGTGACACTCTGAGCATGTGGGCGAGATCCACCAGGCAGTCCCCTGGGAAAGAATTCTCTGTAGTAACTCAGAGCCCGTCCTCTCGAGTGTCCCATCACTAGCCATTAGATCACACCAGATCCTAGCTAGGTGTAGGCCCCCGTTAGCAAATCCATCTGGACTACCTGTAATCTCCTTAGCCCGCCCGTGAGGCGGGGCAGTGCCGTTATCCCCAGTTCACAGCTGGGGAGCTGAGGCACAGAGCTCTCACCGGGAGTCCATAGCAGGGATTTGAATGTTGGTCTCACAAGGCCAGTGACCGTAACCCCTTCCCAGCCCTTCCTCCCTGGTCTGTCTCTGTTCCCTCGTTGGATGAATGTGACTCTTAGGGTCAATTTTCCTGTGCAGATAATGGTGGTTACCAAGAACAGCCCCACCTCTTGCGGGATGGTATTTCTGGAGGGCTGGTGCATGTGACGTGGGGGAGATGAGGCGAGGGGGATGCGTGTGCATAAGGGGTAGGAATGGGAGTGGTATCTGTGCTCTTGGTATGCGTGTGTGATGGGGTGCATGCCCGGGAGAGTGGGCATGGGGTAGGTATGCGAGCATTGGGGCATGACCGAGGGGACAGTCTACGTGCATAGGGGGTAGGGGTGTGTGTTTGTGTTTGCATGGAGGATGGGTGCGGGGTTGCTGTGTGTGCATTGGGGGATAAATGTGGTGATGGTACTGTGCATTGCGGGTTGGATGTGGCAATGGTACGGGTGCATTTGGGGGTGGGGTGGGGATGGGAGGTGCATTGGGGGATGGGGTGGCATGAGGACTGTTTGAGCTGTAGTAAAAGGCAGCTGGGGACACAGAAAAGCTGTAGTTATCACACTCTATCACGTGCTGGAACAACGTCCAGCTGGCTGTGGGTGACCCGTCTCCATTTCTCCCCTCGGCCTCATCCCCAGGGACAAACCACCCTTGCGCATAGCATTTGGGGGAACCCAACTGCGCAGAGATGCTAAAGCACAGGGGGGACAACATTCAGCCACCCAGGGAAGAAAGGAGCCTTGGGCTTGCAGAACCTGTTCCTCCTGACCAACCCCCCAGGCTGAGGGTACCCAGCACTTTGCAAGCCTTCTTGGGCTTCTGACTTCCAGGGGGGAAGCACCCCCTCCCCCAAGAGCCAGTCATGTTTTGGGGGTGTAGGCACAGGTCTGAAACAGCCTGCGTTCCCACCATCAGAGAGAGCAGCTGTTATGAGACCTGGCCCTATGACAACCCCCGGAGTTTACCTTCCCCTAGACACGGAAAGTGCACTTACACTATAGGACCAGCCCTAACCTCTAGAGGGAGCAGGCATTTCACTTAAGGAGGCCACCTAAGAGGCAGGATTTGACCCCACCATACCTGCGTCTGCGCACACTGCCTTTAGCTACCAGGCCACTGTCCTCCCTGGGGCTAGGCGTGGCTGATGAATTGTCCCACTGACTGCACGAGCCAGGCTCCGGGCCTTGTGTTGGCACCGGCGGGTGGGGGGCACCTTCCCCCAGAGGGTTCTGCTCGAGCCCTGACTCAGTCAACTTCCCCCAGCCAAACCTCCGGGCTGCTAAAAAGGCCAAATCAAATTGTTTCTCTTTCTCCTGGCGCAGCCCCTTCTGCCTTTCTTCTCTTCGCTCTGTGTTTCTAATTCTTTTCCTCTTCAGTAATGAGGGGATTACAAGGAAAACTCCAGCAGGACGTCTTTGTACGGGAGACAATCTGAGTAGGGAAGGCAGTTCCCGTCTTTGTCCATCATTAGAGTTCCCCCCCCTCCCCTGAACTGGAGGGACATTTAGAGCAATTACTTGTCCAGAAAGTAACTGTCAATCATTCTTAAAGGGGAAGGCCTCCAATTAATGACCTCGCCTTAATCCTTTGGACTCATTTCCAATCTGCAGGGCCCGGTGACATCTGCAAGACTAAATAAAGATTCTCTCGAGCCGTAGTGAGATGGTTCTGTGACAAATAAGGAGACTAGAAGGAACTTTGGCTGCCAAGCTGCAAGATTGGTGAGGTTGAGCCGCTTGTTTGCTTTCCAGGAGGGACCTTCAAAGTTAAATACGCCTGGAAAATCCAAGTGGGGCCCAGCAGGTAATTTTGTTTTCTTCTAATTCAACAGAGAGAGGTGGGGGAGAGATGCTGAAGGAAACAAGATCTCTGGAAAGAAGCGCAGGTGCCGCGGTGGTCACTGGGGGGATAAAAGTACTAACCCCATGCAGAGGGGTTTGGGGAGCGAGAGTGCTGGGGGGCAGAGGGGGTATAAAATAGGCCCTGAAAATCAGCAGAAAAGCAGCATTAAAAACTTGATGCTTGCTGGGTGTGGCCTAGTTCTCTCCCTCACACAGGAGTAACTCCATCATTGACTTCCACTGGCTCCTGTCTGGTTTACATCTACGGATCAGGGAGCAGAGTCCAGCCCACTCTCTCCCCCATTTCATTCACCTGCTGCTAGAGACAGTTCATCCAAATAAGAAGCCAGACCCCCGGATACTTTGGCTTTCTTTCCTTCTTAGGAAATAGATTTGAAAAGCAACCGGGTACAAACACATATTCTGAGTTTGTCAACAAAGCTGAAACAGCCCGGCAATTGTCTGTCTTCCTTTTTTCTATCTTTTGATACATTTTTCTTCTTTTTCTTTTGCATTTCCTCTTTTTTTTCTTTCCTTTGCTTTTCTTTCTTTGCATTTATGTGAAACTTCAAAAGTTTTTAGGGAAAAATCCTGAGAAATCCCAATCATTTGACTAACAAGCTGCAAAGAGACAGTTCAATTGTTTTATTCCCTGGTTCTCCCTGATCATTGTCTCAGCATGAAAAAAATACTCTTAATAGTCTTATAGTTTATTCATTTTTTTAAAAATGATGGCTAGCAGATAACCCCATTCCTGTGCAAAATTGTGGAGGAACAAAAGTGTATTCAAGAATAAATCAAAACAGAGGCAAATCCCCAAGAGATTTTGTGTCTTTGCAGTTTCCTTCATTACAGTCTTAAAGCTTAAGCACTTAAAACCAAAAATTGCTGCTGCGATCATGGAGTTCATAATGAAATATCAGGATCCACCAAAGACCGAGACGGGAAATCGAAATCAGCTCTTTTAGCTGAATGAATCCAATTAAGTTTCCTTCAAAATTCTAGAAGTGATTCTTGAAAAACATCCCCTTTGAATTTATTTGGAGGTTTCCTTTTCTTTATTGAAATTGATTTGCTAACAGGAATGGAACCAGCAGATGGAATGTTTAGAAAGGGAGATGGTTGGATTTTGCTTTATAGATCCCAGGCCAGTCTCCTGACTCCAGTGGGTATACGGCCTGAGCAGAGGTTACAGTTACAGATCTGTGCGCTCTGTCATCTCCGGTCATTTACACAACCACTTGAGTTTATGAGGTTGTAGTGCCTTTTTATTTCTGCTGGGGAGAAGGATCTTTCTAACAAAGGTGATGTAGATGAAAATGAAAGGCTGAAAATGTGAGACAGGGCCTCAGAACAGCATGGGGGCAATAAGGAGAGGAGGGGTGACGCGGGGGACCCAACAGGATCTCTGCATCTCAAAAATAAAACAGAGGTATCAATGAAAACTTTTTTTTTCCACACTGGCACGATTCTATCAGAGACAGGAGTAAGGGCCACATTCCCCAGAGGAATCTTCCTCTTCATCGTCATCATCAATCGCTCAAGGGTTTAAAAACATAATGGAGAAAGGGGTTATCTCAAACAGAGGGTCAAACCCAGGCAGCTCCGCAGATAGGTGGGTGTGTACACGAATAAACTGAGAAAGAAATGGGATTTTTGGTCTTCCTTTTTGGGTATTATTAAATGTTATTGTATAATTTATTTGTTTGTTATTATTTATTTTCTGATTTTCGGCCTCTTTATTCCCTTATGTTTCATTCTCACCTCTTGTTTTGCTTCCTTATTTATGTACCTCTTATTCTTGTAATTCCTTGTTTATTTTATTCGTGCTCCCACTCAGAGGGGTTAATTATGTCCATTCTTTCCATTGGTTATTTCTTGTTGGCTTTACTCTTTGTTTGTGTGTGCAGCTAAAGCAGAGATGCTGGGATTTTAGGGGAAATCAGAGGGACATGCACTCCCAGCTCCTTACCCCTACGCCATCTATACCGTGGGATCCCATACACCAGTGGGTTTGCCCCAGCCGCCCGCCTGTTGCCCCAGCTCGCATGGCTGTGGGCTCCTGGATCACAGGCACTTTTGCTCTTTATTAGTTTAGGATTTTTTTTAGTCAGTGTTTTTGTTCATCACATGCTAAGGGGTTCTCAACCTTTTTATGCTGTGCCCCCCCTTTGAAAATATTTTAGGCTGTGATGACCTCCCAACAAAAGTGATAACTCCTCCCCCCATGCCATGCTATCCTTACTGGCATGCACGGGGGCTGATAGCTCACGATACCCCCCCATAATAACCTCTCGACCCCCTGAGGGGCACAACCCCCAGTTTGAGAACCCCTGCCCCAGTCAGGAAATGGACCCATTCCCACTCCAATAGCAGCCTTGTCCCTGGATGCATTGACAGTAGCTCAACCCCCCAGAGGTCAGAGGGTGGAGGTGACCCCCCCGGAAAGCAGGCATAGAACAGAGCGTCCAGGTGCGAGGGCATTCCCCAGCAGAACAGGGCACCTTGGGCACCGTGTAAGGGGAACAGGGAAACTGTCACCCAGGCAGACAGCTCCCCCCCCACACATACATTCACAAACACATACAGAACACTGCACACACACAGGCCAAGGGTCACGCAGGCAGCAAAGCTTCCTCCACATACACAGGCCACACATACAAATACAAACACACACGGGCCACAGAAACAGACACACATGCAAGCCACATGAACACGTGCTACACAAACACCGCCGCACCACTTAAACACATACGCAAGTACGAGGCCACGCAGGCAATGAGTCCAACGCGCACACACACCCCGTCCATGGACACACTCGCACAAACACACAAAGTCTCTGCTGTGGCCTGAGCTTGTGGGATGGGGACTCAAGCCAAATCCAGACCCCCAAGGCTGAGCCCCCCACAGTCGCCAGGTTGCCCACCATGTTGGCTCGTGGGCAGCAGGTACATCACAAGGCACAGAGGTGGGGAGATCTGTCCTGGGGCCGTCTACTCCCCCTGTACCATTCACACCACCTGAGACCAGGGGCTGCCCCCGAGCCTGTTCGAATAGACGGCCTGAATTCACCTGTCCAGACCCAAGCAGGAGGGCAGAGGGGTCTCTAGGCTGCCCGGGGAGAGACCGAGACTGGGCCCAGCGGCGAGCTGGGACCAGCCCCTCTGCAAAGCAAAGGGGGATGTTTGGATAGGGAGGCTGCAGAGATGAATGGCCTGGCTCCTCCAACCCATGCAGCTGCCTGGAGCCCCCAGAGCTCTGCCCCAGCGAGGGAGGGACCCTGGTGCCCTGGGCTGGGGAACGTTGCTGTCCTGGGAGCCTGGTGTGCTGCGTCCTTGGGCCAGAAGGGTGGGCGATGGCAGCGGACTGTGGCTGGGTCGCAGGTTCCAAGGGGCCAGCGCATTCCTCACCCTCCGTCTCCTCTTCTCTCTCTTCTTTCCTTGCAGATGCAAAGAGCTGCGCAAATGAGAAGAGGGTGAAAGAGAGACAGAGAGAGCAGGAGGGTGCCAGGAGTGGGGCTGGCTGCCTGCACCTTGGCCAGCCACCTGCCCGCCTCCCCCCACACATCAGCACACCTCACCTCCCCCTCCATCCCCTGCCCCCCAGCCACTCACCCCACACCTCCGCAGATCCACCTCCCCCATCCCTCCACTCGCCCACCCCCAGACACGCCCAGCCCACTCCAGGGGCCCTCTCCCCTCCTCCCCACAGCACTGCCAGCCCCCCCACCCTCTGAATGCCCCTGGCCTTGCAGGAGGGGCTCATGAGCCTGCTGGAGGCAGAGGCCCTGCAGCCCCCCACCGCCCCCCTGGCTTTGCAGCAGCAGGTGCTGTTCAAGGGCTGCGGGGGCGGCGCGGGGGGTGCGGGGCGTGTGCACAGCATCGACGTGATCCTGGGATTTGGCAGGGATCAGGACTCGCTGCTGGGCGCCCCGCGGGGGCCCGGCCCCTCGGCCAGCAGAAGCGGCGCGGGCCTGGGCGAGGCCAGCCGCCTGGAGCTGCCGCCGGCTGCCTACAGCGCCGAGCCCCTGGGCTCGCCCCCGGAGGAGGCGGCTTCGTACGGTAACTCGCTCCGCCAGCCAAAGCCAGCCGCCCCCGGCCCTCCCGGGGGGCACAGGGAGAGCCCCCGGGGCAAAGGGGGTCCCGGCCACCTGCCCGGGCAGAGCATCCCCCGGCCCTCCCTGGCGGGGTCCCGCCCGCCCAGCGATTCCCACGCCTGGCACCTGGGCGCCCCGGGCCGATTCCCACGGGGCTGCGGGGCGCTGCGGGGCGCGGGGGCCCCGGGGAAGGGCCTTGCGGGGGCGGGCGGCGTTTGGGGGGGACGCTCCCGTGCGCCTCCCGGCCCCGCTTGGAGACGACGCCGTGGGAGGCTTGTCCCGTCCCCGAACCGGAGTGACTCCGGTTCCGCAGGGGCGCCGCGCCCGGCGCGATCGTGAATCGCCCGGCGGGTGTCTCTGCGCCTCGGTCCGGTTCGGTTCGGGGCCGCGGGGCCGGGCCATGGGGCGCCCCCGGGGATCCAAGCCTTTTAACCCGAGCGGGGGGCGCCGGGGGTTGGGGCGAGCGCCTGGCTCCCTGCCGTCTAGCCGCCCGCCCCGTCCGTCCGTCCCCCCACTCGGTGCCCCCCGCGGGCGCCGCTCGCCCCTCCCTGGCTGTAGCTGCGGGGGGACCGGCCAGCCCGGGGCATCCTCCGGACCCGTCGGTCCTTTGGGCGGCGGGCGGGACGGTCACAGCCCGGCTAGTCCAAGCACAGCGCCCGGCGACCCGCTCGGCAGAGCCACCGAGAGAGACGGGGGCGGGGGGTGGAAGTGGGTGACTGCCTGGGACATGGGATTGGGATCCGAGCCTGAACAGATCAGACCCCGAAAGGGCCCTGCAACGTATCGTGTTCATCTGACCCGCCAGAAAAGAGTAGGGACATTGAACTAGATCTCTCGGTATGCGTGTGAGTATGTGTCCGCAGCTGTGCCGCACAGGTATAGATACATATGGGTGGGTATGGAAATGTGTGTGTACCCGTGAGATCGATCTATCTACCTACCTACCACCCTGTCATCTATCTATCTATCTATCTATCCATCCATCCATCCATCTATCTATCTATCTATCTATCTATCTATCTATCTATCTATCTATC
>ML675700.1:2633713-2660949 GCA_007922155.1 Mesoclemmys tuberculata
ATCTATCTATCTATCTATCTATCTATCTATCTATCTATCTATCTATCTATCTAATCTTGTCTGTCTGTCTGTGTTAAGAAAATTTGCACTCTGTCAATGTAATACCACTGCTGTAATTTCAGCACAGTGGAATTACACCACCACAGTTTATTCAGTTAATATAGCAAAATAGTTATACAGGTGCAAATTTCCTTCCCTTAGGCAGGGTCATAGACAGTGAAACAGGATGTCTTTGGTGCTGGTGTTTTAGTTACAGACACACACTGAGGCTGCCTTTTACTTCACACTAGATTGAGCGAGATCCTGCAGTATTTCCACAGCCAAAGCTTCCACTGCACTCAGGCACGGAACAGATCTATTCACCAGCCTTACTTTTTGTCCCACTGAAGTTTAAACAAAGAGTGAGTGCAAATATAGCTCTGGGTGCATTCTCATTAGGGTGAGGGCACTGCATTCATCACGGTTTAACTCTGTACAGGGGGCATAGGTAGGTATCATGGCAGACTCTCAGCATGATAAATCAGCTTCAGTGAAGTCTTGTTGATTTAGATCAGCTGAGGATCTGGCTCACTGACTCTCCATTTAATTTGGACGGCTTTGAAGCCAATGCAGCAGACGGTCCTTTAATATGGAGTGAAACGTAGGCGTCTAAAATCTGCAGATGACGCCAGGTGGGGAGGGGTTGCAAGCACTCTGGAGGAGAGGATTGGCATTCAGAATGACCTGGACAAATGGGTCTGAAATCAACAAGATGAAATTCAATAAAGATTAGTAAAATTCCATAGCTGGGGAAATGAATCAAATGCACATCTACAAAATGGGGAGTAACTGGCAGAGTGGCTGGAAAGTATCTGGGGGCTACAGTGGATCCCAAATTGAATATGGGTCAACAATACGATGCAAGTGCAAACAAGGCTAATATCATTGTGAGGTGTATGAACAGGGGGGCTCTAGGTAAGACACAGGAAGTAATTGTCCCACTCTATTCTGGGCACCACACTTTAACAAAGACAGAAACAAATTGAAGAGAGTCCAGAGGAGAGCAACAAATGATGATAAAAGGTTTAGAAAATATGAGCTATGAGAAAAGGTTAAAAAACTGGGCATATTTAGTTTTAAGAAAAGACCACTGGGCGGGGGGAGGTTGTAAGGGCTGTTATAGAGAGGACGGTGATCAGTTGTTCTCCATGTCCACTGAAAACAGGAGAAGTAATGGGCTTAATCTACACCAAAGGAGATCTAGGTTAGATATTAGGAAAACTTTCTAACAACAAGGGTGGTTAAGCTCTGGAACAGGCTTCCCAGGGAGGTTGTGAAATCCTCGTTGGAGGTTTTTAAGAACAGGTTGGACAAACACCTTCCAAGGATGGTCTAGGTTTACTTGTTCCTGCCTCAGTGCAGGGGGCTGGACTGGGTGACCTCTTAAGGTCCCTTCCAGCCCTGCATTTCTGTGATTCTGTGGGAACTGGATCAAGCCCTCATTTCCCAGTCCAGCTTTGTCTGTCCATCCTCTCTCCTGCTGGGGAGCACTGCTGTTTGAAAGGAAGACCCACCACTCTTATGTCTTTGTTGTTCTGGTTTGAACATGGCCAGGTTCTCTGGTTAGGGGCTTGGCTCTCTAAAAATCATGCCCAGTTGCTGTGGTGCTGCAGTGCTGGTTATAATGCTGCTGGAAAAGTGGCTTGCCCCCTTGTGCACACACAGACACAAATCCAGATCGTGGACTACATGGGAATTGGGATTTTGCCAGTAAAAAGCATCTGGCGCCTCTTGGGAAAGTCCCTGAGCAGAGGTCACATGCTCCCTCTTGTCCTCTTCCTGCATGTGAATCATGTTCCTTAGCTGCTTTCGTTGGACAATCTCAAAGTGCTTCACTGTGGTGGAGATTATTTTACACAGAGAGGAAACTTAGGCACCAGGAGGGGAAGAGACTATCCAAGGGCACGTGGCCAGTCGGTGGCAGAGCCGGGACTAGAACCCAGATGTTTAAAGCCATGTCAAGCCCCTCGCTTTTCCCCCTAGACAATGCTGAAATTGCTACAGCCTGCCCCTCTGGGTTGGGTAACATCTCAATGGGCAGCTGTGGGACCCAGCCTGATGTCAGAAGGGGAGGGGTTATGACTTTGTATAAGGACTAAGTGGCAGGAGCAGGTCAACTCTTAAAGGAATGAACAGCCTGTTTCCTTGGAGTCTGTTGGTCTGTCTGTCTGTCTATCCATGGGCCACCTTCACAGGTGCACTCTGGTTACTTTGAACCACTCTGACACAAAGCAACTGTAAAGCCAGGTTAACTGACCCGGTTTATGGCTGCTTTGCAATGTTGGAGTGGTACAAAGCAGCCAGGAGGTGCTGGTTTATCTGACCTTTGTTGCTGATGCCATTCTCGATGCCAGGAGTCCTTTGTGAGTGAGGGGCAGAGACGTTTCGGAAAGTCAGATCTAGCTTCAGGGCTGTTTCTAGCCAGAATGTTTCCCGTGAGATCTCAGCAGTCTTTCAGGGGAGTGGCAGAGAATAGCCAGGAAGCGATTAATATGGGCAAAGAGCTCAGAGAGCTGGTTGACGCTGCGCCACGAATCTCGACTGGTCTTGCAAGCTAAGCTCGGGGGAAGGTCTGAAGTGGATCCGATGAGTCCGTGGGAAGGGCTGTATCTGTGTCAGTGCTGAGCGACTGCCTGCCTGCGTGGGATACAAAGAAGCACTGACTCAAAGCTGAGGCCCAGGAGTGAGCTAAGGAAAGGTACCGTGGCACTCTTCGCAAGGAGGAGGCTTAGCCCCTCTGTCTAGGTGGGTAATTGCCTCACTTCCCCCAGGCAGGTTCCTTTAGGGCTGGTTTTGTACTGCTGTCTGGCTACATTGGGAGAGCTGCCTACTGTGGGTGCAGGGATACGGGCACAAAGTTTATTCTCAGAGATGCACAATTGCTAACCAATATATTTAGACCAGTACAAACACTGTGTGCAGGCCGATTCTTCCTCACTCGCTAGCCTGAAACTGCTGGGCACTTTAAACAGCTGTCACATTCCACCCCAGAGGTGGCTGCCTTTCAGTGGCAGGTCAATTGGTCCCTGGGTATAGTTTGCAACTTAACAGTTGCTACTTACAAGTAAGTCTTCAATTGCTCCCGCTGCAGCTGTAGTGTGACCAAAGGCCCTGTGAGGCTGGCGTTCCCAGCCCAGCTCCGATCTAACCTCCAGCTACTGTCCCCTCTGCAGAAGCCGACATGTTCCTAAATAAATGCGAGGGAGAGCTGAGTGAGCTGCGGAAGAGTGTTGACAGTGAGGGCACCACGCCGGAGAACATGGAGGAGGAGCAGCCTAAGAAGAAACATCGCAGAAACCGCACAACCTTCACCACCTACCAGCTGCATGAGCTAGAGAGGGCCTTTGAGAAATCTCACTACCCAGACGTCTACAGCCGGGAGGAGCTGGCCATGAAAGTCAATCTGCCGGAGGTCAGAGTGCAGGTGAGGGAGGGCCAGACGAGTCTGTTACTCCTGGGCACCAGGTGAATCAATGGTGTCTGCAGGAGCCTTTCACTGCTAAGTCACGGCTTAGGTCTAGCTCAATTGAATACGGAGCGTGAGTCAAAAAATGCGATGCGGCTGCTAATACCAGTCTGGGGTGTATTAACAGGAGGGTCGTATGTAAGACACACGAGGTAACTGTCCCGCTCTGCTCAGCACTGGTGAGGCCACAGGGGGAGAACTGTGTGCAGTTCTGGGGGCCTCATGGGAAGAAAGATGTGGACAACATGTAAAGTGTCCAGAGAAGAGCAACAAAGATAATAAAAGGTTTAGAAAACCTGAGCTACGAGGAAAGTTAAAAAAACTGGGTATGTGTAGTCTTGAGAAAAGAAGATTGAGGGGGGACCTGCTAACAGTGTGCAAACATGTTAAGGGCTGTTACAAAGAGGACGGTGATCCATTGTTCTCTGTGGCCACTGTAGGACAAGAAGCAATGGGCTTAATCTGCAGCAAGGGAGATTTCGGTTAAATATTAGGAAAAGCTTTCTACTCTGAGGGCAGCTAAAAGCTCTGGAATAGACTCCTACGGGAGGGTGTGGAAGTCCCATCGCTGGAGGTCTTTAAGAACAGACTGGACAAGTACCTGTCTGGGATGGTCTAGGTTTACTTGGTCCTCCTTCAACCCAGGGGGCTGGAATTGATGACCTCTTGAGGTCTCTTCCAGTCCTACATTTCTATGATTTAATGTCAGTAGGGATGAGAACGCAATCCATCTTCGGGCTGCTCAGGGGTCTGCCTGGAATAAGTGGGATGGGCAGTCTTGTCTCAGTTCAGTTCTATGCTCTTTAATCTATCTATTCCTTTATAGCCCACTGTCTGTCTATCCATTCATCCATCATGCCCCATAGATACTGTACTAGCTAGCTATCCATCCTTGTACATATCTATCTATCTATCATTGTGGTATCAGTATAATCAGTTCATAGTGGCTAGGTGTCCACATCGCAATTCATATCCTTGTAGGAAATAGCAGTGGAGAAGCCAAGGAGTGAATGGGCCATGGAGGCTGAATGCCCCGCTTGGCCAGGATAAGGGACAGCCACCTTTGCAGAAGGGACCACAAGGGGTCTTGGAAGACCACATGTGGTCAGGAGCTAGTTTCCAGGACCATGTTCCTCTTTTGAATGGGCTCTGAGCTGGGCCACAGTCCCACATTACGCTTGAACCAGGCTTTATTGCCTTTCCTCTGTTGCTAGCTGGGCTGTGGAGGTGATATACGTGGGAAAGGGAGAAGACGAGAGACTTGGTGCACAGGCCTTCATCACTCCCTGCGGATGGCACTGGGCCTTGTGCCAGGCTGGTGGCTACACATGTGGCCTCTGCTGGCTGCAGCACTGCCATCACCAGTCACCAGTGTCACCAGTGGCTGGGAGGAGGCATCAGAAAGGTGTGTGGTGGTCAATACACTGCCCAGGGAAGCCACCTGCAGCTTCACAGCAGATCCTGCTGCTCCAAAACCTCAGGCCTCTAACACTTGAGCTAAAGGAGAATCTCCAGTAGCCGTTAACAGTACAGACCTTATGACACACAGCTGAACAGTTCCCATTCTCTCCAGTAGAGGGCAGCGGTGCACGCATACACACCAGCCAATTCCTTACGGTATCTGTGGTGCTTGGGGCATGCTCCCAGACCAAATCCATATAAATGAAGCAGAAGGACAGCATTTGATTTTCATCAGTAGATCTTTGCCCTAACATCCGTGGAAGCAAGTGATTGGCTAGGAAAAGACAGAGCAGAAGAGGCATTTCAGTCACTGTTTGTTCATTCCCCACAAACTCCAGCAGGGGAGGGTGGGGATGTTTGGATCAGCCAGCTCCTTCTTAATCTGGAAACGACCCTGAGTAATTAAACAAGAAAATCAATTAAAAGGCAATTAACTGCATGCTATATATGAGTAGCTGAGTATCCACGGCACCTTCTAAAGGATGAACAGACACATTGATAAGCACGTTCAGCCACGTAAGTTTAACTCTACCACCAGGGGTGTCGGTGCAGGGGGTATGGTGTTCAGGTATTTGACACTGATATGGGTAGTGTGATTTCTAATTGAAATGGACAGTCAAATTCTGTTGATTCATTCAAAACACCAGCCAGCCCTCTGCAGATCTGTGCGTGGCGTGAAGCAGCAAGACCTGGTTTTTAAAACATACAAAGGTGGTACCTTTTTAGTGTACGTGGTTCATTGATTGTGACCACTGATGTTCATTTTTAATAAGACATAATGAGACTTTGTAGCATGGGGGCACAAAAATACAGAGTGCTGAAATACCGTGTAATGGCACGTAGCCGGCAGTTCCTCACCCATTGATCTCCCTGGTAGCCGAGTCACTGGCTGCCCAACAGGTGAGAATAGCTCGCACAGTCAGTTCTTAGCTGGCATCAGTTGTCAGAGCTCCACTGCTGTCAGTGGAGCTACGACCATTGACAATAGCTGAAGATCTGCCCCTGGAACGGTCACTGAGTATAAATAGACCGTGGAGCAGGCCAGTCTAAGCTGATGGAAAGGCAAACTGGAAACATTTCTGGTAGCTCGTTGGTTCTGATAAACCCCAAATGTTACCAGCAGCATGGGAAAGGGGGTTTAAAAACCCATTGATCTTTGCTGTAACTGAATCGAAATCAGGAGGAATGAGTTAGGCCCATGGTTTTTAACTGTGACGTGCCCCTTTGGAAATGAGAGGAAGGATGGGCCAGTGGTTAGGGCACAAGCCCAGTGCTTGGGAGAACTGGGTGCAAGTCCTTGCTTGCTCTACCCCAGACTGCCCATGGGACTTTAGGCAAGTCACATGGCTTCCCTGGCCTCAGTTCCCATCTCTGCCATGGGGATGCTAATCCAGCCCCATCCTGCCCACAGGAGGCTGTGAGAAGAAATACGTTACAGGCCATGAAGCACTTTGAGATCTACACATGAAGAGCGCTAGATAGGAGCCAGGTATTGTTATCATTGCAAGCAGTGCAGAGATTTGTGAAAGTAACCGATCCACAGGGGAAATGGAAGGAAACTGGAAAAGAATTTGAAAAACAAAAGGGACAAAATGTATTGGAAAGGAGATCAAATGTGAAATGGAAATGTCCTGGGGCTGTGCAATTTCTGGCCTTTTGTCTCCAGACACATGGGTTCAGAACTCGCCCAGGCTGTGAATGCAATGAGTTTGAAATGAGTCCTAGCCACTGGCTGGCTGCCCACATCCCAAAGGTTCAAACAGATCCAGCACGGTCAGATCCCATGTTCAGAAGAGGTGAGACAGGGTGAAGAGATATTCCTGGCCCACATCCTCTAGATCGTTCTAGCCGGCCCCCTTTTATTTGCCTCCTTTTTAAGATAAACAATCCCAATCTTTTCAGTCCCCCTTCACAGGAGAGAGTTCCCATGCCCTAACTGGAATTGTCACCCACCACTGAACCCTCTGGTTCTGCTTTTTGCCATGGGGTGACCAGGATTGCACACACTATTCCAGGCGAGGGTGTCCCATCGATTTATATAGCGACGTTGGAATAGTGGCCATTTCATTCCCTGTCTCAGTCCTTTTGAGCCCTCTGAAGTTCCCCATGGTCTCCTTTGGTTTTGACTAGCCTAAATAATTTTGTATCCTGCAAAGTTTGCTAACTTACCTTTCACCTCCTGTTCCAGATCAGTAATAAACATCTGTCCTAGGATAGAATCTGTGTCACACACGCTTCACCTTGGGTTTTGATTAAACTTGACCACTTGTTCCTGCTCTTTGTTTTTACCTCTTAGCCAGTTTCTGACCCATGACAATACTTTGCCTCTCACACCACGACTGCCTAAACTTCTTTAGAAGTTTCATGTGAAGGATTTTGTCAAAGGCCTTTTGAAAGTCTAAATAAATTATATCAACAACTACCCCTTTATCTGCTATTGCACTGGCAAGTTCAGCGAATTCTAATAGATTACGTTTAGATTATTGAGGCATGATTTTCCTCTGCAGAAGCAGAACTGATTAGACGCTGTCATATCATGATCTCCCTCCTATTTTGAGTGACAGGGTTTGTAACTAAGGTGCCTGGGCAGAACTCAGCAGGGGGAGCTGCGGGCACGGGTGAGGTGCATTGACAGAGCTGAGGGTGGGCCAGGACAGGGGCAGCATTGAGGTGTGTTGATAGATGGTGCCAGGACTGGAGCTGCAGTGGGTGCTGTCGGGTCAGGGTTGAGGTGCATTGCTAGATTCCCGTGGGGCGCACATAGGGACTTCTCCTTTCTGCAGTGCAGCTGACAGCCAGGGGCATGCTCTAAAGCAATGGTTCTCAACAAGGGTTATGCGTACCCCTCTGGATATACAGAGGTCTTCCAAGGGGTGCATCAACTCATCTAGATATTTGCCTAGTTTTACAGCAGGCTACATCAAAAGCGCTAGTGCAGTCAGCACAAACTAAAATTTCATACAGACACAAAGAGAACTAAGCAATTGTTCGGTAACAAGGCGCTGTGCCACGTCTGTATTTTTATGTCTGATTTTGGTAAGCAAGTAGCTTTTAAGTGAGGTGAAACTTGGGGTATGCAAGACAGATCATACTCCTGAAAGGGGGACAGTCGTCTGGAAAAGTGGAGAACCACTGCTTTAAAGGAAGGGACCACAGCCGACAAGGAGCCCAGCGTGTAACATGCAGAGGATCCTCAGGCCAAGATTCAGGCTTGACTCCATGTGGGAGAGAGAAGGCTGGGGAAGCGCCTTCCTTGGGCAGGGGCACCATTTCCCAGCCTCCCATGGGAAAAGGACAGATGTAGGGAGTGTCAGTGAAAGGCGATAGCGGGGAGGGGGCTCCTAAGAGGTGACTTGATCTTGGTCTTTTAGTACCTATATGGGGAGAAGATCTTTGATAGTCAGGGGCTCATTCATCTATCAGACAAGGGCAGAACAAGATTCAGTGGTTGGAAGTTGAAGGTGCTCATTTTTAACAGGGAGCAACCGACCTAGGAATGTGGTGGAATCTCTGTCACTTGGAGTCTTTTAGTCCAGACGGGGGCATCTCTTTCTAAGAGATCAGCTCTAGCTCAACTATAAGATATGGGCTCGATGCAGGAATCACTGGGTGAGGTTGGCAATGATTCCCTCCGACGTTCCAGTCGATGACTCTGTGATCTAAACTAGAGGAGTGAACCTTGGAAACCCCCCCCCGGAAGAATAACCGGCTATGAGCAGCAGCTTAGGGGCAAAGAACCTTTTCCTGAGGGTCCAAATGGCCTTTCACTAACCACCCCTCTTTTTCCTCTCTTGTTCACATCACTCCACACAGTGTTTTTTCCTCCTCTGTGCTACTTACTACTCAACTCCACAAAGTGCTTTGGAGTAGAAGATTTGCAGGAAAGATGCTATAGAGGACTGTGTGGTATTTTGTTATCTACATCATCTGAGAGCAACTTCCCTGACAAGAGGCCAGATCCTCACTCAGGAATTAAAAAAATCAGCAAGTGTTTTGCCTGCGTAAGGACGTCAGGATTTGGTACCCAGCGAATGGAGCGTAGTAAAACGTGGGTAGTCATGGAAACGTCATTCTTAAAATCGCCAGCCCCCGGTGCTCCTTGGGTACTAAGTATGGGAAAGAACTGGCTGGTGTGTATGTGTTGGCTGTGCTCTCTACTGGGTGGAATCAGAACTGCTCAGCTGGGTGTCATAGGCCATATACTGCAGGATTCTCCGTTAGCTCAGGAAATGGAAAAGGTGATTTCGGGGCAGGAGACTGAGTTTTCATTACAGCCTCCAAGTTGCTGTTGTATGCAATCATCCAACAGCCCTAGGTGGCTGTGGCTCGGGTGCCGAATGTTGGTGGGATCCGGTGGGCCAGGATGTGGTGCAGCTAGTCACTGTCCAGCCTCTCCTCTTGCAGGTGTGGTTTCAGAACAGACGCGCCAAGTGGAGGCGGCAGGAGAAAATGGAAGCCAGTTCAATGAAACTCCACGACACCCCCATGTTGTCCTTCAACAGGCCCCCCATGACCGCCAACGTCGGGCCCATGAGCAACTCCTTGCCTCTGGACCCTTGGCTGACTTCCCCCATCTCCAGCGCTACCACGGTCCACAGCATCCCAGGTTTCATGGGGCCCACCCAAGCCCTGCAGCCCGCCTACACTGGCCACTCCTTCCTCAACACCACAGCGCCCATGGCTCAGCCCATGCAATCCATGGGACCCACGCCATACCAGTGCACCACTCCCTTTGTGGACAAGTACCCTCTGGAAGACGTCGACCAGAGGAGCTCCAGCATCGCGTCCCTACGGATGAAAGCCAAGGAGCACATTCAGACCATTGATAAAACCTGGCAACCTATTTGATTAATGGTGCCCCCTCCCTTCCACCCTGCAACTCTCAAAACTTCTGTTCCTGTCAAGCTGACCAGTCTCCATCCTGGGCTGCTCAGAACAGATGTTGGTATTTCCTTAAGGGGAGAAAGGGGGCATTGCCAGGATGCAGAAGCCTGTTCGGCTGCTACCAAACTTTCCAAGCCATAGCTCAGCACAGCGATGCAGGGCGGGAACCCTCCCTCCACGCCTACAAGTTAGAACGTCTCCAGGTTGAGCTGCAAAACCGAGCCAGCTCTACAGAACCAAAGGGACAATTCAATGCATGGTTTGTGTTTCCTTTGTTTTGTTTTCAACCGTAGAGAGTCCGGTCCGCGCCTGGTGTAAATTTGCACCAGCCCTGGCTCACCTTTCCCTAGACACCCTTGCAGAATATCCCTCCAGGGTTGGCACGTGGCAAAGGGAAGAGCAGGCAGAGGACTGATCTCAATGCAGGGGCAATTCTTTGGCCTGTGTCATACAGGTCAGTCCAGGGTCGCAATGGTCCCTTCTGGGCATAACATCTATGAGATTCCATGCCATAAGGGCAGGGGCCTGGACGAGATGACCTCTCGAGGTCCCTTCCCATCTTATGAGTCTATGGTTCCTTGCCTCCAGAGCCTTGACTCTTGCAGGAGGCTTGGTCTCTCATGCATGTGAGTGGGCAAACACCCCACTGTACCTGTGAGTGGCATTTGCCAGGTCCCCTGCAGTTAGTTAGACCAGGACCCTCACGCGAAGGGTTGGCGTCCTGCCAGTTCAAACCCGCTGTCCTCCAGCAGCCTGTAGTGACCTTCCCTGGACTAGATGAATCATCTCGGTTTCCCCTTCCCTTTGTCTTTATTATTATTTTCTTTTTCTTTTTTAATGCAACAGATTTAAAAAAACAAAACAAAATGAAATGCTCTAGTTTCCTAGAGAACTATTTTTGTTGGGTATTTTTTGTAGCTGTGTCAGAGACTGATGCTGGTAAATGCAACTATATAGACATATAGTTGTGTTCCGAGTAAAAATTTTTACAAACTCTCAAACCCATTCTGGAGTACAGGACCTGTTGGTTGACTCTTGATGCTAATAATAGCAAAATAATACACCACTTGTGAGCGAAAGTGTAATTAGCGTACTTCATCCCAAAAGATCTCTAGTGTTCCCAGCAAACTGTGTTGTATGTAGGACTTGCTTAACCGACAGCTGAAGTGCAGCCACTTCTGGTGTGGAACATTGTCTGACAGCAGCACACTGCAACGTTTTAAGGGAAAAAGGTTGAGGGAAGGGGCTTAGGGAGGCAGAATGCACCTGCCTGACCTGGAGTTGGATCAAGTTGATCGTTCAGCTGAAAAATGCCAGAGGGCTATAGGGGGGATCTCAGTTTCCATGTCTGTGCTTTGAATCACAGAAAAGATGAGACAGAAAAGTCCAGATGGGTCTTGTCTGTTTTTTCCTGCAGGAAATTTTGCAGTGATATTGTCCGTGTGTAGAAGTGCCACGTGCTGCAGCTCCCACCCACTCACTTTGGAGACAATCTTGCAGTCTCCATCAGGGCGTTTTCCCTGACATTCGGTCTGATTCTGGAGGGACGACAAGCCCATTTTTCTTGTTGCTTTCATTTTCCTTAGCTGGATCCCCATTGCATCATGCAAACGTGCTTCAAGGCCCTCTGCTCTGTGCTCCTTCCAAACAGCAATGCCCAACTAATGCTGCAAAGCTGTTTTCAGGAGGTCATCCTGGGTACTAATTGTGTGTATTATGGTAGAACGTAGAGGCCTCAGCTGAGATCCTGGCTCCGTTGTGCTAGATGCTGGACAGACACGGAACAAAGAAATGGTCCTTGCCCATATCCAAACAGACAAGGGGTCAGGGGAAGAAGGACGGAGGGACCTCCTCAAGGTCGCACAGGGCATCCCTGGCAAAGCTGCACTCACTGGAAGGCGCCCTTCCCTCAGCTGCCATGCCTCCAGAGGGGCTGCACAAGAGCATCTGTAACCTAGTGCTTTATACACAATGTCCTAGGGAGAACTGTCCCCTTCACAAGCCTGTTTTGCCACCTCCTCGTCTGGTCTTTTAGGCCCAGACCCTCAAAAGTATTTAGACGCCTAATTCCCACTGATTTCAGTTGGAGTTAGGTGCCCAAACCCACTGAGAATCTGGACTTCGGGGAGGTTTGCTTTGCAGCTGGGAGTGAGTCTCCCAGCCTGGGTAGGCAGACAGGGCTCGGGCTAGCGCGCTCTGGCTATTGCGGCTCCAGCAGAGACTTGGGCCAGGCCACCTGAGCGCAGACTTGAGCCCCGCTGGCGCGAGACTGTCTACCTGGGCTGGGAGGCTCGCTCCCCGCTGCAGTCTAGACAGGCCCTTTGTATCCCCCGACTGCGTTCACTTGGCAAACCTCACCTGGTGGCTGCAGGATCCCTGACATGGCCATGCAAGGGAGTTAGCTAACTGGAGGCAGTGGAGGGCGGCTCCCCCAGGCCACTTAGTTTGCTCTCCTCGGTCCCTGCAGCTTGCTCTGTTTGCCCTTTGCTCCTTAGCCAGCACGTGCCTGGGAAGGAGCTCCAGGGCCAGCTCCCAGCGTCCTCCATGTCGGCTGCCTGCTGGGCAGTGGGCTCGTGACACGGGCACTCTGGCTGCTGTTCTGCTGCTGCGGCTGGGAGCAAGAGGGCAGAAGGGCTGAGCAACCCACACGGCAGAGCTGGCCTGCTCCGTGCGGCAAACCTCAGGGCCATCTGCACTGTCTTAGGAGCTAGGGAGACGGCTGAAAGGTGAAGGATGTCCCGTACCTGGCAGGGCGGGAGGCGCACGCAACCCTGGAGCCCCGGCAATGATGTCAGGGAGGCACAAGGCCAGGGAGGGTTGGGACCAAAGTGTGTTTGAATCCCCGTGTGTCTGTCTCAGTGTCTCTGCTCCTCGTGTATTTTCCCTCCCTCTGTCTCTCTGCCTCATGCTCTTCACTTCCCTCTCTCCGTCTGATCTTTGTCATTCACGTCTTCACTCCATCTCCTCCTCTCCGCTCCAAGCTTGCTTGCTTTCTTCTACGCACGCATCCTTTCTCCGTCGCCTCGTCTATTGTCTGGCAGGTCTAATTCCATATGCCATGCATGAGTGACCTGACACAAGTTCCCAGTGAACGTCTCTCCCAGGCTCTGGGCTGGGAGCTGGTATTGTTGAGTTTTTAACCGTCGATGTCAGTCCCTTGTGCTTGTCAAGGGGAATCTGCTCTCCAGTCACTCTGGGGCAGTGCAGGGGGGCTGAGCCCGGGGCCCTGCCTTTCCTAATTGCTCTCAAGCAGTGACTCCAAGGCCACATGTTGGGTACACAAAGCTGCAGTAATTACGCTGTCCACAATGTGTGAATTTCAAAGGAACCCAGATGGAGCTGCAGGGAAAACCAGCCAGCCTCCCCAGAGCTCAGCACACAGGGTGAGGAGGAGGGTATCGGGCGTCCTGGGCTGGCCCCAGGAGGCTGCGTGGTGGCCAGCCCCATTGTTTCCCCAGAGCTGGTACAGCTCCTTTGTGATTTCCAAGGGCTCTAGGCCTTGCCACATGGCAGGTGAGGAGAGAGCAAGGTGGCAGCCGCAGATGCTGCGTGGCAGTGGGGTAAGATCTCCCCCACGGCTGCCAATAGCGTTTAATGCAGCCAGGATGCCCCCTGCGTGCTCACGTCTCCATCATTTCCCCAAGCTGGCTCTGCTTCTCCACCAGGCCTTGCATTTGATCGCGTTAGCGCGGGGCCAGACTCCCCGTCAGGATCATTGCGCTAGGCACTGCCCAGCCACAGAGAGACAATCCGGAGCTTGCTCCATTAGCTGCCCCCCTCAGGGCTAAAGCCCCAGGCCTGGGAGTCTGACATGGCCCCAGGCTGTGCCGGGGGCAGAGATACACAAGCCAGAGCCAGCACGGCACGGGCAAAACACCGTCGCTCATTGCCGGCCTGCAGGGCTGGACGGGAGCTGCTCGTGATGGAGTCAGAATTCTGAACGGACATTTCCCGGTCCAGCATTTTTCGGGTTGGTTGTTGTTGTTGTTGTTGTTTTGCTCCTTTTTCCATCTGGCTCCTGACCACAGGAACTGGGGAGGGAGAGGTGAACAGGTGAGAAGGGCCAGGGGTGGGAGGAAAAACAATAAACGAAAAAGAACCCTTTTAAAAATTTAAAAAAACAAGCCAAGTTCAGTTTGTCTTAAGAGCTGCGGGGGACACCTGCCAGAGGGACCCCGGCCAGCCCAAAGCTCTGGGACCAGCCCAAGAAGATGCCTGTCAGCACAGATCCTGAGAGGAAGAGCTCAGGAGACACAAGAGCCCTGGAGGACAAGCAGAGGTCATCCACTTACCCCGTCACTGATCGGACTCTCCCAGGCCCGGGTTCCCCGTGCAGGTGTATCTAAGTCTCAAAGGCTTCCCCTCAGCCAATCAGTGACCCCAAATCTTGGAAGGATTCTCCCCAATCATCCAGCCCCCACATCCCAGCCCGGCTCAAGGGCTTCTTGCTATCGTCAAACCAGCTGTCTCCAGGGTCGGGTCAGGCCCGCGTGGTCCAGGGGGCACCGGGGCTGGAATGGTACTTGCCCCCATGAAACCAGCCTACTTTCCTCTCATGCCTGGCCCATGAGGTGCTCCTGCTGCTGGGCCACTTCGTTAACAACAATTAAACCTTTAACGACCAATGCAATGAATAATCGATTCTCCCCCGGTGTCCGGCCCGGCTAATGGGACTGGGCTTGGATTAACAGGCCCCGTCGAGAGGCGCACTCCCGAGCAGAGATAATGAAGCAACGGCCGCGGAACTAATGGGGTTTGATCTCGGGGAAGGGAGGCTCTGAAAGGGGGCTGATTTTTTCACATGACATAATTGGAGCGGCCGATCCCGGCTGGCGCCAACTCTGTGGCCCTCTCAGGGTGGCCAGCGGAACCAGGGACCCCCTCTGCCAGCTTGGTCTGCCTCAGCCTTTCAAGTCCCAACAAAGGATGGCTGTCTGTGAAGAGGGGGAGGGAGGCAGGTAATTTAACACACACACCCCCAGCCATCTCTCCATCCTTTGCCCCCTTCCAGCCAGCTCCTCCCCGCTTCCCCATTTAAGTACAGTTTAATTGGGTCAGGGTTCCCTTGACCAAATCACCCCAGACAAGCGAGCTCGTCACTGGCTCCGCAAAGGACGGTGGGAAGAGGATATGCTGATCCCATTAGCGGGGAAGAGGCTGTGTGCTAAGCCACAGCCAGGAACGACCACTCAGTGGCTCTGGGGCTGCTACGCCCAGCCATACTTCTGCCAGCTGTGGCTGTGCCAGATAGTGGCAGATGGCTGCTTGCTGGTGTCCTTAGGTGTAGCTCCATATGGGACCCCCCATTTGAATACAAATTATTTAAATTAGCTGATTTGCATTCAGTCAGTATAAAAGCTAAATGGCATGTGGATTTAGCGCTGCTGAACGGGGCGGGTCTGTTGGACCTTAGTTGGGAGGGAGGACCCCTGAAAGGTCCACCCACAAGAACCTTATTGGCCACCCCCAAGGGGAGGGTCCAAAAGAGTGCTAGGCTCCCTTATCAAAAAAGTGGGGGGCCAATGGTTCAACCAACAGAACCCACTGGGGGACATGGAGAAAGCCCCCCCCCCCCCGACAGCACCTACTGCACCAAGGAGAGGTCAAGGGTCTTGGAGGGAGTTGTCCAGCAGAACTCTGCCCACATATGGCACATGGGATGTGGGGAATGGCCCCACAGTCTCCCTATAGGACAGTGTCCCTATCCCCATGGCTGAATGGCCCCTTCCTGGATTTATAAAGGGTTATCTTGGTGCGTGACTGGAGGAGGTTCATGATAAGGTCTCTGGACTTGGTCAAGCTGTGGCTGGTGGGACCAAACATAAACAGCAGAGGGAGAAAGTGCAGCTGAAACAAGAGCTGGGTGAAACTGGCAATTTCCAGTCCACAAAACATTCCCGGATATGGACATTTGCTTTTCTTCCAAATTGAACCAAAAACATTCAAAGCATCTGGTGAAATTAATTCAGTTTAAAAAAGGTGGTATGACCAGTGTGTTCCATTCACAAGGCTTTGTTCTGATTTTTTAAAAATATGAATAACTAAAAACATTTCTAAATTAAAAACGGAAACATCCCATGCCGATAACGCCGGAATGGGACAGACATCACCAGAACGCTTCCTTTCGTGGGGGAAGAGGAGGGCCCACATGACATTTTATTGACACCAACTCATGGCTACCAAATGTTTCAGTGGTGATGAACCAGCATTTTCCCATGGAAAGACAGACAGACAGACAGTCTGTCGGAAGGCTGCTGACCAGCTGCAGTCCAACCTCCAAGTGCGGGTTCTGGAGGGGCGCAGCTTTGTGCTCTGGAGAGAGGCCCAGGCTTTGGGTGTGCCGCAGGAGGGTCCAGCATCAGAGTAGGCTTGAACGGCATCATCGACACGCCCCTGCCCAGAGCGCCACGGAGGAGCTGCCCCAGGGGTCGGGGCCCAGGGCGGATAGTGCGCAGCACACAGATGGCTGTCCAGTATTTGCAAACTGCAAATGGCGATTTTTCCTCATCTTATAACTTGGGCAAATCTAAAGATTTTCACAGGGGCTGTAATGAGGGCCTCCAGCTCTACCCCCCCTACCCAACATCGGCATCCTGACAACTAGCAAATGCCAGAAGTAGGATCACTGACCCGTCCGCCCTTAATTTGGGCCCCTTTGCCAGTGGGGTTCACAGCTATTTATGAGCTAGCTGTGGGATGTTGGGTATGGGGGTTCTGGGCTCTGTTGGTGTTGGCCCCATGGCTACAGACAGTCTAACCAAGCGCATTGATTCAACGTACCCGTTTCAAAAGGCTGTGGGGCAAAGTGGCCGAGCCCCAGGTTCTATTCCCACAAGTGACCTTAGGAAACGGCAAATATCTTATCTGTGGAATTGGGTGAATTTTATCTGCGTGGCCAGTGGGAGGTGTCTGAGGCCTTGGTACGTAATGAGGGTTGTGAACTGCACAGAAATGTAACCACCAGTAATACAGTGCTGAGACCTGACCTCACAGCTGCCTGGCTCCCAGCCCAGTGCATCCTCCCCAAACAAAAAACAAATTAGAAAAGAAAAATTAAAGATTTTTTTTCATTTTGTTCAACATTTTTAATGAAATATTTAATTTTTTGCATTTCATTTTTCTGGGAAAAATTCCACTTTCTCTTATTTTTTTTTTAAATGCCCCCTTTTTCCACTGGAAAAAGGTGGGGGACAGTTAAAAAAAAGTGAAAGTGGAAAAATCTTTCTCCAGTGGAAAAAAGGGCAGGTGGCTGGGATGAGAATGTTGGGTTCCCGTCCCATGCACACAATTTCAAAATGAAAAATTTTGAAAAATTAAAAAAAATTTTTTTTGGCCAACATTTTTGTTTACATTACATTGAAAAAAATAAAAATTTCCACCAAATGAAATGTTTCCATTAAAAACAATTGTTCTCATCAGATCTCAATTTTAATTTTTTTTTTTATGAGACAAAAAATTCTTCCACCTTTAGTATTTTGTGGGGGAAGCTGTGTTTTTCTTGCTTCCCTTGATGTGGGCAGGCGTGGGTGACACCTGGTGGCAGGTCCGTGTAGGGTGGGGGCCTGCCGGCACAGTATCGCATGAATACGTGTCAGCATTGTAACCCATAGAGCTAACTTGCCTTTATGGTATTCGCTGCTTTCCATTATATTCAGCAGTAATGCAAGGCTCCTACAGGCCTGTTCACTGTACGACATTAGCACCAGCAAGTTAGCTGAAGGCTTGAGGCCTATGAACTTTGAACAGGTACATTTGAACAGATAAATGGTCCAATGGCAAACCCCAAGTATTGGGGAGCTGAAAATAGAAGGTTTAAGGAGAATTTCTAACCACAGGTACGTGATCCAACCACAAAAGTGTCATGGCAACGAACTGATGTACATGACAGGTACATGAACTCCATCCGCAGCTCCACAACCACAAGAGGGCCGTGTAACAAACCACTGTATGAGATCGATATACTGAGCTATAGGAGACGGACAATCCAACATTAATTAGGTGCAAACATACCAATAAGGAAAAGGGGAAAGTCCCAGTGGCATATTGATGAGGGGGGTGCCAGGCCCCCGGGTACCTGTCTGCAGAGGGGGGCACTGGGCTGGCCCTTCACGACATGCTCCTGTGCCCCCCTGCGTGTCATGAAGGGCCAGCCTGGTGTCCCTGCCCCCAGGCCAGGGCTTGAGGCCACCCCGCCTGAGCCAGCGCCAGGCTGCGGGGCTGGAGCAAGAGAGGTAGGTGCCACGTGGGGGGCAGTGGAGTGCAATGAGCTGCAGACAGTCCCCCAAGCAGGAGGATATAAGCGATGTGTTCCCTCTCCCCCCCTGCATGTACACCCCCAGGGCAGCTGGGGGGCGGTGCCGACTGGTGGGAGCTGGGCACCCTCCTGCCCTGGGCAGGGGGAGGCGTGTGAGGCCTGGGGGGGAGGGGGAGGGAATTCAGGTTTCATCCCCAGGCACCGGAGACTCATGGTACGCCACTGGAAAATCCCCTACTGAATACGTACCAAACGTAGCGGCATCAGCTACCATATTATAAAAGTTACATCCCAGCCTTGGGGCAGAAGGAGATGGCGACGTAGTCCTTGGGACATGCCAAGATGAGGGCCACAAGTGATGAGGGGGAAGGTGAGGAAGATGATGGTGAACATTTCAGGTTGCTCTCCCAGGGATGGTGTGAGCACATGGCTGCAGAAATACGCGCGATAGTGTCTCTCCCTGACTGAACTGGGGTTTGTGACTGTGCTAAATGTGTTAATAAACTGTTTGTAACGATAGAAGCGTTGCCAGTGTGAGTGCTGTCACTGCACACTGGGGTTCCCGACTATCTAATATTTTAATAATACTGGGCCTGATCTTGGGACTAGAACCTGTCAACCCTCAAAGCAATAACTGGGGATGCTTAAGTAATCCATAGATCAGTCTACAGCATGTGGCTTGCACGTGTGTGTTTACTGGAGCAGGGACGTGGTTGGGGCTTCTCACTATTAGTACCCCGCTAATCCGACTCCCATTACTGCAGCATCTGGACACCTTGCAATCATTATGGTGTTTATCCGCCCGGCCTGCCCAGGAGGCTGGGCCGAGCCAGGCAGGGCCATTATGCAGAGGGAACTGGGGCCCAGAGAAAGTACGGTTAACATTTTCAAAAGCACCAAGATGACGTAGGAGCCTAAATTACTATTTAGAAATGGCTCAGGTGCCTAAATCCCATGGACTTTCAATGAGGTTTAGGCTCCTAAAGGCAGAGCACAGTTTTCTGTTCTGGTTGACATTTTTGGATGAAAAATTTTGAAAATATTTAGGAAAAAACCAAACCCCAAAAAGCAACACTGTTTTGTTCCAATGGGACGCTCAACACACCGCACAGATCTACGTGTGCCCACCCCATTCATGACTCAAAGCGCCTGGACTTATGACTCCCCGGGGAGACGGGAAACCCTTCTGCCTGAACCACTGAGCGCTGGTCATGAATTTACAGCTCTTCCAGCCCTGGCCTCTCTATTGCTAGGGCCACCCCCGACTGCTGCAGGAGCACGGGCTGCACGGGAGCTCCCAGCTCCCCCAGTCCCAGCCGGGGGTGCTGTGGGGAACGGGGGAGGAGCGCTGGTGAGTCAGTTCCTCTTGTCCTGTGGAGACGAGGGCTAAGCCAGTGCATCAGCTCTGGGGCGTGCTCTGCTGCCCCGTGCTCAGCGCTGGCGTAACGATGCTCGCTCCCGGCAAGCATGTGGCTGCGGCCCCCCCGGTGCAGGAAAGCCGGGTGCAGGGCGCAGCCAAAGCTCTGACGTTCACTCCTGGCCTTTAAAAAGCAAACAGAAATGACTCCATCCAGCCCCCGCAGGGAGCAGCTTCATTTCTTGCCCCTCCAATCCTTGTAATCCACTCCCCTTGGAGCCGGCTAGCCTGTAATCTGCTTATTTCTCTCTGTTTCCCTTGTGCCTGAACTAACCCGAATGTGACACCTTGTGTGTGGCTGATCTCTGGGACAGACAGACCCACAGACACACCTGCCATAGACTGCTGGCTGCTGGGAAGAAAGGATGCCCTCTTCCCATTGTAATGCCTGTGCGAGGCAGGGCAGCAGGGCCACATAGCCCCACATTGTTGTACTGGTGCCCTGGGGCGGAGGTGGGGTGCTGCCATCTGGGCTGCGGAGAGCTGAGCGGGGCAGTTTCTGTACGCTGGCTGGAGGGCCACGGACAGTGCCGGTGGGCGGTGAGGCTGGTGCCGTGGGCACAGCTGGCAGGTGAGCTAGGCTGGCAGCCAGGACCCCAGTGGAGTTCACCTTGCCGCGTAAGCGGAGCTGGCCCACGTGGCCCCTCACAGCTTTGTCCCTGGGCTCTCCCTGCAGCTTCGGTCCTTGCCCCTATTTCCGTGACAATAACTGACGCGGCTTCTACCCAGCCACCCGGCACAGCTGCCAAGGACGCTGGAGCCTCCTTAACACTCTCTCCTAAGTCCCTGGTGTCTGGCAGTAGCTTAGCTTCAGTAACGGCTCTGATCCAGCCCCAGATTGTGGCTGTCAGGGCATCCCAGGATACGTCGGGCCCAAGGCCCCGGTTAAAGCAGTCACTCTGCATGGGAGGTTCCCACTCGCTCTGGTTCCAGTTGGGCACGTTGTGTTGGGAAAGCAGGGCGCATGACAGGCCATTGTGCAGCTGGGGAGGTTGGGGGTGGCTCTTACTGACCACTGGGCCATTGTTCCCTTTGGGGGCCTGCAGTGGGTCCAAGACAGGCAATCCAGCCCCTCTCAGCCCTCGCATGGAGGGCTCCTACCTCCTGGTGAATGGAGGGGCCAGTCCTCAGACTGGTCAGTCCGGGGCCTCTCTGTTGCGTGAGGGGGACTCCCTGTCAGGAAGGGGGCTTTGTGCTCACTGTGCAGCCACCAGCCGGGGCCACCTTTGTGGGCACTACCCCAGCAGGGTGCATTTGAGCTGCAGCTTCAAGGGCAAGCGCTTCATTTCCTACCCCCACCGCTTCCCCGGCCGTGCCCCCGTCAGCGCGGAAGGCCCGTCTCTTTTTTAGATGAAGGTCGACGTTTATTTTCTCTGTAAATCTCGCCCTATTTCCCCAAGATCCCATGTGGATGGGCCTGAGGGGGCTGGCTGGGAGGACTACAGACACCACCTTCCACCTCTAGCAATGGGAAGAGGGACAGAGCTAAATCCTGGGCAAGGTTCTCTGGCGAGGTCCTCTCTGCACAGCCCGAGGCGAGCCTCAGGATCTGGGTGGAGGCCCGGGCAGAATCGGACCCTCGCGGTTTCCCTTGGTCCTCGCTGGGCAGATACCTGGACGGTAACGTTGACGCCGGCCCCCGAGCGTTACATGGAGTGAGAGCCCGGGCAGTCGGGGCTCAGGTTCTCCTCGGGGGTGTTCTCCCACCGGCCGTCGTCAGCACACCAGCTGCCAGGCTGTGCGTCACAAGGCAGGCTCCGGTAGGTGTCCGAAGCCGCGGGTGACTCGGACGACTCCATGCTCTGGGTGCTTTCGAATGAGCTGGTCAAGGTGCCCGCACACAAGTCTGCACTGGCCAGTGGGGAGCAGGCCCCCGGAAAGCCCCCGGGCTCCCCACCGACGCACAGGTTGAGCTTTGCAATCAGCGGCTTCCCGATATTCACCGACTGGCTCTCCTCGATGAAGTCGTCGATTCCTTGGTATTGGTACTGCAGGCAGATGGTGAAGGCCAGCTCCTTCTGCAAAGATACCATGAGCCGGGGTCAGCGGGACAGGAACATGCACCTTGTCTCCACACTGCGCTCTCCTGAGCCGCCAGCCACTTTTCCGGGTACCACACGCAACTCAGCCACCTGGACCAGGCCGGCCATTTCAATCCTGCCAGCGCCAGCTCCTGCCTGGTGGGGCTGCGCACCAGGGACTCAGCACCCAGCAGGATTGGCCTTGTAGGGAAGGCACTGGCCTGGGCTGTTGGACCCCTGCGAATTCTCAGCTCCGCCACAGACTCCATGTGCGGCCCCTGGGCAAATCACTTCACCTTTCTTCCCCTTGGTTTCCCATCTGTACAATGGGGATAATACGGCCTTTGTCTGCCTCCCGCTCAGCTTGTGTCTGTTTCTGACAATGTGTACGTGCACTGCCCGGGGAAATGGGGCCCTGGGGTCAGTTGGTGACCCTAGGTGCTGCTGGGTAATGGCTTGGACATTACCATAGGGGTACATCAGATCAATTACTATAAATACACCACCCCTTGCTTGGGGGACTCCTGCCTGCTGCGGCTACTATTCATTATGTGTATTGCCATGGCCCCTAGGAGCCCCCGTCATGGACTCAGACCCCGCTGTGCTAGGTGCTGTACAACCACAGACCAAATAAACAGTCCCTGCCCCGAAGGATTATATCACTCACGACAGCAAAGCCTCCCGCAGAGGGCCCAGCGCTGGAGTGCCCCGGGCTCCTTCTTGCTCACTGCAGCTCCTCCTTGGATCAGAACCCTGGCGTCTGGAAGCGGGAGGCCCCTGAAGGCTACGGAGTGAGCCAGCCTGGTTACACTAGGGCTTCACCAGGCCCCCTGTGTGTTCAGAGCTATTATTTTTTCACTGCCCTAAGCTGCTGCTGACCCTCCCGGAACCAGTGCAGCCAAAGGAGAGCGAGCTGGGGTCTGCTCCACTTTGGTCAAAGTGTGTGTGGTTAAAGGCCATCGGTTTCCCTAGAACCAGCGCTGAAGGGTCGGATCAGCACTTACCCTCAGCTTCTGAAGGCCGCAGAGCCGGCTGTAGAGGCAGCAGTCCGAAAAGCTGAGGCTCCAGGCCAGGGAGAGGCAGCTCCCCATTTCCTCTGGGCTCTCCTTGTTGGTGAATTTCAAATCCACATCCAGCTCCTGTCAGAGACAGCACTGTCAAAGGCAGCCGCGGCATGAGAGGGGAGCGCTCCCAGAGGCATTGTACTACGGTATCGCCCACCTCGGCTGTTCTGAAATCATGAGGCGCGGCACCCCACAATCATGAGATTGGATTCAAAATCATGAGATTTTAAAAATTATAAACGTTGGGGTCTGGTGTTTTGCTTTCTCAGAGCCTTTAGGGGCCACGTTTTCTCTGCGGCCATGCGAGGTAGACGTGTCCTCACTTATCAAACGCGAGTCCTGCATGTTCACATGACTCCAGCAGCTGGGGCTAAGAATACCAGATGCCATCGATGCAGAGGGAAATCATGAGAGTTGACAACGCCGGCGCAGACGACGTCCTGTAGCAGGGAGGGAGGGGCTGCCCCCTAAGGGAGGAGGCGAGCCAAGTGTAGCCTGGTTCTGAGTTCGGTCCAGAATGGGGGCTGGGTCAGCAAGACATGCTGGGAAAGGTGGGGTTATATAAAGCAGGCTTCTTGCTCCCTCTGGGGAGACCAGGGAGGGGGTGATGCCCTGAGAGGTAGGGCCCTGCTCCGGTGCCTTACAGGCCTGGCCCTGGCTTTCAGCCAGACCCCTTTCTCTCTGGGGAGCCTTTCCTCTGCCCTCTCTCCTAGCGGGGTGTCAGGAGCAAGGGCTGAATGGCAAAGGCTGATTAGCCGCTATGTGGGAGCCATGCCAGGCCGCAGGGACTGCAAACTGCGTCTGGTTCCTGCCCCAGGGGGCAGTTCCTTTGTGCCGTGCTGTTGCTTCACATCCTTGCACGGTCCACTGGGATCTCACCAGCGCCCCGTAGAGAGGGACTGGGTGATGGGACAATCAGTCCGGCACAGCCTCTCTAATTGGGCTGCCCTAAATCTGGGGTTTTGCTGCTTGAGCCCCTCTCTGCTCTGTGGTATGAGGGGAAATGCACCCCCTGCTCTTGCGTGTGGCCTAGGCACCCCCTGGTTCACAGAGCTGACACCCAACCCGGCGGTGATCCGGAGCCGGGTCTCTGCCCCAGGACGGGTTGGGCACTGGGCCTCTCACCTCCGGGATATCCGTGAGTTTCGCTTCACATCGTGTGATCTCTTTCGGCGCCTCGACGATGCGGGTGTAAATGATCAAGATGTTGGAGAACTCGGCAGCGAAGCCCAGCTGCACCCGAGCCCCGCAGTCGAACTGAAGGTATCGGCTTTCAGGCAGCACTGCAGACAAAGAAACGGGGCCGGGGTAGACTCCTTCACACGCGTGCGCATCTCACGGCCACCTACTGCTCAGAACGAGACCTGCTCAGCTGTGTGTCCTAGGCCCCCTCCTACCAACTCTGTGAATGGGGATTCTCCTTTAGCTCACGGGGCAGGGACCTGCACTTTGGGCGTGGCCGAGGCTCTGGGGCCTGTCTCCCAGGTCAGTGTGGAGCTCCCTGACGGCTGCTGCTTTGTGACACTAATTCACGGTCCCAGCAGGGCTCGTCCTGATCAGAGGCGTTTGGCGAGATCTAGACGTCTGCAGGGCCCGGCCGTGTGCCCCTCGTGCTCTGTCTCTCCAGGGATGGCTGCACTGGTGGCCCTCTGCCCACACCAGTTTTCTGGCTACCTGCACCGCAATGCCTGCTCCAGGGGCTGAGACCTCCCCGAGTCACTGCAATGCCTGGGGACTTCCCTGGAGCACTGGGTTCCCTGAGTGCCCCCCCTCTCCCCCCGGCCCTAGGACTGGCCTTTCTCGGCGTCTGCCTTTCGCCATGCTTGCTCAGCAAGGACAAAGGGACCGCGATGCTCACCGTGGGCCTTGGCCCATTGCAGATTCCTGACGGAGAATTCCTCTGGGCCCTCGGCCGGCTTAATGGGATCCGTGAGGGCTCGTCTCTCGGAGAGGTTGCTGCGCAGCTCCAGCGCCTGCCTGCCCTTGGTGATCTCCAGGGTCCCCATGTCTGCAAGACACAACCAGGGCTGGGGGAACGACCTCAGCACAGCAGCGAGTCAGCAGCTCCCAGACAATCCTGAGCCGTGACGGGCTGGCCCGGACGAGCCCTCCTACCTCAGTCCCAGGATAACCCACCTTCCGCCACCTTGTCCAGCAGCACCGTGATCTTCTCGTCCGCCAGCAGCCACCTCTTCAAGAAGCTGACGAAGATGCCATTGGACAGCTCCCCTTGGCTCAGCTCATAGGCCTCTGCATCAGCGCATCTAAGCAGGGCACGGGCGGAGAGCTAAGTTCCTGGAGCGCCTTCATAGGGGGGCTGAAAACCCTTTTACCCCTTGTCCCTCTCAGCACAGAAAATACTGGGAACTGGGCCTCGACACCCGCTGGCTTGATTCAGACACCGGGGGAAGCTTCGGCTGGATGGCAACAGGGATGGGCTGGACCCAAGACCCTGGATGCAGACACCATTGAGACCCGGGGAAGTTTAAGTGTGGCTCTGGGCCTGGAGATTATGAAGGAAGCCCCACAGCTAAGATAAGGAAAGAAGAGGGGCTGGATCCTGATGCGTTCCAAGGCTGGGTTTTTTCACAGCCCTCGTATTTCCATGGGAACCGGCGCCTCGCTCCTTGCAGAGCCCCGGCATAGGAGCTTTGCCCCTCACTTCACTCTCCGAAGCCAGGCCGAGAGGGAATTCGCTCTGCTTTCCGCTCCCGCCCGCAGGGCCCCCTTGTGACACTGCTCCCCACCCTGGGACACAGAAATACCTTCCCCCCCAATGCATCTGGGGCTCAGCAGCGCCACTTCCAGGGGAGGAGTATGCGGCAGCCCCAGAAAGTCGCCCCCTCCTCTCAGGTTACAGAGGGAGAAGTTCTGGCTGGGGACAGAGTCGTGGAGCTGGGCGAAATACACAGCACACGCAGCCGGGGGAAGTGCTGTCTGGACAACGAAGCACAGGAGTGGGAGGCAGGATGCCTGGGTTCCCTGTCCAGCCCAGCACTGATCGGCCGTATGGTCTTTGGAATGCCAGCTTGGCTTGCTGTGCCTCAGTTTCCCCACTGCTAGATGGGAGATGATAACTCTACCTTCTTCAAAAAAGCCTGCGATGCCTAATGACTTACACGCGCTCTGCCGCAGGCCCTTGCAGTTATGCAGCAGCTGCCAGCCAAGGCCCTCAAAGCAGGTAGCCAAGAATTGTTACTTCCACGTTTTTGGCGAGGGAGGGATCCTGAGGCACAGAGTGGGGAAGGGACATGCCCACTGGGTGGCAGAATGGGGTGCAGAGCCCAGCTCTTTTGATGCCCAGTCCCTGTGCTCTAACCTGTGGGCCAGGCTGCTTCTTGGAGAGGCAGGGGTGAGAGGTGTTAGTGTCCTTTCTGCTAAAGATCAGCACCCCAGGATGCCCGTTAGCAGCTCTCCTAAAGCAGAGCGACTGGTGGGTTCAGTGTCCAGTAACGCAACCTGCGCTCCTCCCGCACACAAGCCCCAGGAGCGGCTCCACATGAGCCCGTCACAGGCCACCGAAGAGGCGCGATGCTGGCATGGGCGGATGGCGGGGGGGACGACGGGGAGCACCTACGTGGCGTAGCCGAAGACGATGTTGGCTGTGACCTGCAGTGCCCCCACCTGCGGGATGATGTCGTCATTCAGGTTCCTGCCAAGAAACAGAAGCACCGTTTGAAACCAACATTGCCCAGGTCGCTCTGGGGCCTCCGAGATGGGGACGGGCCAACGGGCGGCGCAGAGCCCAGGTTTCATGCTGTACAGCCTCAAGCCTCGCCCACCGGGGGGACAGTGGGAAAGTCTCTGGAGAAACGGTGGCAGTACTCTTAGATCAGCCAACTGGCTAGATCAGCCAACTGGCATAACCCTAAAAATGGGCACCGAGATTTCGCCGTCTGAGCCTGGAAGCTGCAGCATCTTTACTTGGCGGAACGGCGCCATTTGCCAGCCAACGCACTGCATGGCATGTGCCAACTTAGCAGCAGCCAGGCTGCGATGTGAGACGATGGCCCGGAGTATTTAGCTGCTCAGATGAGCCTGCCCATTGCCCTAGAGCAGGTGCCTGGCATGCCCTCAGGGCACAGCTGTGGGGGGGATCCCACGGAGCCACCAGTTGGACGCTGGGCTAGAGAAGAGAGCAGCGAGAAGCTCTCTGGCCACCCAGCAGTGGATTTATTCCTGTTCTCCGTTCCAGAGGGCTCAGCCCTGGCGTTGGCTGCTCTCTGGGGAAGCATCATTTTCATTTTGACAAGGGTCCTCTCTGCCTCTGTCAAGAGTCCCCTTTCATGAATAGTCACAGGGGTTTTACTGCGCAGGGGCCGATGTATGACCGTTGCCTCTGTGCGTTTATTCTTGCGTGTCTGGGAGGGAATTCTTGGGTATATGCCTGCCCACAGGCTTCTCTATGTGCACGCGTACACACATGGTGTGCACGGCCTCAGTGCGGGGGGTTACAATTTGTCACATCTGATAGCATGCTCATATGTGTGCTTGCATCTCTTTGTACATGTGTGTGTGTCGGGGTTTATGAAAGCACAAGGGGGTGCATCTTTAAATGCATGCGACCATCTATGCACACTCGTGTGTGTGTACCCACCTGTGTGTGTGTGTGGCTGTATCTCTGGTGGTG
>ML675700.1:2661129-2698653 GCA_007922155.1 Mesoclemmys tuberculata
TCTGTGTGCATGTGGCTGTATCTCTGGTGGTGTGTGTGTACCCGTGTGTGTGTGGCTGTATCTCTGGTTGTGTGTGTGTGTACACACCTGTGTGTGTGTGTGGCTGTATCTCTGGTTGTATGTGTGTACCCCTATCTGTGTGGCTGTATCTCTGGTTGTGCGTGTACCCGTGTCTGTGTGTGAGTACCCCGGTGCGTTTGCCTGGGCACTCTCTGGCAGCGCTGTGTGACTGTCAATGCACGTGCCCATCGGTGCTTGTGACACTTCCCGGCCCTGCCGCTCCCTGGCGCGGGCTCTGGCCGCTCACCTCTTGCGGCACATGTCCAGCAGGAAGATGTTGAGGCCAGTTTGCCGCCGCTGCATGCTCTGCAGCACGCTCTGTACGCACAGGCAGTGCTCCGAGGTGTAGGATCCCGGTGCGTCGATAGGAACCATGAAGCTGTTTCCGAAGTTCTCGTAGCCGTGGCCAGCGTAGTAGAGCAGACCTGGGGGAGGGACAGCAAGAGCAGAGCGCATCAACCTGCACCCACCTCCGCTGCTCTCACATCTTCTCCCGCTCCCAATTCCGTCCTCGCTTCCACCAGGCCTGCAGGGGCAGCTCCTTGCACCCGGGGCTGCAAAGTCCCTTCCAGGAGAGGTTCTCCTCCTCCTTCCCAGCCATTTCCCCGTCTGCCCCACCTGCACAACCCTCTTCTGCTCTCCCTGTTCACCCCCTCCCTTCCCTGGTGACATACAGGCCTCGACCTCCCTCTCCCGCTCGCGGCAATGGATCGTAGGAGGTACAATAGCCAGGCTGCAGAACGAGAAGCCCAGGAACGTCCTGCCTTACACCTTCGGCAGGTAGGATCGTTGTACTGGCTCGAGGCTCCTGCCAATACAAACCCTACCCTTAACGGCAGAGCCTTTTACAGCCCAGCCCCACCCAACGCACTGGACCTGATCTCAGCTCAGCTCCCACCTTGGTGTGGCACCGCGAACAATCCAGCCTCCAGGATTCTCCTCTCACAAACAGCTGTGGGCTTCCTCCAAGCCCCACCTTGTCCTTCCAAGTCCCTCCTCAACCCCATGTTTGCTGGGGCACTTTCCTGTGGGCATCTCCTAGCTCTGTGAGCTCAGCTGTGGCCACAGTGCCCACCAAGCTGGGAGATTTAGCTGGGAGCTGTAGCTCTGTTACATTTATCGTCCTGTCTCCCCTTCCTTCCCACTGCTTATTTCTCCTTACAGCCCCATCACCTTCCTGTCCTTTAGGCAGTCAGCCCCCCCTTCCGCACAGCACCCAGAACAGCAGGGTGGTTGGCCTAGGTGCTACCTCCAGTTACATATTTAATAATAACACCGAGCCAGCCTCATCGTGACTCTGGCGCCCGGGGGAATGGACGCAGTGTGCCAGGCTAGTGCCGCGCATTAGTGAGCGCCAGAAAGGATCGCCAGCGCCCCTTGCCACCCCGCGGTGGGTCTGTGACCACACCAGACTGCTCCCGATCCCACACCTCTGCGGTCACTCAGTGCCATGGGGGTCTAACTCGCCTCTGGCATTTGGAAAAGTAAATGAGGGTGAGTTAGTCGGGGTTGGTCCTGCTGTGAGCAGGGGGTTGGACTAGATACCCCCTGAGGTCCCTTCCAACCCTCGTCTTCTATGATTCTACTGGAAGTGCTGGAGCGCCATAAAATACACACTTCATCACGCGTCACCGTCTGCTTTTCTCGCCTGCACCCCTGCGTTGCCGCCCGACCTCCCAGTCACGAGAGCCAGAAACAGGCGCCATCAACAAGCGGGCAACATTTTTGAAACTGAAAACGTGACTCCATTTAAAACGCTGCCACGTTAAGAAAAACAGTTGGAAAAACTTGTACTTTTCATGACACTCCTCCTGTTTGTTTACAGCTGAAAAAGTCACGTCCCTCCCAGCCTGCTCTTGTCAGCCCAGATGGGCCGGGGCCTCGTCAGGAAATGGCCTTTTCCAGGGTAGACACAAAAATCCTAGATATCCCCCCCTCCTTCTGGGGGTCCGGCAAAGAGGGGGTTCTCTACTGCTACCCAGCGACATAAGGGCTCCCTCTGTACCATACACGCCTTTGTCCAAGAGGAGAAGGAACTCGTTGACCGCCATCTGCATCTCGTCCTTGGTGAGGTCCAGCAGGGAGACCACCTTGAAATCCAGCTGGCGCAGCAGGTTGGTCAGCTCGTGCACGTCCACCATGGGCGCTTTCAGGTGTTTGTGGTGCAGGTAATTCATGTTGCCCATCAGCAGGGCCACTTTGTCGGTGGCTGCCCAGGGAGAGGGACAAGAGGAACATGTCTGGGGGGCGGGGAGAGAGCAAGGGGAACCCTCCCCGGCCCTTTGAGCTGAACACTCATCCGCTCCTTGCTTCTATCTCACCCACGCTCAGCACCACCCCATCCAGCCTCTTGGCCCACCCCCCCGGGCTGCGCTATCTAGAGCAGGGATGTAACTAGATGGGGCCGACATGGCACAGTACATCTTTGGGGCAGGCGGGCACGCTGCGAAGCCCTGGATGAGGTGGGAGATGGGCACAGCCCTGGAGATGACGTTTCCAGGCCAATCCTAGGGCTGGGCTATGTGGTCTGATGGCTCTCCTCCGTCTCTCATGGCCACGGACCAGGCTGGTTCTATGCCCGATCCACTCAGCAGCCTGGGACGTTGCGAGAAGAAAGGAGAGAGGGGAGGAGCCCACGTGAGGATGGCCCAGGTGACCTGATCCTTGGAGACGTGTTTCTCCAATGGCCAGCTGAGGCAGGGGATGGCTGGGAGGAGGGGTGGACGGGTCGCCCCATCGGCACCAGGGGAGGAGGATGGCTGTATAGAGGGGGAAGGCTGAGAGCCGGGTCTCAGTGGAGGCCTGGCCTGGGGATTTGGATGCAGCCTCTTACCATAGAGCTGGCTGGGGCCATCATGCTCTGGGCCACTCCCTGGAAAGAAGGAGAAACACGGTCATCTCTCTGGCACCACAGACGCACCATGGCCAGGTAAACCCTGCCCTCCTTCCCCCTGGAGGGCAGGGAACCCCAGTGACACCACACAAGCCCCAGGAGCTCCCTTGCCAACAGAGAGATGCCGAGAGCAGCAACCCCTGGGGAGCCGGGCAGACGTTCAGCCGCCAGCCGCCCGCTAAGCGGGGTGAGGGCAAAGAAGTCCAGTCCACTAACTAGCACGGGCAAAGGCCACGGGAAGGCAGGAGGCACCCCCCTGACATTCTGGCACCTGCCCTGCCCCATGGTGGGCACAACCAGAGCCCCCAGCTGCGGGGAGTTGTGTTCAGATTGGAGCTCCTGGGTCAGGGGGGATCCACTCGGGGCTCACATACCTGTGTCCCCCTCCCGCCAGGAGCTGCCCAAGGTAAACAGCTGCGGGCCTGTAAGAAAACAGAGGGGTGAAGCAGTGAGGCTGGTGAGATTGGCAGGGGTAGCTGGTGAGTGTTGGTTTCAGCTGCCGCTGAGGCCTGAGATCATTCGTGGCACCGTCCTCGCCCGATGTCCCGTCCTCCCGGCAGGGCTTGGCTGCAGACAGGCACGGGAGGTGCAGGAAGAAGTTGCTGCTGTTTTCCCCTTCCCCGCACACAGAGGCATGGGGGAGGCTGGGTGGGACCGCTCCACGCACAATGCCCCGGGAAGGCTCACAGAGCCAGGAACGCCCAGGGTGGGCAGGGGGAATGTGCCCTGTGCCCCTGGCCATGCTGGGCAGGAATTCCAGGCCAACATGGTGGAGTTTTATTGTAATCAGGCCCTCCCCTGGTGCAGTCTAGCCAGGACAAAGCCGGGACCCCTTCCATTTAGCACTAGGAGAAAGGCAGGGTGGCTGTGACCCCCTAACACCATCCAAGAGGCCCCTACTCAGATCCCTGGGTTTAAAAGGCAGCCCTAGGCAGCTCCTTGTGCCCATCAGCAGGATATCAAGCACCTTCCCACGCTGCAGCAAGCCGTGTGACTCGCCCGTGTCCCGTGTGATTGTCCTGTTTTAACACATCCCTTCGCAGCCGGCACAGCCGCCCCGGAGCTCTGCCGCCGGGATTGCTGAGGCCTTGTTAAGAGGGCCGGTGGGGGCGGGGATAGCATGGAGGGCACGAGTGCTGCCAGGTCCGTGCGCCAAGCGTCCAATGCACTAGCAAAATGCGTCTACAGTTCTCTAGGGGCTGATCAACAGAGGGTAACAGCCTACTACTGTTACCCGTGAGGAGAGTTGCTTCTGTAGCTCAAGGGGTGGAGTGAGTTTTGGTTCTGAAGGCCTCCCCCGTTCAGAGCCTACTGACGGCCTGTGGCCGGGGGTGGTTACCCACACACGGATCCCAAGTCCTCACCGATCTCCACCTGCGTGTCCTGGCTCCACACCTCCTGGAAGAGGTTAAACACCTTGCAGGCGTAGCGGCCTCTCTCAGCTGTGGTCACCGGCTTCACCTGCAGCGAGGGGAAAGGAAGAGGAGAGATCCAGCCGGGGGACAGCTCTTTGGCCAAGCTGCGCTGTGGTTAGAGCCCCTCAGGAATCTGCCGGTGGTGAGCTGAGGGCTGCGGGCATCGAACGCAGCAGAACGTGCCCAGGGGGGCTCGGCTTGGAGCGCTGGACCAGGGACTGCCCCTCACTCGTGTCCTGCACGGCGGTTTCCTCCCACCCCAGCCCACAGCACCTTATAGAGTCTGCAGCCCATTACGGACCCTCTGCCCGGCCAGTGCCCCCACGCCCTGCCCCTTCCCCAAGGAAGGGTACCTGGAGGCGGGAGTTCTGCGCCCCCTCAATCAGACTCCCGTTGCAGAACCACTGGTACTGGGGAGGTGGGTTCCCGATGGCCACACACCGCAGGTGGAGGGAGTCCCCTTCGTCCAGGGTGCAGGGCTGGGGCTGACAGAGGATCTGCAGTCCCGTCATGGTCGGGCAGTAGCCGCTCGCTGGAGGGGGATGGAGAACGGAGCGCTAGCCTAGGGCAGGAGAATCCTCCTGTGGGACTGGGCCCCAGTGCAGACTCGTGGGTGACAGCAGCCAAACGGGCGGTCCCACAGTGGGTGGGCAGTAGAGAGGCGCAGCCAGTGGAGAGGACATATCCCAGCAGGCACTGCTTCGTCTCGATCTGAACAGCCTGGCACTGTGTGGCACCAGAGCTCCCGAGTCCGGATCGCCCTCTGCTCATCGCACTGCTTGGGACTGCCCGGACTTGCAGGGACTCTTCAGTTAATCATCATAACAGCAATCCTGACCTAGCACTTTACATCCGCAGAGCTCATGGTTCTTTACGAAGGCGGTCAGTCGCCTTAGCCCCATTTTACAGATGGGAAACTGAGGCACACAGAGAGGCAAAGTCACCCAGCAGGCCACTAGCAGATCCAAGAATAGCATCGAGGGATCCTAAATCCTGGTCCAGTGCGCTACCCACTAGACCCCACTGCCTTCCCCAGCTGTAATACACTCCCAGGAAGGTCCTGAAGACCCCCAGCTATTAGGCCAGATGTTTAAGGGCTAGGGTCATAGGCATAGCTCCCAGAGAAATCAATGGGAGCTTGGCATGCAAAGGGACTGCAGGGCATGTAGGCCCATCCCTGGCACAAGCCTCAAACCCAGATCGACGGCACCCAGCCCTCCTGGTTTGCTCAGGCCCAGAGGGGAGGGTTTTCAAGTCAACACAGTGGCAAGACTGGAGTCGCCCCCAGACAGCTGAACGCCCAGGCCAGCCCTGCTGGCCACTTTCCCTGCCGCTGCTGCAAACAGCCCCGTGACTTCCCTCCTACCTGAGGCAGGGCTGCTGCTTTGCTTGACCTGGAGCCGGGCCCACCTGGAGAACGCAAAGCTGGCCCTGTAGCTGACGCGGCAGATGTACCAGTCCGGGCTCTGCAGAGTAGCCGGGTCGATCACCAGCTCAGGGGAGGTGGCACCAGGCACCTAACAGGCACAAAATAAAACCTGACAGATCTAAGGGGGCAGAAGGGGCTATTAAACCGTGCAGCCGCAGCAGCCTCCAGCCATCCCCGTCCTCCAGCCGTCCCCAGAGGGGCTGGGCTGGGAGGATACAGCATCTAGAAATACCTCGCACCACTGATCAAGCGCTCGGGGCATTTCACGGGCTGGCCAGGCACTAATGAGTCCGTGGGCCTCAGCGAGAACTGCAGGTGCTTGGCCCTTGCAAGAATTTTGTGTCTCAAGCTGCGCCCACCAAATTTGGCTCGCCCAAGGCCACTCCAGGTGTTAGTGGCACAGCCGGGCCTTGGGACTCGCTCTTCTCCCACTGGCGTCTAGACCGCACTACTGCGGCAGATTTATTTTTAAGCCTGGAGATTTTCCCTCCTCCGGCCTCACCTCCTGCTTCCCACAGAACCACTGGTAGCTGATTCCCGGGGGCCCAGCTGCCCAGCAGGTGAAAATAGCTCGAGTCCCTTCTGTTACCAGCAGAGATTCAGGCTGCACCATGATCTTGATGGACTCTTGGACTGCAAGAGAGGAAAGAACAACCCTGCAGGCTCTCTGGGCAATCAGCCGCCTCTAGGACTACGTCTCAGGCCTGGTCTATGCGCAGACATTACGTAGACCCAGCTACGTTGCTGAGGGACGTGAAAAATCCAGACCCTGGGCAACGTAGTGAAGCCGACCCAACACATGGCAAAGCCAGCGCTAGGTCAATGGAAGAATTCTTCAGTCGACATAGCTGCCCCCTCTCCGGGAGCTCGATGAGCTACGCTGATGGAGAATCCCTCCCGCCCCTACAGTGGGTGGCTACGCTGAAGCACTAGAGGGGCCCAGCTTTAGCGTCTCCAGTGTAGACACAGCCTGAAGCAAGAATCAGGTTTATTTGTAAGTTGCCATCATTTTTGATCGTTCCCATGGCACTCCCCTCGCTGCATTTCCCTTTACCTACAGATTCCAGCCCCCGCCCCGCCCAGCCACCCTCGGGAGGCCTGATTCCCAGCTGAGGCCAGCAGCTCACACTCCCTGGAATCCAGACATTCTGCTTTCCAGCTCCCTGCTCTTCCCACGGCACTCTCCCATTGCCCCACAGCTGGGCTTCGAACCCAGGAGTCCTGACCCTCCGAGCCAGCCACTAGACCCCACTCCCATCCTAGATCAGGGAACAGAGCCCGGCGTCCTGGCCCCCCGTCCCCGCTCCAGCCCATACCGACACTGGAGAGAAACTGGAAGGCTTCGGTGTGTCCCATCTTCTCCAGGCAGCAGAGCAGGTACTTGAGGCTGCAGTCGCGCTCTGACAGCAGCTGCAGGAGGCACTGGCTGGGGCTCCCGCAGGGCTCCAGGACCTTCAGGGAGCACATCTCCAGCTCCTCCTGGCTGGACCCAAGAGCAGACACGAGCAATATTAACCCTCTCGGATCTGTCCCTGGGCAGACAGTCCCAGCTGCTGAGCAGGAGGTGGGGGGGGCAGGGGACAGGGATGTAGGAGACACAGGTGCTCATCTCAGCTCGGGCACCGCCCTGGGGGATGACCTCGGACAGGCTGTGTCTCAGGGATAAAGATCCTACGCCCCCTGAGATCTATGCCGGAGCCGAGCCATAGCAGGGGTGATGTCACTGGGTATGAGACACCCACCGTCCTTAGCTCACAGTGGGGGGCCCTTCCTCTTCACCCAACACTTATATTCACTGGACAAACCATCGCCCCATCCGTTCATTTCTACATCCAGAACATCCCCCACTCTTTAAGCCATTCTTGGCGAGCCGGGGTACCAGGGAACAGAAGGGGCTTTTCATGGGGTTAGGAGCAGAGATGGAATTGCACCAAAAACCCAGCGTTCAAACATCTTTGGGCATTGGGGATCTTGATCTGGACTTGGTGGGTGGGCTGTGGAGCCTGGGGAGTGCGCTGTCAAGGGCTGAGATTCCCGGAGAGAGTTTCTGGGCGGGATGCTGTGTGAACGCTTGTCACAGCCCCCATCACTCAGGCAGAGCTGTGATCTCCTGGCCAGCCTGCCATTTAAGCCTAGAGGCACACAGAGAGGGGTTTGCTGGACTGATCTCAATGGACCACAAACCCTGAAGCTGTCTGATGGAACCCGCCTACGGCCATGGAACAGAGAAAGGGAATCAGACAGGAAGGAGGGCTAAAGCATCGCTTCTAAGGGGCTGAGATGGGCCGAGCTCTGTCCTCTGCCCGGACGCAGCACAACGACTTTGCCCAATGCAGGGCCCACCTGGCCAGAGCCCAAGGGAGCCGAATGCGGCCAGCCTCCTCCTGAAGGCGGGCACAGCTCACAGAGCCGACAGGTCCCCTCGTGCACTGCGGCACCCGGAGCCCCAGAGCGTCCGGTGGGACCTAAGGGACACTGCCCCGTAGCTCAGGGCCAGGGAGCCAAGCACCTGTGAGCCCCGGCCCTCAAAGGGCTCCCAGGAGCCGAACCTGGGCCAGCCGGGGGGGGGTGCAATCAACCCAGACACAGACACAGCCACCGCTGGGCTGGCACCCCTACCCCCCACCCCCTCCACAGGGACGGCACACCCCCCCGACACGCACACACACGCACACGCACACACCCCACACCCACCCCCACACCCTCCACACACCCCCACACACATACCCCCACCCCCTCCACAGGGACAGCACACACCCCACACGCACACACACACACGCACACACCCCTACACCCACACCCACACACACACACATCACACACACACATGCACACCCCCTCCACAGGGACAGCACACACACACACACACACACACACGTATGCACACACACACACACACACACGGGCAGGCTTGCTGCGCTGAAGTGTTCCCGGGGCCGCGCTGCCCGTATCGGTGCCCGATGCCCGTTGTGCCCCCGAGCCCCCCACCTGCATTTGAAGCGTTTCTCAGCGCCGGCGATTTCAGCCAGTTTCCTCCAGCCCCGGCTGCAGTTGTCCAGCAGCTCACAGAGCCTAGCCAAGGCGGCGTCTCCCAGGGTGCTGATGGGCACACTCCCGTCGGCCATTGGCCCGCCTGGTCCCTTCCGTCCGCCTCAAGCCCCAGGTGGTGACAGGTGGCCTGAACCGCTTGTCCACCTGGGCATGGAAATCAGTGCGCACATCATTGTGGGGAGCGGGTTTGGAACAACACAGCCAAAGGCTCCTGGATAACTCCTGTCTGAGCTGAGAGCAGGAGGCAAAATTGCCAAGTATCTTCTGCGGGCAGCCACCCTCCACAGCCCACCCCCCCATCCCTGCTCCCATAAATTGCCCAGCAAAGAGCCCCTCCTGCTGTTTGGAGCAGCCAGTCCCTATCCCATCACCCTGAGGCCAGCAATGGAGGGAGTCAGGCAAGCCGGCACCCTGGGGAGGTGCCACTAGGGCAGCAGCATAGGTCAGGAGGCTGCTGGGGCACAAACCCCCAATTCCTCACCCCCCGCCCTGAAAGGAATGAGCAAAAGGCAACAACATAAGCTGAAACCCAAGGAATTTCAAGCCCTCATGATGGGGCCATAAGGCCCAAGGCAAGAAGACAGGTCATGTCTCCACTGTCTTAAAACCTGCAACAGTGAGTGTCAGAGCCCAGGTCTAGAGCCTCTGGCTTGTGGGGCTCACGCTCCAGCGCTAGCAATAGCTGCGTAGACATTCAGGCTCGGGCTCTGGAACGCACCCCGGCTGCAGGCCAAGTTCAGACAGCTGATTTTGCTGCCGTGGGTTGCAAAAGGCAGTGTCCATGCATCTTAGGGATGGCACTTCCTGCTCCATTTACAGGGGACAAGCCCTCTCTAGCTAGCCTCATTGAGACATATGGCTTACCCCAGGTTCCCTCTACTGCCCTTGGATGCTCGGGTTGGAATTGGTTTCTACTTTGACGGTGTAAATGACAATAGATTATTATTATATCCCCCAAACTGCAGGTAATTTAGCAGAACATGCCTGGGGGGCACCCGGCCTGAGTGGTGAGGGGCTTTGCTTTGTGACAAAAACCTCCTCCGAGCAGAGGGCGGAGAGATTTTGGATCAAAGACCAGGCGGATCAAGTCAAGGAGCTGCGGTTCCAGCTTCTATTCCCAGGTCTTAGTTAGCTGTGGGTTCCCCACTTGGAGCTTTGGGTCCCTGTGTGGAGTGACTGTGTGGGGCTGGAGCAGCAGGGCAGGGAATAGCGCAGAGCGAGCACCGCAGCCATTAGCAGCAGTGGAACGCGGCTGAGATCTCAGCCAGCCCACGGCACCCCAGTAGTCAGGGCAGCTGGAGCTGACTTCACAGTGCAACTGGTCAGCAGCTAATTGGCGTGTTAGCCTCTGCTCCCTGGGGGCCAGTCGGCTGGAGTGAAAAGCGCCATCACACGAGGGAAGGATTTTGTGTCTGGATGGGCTGACCCTGCCGTGTAACTCGAGTTAATTCCGCAGGGAAGACAAGCCTGTGGAGTCCTGGATCTCTGCTCAGGCAGCCTTCGCTTGGGGCCATCCAGAGCCCTGGGACACTGATTTCGATGGCTCAGGTTCTTCTAGGTAAATATATACCTGGGGTTGACATGGCTCTCTTGACTGGTTTCCCCCAAATAAAAAGCCCCTTGTGTTCCGTGGATGTTGAACGCTGGCGAGGAGGAAGAGCCCGCTCTAAATTATTTTAATTCCCTAGAGCCAGAAGCAGGATCACCGACCTGGGTGGAGGCTCTGACTTGTTTTAGGCCAAGGGCCCTGGACAGATTGATCCTGCCCCTGGAACCTGGCGGACGGGTTTCAAGGGGATTTAGGGGGAATATGGGAATGTCCTAATACCTTCCCAGGCCCTGAGTGGGAGAATGCCTGGGATAGACACATGGGCACAGAAAGCGTGAGTGACTAGGCCTCAGGGCTGGCCGCAGGATTAGAACTCGGCTCTGTGACAGAATGGTGCACCCATGTTCCCAGCCTACGCACTAGTGTAATACTCTTTGTATGAAGGGCACCCTGTGAGGTATCATTTGAAAAACTCATAATTTGCTGATCAGTATCAGCCTGATAAAATCTGTGTGGCCACCTTGTATGTGACGTTATAAAATGCCACTAGACGGTGTTTTTAACACACGGTTCAAACTGAGGTTGGCAGACAGCTCTGTCTCAAACAAAGGAATGTGTGCTCTGCCAAATTTGCATTTAAGCAGTAAACAGAGTCATCGCACAGGAAGGGAAACACAGGAAGCTCAAACAGGTGAGGCAAAAGCAAGGACCACCCTTCGGCACAGACTTGTTTTCTCCTGGTGCCCAGCTGGAAATGCTTTTCAAGGGGGTGGGACTGAAACTATGGAAAGGAGGGACAAACACTCCCTGGGTACCCCCAGTCCTGACTGCCCATGACATTCACTGCAGCGGAAGCAACAAAGGAAGCTTTCGTTGGACTCTGAGGAAGGGGTCCTGACCTACAGGGTTTGGTCAGTAAGACTGCTGAAAGCATACGGTAAGAAACGTTGCTTGAATCTGAAGTAGTTTGTTAAGTTCGGTATTAGCAAAAATCTTAACTTTATTTTTCTTGTAACCATGCCTGATTTTTATGCCTCTTTCCCTGTACTCACGTAATACTTTGCAATTAATAAACGTGTTTTATCTCATCCAGTGTGTTCACATGGAAGTGTCTGGCAAACCCTGTGTAGGGTAACAAGTTGTGTGCATGTTATTTCTATTAAAGAAGTAATGGATTAACGTAACTTGTATTGTCCAGGAGAGGACTGGGCCATAGAGGACATGCTTTGTGGGGGAAACCTAAGACTGGGGGTGTGTTGGGGGTCACCCTGCAGCCTAAGCCAGGCCGGGGAGAGCCAGGGTGTAACGGGGTGTGCGGGGCGTGCATAGCCCAGATGGAAGCCACTTCAGCAAGGCACTGTAAAGCACCCAAGGGTGCAGGGCAGGGGTGAACCAGCTACTCATTAGTCTGGATTGCAGCTGGGTACATCACAGGCTCCCGTCCTGTGCTCTGAGCTCTAGGCTGCACTGTCCTGGCCTCAGCCTTTGTCCCTTGTTAAGACTGAATATGTGCAAACTGAATGGGGGGGGGGGGATTTTCCAGACTCCTGCTAGAGGTGTGAATGCCTCGCTGACCCCTAACGGCTGGGGGGCTCTTGCAGGGATGCCGAGCGCCCGCTGACCCCTAACGGCTAGGGGGCTACTGCAGGGACACCGGACAGCTGATACTCCCCTAACAGCCAGGTGGTTATTGCAGGGACTCGACTCCTTCCTGTCCCCCCAGCACTTGTGTGTCATTTCTCCCCACTCCACTATTATTGTAGCTGCTCCACGGGGAAGCCGCTGTGCCTCAATGCTGGGGGGTGGGGGAGCAGCTGAGCGATCTCTTATTGGCTCCCTCCCACGCCCACCCAACTGCCTCGCAGCACCAGCTCCAGCACACCAGCATCGCCCACGGCCCATTGGCAGCTGGCGGGGGCCACCCTTCGGACACTCCTCCCAGGCGTAAAAGGGACTCGCGCGAGGTCACACAGCGACTCTCCAGCAGGGCGGGGAATAGGGCCCCGGAGTCCTGCCTCATCCCTGGCGCCTGACCCACACGGCCAGCCTCCCTCTCCTGCAGCCAGCACCACGAGGGAGCTGCCTCCCTCCCTGTCGCGTTTACCAGCTGGGGCCCCATCCCGAAAGAGGCTGAAAGTGGGATGGGGGAGTGCTCAGCGCTTGGCAGGGGGAACCAGCACTTTGGAGGCATGGCGGGCTCCGGGCGGGCAGGAGAGTGCTGGGGCAAAGCGGTGAATGGGCAGAGGGTGCACAGGGAGGGGTGGGGGGCAGGACGACAGAAGTACAGCAGAAGTCCGGGCTGCAGGGGGTCAGCGCCCACGAACTCACCCCTGGCAGAGCAGATTCACCTTTGGAGGCCCGCCGGGGATGCCAGCCTGTTCCTGCCACTGCTGCTCAGAGCCTGGGGAGGGCAGCCCCCATCACGCCTGTCTGAGGCCCCTGCCTGCGCCCCAGCCCTGCAAGCCGTGCCAGCGAGCTCTGAAGCCCACGCACAGGAAACGAGGATTAAAAACAAAAGTCCCCCCGCCCCGAGCTCCCCCCGCCACGGTACAGAGCACTTCTGCTTTTGTGAGCAGCTTCCTGCATAGCGGCAGCAGCTACCGAGCATCACCCCCACTGCCCCCGCCGTGGGGCTGCCCTGCCCACGGCCCTCGCCCAGCCCAGCGCGCCCCACTGCTAGTGGGAAGGGGGGTCACTCTTGGGGTACACCAGCAACTCCAGGATGCCACGGCCACGGAGGTACCAGCATTGGTGGGGTCGGTGAATTCCAATCCGTCACCGGTGCAACATAAGCAAGAACAGGACAAAATTCCCCTGGTCCTCCCGGGGAGCATCAGGCCCTACCCTGCGGGGACATGCCGAGTCTCCAGGGCCTCGTTCAATGCTATGCTCCTCCGCTGTGTCCAGCCCGGGCCATGGGGCTGCCCTGACACAGGCTGCCAAAGAGCCAGCAGACATCACGGCCCAGCCGGGAGCTAGGCACCGCCATACCCGAGAGGATCTGGCCCCGGGAGCGTTCGGTGACTCAGCGGTGAGCCGGCCTGCTCTTTGCCCTGCCACGCTCTGAGAAGCCTGCCGGCTGCCCCACTGGCCCCACCTACCAGGGCAGACTCCCCCCGCTCCAGGAGCAGTTCCCAGTGTAAAAATGCATGAACAGCAGATGGCAGAGGAGGGGAAGATGCTGCCAAGATAGGACTTTCCTGTGCAGGGCTGAAGGGAGGCAGGTGGGGGGAGCAACCCAGGTGCAGTGGCAGGGGCCCAGGATGGGCACACCTCCATGACTGAGGTGTGGGGCAGTGGGTCTGGATGCGGATCTCCTCCCACCAGGCTCTGGGAGAAGCAGGAACGTGTGTGCGCCTTGCCTACCATCACGCGGCAGTGCCTGGCAGGGAACGCAGGAAGGAGTCCTGGCTGCCAATCCCCCTGCTCTAACCACTAGACACTGCTCCTTTTTAGAAAGCATTAAAGCAGGATGGGTGACTACACATCTCACTCCCTTCTGGAAGTCAGGCGTGCAGAGGAGCCTTGCCAGAGGGTACAGTCTAAGAACCGGCGGCCAAAGGGGAAGTGAGAACACGGGGAGGCGGTGGGTGCCTTGTAGATCCCAGGCAGGTGGGGTGCACATCACCATGCCAAAGAGATGTGGGGGACAGCCCGCTCCCTCCCCATTTCTAATCTCTGTGGCATCTTTGACAAGCACCAGCAACTGGGAGGATGCAGACTAGGCACACCCCATACACTCCTACCAAGTTGGGCTCAGAGCACGGGGGGTTTAAAACCAAATCCAATTCTTTTACATTTCAATTAAGTACATTTTTCCTTTTTTAAAATAAACCCATTTAAATGTGATGTTATTGACAACCTAAGTCAAGGTCCTAAACTTACCCTAATCTAAAATCGTTTAAATTAAATGTACGTTTGCTCTTGAAGCTTTACAGAAAGTCTGGCGCCTGATGTATGTATCCAACATATTTGTATTTAATAACAGAATTTTTAAATGCCGGGTTTGTGCATTTGTAATCGAATTCCAATTTCCATCCAAATGCAACCTGACATAAATCACGAGTAAAAAAATTTCATCAACTAATAAATAAGAAAAGCATCGCTCACTGCTTTTCTAAAAGAAAAAAAATAAGAATTTGAGTAAATGTGCGTTTAGCTATGTAACTGCTTAAATAAATATGTATAGTTAGTGTATCCTGATTAGCAAAAACTAGTACCAAATTTAGCGTAAAGGCTATCTTCAGTGGCAAACCAACATATTTTAATGGTTACCAACCAATGAGAATCAACTTCCTTTAGTAAAATAACTAAAATGTACAAATGCAAACCAAGAATAAATTCAGTTATTTAAATCAAGGTTTCCTGCTTGCTGATTTAAATCACAATTCAAATCTGCGACTGAAATCACTCTGATGGAAATCAATCCTCCCTGTCAGAGCATGGGCTGCCCGTGGGGCCTGTACACAGAGACATTCACCCTGGCCCATGTTGGGACCTGCTGCTGCTGATAAATTCCATCCATTTCTAACAGAGCCTGCAAAGAACGGTAGGAGCAAAGCTCCCAACCACCACCTAGGGGTACAGGATTTAAAAAAAAAAAAATCCATCACCTAGGGCTACAGCTGTCAAAAAGGCAAATAATGTTAGGAACTGGTAGGAAAAGGCTAACATGCAAGACAGACAATTTCATAATGCCTCTATATAAAACAATTACGCACCTAGCCCTTGAATACTGAGCGCAGTTCCGGTCACCCTAGCTCCAAAAGGACAGAACAGAAGTGGAAAAGGTCCAGAGAAGGGCAGCAAAGATGATCAAGAGATGGAACAACTTCCGTATGAGGAGTGTAGGAAGGTGCAGGGACCTTCCCCAGCAGCTGGGCCCCAGGAAGGGCTGCCACACTAAACACAACCGCCCCAGGACTTAAACCCTCTGCCTGCCCGTCAACCCAGGAGGCAGACCGGGATAGGCCTGGCCGACTGGCCAGTCCCCTCCACAGAGGGCGGGACTTCCCCCAGGGACCAGGGGATAAAAGGCAGGGCCCGCCCCTCAGTGCGGGGCCCACTGCCAACGGGGACAGATGTCCCTTCCCGCTGGCTGCAGCACCGGCCTGAGCCCGGCCCGACCGAGGACCAGCGCAGGGCCTTCGCAGAGCTGGGAGCGGCCCTACCGCCCCGGTGCCAACAACTGGGTCGGGACACCAGGGAGTGGGCCGAGCCCCTGGACCCTCTGCAGTGGGAAGCCCCTCCCAAGGCGGGGCTAGACCTGGAGGAGCTGCTCGAAGCAGAAGCACCCCCGGAGTCCTGCGACCTGGACGAGCTGCCCCTTGCTGAGGAGCTCCCCGACCTGCCGCCTGTCAACGAGGAGGGCCTGCTGGTACTTGGGACGGGACGGGAGGGGAGGAAGTAGCCCAGGGACAGCCCCGGTTAGGGCTGCGGCTTGCCACTGACAGCGTGTTGCGGTGGGACCCCGCTGGCGCAGTGGCAACGTCTCTGCCGCTATTAGGGCCCTGGGCTGGGACGCAGTGGAGTCGGGTGGGCCTGCGTCCCCCTCCCCCTTTGTCCTGGGCGAACCTCACGACCCCTTCTCCAACCCTACAATAGACTGCTTGCTCGCCCGCCCTACCAGAGGGCCGGTGCAAGGGACCGATTGGTTCAAGCTAATTCCCCGTTTCTCTTAGGAAGGTGCAGGGACCTTCCCCAGCGGCTGGGCCCCAGGAAGGGCCGCCGCGACCGGCGCGGGATACCCGCCGGCCTACAGGAGACATTAAGACCATAGCTGTTCAACTTCGAAAAGAGATGACTAAGGGTAGAATGATATGAAGTCTATAACTTCATGGGGGGGAAGTGTCATTTACCCTTTCCCACAATAAAAAGAAAATCAATTGAATTAATTGGCAGCCGGCTTCACCCAAGCAAGAACAAGACTTTTCACATGACGCGTCGCTTGCCTGCGGAACTCATTGCCATGGAAAGCTGTGATGGCCAGAAAGTAAAACTGGGTTCAAAACACAGCTGGGTAAAGCCAACTATGCTTATTAGCCAAGATGGTCAGGGACGTAGCCCCATGTTGGGGCACCCTGAACCTCTGACTAGTGGAAGTCAGGACTGGAAGACGGGGGAAATCACCTCCCGGTTGTGAACAGAAGTTAAAGTCCCAGAGCCCCGTGTAACTGATGCACTGATGTCTGCAGGAAGCTGTCTACATTTACGGCAGCATGCCAAGCACAGGTAGTACACGAGGAGCTACGGGCCGCAGCGAAAGGCTCTGGCTGGGGGAGGTAGCGGGACACTGCTCAGCTAAAAGTAGCAGCCGGATGCACTGCTTGGGTGTAGAGAGAGCCACACTCAGGACATGCCCGGGGGGAGGGGGCAGGTTTGCACTGCCCTCTACCATGCACGTCTCACCTTCTACACTCCATACCGGTGCTCGCCGGGCGTGCAGAGCCTGCTACTCCACGTGCTGCCGTACGCACAGAGCCTGAGTCTGCCGGCAGCATGCGACAGCCCTTCAGGGCCCTGCAAAGCCCCTGTCCATTTTTTTTCATAGATGGATGGATTCCAAGGTCAGAAGGGACGGTTGCGATAAGGCCTCCTGCATAGCGCAGGCCAGAGACCTGCCCCAGCACAATTCCTAGAGCAGATCCTTTAGGAAAACATCCAGTCTTGATTCAAACATTGGCAGTGATGGAGAATCCACCACAGCCTTGGGTAAATTGTTCCCACGTTAATTACCCTCACTGTTAAAATCTACACCTTATTGCCTGTCTGAATTGGTCTAGCTTCAACCTCCAGCCATCGGATCATGTCAGACCTCTCTCTGCTAGACTGAAGAGCCCATTCTTAAATATTTGTTCCCACTCAGGTACTTACAAACTGTGCTCAAGTCACCCCATAACCTTATCCTCTGTTAAGCTAATTGACCATTCACTCTGAAGTCTAATGACAATCAATTAAAATTTCTGGTCAAAGCAAGAACGAGGAGGAACCACTACGTTATGAAGACCCACTGTAAGTGGAATCTCAGAGTGGTGTCAAATGGCTGGAGCTTGGGAGGGTACCACCACTTCTGTCTCACACCCACAGCCTGATTCAGCCCTTGAACGAAGCACCAGGCCTAGCGATGCCCAGGATGCTAGGGAAAGGGAGCGGCATGAAGTTTTGAGCCCTGGTTTTGCGAGTGCTCTGGCCCTGTGGCCCAGGCAGACGTGCACGGTTTTGTTGACAGGACGACAGACACACCAACGCTGTCCAGAAACAGCCAGGGATTTATTGTCATAATTAAAGTAAAAATAAGAGACCCGAGCAGGGCGGAGGAGCCAGCTGATCTCAGCTCAGGGAAACCACCCAGCTGTATGTTTCCTGTCTCACAGGACATGTCCAAAGCCCCTCTCGAACCCCGATGCAGCATCCCGCAGAGGCAGGGCAGGGGTTCGCCCCGCCCTAGAACTTCTTGTTCTTGCTCAGTCTGTTGCGAAGCCAGGTGTTTTGCTTCCGCAGGTACCTCCAGTACTGGGGTGTCTCGGGGTCCAGCTCCTCCAGTTTCTTGGGGGGGCCGAGGTACATCTGGAAAAGCCTAGGGACCAAAGCACAGCACAGAGTGAGTTTCCAGGCCAGGTGGGACCCCTCAGCCCTGGCCCAGGCGATGGGACAGGTCAATACCCGATCAGTATCTGCTATCTCCAGCCCCTCAGGTACCTGGCTGGCGCCCTGCCTCATGCAGTCACCGCCAGCTAGCATGCCCCAGAATGTAAAACAACCCAGGGCTAGCCATGGTCACCAGAGCTGGGCCAAATTTTCCACATAAAGCTTTTTTCAGTGGGAAAATGCAGATTTGGGTACATTGAAAAGTTTCACAGATCCACATCGATTTCACCAAATTGCTTCGTTGGGAGGGGGAAAAAAATCCCCTTTCATTTCCACCTTTTTGAAACAAAATGCTTTGATTTTTTTAGAGCAAAGCGAGGGGGCATTTCCAACTTCTCTTTCATTTCATTAAATAATAAAACATGCTGAGAAAGAACCAAGATCAAAACAAAATGTTTTGTTCGATCTGAAATGGATTCCTCCTCTGCCCCAATTTTTCAGAATTACCAGCAAACCAAAAACTCATGTTACTTGCCCAGCTCTGCTCAAGGCCTGATCCCAACACATGGGACTAAGCACTGGCAGGTTGGGGGCCTTCGAAAACAGGGCTTGGTCTCCCTCGTTCATGATGTTCCAGCTAGTCTCCTAGTTACTTCCCCTGGGAATTTAAGGCCAGTCAGAGGAGCTAGGGCTTTACAAGCCCGGAAACCAAATCTCATCGCTTATTCACAGATCAGGGAGAGCCGCTCCACCCCCTCCCCAACACAGGCAGCCCCTGGCAGAAGGGTAATGGGGTTTCAGTTGCTCCAACAAACAGCACCTGGAGCGGGCACCCGCTTCTGCAGGGGCCCATGGGTGCAGGGATACGCCACTGGACATGCAGGGGGCTAGAGACAGACTCAAATGCAGGGCTGCTAGCGTTGGAGGGGGGCACCTTAGAGAGTGGCTGACGGCTCTGCTTGTTTATTCTCTCCCTTCCGGTAGCGCCTAGGAGCCCCAGTCGTGACCCAGGACCCCATTGTGCTAGGCACTGCACAAACACGACTAACCCCCTCCAATCACCTGTCAGCTGTGTAGTGCAATGTATCTCATAATCCTGATCTCACCCTCTTAGCGCTCCTGGGGCATAACCCCATGTTAGGGGCTGGGACAATCGGGTCCACGGTCTCGCACTCAGCCAGTGACAAAGCCAGCTGGGGAACCCTGCAGTCCTGGCTCCCAGTCCCCTGCTTTCACCAGCAGAGCCCCATGTGTTTCGTGTGGCTGGCCAAGGGCAGATACAGGCATTACCCACCAGTCAGGATACTCAGAGTCATCCTTCAGCAGCACCTCCGGGCCCTCTTTGTAGTAGTTCACTCCTACGGCGTGTGTGGTGAGTATCACGGGGTCCTTGCACACCTCTGGGTCTTTCATCTCTTCCTTGCTGAGGCTTTTCCCTTTGGCCTTCGCCACTGCAGAGACAAGCACAGAAGTCAGCGTGATACCCGGCCGAACTGGCGCTGCAGGGAGACGCCAGACTATTGCAGGGAGCAGCCACGGTTCTGCCAGCTTCCTCCACCTGCGAATTCTGCTGCCCGGGGCGCAGAGACCAAGCCCGCTCACTGCACAAGTGAGTAGCTCTGGAGGCATGTCCGTGGGCTGTGAAAGCCCCAAATGCTCCAAAACCGTCCCACTGGATTCTGTAGTTTTGACTCCCAATAGCCCGAGCCCACGGCAAGACACGAGGGAGCAGAAACCTTTGAATTTCAGATGTGTCCGTCGCCCCGCCAGCCAGACATCGGCAGAGCGGTTCAGGTCACCGTCTCGCCCGGAGACCCCAGGCTGTCGTGTTACAAAACGAGCCTCTCTCGTGGGGGCAGCTGGAGTTGGGCATATGACACATCCCACGCTCCAAACACACGTGTGACGACCTCGGCGCCCAGCACAACCGGGTGCCGATCTACGGCACTCACATGACACCATCACCACAGCACAGGGGCGCCTCACAGCCGCCCGGGGATTTCTCTTCCCCAAGCCCCGGGCAGCGAGGGCCCACGGAAACCGGTTTCACACGGGAGGCGCGATGCCACCCCACGGTCACTCAGAAGGTCTCCGGAAAGCAGGGAGTGCACCAGGTCTCCTAAATCCAGGGCCAGGGCCCCAGGCGCTGGACCAGCCTGACCTCTCCCCTCCCCCCGGGAGGTTGGTCTTCTTTGCAACACGGGGAAACTGAGGTCCAGAAAAGGCCAGGGAAGGAGCCCAGGAGTCCGGGCTGCCAGGGGGACCCGGCCCCCCCCCGGGCAGGGTGACGGCTCGGCGGCCGGGTGCCCTGCCAGAGGCTCTGCCCCCAGCCCGGCCCTGGCCAGCCCAGCCGGGCCCCCTCTGCCCTCCCCGGCCCCCCCAGCTAAGGCCGGTGCAGCAGGGGGCGCCCCGCTGAGTCCGCGCCACTCAGCGCACCCCAGGGCGCCCGGCCGGGGGGGGGCCTCGCTCACCCGCTTTCTTGGCGTAGCCCCGCGCCGGGGCGGGGCCGGGGGGGGCCCCCAGGCGGCCCCCCGCCCGCAGAGCTCGCGCCAGCGCCCGGGCGGCCATGCGTGCCGGGTCCCGCCGCCGGGGGGGCGCGGGGAGCCGAGAGGCTGCTGGGCGCTGTAGTCGCCGGGTGACTCCGCCCGTGTAAACGCGCCGCGGATCCGGGGCGGGGCCGGGCCGGGAGCGGGCGGGGGGGGCGGAACAATGCGGGTACGAAACGGACACGGTGGCCTGCGAGCGTCCCCGGTGCTCGGCGCTGCACGTCGGCGTGGCCGCGCAGCCGGTCTCGTGCAAGACCCGCCGCGGGAGTTATTTCCCGGCCCGTGTGATCCGGGGAGACCAAGGGCCCCCCAGCCCTCCCCCGACCTTGGCGGCTGTGGTCCCCTAGCACAGAGGTGACGGGCATGAACGGCCTTTTCTTCTGCGCCAGCCGCACTTTTCAGTGCAGCCCTAAGCATGGGGCGCCAAGACCCCTTCACCCTTCCTCCTTCTCCCTTTGTATGTAACGCAGGACTCCTCTAGCCGTGCTGGGGGCAGGCATGAGGGGACCCACGTCCCCAGGCCAGCGGGTGGGGGGAGCATGATGGGGTCGGTCCCCGCAGCTCCCTCGTTCTGCCCAGCGCCCAGGGCGGGGAGGACCCTTGCTCTCCCCGCAGCGGGAGCCCTTGGCCACCAGCAGGTCTGAGCTGGGTCAGTGTGGCCACCCCCTCGGGCCGGCGCCCTGGGTACGGCACTGCCAAGAATACAGGAGAGTCCCGCTGAGATCACCGAGCCGGCTCACGTCTGTGAGCACTTGCAGGGCTGGAACAACAGTGCAGATGAGATGCTAGCTAGGAATAATCACGGCCCTTGTCCTTCAGATACAGACGCGCGTGAATAAGTTCACGCCCCTCGGAGGTCATGGGAGTACGTGCTTGCAGGACGCTGGCCTCCCACTGCACTTGGCAGATTTTGAGGCCGGAAGGGATCTGAGATCAGACCATCTGGCTGCCTGTATACAGTTAGACCAAAGCATTTTAGTGCTCTAGAGACCAAACTGTTGCATGCCACAGGCAGAGAAGGGCAGAGACCGCGTTGCCATCCATGCCCAAGGCCCCTGCAATGGCAGGGAATTGGTCAGGTGAGACGTGTGCAGATGATCCCAGCAGGCAAACCGAAGGTGCTGAAAAACCCCAAGGTCCCTCCCAGTCTCATCTGGGAGAAAATTCTTAAATTGTGCTATGGGAGTAATAGAAATAAAAATCAATAATAAATGCTTTCATCGCTTCTGAGAAGGGATGACTGCGACCATCTAGTCTGACCTCCTGTGTCACACAGGCCAGAGAATGTACCCACAATTACGCCTAGCACAGTTCTTTTCGAAAAACATCCAGTCTTGATCAGGCCTCCTCGGCAGACCTTGCACCCATAAGGAACCCCCTTGGCATCAACTCCTCACAGATACAGGACCCAGCTGTACTGGTCAGGTTGCAGGATTGGGGGCCTTATATATATTTTTATACTAGTGCAATTAACTAAATAATGCCGTTTGACCCCATAATGCAAGATGCTATTTTAAGAGCGGAAACTGCAGTGAGTCTTCAAAAGACTTAGGCATATGCGAACATTTAGGCCCCTGCTCACAACTTTGCAGGATTTGGGGCCTAAGGGGAAAAAACCTCTCACTTATTTCACTCATTCCTCCAGATTTACTTTGCTGCGAGAGGAAAATTGGGAGAAGCTGCTGAAACAGCAAAACTAAAGCACCCGCTTTTTAGATCCTGGCCCCAGGGCCCAAACATCATTTTTTCAGGCCCAGAACAAATTTGTAAGACAGGCTCCCTCCCACACACATCCCACAATCCCTCATCCCAGACATACAATCTCACGAGCTGTGAAAAAAGTTTGAATTCTGAAATTACTGTTACATATTCTACATTTCTGGAAAATACCCTCCCCCCTTTGCTGTTTTTGTTTCACACAACACCCAGCCTGAGAGCCCTACACGTCTGCTGACTGGTTTGTAACTTCCTGGTCGTTATAAAGGTGTTCTAGCCCGTCTATGTCTTGATAATGTTATTGCTTGAGACTGCTCCAACACTGCTTCTGATTGGCACCCGCAAATCGCACCAGATCTGGACATTAGATACAGGGAAATAAGTTTCTATAAATATCCTCGGGCATGACTACAATTTAGCCTCAATTTTTTCCTCGTGGTAATGGGGGCTGCAGCCTGGACTGGGCCTCTGGGCGCCGGTAAAGTGTACCCTTTCCCCCATGTGCCCGGCAGGACTGGAGGCATTTGGGAACGGACTGTGCTGTGAACTACATTCCCCCGCCACCCCTGCGGCTCCACGTGCCAGGGAAAGAGCCTTCATTCAGAGCTCTGCGGTCCTGGCCGGGCGCTGCGTCCCAACCAAAACTACATCCCCCAGCAGGCTCCTGGCCTGCACACGCTCAGTGGAGGAACAGAGCAACAGGAAGATGGAAGGGGGGAGAGAGAAAGGCAGAAGCAATGTTCTGCTCAGGAGTAAATGAAATGTAACCCATCAGCCACATCAAAGGCAGCCGCCTGCAAGAGGCAAGGGCCTGGCTGGGAGGAGATTCCAGCACACCAGGGGTTAACTAACCCCAGTTTCCTGCCCGCCTCACTGCTTCTGTAGGAGTTGCTGAAACTTTCTTGGAAGTAAGTTTTGCAGATGTGTGCAGAGCTGCAGGGGGACGTGTGGCTCATACACATCTTGCTTCTGGGTCACTGCATATACTGACCGCCGGGGGGGGACTGGGGGGGTCTTTCCTGGTCTTCAGCTGTGTCTGGTGCCGTGAGGAAAGAGTGATTCAAAGCCAGGGTTCTTTAAAAATAAGTTTGATGCAAAAGTTGGGGCTGGGGGACAGGAGCCGAGCAGAGAAGGTCTTGGCCCAGAGCGGGGTGATCCATGCTGTTTATTAAATGGTGACTTTGTGCTGGATGTGGCTCGCTGGTCCTGCTGTGAAAGGCGTCTGCCCGAAACAGATAGCGTTGCCTTGAGCACTTAACTAGCCTAGGCACAGGAGTTAGTGGCCTGCCTTTTGTGGCTTGGGTGGCTCTGATCTGCCAGTCAGACCCCCTTGCTCCAGTGGGGCTGTATTGAAGTCAGTGCCCTGCGTCCCCTGCCCCAGCCCTGGGGTGTCATGGTCTGATTGCGAGCTCAGGACTAACCACTTTGTTTTACTCACCAATGTAATGAAAACTCCTTGTTCCGGGGAGTGTCATTTTGTACGTTTACATTGTGGCCATGGAACCAGACACTGCTCTCAGTGATGCTGGTGTAAATCAGGAGTGGGTCCGTGGCCTTCAGTGGATTAACTCCTGATTTACGCCTGTGTCACTGAACGTGGGACGAGGCCTCCCTGTTTGTGCATAGATGTTAACGTGCAGTGTGAGTGAGCAGGACAGGGCGTGGGGGCGGCTATGACATTTCTACTCCCCCAGATCATCAACACTTCGATCAAGAGCAACCTTAAAGCAGCAGAGAGAGGAAGCAGCCTTTGGAGGGACAGAGTGGGAGGGGATGCATGGCCCGGCTGGGTCCCAGCATTTTCAGCACAGCTGCTGGGGGAGAGACGGAGAGCAGCCCCTGATCTGTGTATGTTGGCCTCCAGCCTTGTCCTGCTAGGATCTGAGGGGGCTTCCTAGCATCTCAGCTTACATCTGTCTTTGGCCTGTGGATCCTTGCCCTCCAGGGAAGGTGGCTGATTTTGGGTCCAGCGGAGATGCAGACAGCAGCGCCTCAGAAGTAGGTATTTTTTTATGAGCTTCCTGCAATAAGCCTGGGGCTGGATTCCCTGCCGTGGTATCGAGAGGGGGTGGAACCCCACTGCAGGCAAGGAAGCTGGACAGTGGAAATGTTCGGACGGGAACTAAAGCTAGAGCTCTCAATGTGGTCCCGGGGCACCCGATCAGGAGTCAGGACACCTTGGGTCTGACTCGCTGCCTGACCTTGGCCATTGTGACAAGTGGCTACTAATTCTGGGTGCCCAACTGGAGAAAGCTGGAAGGGGACTGACTTTCAGAAGTGCCGAGTGGGAACTGTGTGGGCTCAGCACCTCTGAAATAACCAGGCCCTCAGTGTCTCAGCTTGCACTCCCGGTGTCTGTGGCCACCTTTGCAAAACATTGGCCTTGACGGCTCCATGCCTCGGTTTCCCCATCTGTAAACTAGGGACACTGAGATTGGCCAGCCTCTGTGGAGGGACTTGTGAGAAATCGTTCATGGAGGATCAGAACGTGCAGTGTGTCAGGGAGACTGATGTGGCTTTCCAGATTTGCCCAGCGAAGTCTGGGCGCCTGCCGGCACCTTGCTGTCCTTGTTTTCAATACCTCACTGCCGCAGAGGGCCCGAGCCTGCGGCTGTGGTGTGTGAGACTCCACACTGCTGCTCCTTTCAACGCCCATGCCTGTTTCGATGACAGGAATGTTTTAGCAGATGCCTTGGTTCATCCAGCCCTCCCCCATCTCTGACGCTTGTTTCCATCCAGAAGATACGGGGCTGGATCCTCCGTGGGTGTGAATCAGGGCGGCTGTGATAAGGATCTGATCTAGGAAACTGTCTCTGCTCTTCTTTCAGCCCTGCCCAAGTCTAACCTCAAATGCCTCTTTCCTTCTGTTCTCAGTGTAAGGAGAGTTTCCTCTTCCCTGCGTGGGCAGGAGTGAGTACAAGGGACAACAGCATGGACATCCAAAGCGCTGCAAGCCTTTCAGGGGAGCGCCTGGAGCCTCCACCCATGGACCTGGAGGAAGGGGCCTCGCCAAAGGCCTCTGAACAAAGCCTGCGCGGCCCGCAGCAGCCCGGGTTCCCCTTCCGTGCCCTGCACTCCGGCCTTAACTCCTCTGCCGCGGAGGCTGAGCTGTGCCTCAGCGCAGCCACCGAGGAGCTGACGGTCCCCGAGCGTGCAGGCAGCTTGTTGAGGGGCCTGCGGACCCCCAGCTCATCAGCTGCTGTGGACTCAGACCTCCAGGCAGCCGGGGAAGCGCGTGGCGACACCGCAGCACCCGGGGGTGCTGGAGACTGGAAAGGGAATCCCGAGGGGGCCCGCTGGGGGGCGGCTTGTCCCAGGGCCCCAGCCAGCACCGAGCAGAGTGACCTGGTTTGCATGGACCTGGATGAGGAGCTAGAGACCGAGCCCCCCAGCGGAGGGGAGGAATGGGCCGAGAGCCTGGAGGAGGCCGACCAGGCTGAGATCCAGGGCCTCCTCGCCCAGCTCCAGACCCTCAGCCCCGGCTTCTGCGACTACTCGTCTGCCTCGGAGGACGACCTGCTGCTGGCGTCAGACTGCGGCGCAGGCTCCTTTGCAGGAGACGCGGCCCCTGCGCACAAACGGGCCTTGGGCTGCCGGGGCCGGCCGGGCGAGTGCCGCCCCTGCCTGCTGCACATCGCCACGGGGAGAGGCCTGGCGACGATGCCCTGCCACGCTCAGCGCCCCACCCGCTCCCGGCGGAGCCAGGAGAGCCACGGCCTGCTCTTCGCAGAGGCTGACCGGGCGGACTTGCTCAGCCTCCTGTGCCACGAGGGGGGGCTCCCAGCAGAGGCCAGTGAGGAGACCCCCCTGGCCAGGTCAGACATCCTGACCGGGATGGACGGGGGGGTCCTGCCATGCCAAGAGACCCTGGAGGCGGTGCGGGTGGAGGAGCCAGGCCGCTCGCAGGAGGAAAGGTCCTGCCGGTGGTATCAGAGAGGGGGAGCCCGTGAGGAAGACTCTGCCAGCGTGTCCCCGGGCAGTCGGGGCAGCTCCCCAGAGTCCACGTGGGTGGCCATGTCCCCACCTCCCGACCAGGACCCGGAGCAGCCCCCCCACGGGAGCACAGCTGTGAGTGCGTGGCGTGCTGCAGGGAGGGCCTGGCTGCGGGTCTGCTGGACCAGGGCACCCAGGGGGGCGGGGGCAGATGGGCTCTGGGCCACCTAGCCGGGGGGGTTTGCTTAGCCCAGGGCTGAGATCAGGTGGGCTCTGAGTGACGACGGCCACGCGGGGCGGTTGGGGGGCAGCGTGAGGGTCACTGCCGGGTGGGGAAGGGGAGCAGGATGCAGGCAGCGGCTCCCCCGGTTCCCTCACGTGCGTGGGGTGCGGGGGAGGTGTTCCCGAGGATGGCCACAGAAGCCCCGAGCCCTGGTAGGGGTGGGTCTGGACCCTCGCAGGGGCCGGGGACGTGGCCTGCTCTCCGCTTGGTGCACGGGAGACGGGCGCGTCTGACCCCTCGGCGCGGAGACAGGACTGTCGCCGGAGTGTCAGGCGCGGGGAGAGTGGCTCGGGGGGGTGGCGTGACGGGCTGGCAGTGGGTACCAACTGGAGTCCCTGCCCCCCTCCAGCCCTGTCCCCAGAACTTGCCTTCCCCACCCCAGGCTCGCCAGCAGCCTGCCCTGGGCCCCCCCTCTGTGGCACGTTCCCCAGGGCCACTGAGCTAACCTCCCGCCCCCGGCAGCAGCTGCCCACAGGCTCGGCATCCCTGCCCCTTCCCCTGTCCCCTCACGCAGCTCCCTCGCCCCTCCCCCTTGCCACTGAGCTGTCTGGCGTCCTGCTGCTCTCAGTCCCTCCTTCGGCTGCTTCCCGGGGCATTCGTTACCTCCAGTGCCCGGGGCTGCAGCGGTGGCTGGAGGTGGGCAGCCGGCATCCCGGGCGCTCACACTCCCTGCTCTGACGATTGCTTTGCAGGTTAAAGAGTCCCTGGCGGCCTCTCCAGTCTTCAAAGAGGGTGAGCGACTCGTCCGCTTGGAACCGTGCTAGGACCCAGGCGTCCTGCCTCCCTGCCCCTGCTCTGACCACCAGCCCGTGGGCCGTGGTGCGGGCGGCAGCCTCTGCCGGGTGCTGTGTCGTGAGGGCAGGGCAGGCCAGCCCAGGCGGGGAGGGTATTACAAACGGGGGCGCGTGTCCATCGCTGCGTTGGCTCAGGGGAGGAAGGCTTTCAGGCTGCCAAGCCCTGTGAGCGAGGCCAGCTTGGGGACACTGGTTCGAATCCTGCTCTGGACACGAATGATCGTTTGTGACCTGTGCGAATTGAGTTTGGGGGGGTCTCAGTCTGGTCCCCACACTGCGTGAACCGTCTCGCAGCTGTGTGTGACTGGGGTCCACTGGGGCAGCTGCAGCAGGGAGATCGAGGAGGCTGCCCCTCGTAACGGCAGCGCCGGTAGGGTGCTGAAAGGCCGGGTGTGATGGAGAGCTGCCTTGGGAAGCGTGAAAACCATGGCTGGCCCCAGTTCTGGTGCCACACGCCGCTCCTCCGGCCCAGCCCTGCTGCCCGGGCCTGGCCAGTCGCTGTGCCTGTGTGAAGGGGGGGGTGCTGATCTCAGCTCCCCAGAGGCAGAGGCTGCCGCCCATGCAGAGGGGCACCCCTTGTCCATTTTCCCACGGGGGATCAGGTCCCTGGAGCAGGGGGTGCCGTGCCTGGCTCCAGCTGGGCGTCTCTGGCTTTGGGCATTGCAGGCAGACAAGGAATGGGAGGGGGCCCTGCATTTGCTGACGCCTCTCATGGGCTTCTCAGTGCCAGGCCCCTGCGAGCCGGAGGATCTCCTGGATGGAGTGATCTTCGGAGCGAAGTATCTGGGCTCCACGCAGCTGGTCTCCGAGAGGAACCCCCCCACCAGTGTCCGCATGGCACAGGCCCAGGAGGCCATGGACCGGATAAAGGTGGGTGAGGGTGCCGGGTGAGGGGGGCGGGCGCCTATCCATGCGAGCCGGTCCCATCGGTGCGGTGCTGCAGCCTGCGTCTTTTTGGTAGCATCCAGCCCCATGGGCAGAGGTTGCTGAGATGAGCCCGTGGGCGGCACTGGTTGATTTTCACCCACTTGCAGCCAAAGCCCAGCTGGCTGGGGCTCCCCAGCCAGGGCGCCCCCATCGATGCGGCCGCGGGGGGAGTCCTCTCCCATGCAGAGAGCACAGCATGCAGCCGCCCCTGCTCTCTGCCCTGGGCCCGTGTTGCAGGCAGGCGCTGGGGCAAACGGGGCTGGCCTGGTGTGGCAGTTCCTAGAAGCAGAGGTGATAGCGAGTCGAGGCGCGTGCAGGCCCCGAGAGCTCGATCCTCGTCCGTTCCCTCGGCTGCTCTGGACTGGGTGCAGCGGGTGCCTGTGTTCGCATCATGTTCTCACCCACCCGCCATTGCCGTCAGCAGCTGGGCTGTGACTAGGGGGTGAAAAAAGTGGGTTCCCCCTGCCGCCCAGGCCGCACTCCAGAAGAGGATGCTGCTGACTTCCCCTGCGTTTGTAGCTCTGTTTATGCTCAGCCCTGAAGGCTGCCCAGAGTGGGCGTGCAGAGCAGTGAAAGCCGCTCAGTCCTGGGTCCGTCTGCAGCTGGGCGCAGCTGGAAGTCGCGAGGCTGGGGGGCTTGGTGGGGAAAGGAGGCTTGAACAGGGTTCCAGAGGTGGGATGCAGAGAAGTGAGAGGGAGGAAGCAGTGATCAAAACATAGGCCACGGAATCAGGAAACCTGAGTCCAGTCCCCCCCTTCCGCTGGGTAACACTAGGCAAAGCCTGCCTCAGTTTCCCCACCTGTAAAAAGAGGCTGATCCATTCCTCACTGTGCAGGCTGTCTGTAAAGTCCTCACTGTGGGGCGCTCTGGGCAGGAATTGTTCAGAGACGAGGTAGAGGGAGGCAGGGCAAACCCAATCCGTTGCGTTAGCTGCTGCTAGCAGCTCCAGCGCCGGCACTCCAATGGGCTGTGAATTCTACTAACCCACCCATCCCCTCCCCAAACTCCTCAGACTGTGTGTTCATGGAGACCCATTGCTCCTTGAGGGGAAACCGAGGCACAGAGGGGGTGGTGACTCACCCCTGGTCACACAGAGGATCAAGGTAGAGCCAGGAATAGAATCCAGGAGTCCAAGACACTTGTTTGGACCCTCTGCCCTGGGGCAACTAGCGACCACTCACACAGGTGCTTTGCCCTCCCTGTGCTGCAGGCGCCGGACGGAGAATCCCAGCCCATGACTGAGGTGGATCTGTTTGTCTCCACCCAGAGGATCAAAGTCCTGACTGCTGACTCGCAGGTGTGTAGGAACTGGGCCATCATTACAGAGGGTGGGTCACCTCTGCTAGGAGCACCGGGCTTGTTCCTGTCAGAATTCTGCCCCCCATGGGGACGTCCCCTTTTCTGCACCCTGCTCCCGCCAAGTCAGATCAGGGCGCTTGGCCCGTGCAGGAAACGGGCCTAAGGCTGGGTGTGGATCCGTGCCAGTGACACTGAAATGTCATTGTACGTGGGGCAGGCATCCTTGGGTTGTGACCCTACCCAGAGAAAGGGGCCTTTCCTCCTGGAGGATCCCACAGATGGGGTCAGTGGGACTCACACAGCCACTGCCAAAATGCAGCCACTTCTGGGGTGGACCCAGCAGCAGTTAAAAGTTTACATGTCAAGGGAAAACCAATTGTCTTTGTGCATCCCTTAGGCCTGCTCTAGGTTCAGAGTTGCACTGGTGCAGAGCCCTGTGCTTATGCTAATAATTTAATCTAAACCTGGTTTATGTTGATTGATTAAAGAGCTAAATTACATCAACGTAAGACAGGTGTAAATCTCATCCCGAGTGTGTCTCTTGGCTGCATCGCGAGCTGCAGCAGTTTAACAGGATGAGTAGAGGACGCTGATCAGGATTCGTTTTCTCCGTTCTAGCCCTTGGGCATATGCAGTGAAATCTTGTCTCTGCTGGCCTTACTGGAGGTCTCCTTGCAGCATCCAGAGGAGTGGGTTGGGAGCTCCTGACTGAAGGAGTGTCCAACCTTTAACTCCGATGGGTTTTCTCCCTGTTGTTTGTCTGGCATTTGTGTGCAATAACCACCAATGCCACAGCGTTTTCAACAGTCCGCATAAGAACCCTTCCCTCCTCTTAACTACTCAGCTCCCCTTTGGAGCCTGTGTGCCCATAATCCTGCTAGAAGTCCAGCTGTCCACGGAGACCAGCAGGGTAGGTGAACCCTGAATTTCTTGTTTCCTCCTCACCGCCCAGGAGGCCATGATGGACCATCCGCTCCAGACCATCTCGTACATTGCGGACATTGGGAACATCATTGTGCTGATGGCACGCAGGAAGCTGCCCCGGCGGGCAGACGCCTCGGGGGAGAAGCGACTTTACAAGATGATCTGCCACGTCTTCCATTCTGCTGACGTGAGTCTGGCCCCCGTGGGGCGGGACAGGAGGCAGGGCCTGGGGCGGAGCTTCAAGCCTGGAATGCCGGATTCCAATCCTACCTGAGGCCCAGTAGACATCACGAGCTGGGGGTTCTCAACTTGGCCTCCGGGAGGTGCTGTTCCTTGAGGCATTTCAGCAGCACCTCTCCCTACCACGGTGCCGGGCCTTGTACCTGTGCGTGGGGGCTGGGGAAGCTCATTCACCCCCATCTCCAACCATGCGGGGTCCCAGACGGGCTCAGGTCCAGCTCGGAGACAGTAAAGATTGCCACTTCGGAGTGTGGGGGGGTCCTCTCTAGGCTGGGCCTGGTGGGAGGGGGGGGGCGGGTAGAGGCGTGGGGGTGTCTGTGCTGTAGAGAGGGCCCTGGCCAGGTGGAGGGTCTCTGTGCCAGCCAGGGGAGGGGGAGACGGAGGGGAGAGGCAGGGGGTATTTGTGCCATAGAGGGGGCTGGAGGTGTCTGTGTCTCTCCCACCCCTCCCCCAAATACGTCCCAGGTTCTCTGCAGCTCCAGTAGCCCCTGGACAGGTCGACGGGCTGGCAGAGGCTTGGCTTTGGTCGCCTGGCGCTGCCAAGGCTCTTAGGCGGTAGGTGTGAGGGAGCCCTGTCCTTGGTGCCGGCCCCACAGGCTCTCAGGGCCTGGCACCCACCTGCCCGGGTAACCTCAGGGCACCTCCTCCTGCAGGCTCAGCTGCTTGCCCGGGCCATCGGGCAGGCCTTCAGCGTGGCTTACCAGCAGTTCTTGCAGGCCAGCGGCATCGACCCCAGCCAGCGCAGCAGCACCCCGGAGAGCCAGGAGCTGCACAACGGGGACCTGGCCCACTTCTCCAAGCAGGAGAACTGCAAGGATGTAAGACAGTGGTGCTCAACCTTTCTAATGGCGTGACCCCGCAATACAGTTCCTCATATTGCGGTGACCCCAAACCAAAAAATAATTTTGGTGGCTACTTCAGAACTGTAATTTTGCTGCAGTTATGATTCGGACATAAGACTACATCTTATAGTGGTCTCTTATAGTATAAGACCGATGTAGTTCACACTGTGTAAATGTAAGCTGCTTTGTGTACTGTATAATGATTACACACAAAGCACCTTACACTTACACAGTATTGTGTGTATGGTGTGTGTACTGTTTTTACATTATTAACCTTTTTTACACCAGCAGGCTGTCTCGCAGGCTCTCTTGGCTCTCCGCCTCCTAGGCTTCTGTCCTCCGGCGCTTGCTGCGTCCGCCCACTGATGACGTCAGCAAGCGCCGCACACACGTAATGCGCTGCTATGGACTGTGGAGCGTTCCCCCCGCTTCCCCCGCCCCTTAGGCCCCGGACGGATGATGCAATCACGTCTGCGCATGCGCGCAGGCATTCAGTTTGGAACGCGCATCCATAACGGTGTGCGTTCCAGCTGAATAGCGCTGCTACAGATGGTAGCGCGACTTCTCAGCGGCTAAAGCCATCGGAAATATGTATTTTCCGATGGCTTTAGGCGACCCCTGTGTTTTGGTCGTTCGACCCCCGCCGGGGTCGCGACCCACAGGTTGAGAACCGCTGATGTAAGAGCTGCCGGCGGGGATGGGGTGGGCCGGGTTCCCTTGCACCGAGCACCTCCTGCTGGCGCCTGCGGCAGCCCCCTGTGCTGCGAACGGCCAGCGCTGTGTTCGGGGAGCCGGGCCTGGGGGGCTCCCTTTGGCCAGCGCCCCCGTCCCGCTCCCTGCAACTTCTCCTGTAGGGCAGGGCTGGGGACCGGCGTCGCTGTGGTTCCCCCTCACCCCCAGTGCCAGTGCCCATCTGCTGCCTGGGTCCGGGGGAGCCGCGAGCCATCTCGTCCTCTTGGTGCCTGCTGCAGCCCGAGCTTCCGGCCACATGGGCCATTCTCGCCGGCCTGCTAGCCCCGAGGTTTCCCAGGGGCCCGCTCGGCTGACCGGGCCCCATGCGCTGCCCTGCCCGCAGGTCTGCATCCGCAAACTGAAGGGGGAGATCCTGGGCGTCGCCATGGTGGAGTCGGGCTGGGGCTCCATCCTGCCCACCGTGGTCATCGCCAACCTCATGCACGGGGGCCCCGCGGAGAAGTGCGGGGAGCTGAGCATCGGGGACCGGCTCATGTCTGTCAACGGGACCAGCTTGGTGGGGCTGCCCCTCAGCATGTGCCAGAGCATCATCCGGGTGAGGCGGGGATGGGGAGCTGGGGCATGCTGGGAGGGGGGCAGTGGGGTGGGGGCAGTGGGAGGGACCCGTGCCCGGTCTGGTCTCCTCAGTCAGCGATAGCAGCCCCCTTTCCAGCAGAGGCACTCAGCTCTTTGCGCTCAGCGTCGAGGGAGCCAAGGGGCAGGCGGGGTCCAGGAGCACCCACGGGCAGGGCTTCCTCTGCGTGCAGCGTGACCCTCCAGACTAACCCGGCCAGCAGGGAACCCAGGAGTCCTGGCTCCCAGTGTCCTGCGGGAGGAGTGACTCCCAGGTGTGACGCCGGGGGAGGGGAAGCGCTGCAAGGATCAGCCCCAGGCTCCGGTGTTAGGGGCAGGGATCCCTGCGCAGAGAATGGGCGAGCCCAGCGCTGCCCCAGTGTGGAGAGCACACCTGTGCTGGGGCCCGGGTGCAGGAAGGAGAGGGCAGCATGGCCTAGATTTTAGAGCAGAGCAAGGTGGACTCAGAGTCCTGGGTTCTTTTCCTTGACCGTCAGTGTGACTGGACAAAACTGTGCCTCAGTTTCCCCACCTGTCAAAGGGGTGTGGTAATTGGCCCCCTGCGTAAAGCGTGTTCAATTCTGCCCTCCCTCCCCCCTTCGCAGCCCCAGGTGGTGTTGTGGGCCCCGTGGGTGTAAAGCTGCCCCTGTCTCCCTTTGCGGCCGGACTGATGCTGACGGCTCCAGTCGGGGCCCTGCCCCCCGCTGCGCTAACGAGCCTCCCCCTCCCCCGGCAGGACCTGAAACCGCAGACCGAGGTGACGCTGAACATTGTGCACTGCCCGCCCGTCACCACAGCGATCATCCGCCGGCCCGACTCCAAGTACCCGCTAGGCTTCTGCGTGGAGGACGGCGTTGTGAGTAGGGGGCACCGGAGGGGCAGGGCCTGGGCGTAGCGGGAGGGCCGGGGCCATCTGGCTGAGACCTCAGACCTTTCTGCTCCAGGCTCACCAGCCTGCTCCGCTTCAGCGGAGGGAGACGCTCCCGCCCCCGAGGCGCGCCAGGGCCTGTGGTCCCAGTGCCGGGAGAGCCAGGGAATCTCTGCTCCCAGCGGGCAGCGATGGGGTTGGTTCAGTGCAGGTGGCGGGAGTGGGGGGCGAGCAGTGAGGCCTGGGCGCTTTGCCCCACTGCGCCACACCCAGCAGAGTCTCCCTTCGCCCGTCCCCCACGGAAGCTGCCAGGATGACCTCCCCGTGCCAGGACCCTGGTGCCCAGCTCCTCTCATCGCTCTGCCCCAGCTCCATAACTGCTGCCTCCAGGGGCCAATCCTGCGTGGGGCTGAGCGCCAGCTCCCCCGCAGCGACGGATGCTGAGCGTGCGGGCTGGACCCGGGTGCAGGGGACCCTGGCGCTGAGCAGACAGGAGGGGCGCTGGGGCGGGTGCGACCAGGCGGGCGAGGGGGGGGGAGATTTGCTCTGCTTGCTGAGGCAGCGCTGGGTGGGGCACGGGGAGGAGGCAGGGGCTGAGCGGCTCTCCCCCCCCCTTTGCCGCCGTTCAGATCTGCAGCCTGATCCGAGGGGGCATCGCGGAGCGAGGCGGCGTCCGCGTGGGTCACCGCATCATCGAGATCAACGGGCAGAGCGTGGTGGCCACGCCGCACGAGAAGATCATCCAGATCCTCACGCAAGCCGTCAGCGAGGTGAGCGGCCGGGCCGAGGCCAGGGAGCCCAACGGGGCCGCGCAGGCCCCCTGCCCTGTGGGGGGCACAGCCCTGAGCCCCCTGCCCTGTGGGGGGGAGCAGGGCTGACGTGGGCCTGACTCAGCCCCTGAACTTTGTCCCATTTCTTTTGGGGAGGGGGGGCTGACGTGGGACTGCCTCTCGGTGCCCCCCGGTTCCTGGCCCCAGTCCTGCTCTGCATGCAGCGCCTGCTGCTGGGGAGGGATCCCTGGTGCTGCTCAGCAGCATGACGCCTCTCGGGCCTGCTGCGCTGCAGGGGATGGACGCCAGGAGCGAAGCCTTCCCCCCCCAGCCCCACTGCCGCTTTCTTAGGGAGGGACCAGCTCCCGCTTCCCCCCGCGGGTCGGCGCAGCTGCCTGGGGAGCTGCAGCTGCTGTAGGAAGTGGCTCGGGATTCCCCATCCCTCCAGGCGGTGCCAAGCCGGTCTCCGAGGAGAGGGCTCACTCTCCAGTGCTACCCGCTAAAGGGGGCTGCAGGAGGGTCCGTTGAGATCCGTTGCCTAGTGGCCACATGATGGCTATTTACCCCAGACCGTCCCTGACCCCAGGGCAGCGGGCAGCTCGGGACCCACCAGCGAAGAGGGTTAACCTGGATTCATGCTGGGAGCCGCAGCCCGCCGGCCTGGGTGCATGCAGGATTCTACTGAGAACCTTTGGTCTTTTCTATCAGGCCCACGAGTTCGCCCCTTGGCCTGGGCAAGAAACTCCACGTGCTGCCCTAACCTGCCTTATGCAAGGGTAGCTGTGCCCGGTGAAAACCAGCAGCTCAGCTCCACCCCAGAGGTGGCTGCATTTCAGCAGAGGGAGAAATAACTCCTGCATCTGCAGCCAGTACCTAGACACACAACGCGCTCTCGTGGCTCTCGCATGGGAAGGCCAGATCCAGGCGTTAGCAGGAAAGCGTTTTCCTGGGTCCTCTCCGGGGCAGGTGCTGGGGAGCTGAGCAGGGCCCCTGTGCCCACGTGGCAGTGTCGGACTGGCCTTCTCCCAGCTGATTCGTTCTCTCCTAGGTCCACATCAAGACCATGCCGGCCTCCACCTACCGGCTACTGACTGGCCAGGAGCAGCCCACCTTCCTCTGAAGGAGGGAGTTTGCATTTAAACGCCCGGCTGTCAGTCTGCCCCGCACCAGCTGCTGTGGGACTCCGGCCGGCGGGAGCTTCCCACGAGGCCAGAGCTGGGTAGGAAAGGATGAGCTGCACCTCCCGTTCCCTCGGGACCTGCCCAGCCTCATTAGCCTCTCTCCTGTTGGGGGCCCAGATCCTGCCCCTTCTTGTTTCACACAGGGACACACATGGGCCTTTTCTGGAGGTGCGTTGCCTGGCCTCACCACACGAGGGGGCTTAGCACCCGCCTTCGCTGTGTTTCACACTCAGACAGGGACCCACATTCCTTGGTCTCCGCGCTCAGCCCTTCCGCTCTCCAGTCGCCTGCGCCGCACAAGGGAGATCCTGTGCCCCACAGGCCCTGGAGAACGCAAGCTGCTTCCCTTGCTCCGCTGGCCCTGTGCCCGTGGCTGGCTGGGTCTGATCCAACGTGGACGTGCTCCCTGGGCCCAGGACCTGGAGTCGCCCTGCCCGCGCTGTTGGGTGCGGGGATCTCGTGCTCGGCGCGTCGAGCTGGAGCCGTACCAGGGCAGCGGCCGTCCCGGAACAGGTGCGCTCACGGCCTTATTCTGCAGTGCCTCTGGCGGCCTCGCTGTACCTGGCAGCCCAACTCTCGCGTGGGCAGAGATGGAGGGTTGGCTTGGCCAGGGCCAGGCCCCGTGTCTCTCCTCGCTGCCTGCAGTGGGAGATCCCGGCTGAGGCGCTGAGTCTGCCGTACGAGCGGCCGTGCCTCTGACGGGCGGGGGGAGCCAGCTGGCCCGCGTGCTGGCCTAGCCACGGCTGCCCCCTTCCTCTAGTCCTGTCGGCCTCAGGGGGCCCCTCGAACTGCTGCCGACACTCGGTGCCTCCCAGTCCAGGCTGGCGGGAGGAGGCTGTGCAGAGGAACAAGGCCCCTCTCGGACCTGCTGTGATGTGAGGGGAAACTGCCTCTGCTTTCCAGTTCTGCCTTGTTAATGCCACTTGTCTCTCCCACGCCCCAGCCCTGGGCACTGGGGCGGGACCTGCAGACCCTGAGACGGGAGCTGGATTCGTGTTTGCAAACCAGCCTCTGCTGCCTTCAAAGCCCAGGGGGGAGCCTCTGCCCAACGGTAAAGGGAGGCTGCAGGAGCAACTTAGGCCCATCTCAGAGCAGGCTCAACGCCAGGGCCTGGCTAGAGCCCCCACCTCACCTCCGGGCGTGGGGGAATGGTTGGTGGGAGCACAGAAAGGGGCCCCTTGTCCCGGGAAGGATCCCTCTGCCCTGGGCCAGCCGTTCCCGCAGACAGGGTTGCCCTGTCTGGGGCTGGCCCGCTTGCCCCCCAGTTAATCGCAGCGGTGGTCCCAGCCCAAGACAACATCTGGCCGAGAGAAGTGGGGCCAGTAACAGCTCTTCTCACCCCCCTGGTCTTTCCTGGATGGAGGTAAAGCACCAGGAGCTCCCTGGGGGCAGGGATTTTAACCTGGATCGGAGGCTGATGTAAGAATAAAGACTGTTTAAGCGACAGGTCTCGCACTGACTGCGTGAATTCAATGCCAGCACGCGGCCGTGGGAGGAGGATGCTGCGGGCATGAGGGATCTTGGGACCTGCTCCAGGGAGCACTGGCTGAGACCCCCACTGCCTGCAGGGGCAGTGCAGGGAAGAGCCCAGGGCAGCTGTTCAGTGTGTCCTGTCACCCATGCAGAGCTCGCCCTCACTCCAGCCTCGGGGGGAGGGAGGCCTTGGATCTCCCAGTTGGGGGGGTTTGGGGCCCTGTGGTCACCTGGCCTGGGTCCCAAAGAGGCCAGTAGCAGCCAGATGCCTGCAGGGGGTTGGCCCAGCCTAACACACTGTCTGTAACCTAGCCCCACCAGCTCCCACAGTCTCTGTGCATCACTCAAGCGGCTGTAAAACATGGGAACAGCTGCACCACGTTCGGCTCCCCAGGAGAAGGACCGGGATGCTATTCAGGAAGATCTGGACCACCTTGTA
>ML675700.1:2703653-2761065 GCA_007922155.1 Mesoclemmys tuberculata
CATATTGGTCCCTTCTGACCTATGAGTCTATGAGTCTATGAGATGCCAGTGGGAAGGAAGCGACAAGGCTGTTGGCTTGAGGCCTCCGCTGGGCTTCCTGGCCAAAGGGGCCTGTGCCCAGGGTGGCAAATGGCCCCCTGCGTGGAACCTAACCATGAGGCAGGGAGCCAGGTCGCTGGTGCTGCGGCTGGAGCCGGAGCTGGCTGCTGGCTGCACGGCTAACTCTAGGAGCCTTGCGAGAGAAGCTGGGGGCGTCTGGCTCAGGGACGGACGCTGGATTTAGTGAGCACAGCGGAGATGTGCCCACAGTCTCCACTCCCTTCAGTTCCCATGCTGGGGCAGTTCAGCGGCTGGGTGCAGGGAGGCTGCTTGTCTCGTCTGCGGAGCATGCTCAGCCTTGGTTCCTGCTGCCCTGCATTTCATTGCCCTGGGCCACGTCCACCCCCTCCTCCCACCCTGCCTCCTCGCCCCGTCTGGGGAACACAGACAGCAGGGGTTAGTGAAAAGGGTTCCTTTATTACAAAGGCAGGGCCGTATGAGGCTATTTACAGGGCTGCTCCGGTGCCCGTTGAATCAGCCTGAGCAGTGCGGCCCTTCCCCGGGACGTTGTCGGGGCCGCGTCACCGCAGGCAGCTTCAACGGAGGAGAGTTGGGCTCCGGCGCCAGGGACGGGGAGGAGAGTTAAAATCCACGCGGTGTTCAGGGGCGGGGGGCCAGGAGAACAGCTGGGGCCGGCTGCAGGCCCAGGAGACCAGCTCAGGCTGGCAGCACGCTGCCCTGCGCCTGGTGTGCAGGAAGAGACCAGGCTGGGTCGGGGTGGAGGCAGGAGGGAGCCGAGCTGAGCCGATGCAGGTCGAGAAGGGAGGAGGGGTCCCTTTGCTGGCCCAGGGCTGGAAGGTGATGATGCGGCACGGCGGGCGCTTTCCAGAAGGCAGCTCGGCGGCGCAGAGCGACAAGTCCCGGACGCCGTTGTGGCTACAGGTCTGTAGCCGGGCCCCAGTCGTAGCCTTCATCCTCGTCGGAGTCGTAGGCCCTGGCCTGGGTGAACTTCTTCCTCAGGGCGCTGTGTTCGTACTCCCTGCGGGGCAGCGGGAGGCCGCGTCAGGCCGGCCCGGGGCACAGGGCCGCCAGCCGCAGAACCCCCCGCCCGCCCCACGCAGGCCAGGGGAGGGGGTCTCGCCAGCCCCCCGTTCGCCCTGCACTGCCTCCGCCTGCCCTCCCGGTGCCTTGCGGGAGCAGCCTCGTGAGGACAATCTGCAGAGCCAGGCACCGCTGCCCCGGGGCGGGGCGTCCCCCTCAGAACCGGGGCAGGAGGATCCCGCCCCCCCAGCCAGCCCTCCCCACTTCCCAGGGCAGCTGGGCGCTGGCTGAGCCCGACTGCAGGGTCAGACAGGCATAAGCATCTCACGGCCCTGCCCAGGCCTCCAGCTGCCAGGGGCCCTGCCGTGGGCGAGGGCTCCCCAGCTGACCTGCTCCGGGCTGACGCTCAAGCCAGAGAGGCCTGGCATGCAGCCGGGCTGAGGGTGTAAGATCAGGGTGACTGATGGGCCAAAATTGGCCTTGGACTAAATGCCAGACAGTCCCCGGAGCGCGTGGGGAGACCACAGAGCGGCTGCGTGGGGCGGGGGCCAGGAGCTGAACGGTGAAAGGAGTCCAGGGACTTCCATTAACCCCTTGCCAGCTGGATTTGCCCCGGCCCCAGCCCCACCGCCTGGCAGAAAGGATGCTCTGCACAGGTGATTCCTCACATTGACAGTCACCCACCCCCTCCCTGCCGCACCCGACCGCTGCTGGCTCCGGGGAGGCGCTGCTGGTACCTGATGCTGTTGTAAGCCTGTCTCCGCTGGCCCTGGGGCTGCTGGTCTCCAGCCTGTTGGAAAGGGCAACGTAGCCGTTAGAGGCTGCAGCGCCGCGTGCTCCTGACGGGGTCGTTGCAGGCCCCGTCACTGCCCTGGGAGGGGCTCCGCTGGCAGAGGGGGAGAGGAGAGGCACCCCGGCCAGGCGGTCCTGCTGCCTGCCCCTGGGAGAGTGCCCGTCTGCCCTGGCATAGGCCTCTCAGGGACAAAGCTGGGCCAGGCTCCCCTGCCCCCCAACCCTGGGCTCTGAAGAGGAGGTCGCTGCCGAGGCTGGCTCCAATGGCGGTGCCCTTCTGATGGGGTTAGCGACACGCTCCGCAACCACGGCTGAGAGCCCTGGCCCCTTTCCCAAAAGCCACCAGCCAGGGCAGGGTCTGAGCCAGCTCGCTCCGACCCCGGAGCTGCCGGGACCCTGCCCACACGGCCCTGCTTACCTGCGGGGGGGCGGGGGCCAGAGACACTGCCACGTGCTCGCTCAGGGGCTGGGGCTCGACCGGATCCACCGGCTCCGAGGAGCGGGCCAGGGCTGGCTGGTCATAGGTGTCCTCCGGCTCGTTGTCCGTGTAGGCCCCCCCCTCGCCATCCGTCTCCTCGTAGTCGCTGTTGGCACGGCTGTCGCAGGTGAGGTCCCCCATGCTGGCCGCGTGCTGCTGGCTCAGCAGATCCAGGCTCTCCTCCGGGGAGACGTCCACCTGCATGGAGAGGAGACGGGGTCACCCGGCAACAGGCCCAACGGGGCGCCGCTGTGAGCAGCCGGGAGGGGCACCTACGGAGCCAGGGGCTGGCGTCTCCCTCGCAGGTGGCACACTGGTCTGTCTCCCCCTGGCCCTGTATCTCAGCTGCCTGGCAGCGAAGCAGGGGGTTAGGGGAATCCTCAGTGTGGTTATAAGGCTTTACCACCCCAACCCCTCTAGTGCCCAGGCAGCTGCCCGCCAGGCAGAATCCAATTCCAGCTCCCTGGGGTGGCGGGACGGCAGTTCTACGGGCCAGCGGGCACCGGGCCATGCTGCTCGCTGCTGTCTCAGCTCAGGGGCTGCCACGTTTCGGTCCCCGCGGTCGGGGCAGGCAGGAGGGATCTGGCTGTCTGACAAATGCAGGCAGTGTACCTGCTCCTCCGCCGTCCAGATGGGCCGGGCCTGCTGGGTCCGGATGATCTCCTGGAGGCTCTGGTACCAGGAGTTGGTGCTCCCGACGAGGCTGATGGTGGCCGTGAAGAGGTAGCTGTAGTTCTTCTTCATCTTGAGCGCCTGCGCGTAGAGGCGCCGGGAGCTCTTCTTGGAGTCGGGGGCGAGCCACTGGCGCATGGCCTTGATGCCCTGCCGGCTGTCGGGCTCGCAGAACACCACCACCGGGTAGTACTGCACGTAGTTGAGCCGCTCCACCGCTGCAGGCGTGATATCCAGCAGTGCGTGCTTGTCCTGCGGGGCGGGAGAGGGTGGGTGGGACGCCGGGCGAGGAATCGGAGTGGGCGGGGAAATCTACGATGTGGTGCCTCTCCCCACCGCCGGGATACCGGCCAGGAGGGGCAGATTCATCCAGTGCCGTGAGTGCTGACGGAGCTGCAGGAACATGGCTCTTGGGGGGATCCCCACTGGCTGGCCGCTCCCGCCCCCATTCCCAGAGCAGCAGGCAGACACGGCCGGCCCTGCTGGGGCAGGAGCAGCGCTGAAAGTGGGTGACATACAGGAGCCAGGGGACTGGGGCTTCGTCCTAGCTCTGCTGCTCACTTAGGCAACACCCGGCCTCCTCCCCGTGGAGTGGGGTAACGTACATTTCCCAGGTGGGCAGAGCATCCCCGCAATCCCTGGCCCTGAGTCTCACCTTCTCAGCGATCTGTCGCACCGAGTCCAATTTGATGACCTTGGACGACCCCCCGTCGCGGGCCACCGTCTCTGGGGAAGAAGCACAAACACGGCCCGGGAGAAGGTGAGCGGGTCTCCAAGCCAGACCCACTGATGGTGCCCGAGTGTCTCTGGCCCAGCCGTGCCACCGCCACTCCCAGGAGATCGTCCCAGGCCAGCTGGCTGGGGTGGTGGGAAATGGCCTGGCCTGTCACCATAACGGACTGGCACAGGGGCAGAGGAGGGTGCAGGGACCGGGGGCAGAGAGAAGCCTCCTGACCTGTCTAGCTCAGGAGGAGGAGTGGGCAGATGGTGTTGCAAAACAGCTGGCACATCGGGGGGGGGGGTGGAAATGACAGGCAGACGGACAGACAGACAATGCACATGGAAATCTGGAGGCCCAGGATAAGGAAGCAACTGGGATCAGGGCCACCACCCACACTGAATGTCCCAGGCCAGAGCCCGCTCCCGGCTGCACTTACGGGCGATTTCAAACTGGCTGGGCAGCTCTGCGCTCAGCTTCTCCATGGCGATGTCAGAAATGGGCCCCAGGATCACGACCGGCCGCTTGAAGCTGGCTGCGGGGAGAGGAGAGGAGATGCTCAACCAGCCGGGGCGGGGAACGCACTGTCCGGTCCCATTGCCGCCACTGAAACACTGCGAGCCCCCCTCCACTGTGCTTCTGTAGCACGGTGGGGACATGCCCCCTGCCTCCTGGGCTGAGATGCTGAGCTGGGTGTAGATGGGCCCAGGAGAAAGTGGCAACTGCCCGAGGGCTCTGCTGCGTCCAGTCCCTCACCCTTAGCCACTGCGGGAGCGTCCTGGCCAGCCTGCTAGGCCAGGGACATGGCCCGGCCCGCTCCCCACCACCGCCTGCGTGGAGCTCACACCACTGCTGCTTCCACGGGATCCCTGCCAGGCTCCCGCCTCACAGCCAGAGCTGTCCCGTGGCAGGGGCGAGCGACCAGCCCTCGGGTCCCCAGGGCAGGGAGAGTCGGCGGTCGAGGCCGGCAGATCAGATTGGCTTTCCCGGCCTCCACGAGGGGTGTTTGGCCGCTGGCTGGCAGACACCGACCCCTCACGCCAGCAGAGCAGGCATGCCAAGCCGCTGCCCATGCACAACAGGGAGTGCAGGGCTCCCCGCAGCACGGCCAGGCCCACAGCAGCCATTCCTGCACCCACGTGGCTGGAGTCACCTCCCAGCAATCCGGGCTCTGACGCATGAGCTATGGGGCAGGGCCTCCTGCCAGTGAGCCCGGGGCTCCAGCCCACTTGTGCTAAAGGAGCAGGGCTCACTGTGCCCGTACAAGAGGGCACAACACCCCCTCATCCCCCGGGCTGTACAGGCCCCAGGCACAGCCAGAGACGGGGGCCTCAATAGTCACATTCCCTAGGAATCGCCACCTCCCCCCAGCACTGCTTCTCTGGGGCAGCCCAGGGCAGGCGGCTGGGCCCACCTTCCCTCAGCACCACCCTCTCGTAGGGGGGGTAACGGCCCTGCTTGGTGAGAGCGGACAGGTCCTCGCGGCTCTTCCGTAGGTTCTTCTTGGCCCCCCGCAGGCCCCGCAGCTTCCAGAACTCGGCCCGGGGCCCGGAGGGGTTGGCGGTGGCGGTGGCCTTCAGGACGGACTCCAAGCTGGCGATCTGCTCAGCCCTGCGCCGAAGGGGAAGGCAGCGTCAGCAACCAGAGCCCCAAAGCATCTCAGGGTGCCCCCGAACCTCTCGCCTCCCCCTCCCCGCTCCAGGACGGTCAAGCCACCCCACGCTCCGGCACCGGCATGCGCTTCCAGTACCGTGACTCAGGGCCCCCGGGCCCCCTCTAGGAGCCGATACCAACTCACTCATCCCTCAGTGCCTCCCTGTGCCAGTGAGCAACACACTGTGCGAGGCTCAGTATCCTCACACAGACCGGCCAGGAGCCGTGTGCCATGGGCAGACATGTTCTAAGCGGCAAAGCCCCACGCGGTGAGAACCAGGGCTCATTTCCTTGCAGGGCACATGAGCTGGGTCACTGGCATGACCAGCTTCCACTGCCCTTCCTGAGTAATGGCCCAGACAACGATAAGGGGCAAGCCCTGCCCTCTCGAACCCCGCGGGCGTAGGAGGAGGACGCTGTGCATCGGGGTGCCCTGCAAACAGCCACCACTGCCTCCCAGGAAGAAACTGTTGTGCCCATTTCACAGACAGGCACACTGAGGCACAGAGCCGGCCCATGACTTGGCCTCAGGACACATGTTCTCCCTGTGGCAGGCAGAGGCCAGATTCCCAGGGTTACCACTGGGCTGTGCTTCCCCCCAGGAGGCTGTGCAGGGGGCAGAGCCCCCTTTCCCAGGAGCACGGGCCTCCCTCCATGGCCGGGCAGGAGGCCAGCCCAGGCGTGGAGCAGAGCAGCTCAGGAGAGCACACATGGGGCTGGTTGGACTCTCGGTCCCTGGCAGCCACCTGCCCAGACCCTGGCTTCAGGCGGAAAGCAGCTGCTGTGTCCCTGCCCGTGGGCAGGCTGCTGGATTGACGACTGCCTGCCGTGGGCGTCAAGCTCTCAGCTGGGCCCCGGGCCCCGATTACCCACTCTCAGGGCTCCCTCAATGAGCTGTTCGGCTGCAGGTGGCTGGGGGCGGGGGGGAGTTTATCACAATCCACCGTGAAGAATCCCCCCCCCCCCAGCTCCTTGCCCTTGGCTCAGCCCCCCCACCCGGAGACCTGTACCAAGGGCCCCGGCCTGCCCTACCTGCTGCTGTTGGGAATGATTCCCTTGTCCAGCTCCTGCAGGTCTCTCCCCATGCGCACAGCCAGCCAGCTGCCCAGCTTGCCTCGGTACATGGTGTCCAGAACGTGGAAGACCTCGCCCCGCGTGAAGCTCAGCCCGGAGGGGGCGTCTTTCTCGAAGTCGAAGTGTGTGCGGATGTGGAATGAGTCCCCCACGTTGGACTTCAGCATCTTCCTGTAGACTGGGCAAGGCCGAGACAGGGCCCGTCAGGGGTGAGGTGTGGGGAGGAGGGGGCGCATGGGGGGAATTGGCCAGCACACAGGGAGATGGAGGAGAGATGGGTCGGCCGCATTTGTGTCCAGGGGCTCCAAACCCCGCACAAACTGTGTGTAGGACTCATGTCACTCCCTGACAGCGGCTTCCTCTAGGGAGGAACGTGGCAGCTAATTTAACAGCATATAACAGAGGGAGTGGGGAGATTTCTTAAGAAGGGCATTTTCGGGGAGGGCCCCACATGCACTGTAGGGCCAGAGGTCCTGAGCGTTCCCCCTACAGGGTCCCACTTGCAGGGCAGAGTCCCTTAGGGACCCACACGAGATGCTGCTGTTCGGCAGGCAGTGCAGAAGGAGGGGTTCAGGCATGTCCCAGAGGAGACCTCATGGCTTCTCAGGCACAGCTGTGAACGTTTTGGGGCCATCCCGGGTCCAAAGGGCTCCAGAGGCAATAATGCACCTCCAGTCCAGATTGGCTCCGAGACCGGACGTCAAGGCCATGGCCCCCAGCAGGCTGAATGGAGAGGTCCCTCCAAGATGCTGACAGTGACAGTGGAGAAACAGGGTCTGCCTAGAGACAACGCAAGTCCCCAGTGGCTCCCGAGAGCCAGGAGCAATGAGCACACAACCCGGCAGGAAGGAAGAGGAACCCCTGGGAATGGGAGCTCAGCGTCCGGGAGATGGGCCAGGCCAGAGCAGTGGCGGGACGGACGCCCCCACTGGGAATGAATGTCGGGGGGCAGGAGCGTGCAGAATGGCAACCCCACCACAGCTCACGTGGGAGGCAAAAGCGATGGGCTGGAGGACGCAGGAGGCGGCTCTGGCTGGAAGCTGGGCCCTGGAAACATACAGGCCAGGCGGGGGAGCAGGGCCCCTTGGAGAGGTCTGGCACCAGCAGCCCAGTGTATAACCCTCGCCTGATTCAACCCGAGGCAACAGCGATTTGCCAGGGGGACGTGGCGGCTTCTGAGCACGGGCTTTCTTTGGGGCTCTGACGCGCACTAGGGGAGCGACGCCAGCCCTGGCCCAGGTTTCGAGGGGCTGTACTGGTGGAGGGCTGGGGTCAGTCCAACGGGAGACGCGCCTGCGCCCTTTCAGCACAGGCTGCGACTGCAGCCGGGATCCTGGGCACCGTGGGAGCCAGAGTCCCGGGAAATCCCGGGCTGGTCTCGTCTTTTGCCCGACTGCCCAGGGAAAAGAGGAGGAGACGCACATGGAGAGAACATGGGCTCCCACGGGACAGACTGCAGTGCACCTCCAAGGCTCCGCAGCTCAGCCCCAGGCCAGGAGCGTAACACACGAGCCCCTGCGGACGCTGCAGCCACACGCCGCAGGCCTGTCGATCACTTACTGTCCTGCTTGCCCTGGGTCAGCAGGACAACCTCCTCGCCTGGCGGCAGAGACAGCAGATACTGCACGGCCTCTTCTCGGGTCAGGCTCTGGAAGCTGGCTTCGTTCACCTGCCAGAGAGGAGTGGGGCTTAGCGCTGGCCTCCTCCACCGCTCCTGGGCCGGGAACAGCAAGGGCCCACACAGGGAGGGCAGACGAGGCCGTGGTGATGGCGGGAACAGCCTGTACATGCCAGGCTAGTGCAGGTCGGGTGGCTGGAGCCAGGGCTCCTGGGTGCCATTCCCAGCTCTGGGACCTTGGCCAAGATCTCGGGGCTTACGTTGCCATCAGTCACACTAACCGCACTAGGCAGTTCAGAGACCTAATGAGGGATGGGCCTCGAGATCCTCAGCTGGAAGGTGCCAGAGAGAGATGGTGGAGCCAATGCAGTCTGCGTCTATCGCCTATGGGTGACGTTCTGGGTCCCCCTCCAGGTCGACGCACAGAGGAACAGCCTTTACCCAGCCTCCGGGTCAAGGCTCCAGCACTCAAGCTGTAGCGGCTTGCGCTTGTGGCTCTGGGAGCTCCCCAGTTCAATCCCCGAGCTGCCAGCCGAGATGGCGGGTGTTGCACGTTAACACGGGGACATCTCCAGGAGGGCAGCGGGGCCCGGAGGCCTCGGGGAAGAGCACCGATGTGTGCAGGGTATTCCAGATGTGCATCAGGCAGCATGTTCACAATACAGGCCTGCCAGAGGGTGCCACAGCTCCTGGCAGAGCCCCCGGAGGTGCCCACAGCCAGGATAAATACGTACGTGGAGGGGGCAGGGCACAGCCCTGCGGGCTGGACCAGCGGTCGGGAGATCTCCCAGGATTAGCTCCCAGAAGGGGTGAGCAGGAGCGGGGAGCCCTGCAAGCTCACTCCTGGCACTCCCATGAAGGGGGATTTGCCACACGGGACAAGGCCCCTTAGCAGGGCTGCAGGGGGAGGGCAGGGGCTTGCGGGGCCAGAGCTCGTCACGGCACAGAACACAGCCAGGGCTTGAGACGTCCCAGCGCAGAGGGAGCTGAGCCAGGAACAACCTTGGGATTTTGGGCTCCCTGGTGCTTCCTGGTTTCGGGTGCTTCCACTGAAGCCAATAGGTGAAGTGGGGTCCCCCCACCAAGAACATTAAGAGCCCCCTGTGACACAGCCCCCCCTTTGCACAGGGAGGGTCAAAGACTCCTTTGTGCAGGTACCTGCAGAATCTGGTCTCCCTCTTTGATTCCCTGGCTGGCCGCAGGGCTCCCCTCTTGCACGCCTGCCACGAAGATGCCCACGTCATTGCCTCCAGCCAGCCGCAGCCCGATGCTCTTGGCCTTCACAAAGCTCACGATCTTGGCGTCGGGGCTGTACCTGCCATCGGGGAGAGCCGCAGGGTCAGTCCCGGGGAAGCAGCGTGAGTTTGGAGCAGCAGGGGTGGGATCAAGGACACTTCACCCCCACGCCGGCCAGACTCTCCCTCAGCTCTTCCTACCTACCCCGCTCTGCTGCTGGCTCTGTTCTCCTGCTGCCCCGCAGCCTCACCCCTGCCAGGAGCCCGCCCTTCGGCTTCAGAGCTCTTCTGGACGCTTTGTCAGCCACTGCCGCCCAGCTCCTCCCCAGGCCAGGACTGCTCCTGCACTGCATCTGGGCAGGGAGCCGGTCTGTCCACACAGCAGCGTGCACCTCAGCTCCAGCCGCGCCTAGACCCTGCTCCCCTACCCGCGCGTGGCAGCAGCTTACCCATCCTCACTGGCCCTGGCTGCGGGGTGGCCATAGGAGACACCGTAGCCGCTTTCCTCTGCGGGCTCCTGGAGATCTGAGATGGGAGAAGGCAGGGTAAGGTGGAGCCACAGCCGGCTGGCTTCACACACCCTGGACATGTGAAAGGCTTGGGGACCACAGGGACATTGCTGGGGGAGTGGGGCTGGAAACGGGAAGATTTAGGGGCTTCTCCAGACCACGAGCCCGTTTACTGCCCGGGTGTGGCGTGTGGCAGTGCCCCGGAGAGGCTAACGCTCCAGACGGCTTCTGGAGACGGGGACGTCCACGTTGCAGGCAGCAGCAGGAGAGCCAAGGACGCTGCGGGGGGAAACGAGCACACGAGGCTGCTGCCCGTACCAGGGCCCTGCAGAGCCCAGCCGGGAGCTCGGCCGATGGCGGCTGCTCAGAGGCAGGATCACAGCCTGGCCTCGGGGACGGGAAGTTCGTGCTGGCGAATGGGCCGCACCCACGGCCTTGGAGGTGGGTGGCCTCGGCTTAGCCACACAGCAGCCAGGAAGGGTCCCCTGCCACTCCAGCTGCCACCCCACCCCAATGGATCTCCAGAGGGTGCACACCCCGGCAGGCTGGGCTCAGAGGAGGGAGGAGACCCAGCTGCCGGGACTCACCTGGGACTGGAGCATCACTCCCCTGTGGCATGGCCACCGGCTCCCTGCTGAGCTGTGGGCTCTCCCTGGAGCAAGAGAGAGGATGGGAAGTGAGCAGGCTGCAGCTGTTCCTCCGCTCGCGGGAGGGCCAAGGGGGCCCTGGGCCCATGCAGACAGCCCCGGCCAGCAGCTCCAAGAGCAGCAGCCCTCGCCCCTCGCACGGGAGAGACAGGCCAGAGGCCCGGGGACGTCCCAGAGCTCCTGCCCATTGGGCTGGCCGGCCGGAGGTGCTGCTGCAGTCCTGCCCCTGGAGCCACCTGTGCAGCACCGCGAGCGCACAGAGGTGCGAGGCGTGGCAGAGCGAGGGGCCTGGGGACGCTCAGTGCCGCTCCCCTGCCTCAGCCGGCCAGCAGAGCCGGAGGAGTGGGCTACAACCGGGCGGGCCAGGGCCCCTTTGCACACAGACCGGACCCCTCTCTGAGCAGCCACAGGCCAGCGGCCGGCTGGATCCGGCAGGGATCCCCTGCCTGCTCCTTCCACGTGCCATCACCTGCCTTGCTCTGCTCCCCGAGCCCATGCCAGGCACCACATGGCAGCCGCGCCAGCCCCTCTTCTCCACCAAGGAGCCCTGAGCAGAGGCACCGTCCCCACGGGCTGTCTTGGCAGTGGAGGGAACAGCGACTGCCAAGCCGTGTCGTCATTGCTGGGACGGGAAATGTCTCCCCACCCCCAGATGGGCCCGTGCTGCCGTTCTCTGGAGTAGCGCAGCCGGGGGGGCTGATGGCTACAGTAGGACCCAACTAACAGATCCCCAGGAGGTCCGCTCCGGCTGCTCCCGCGGGAGCGTGACTGTTACCCAGGAAACCGGGAGCTTGTCCTCGCTGAGGTGGGACGAGGTTGGGGGGGGGGGTCGAAGACTGGGAGGACGCCTTTAAATTAAACTCGAGGCACGACTCACAACCTCCCTCCATGGCTTGCTCTCAGGTGTCTGAAGGAAACACCACCAGCTTCTCGGGACGGGCCGTCTGCTGGGGAACACGGCAGGGGCAGAAGGGGAGTGGCCCCTCCATCTGGAGCAGCAGAGCAAGAGGCTGATGACTTGAAGGTGGGGGAAAGAGGAAGAGAAAAGCGGCTTACGACAGCGAGCTCGTCCTGGTGGCATCTGGCGCCGGCTGGGCGCTCTGTGCTGGGGGCGGGTGGGACACGTCGGAGCCAATGTCGGAGATGTCTAGAGCACAAAGGAGGGAATAAGCCAACAGAGTAGGTGCTAGCATGCAGTTCTGGGTGCTGCAGAGCCAAGCACCCAAGGCAGAGGTTCAATTCCCGCCTCAGCTCCATTGCAGTGGCAGGGCTGACCGGGCTTTGGGGACGGACTGGAGGACTCTTGCTGCCTGATGCAGTGAGACAAGGATGGCCGGGAATTACTCAGAGCCCATGGCCCTGCCTTTCGCTCCAGAACACCAGGAGCCTGCTACGTGCGGGCTAGTGTTCCCCCCCCTTAGACGCCCCGTGAGAAGGCTTGGTGCACCATGCTTTTCCCTCCAGCTCGCCCACCAGAGCAGCAGCTACTCAAGGAGCCTGTGTGGCACGAACACACCCTAGCCTGACTGGCCAAGGAGAAAGCCCACTGAACCTGTGTCGCTGGGGCCTCTGCCTGTATCAACGTCCTTTCGAAGAGGTTCCCAAAACAGTAAATACCCTGCAGAGTCCACGAACCCTTGCCTTGAGCCCATGACCTTCCGAGCGGCTGAGCTCCCTGGGAGTTAGGTCACCATGGATTCAGAAGGCAACTCGTGTGCCCCCCGGCCCAATACTAAGCACAGCTTCGCCAGCCCGCCCGGCCCCGGGGCAGCCACAGAGCACGCCTGTCCTCGCTGCCGGTGCCCGGTGGCTCCCCAGCCCTGGTGACTCCGCTCACCGTCCAGCCGCGAGCTGCCGCTGTCGCTGTCTGTCACTCGGGGGATGCTGACCAGGAACTGCCGGCTGTCCCGGAACACGAGCAGCTTCAGCGTCCCCTCCGACCTCTCGATCAGCCTGCGGGTGTCAGCCAGAGACATGTTCTCGCTTGTGATGCCATTAATCTAGCCAGAGGGACAGAGAGGATTACACAGGTGCCCGCTAAGCGCCAGGCTCAAGAGGAGGCTGCAGCAGCTTTTCCTTGGGCTGGGAAGAGCCGAGAGCAGGAGGGGAGTGAAAACGGAGCCTACAGACCAGACCAAATCCAGATGTGCCACCCCCCAGCAGGTCGTCTGGAGAGCCACGCTCTGAGTGCGGTGCTGACACAACACATGCCAGCCGGGTGCCTTGGATCAGTGCGCACAACAGCAGGGGTGGGACTGTTGATTTAACAGGGCAGGGCCAAGGCCGGCTCTGGTCCCCATGGCTACCCTGTTGGAATCAGGGAAGGAAATTCCTCACGGACAAAGCTGGCAGGTATGAAGCCCAGCAAATCCACCTGGGTATTGGCCCAAGGAGTTTAATCATGCTGCGTAAACACGCACACACAACACTGTGAGGGAAAGCAAGCATGTTAACAACAATACTCAACACGACTAGAGACAGGGGTTTTCACCCAGCGATTTCAGAGCCCTTCACAACAGCAGTGGAAAATAACATTGGCTTTTCGATGGATGGGAAGCTGAGCCAGAGGCAGTCTGTTGTTGGCGTGTAGGGCACACAATGGGCATGCACGCACACGCTCACACGCTCGTTCTCCCTCAGTCCCCAAACCGCCAACTGATGGGTCGGTAGAAGATCTGGTGGAAGGATCTCTCACCAAAGAAAGACCTCTGACTATGGAACAGGAGTGAGAACAGAAAACTATCACCGTGTTTAGAAAGCTCCCCAGACAAGCAGCACCTCCTGATGTCCCAAGCTACAAAAACACACTTGCAAATCAAATTTGATTAGAATTGTCTGTTCTGACCTTCCTCGGGCCAGGGCCTCTGGAACCAATCTGCTCCTGCGTCTGTATTTTTATGCATTAACAAATAAATCACACCCCACACAAAGAGGTAGAAATCAGGTTATGTCCAAGACCGGCTGGGAAGTAGCAGGGACCATTAAATAAACTGGTTAGCACAATGTTGACTTTGACTAGCTATTTGGAGATAAATAAAACCTGACTGTGCCTTTTCTCCATTGGGCTAAGTAGATAAGAAACGCCAGGATAAACATACACGCCTTTTTTTGCAGTGAAGACAATGCCAGAGTAATTTCCGTTTCAGTTTTTGTGCAGACAAAGTCAGAAGTTTGCGGTGGCCAGGAGAAAGGACCATAGATTGGGTTCTGTGTGTGCACGTCTACTGTAACTAGTGGGGCCCCCCTCCGTTCAGATTTTCAGGGGCCACATGCCGGACCCATGGAGTTATCCGTTTGTGTGAGGGCTCAATCTCCCCCAGCATGGCGCAAGCGCTGACAGCAGCTCTGTGGCTAACATTGCTGCAGGCCTTTCCTTTTAACTGTCTCTGATCGCGTGAAGCATTTGAAATGATCAAATTTGGCAGGTTTCGAATTGTCTAGGGTAATTTTGGGTTTAAATTAGGTCGTTGCTAAATGACGGTTTTTCAGGCTGGTTCACGTCCATGTCCACACACCGTGTTAGTACCACTTAACTATAGTGATTGAGGAACCGCTGTACCAGCATCACTGTATAACCCCCTAGTACAGGTGCAGTTATCCAAGCACTGACGTGCACGCAGCAGTAAGGTAGACTGGTATACAGCACTTTCACAGCACTATAGCTGCACCCACACTAGGGGTTGTGTCATTAACTGCCCCCCAACCCCACCCAAAATGGTTCAATCAGCACAAAGACGGCCTAGTCCACGAAGCAAAGAAACCCTCCCAAAAAAAGCCAACAGCACCGCACTGTCTCCTGTTGTTTAGGCAGGGGACTTCCTTCTTTTGGAGCCCTTGGGGCTCAAAGCTATGGCACACAGACTCTCAGAACGCGTGACACAGCAAGGAATTCACCCCAGTTAGTAAGTTAGGCTGTCACCACCAACATGGACGTCTGGATCCTAGAAACGCAGCGCTGGAAGGGACTTCCAGAGGCCACCTAGTCCAGTGACCTGCACTGAGGCAGGCCAAGTATTATCAATTCGGAAGGGTTTCCTAATGTCTAACCTAAATCTCCCTTGCTGCAATTTAAGCCCATTGCTTCGTGTCCTGTCCTCAGTCAGCGAGAACAATTTTTCATCGTCCTCTTCATAACAACCTTTCACGTACGTGAAGACAATGTCTCTCCTCGGGCTTCTCTTCTCCAGGCTACACAAACCCAGTTTGTTCAATCTTTCATCATCGGTTGTGTTTTCTAGACCTTGAATCGTTTTTGGGGCTCTCCTCTGGACTCTCTCCAATGTGTCCACACCTTTCCTACCGTGCGGTGCCTGGAGCTGGACACCATTCCCCAGCTGAGGTCTTAGATGAAAAAAAACATCTCAGCAGTGAGCAAAATCTAGGCTGCCCAGAGCACAGGGGTGAAAACGGGGGAGGTTTCCAAGCAGAGCAATTACCACGACAACGAGCTCCGAGCACAGTATTATAACAGGTGGTTTTGAGCATGAAAGCGCTCACAAGAGCGAGCGTTGGGCAGAACAAAGGACGGACAGAAGGTGTATGAGGCTCCTCTTTGGAGATCTGAAACATAAAGGCTTTGTCTGGGCTAAGACCGATCATGTTAGCTAGCCTGTTCTAATGAACATGATCGAATAACCCCCGCTTTAAGTCCCAGTCTAGACAAAGCCATAATGGCCAAACAAGCAACCAGAGAGGTGACAAAAATCACTGTCCTTGCAGAGGCAAAGGCTTGGGAGAGAACGATTAGGAGAATGGCTCCAACAGGCAGGTTCTATCCCTGTGCCCTGGAACAGCACGGCCGACCCTACGGCCAAACAGTTCCCAGCAATGGGGCTGGGGCAGAGCCGTGAGTTCAGCTGCCTGCTGGCAGCATCGGAACTGGGACTAGAAACCTCCCACTTTTGTTCTGGTGGGAGTGTTTTGAGGAGAATCGCAGAAAAGAGGCGACACCTCTGAGCAGGCAGGAACTGCCGACAGTCCTTTCAGGTGCCAGGACCACCTGGGGAGGCTTTGCCCCACCTCTGTGCCAGGGGTGGCAAGGAACAGGTTAGAGCAGACCGAGCCTAGCCCAATTTGGGTGCCCTCCCCACCTGCCACAGCCTCCCAGACCTGAAGAAGAGCTCTGGGTAAGCACAAAAGCTTTTCTTCCACCCACAGAAGTTGGTAGAATAAAAGATATTTCCTCACCCGCCTTGTCTTGCTAATGGCCTCCAAGGGCACCCCAGCAGCAGAAACTCGCTGGGGATAGGGGCCCCCCTAGGAATAGCTTCTGCTCCCACCCCCATTGAATGCCCCTGTGTTCGGGGGCGAGGGAGGCAGAGCTGCAGGAGCTGGGCGGGGGAGGTGAACTGGATAATCTACAGAACAAATTACTTGGAAACTTTCAGACCGAGAGGAGACAGGGAGCAATTGCTGTAATTTAAACATTAAAACAATAGAAACTCAAACATCAAAAACCCCAACCACCCTTTGCATTGTGCAATGTTACCTGGTTTCACACAAAACCACAGGATCAGGAAATTCGGTGTGAAGCCATTTATTAGCACCCCTTTCCACACCCACAGCTATTCACAAACACATTGTCCACTCCTCTACAAATCAGCCCTACACCGCCCGCCTCCACACCCAGGCAGCCAGTGTTCTGCCTTTGCAAAGTGCCATGGGGGTGGGAAATACACACATCTCCTGGAGAAGAAACAGCAGAGAGTAATTTACAGGCCAGAGAGCCACACCCCTACGAAGCTATGTCACATGACCCAATAGGATCCTCTACCAGCCAAACCTATTCCTCAGCCAAAAAGATGTAGATTGGAGTTGACAAGCAAGCCATCGATTACCTATTAATGTCCACAAATAGAAAGGCACAGGACACGTGGAATATTTGCATGCGACCACTCACTGGAAGTGCAGACCTCAGCCATAAAGAGTCACAAATTAAGATCTCGTCACATAACATGCTACAAAATCAAACCAACTCATCAGCTCACAAATACAGGTCAATATCCCCAGCTCAACGCTTTAATGCAAGTGACATCTTCACATATCGACACACTCAGCTCCTCTTAGTGTACATTGATTGCTCATCTTCAGCTTGCACAGAACGCACAAACCACACACTTCCAAAAATCTGCTCTATGGGCCACATGCTGGCAGACATAAATACCAGTAATTTGACTCAGATTGTCAGCTCTTCCGGGCAGGGACCGTGTCTTCGTTCTGTGTTTGTCCAGCACCTAGCACCAGGGGGTCCTGGCCCATGATTAGGCTGTCAGTACATCTCCTAAGCAATAATGTTTTAACTAAAGATAGATTAAAACCTGCAAATGGTGGGAAATAGAAATTAATCCCAATGGACAGTGGTATCAAAGAGAGGGCGATTTTCAGGCTATGCGAGTGGAACTTGGCTGCCTGTGTCCAAATAGAACTGATTTGCTAGGGGAGTACAGTTCTTCTTGATCGAATCATAGATATGTAGGGCCGGAAGGGACCTCGAGATGCCATCAAGTCCAGCCCCCAGTGCTGAGACAGGACCAAGTAAACCTAGACCATCTTGAATAGGTATTTGTCCAGCCTCTTCCTTCAATCCTCCAGTGATGGGAATCCCACAATCTCCCTGGGAAGCCTGTTCTAGAGATTCACCACCCCTGAGAGTGACAGTTTTTCCTAATTAATTAAGCCCATTACTTCTTGTCCTACCTTCCCTGGACACAGAGAACAATTGATCACCCTCCTGTCTCTAGCAGCCCTTAATATCTCTCAAGATTGTTATCAGATCCCCCTCACTCTTCTTTTGTCAAGATGTGGGTGTGTCTGTAGTGGTTCACACAGCATTTCCTAAGGCTGGGCGGGGGCACTATTTACTTTTACTGGCTTTTTTCCCACTTTGTTTTTTAATATTGATCCACTGAATCACGTGGTCACACCCAGATTGGAGAGGAGTTTCTGTTGTGCCTCCGTCAGCTCTATGGTCACATCGGCACCAGGCAAAGGACCTTGTCTTGGTGAGACACAACAGCCCTTTTCCAGTCATGTTGAACAGAGTCTCCCTGTCTGCATCAGTAGGGTGGATGGTTCAAAGCCATTCTGGGGACAGCAGAAATAGTTTGACACCTACTATCAGAACAGCCTATTCTTCCTAGTGCAGACAGCTCCTGAGTCCCGCGACCACGTGGCCCCCAGACAGCATCACGCCCTGCTCTGAAACCTAGCATCAGGCACAAGTTGTTCAATGTATTGATCCTTCCAGAGCTCTACATACCTTTAAAATGAGGTCCCCCTCCTGCAGCAAGCTGTCCTTGGCAGCCAAGCCTGTCTCCGTTATGTGTTTGATGAAGATCTGGCTTCCCAGCTTCAAGCCGTATTCTGTGCTCCAGGAGAGAGAGAGGCAAGCGAGGATCAGGGAGTGGAACCAGAGAAACACCAGATCTAGTTTCAGGGAGCCAGGTCCTTGCCGTCAGCCCACAGCGCCCAGTGGGAACCCTTGCCCTCCCCACATGGCTCCAGCTGTAGCGTTAGCCAGGTCAGACACTCCAGTCGCCCAGGCCTGGTGTGCATACAGAAACGGCACCCGTTTAACTGGATCGGTTTCTAAACTGATTTAGTTAACTCAGCGCAGTGTGGCCACAGCCCCAGGGCGTGGAGAAGTGAAGCTATTCCCTCCTACCCCACCTCCCCGGGCATCCCCTCCGCGGTAAAGCAGTGAAGGCAACTGACCATAGGACATATACCCCAGGGCTCCGCCTTGCTGCTGGTAAAGGTCCTTCAATCCTAAGCCTTCAAGCTCATCCTGTTCTGTGCCCCTTACAGGCCTGGCAGCCCCCCCCGACTATGCAATGAGGAACCGTTGCTGGTTATGGGGCAAGGATGGTTCAGTCACACTGAGGGGTGGGTGGGGCGAGGAGGTAGAAGCTGCCTCTTACCTTCGCCCTCCTTCCGCTTCACCAGAACTGCACGGATGGGTTTCATTGGTACCTCCTGGCGCGGCAGCCTCTTGAACCCGGACACTAGAGCAAGTCCATTTGTGTCCTCTTGGTGGCCGTAGCCATTGGTGGAGTGTTGTCTATGGCCACTCTGCCCTTCAGAGCCACTGTCTTGGCTATGCCTCCTGTAGCTGCCATCTTGGCTCCGCCGTCTGCCTCTGGACGTCGGCCTTCGCCGGTCGCCGTTGTCCCGATAGCGTCCGGAACTCCTCTCGCTGGAGGAATCTCCATCGTAGCCTCGGCTGTGATCCACGTCATCCTGAGGCCGTCTCCTGCCGTAACTGTCGTATCTGTGCCCTTTCCCTATGCTCCGCGGCGGCGACTCGTCCCCCTGGTATCCGTACTCATCTGAATCGTATCGGACGGCGTGGGGAGAGGGCAAGGAGCTGCTGGCCGGTGGCTGGCTGGTTGGCTGGCTGGTTGTGGTTACAGGAAGCTGAATTTTCCTGGGTCTCTTCACTGTCTGCAGGTGGGAAGGAAGAAGAATTGGCTGGCAAAGCGCATGTACTCTGCTAGACACAAACAGCGCTCCCGAAAGGTAACCACCACTGATCTCAAAGCACCGCACAGAGGGAGGAGTGTGTCATTATCCCCACTGGCAGATGGGGCAGAGAGACAGTCGGTTATTTGCCCAAGGTCCCACAGCAAGTCAGTGTCAGAGCTCGCTACACTGGACAGTTGCAGCACTTTAGCTACGCCGGCACAGACGAACGGCTCAGCGTCCCCCAGCCCGGCCGCGGTGATGCCGATATAGAGGTGCCGTACACCAGTGCAGCAATGCCACACCGAAAGGGGACGGACGGTACCAGGATGAGGCGCCTTTACACGGCTATAACTGCACCCACACTGGGACTTGTGCTGGGATACGTGGCTCTGTAATCACCACCCTAGCCAAGATAGTTATACTGGTAACACTGAAGGGAAGACCAGGCCCCCACGCCCTGACTCGCCAGCCCTTCCTCTAGCTCCTGGGCATGCAGGACAGACTGTGCCAGGTAATGGGACCTGGACTGTTCCACCGTTCAATGGACACAGATCAAAGGGAGAGGCGCGAAGGAAGAGCCACGTCGTCTCAGATTAAACATGGAAGGGACAGGACACGTGAGGAGCCCCTTGGCCCCGTCTGTTCTTGGAAGAATAAGCAGCGAGAGCAACGTGTGTCCAGTCCCATCAATGCAATGATTTATTGCAGGCCTCCTGACACAGCTGCACGCTCCCCTCATCCTTTCCTGCCTCTGCTCATCGACCCAATCATGCCTGTAGTGTCCTTCACCCCCTCCTGACTTTGTGTCTTGCTCCCTGCCAGCTCATGCCTTCGGAACAGCCTCTCGAGTCAGGCTGGCCACAGCGGCTGCACACCACACAGTTTGTTCTAGGCTGGCTGCCCCAGACAAGAAGGGCCTTTAGCTTAAGATCTCTTTGAGGCAGAGTCTCATCCATTCAGAGCAGTGCAGCTTCTGTCTCTGAGCTCCGGATAGCAACAACACAGGTCCCAGATCCACTGTGCCCAGTAAGGCATGATATAGGAGGGCGATCAGTCTTACAGAGGGTCTCCACTTTGCCAACACAGGAACGAGCACAGCACGTGGAGCCAGGAACTCCTGGTTAGAAGCTAAAAATTTAACTGCTCGTTTCTGGGAGCAGCCTATATTTTGGGGGTAATTTGGTCCAGGGTTCCTGGTTTCATACTACAAATTCTGGGCCAGGCCCTGGGCTGCCATACCTATTTTCAGATCTGATTACATACACAAAGTTCTAGAGAGCTTTGAAAATCCAGCTTTAATCAAAATTTTACCGCTGGTGCTGCTACCCCCCCACAACGTTTGCAGCTGGCTGTGAGCTGCGGTTGCTTCCGATTACCACAGGGTTAGCCTCTTTCACAATTTTAAAGGTTTGCAAGGCGTCAGTGCCCTGCAATATTTTAAGACACTGGTTTATTCCTGCAGGTAACTTGCCAGGTTAAAAGGGACCTAGACTCACCAATTTAAACAAGCCATGGGATGGAACAACCAAGCTGTTGCTAGCCATGAGATGCTTGGGAGATGGGGACCCAAATTCAGCCTTGGTGTAAGTGGATGGATCCCCGCTTATAGAGGGCACACCTGCACCATGGAGTTAACTCGAGTTGCTCCTCATGTGGGAGATGGCCATGCAGTAAAGTTGCACGCCAGCTGCTGTGTCCACACTGATGCTCCACTGATGGAACTAAGACTTCTGGGGGCATATCCCATAGTTCTTTGCACTTCAGTAACTGCTTCACCGACCAGCTCTGTGAATCCTGGAGGACTAGCAGCTCTGGAGCCTGTGTCCACGCTGCAGAGCTGACAAGATGTGCTCACTGGAGCATCAGCCTGTGCCGATGCAAGCTTTAGCTTGCACCCACTGCTGGGCCGGACAAGTGGAGTTAGCAGCATCGTCACACTCGAGTTAAGGGTTGTGTGTGGGGACGGGACCCAAGTTAGGGACAACAGAGGTGTTATCATTGGAATTAAGTCTGCAGGGCAGTTGAAGCCAGTCCGATGGGAGCTGCGTTTAGCCTAAGACAGACACGTGGAACATCTGGGTGAGAAAATCTGCCCCACATCAGAGTTTTATGTTGGACCCCCATTGCCTCTCCTCCCACCCAAGCCAAGTCAGCCCCTCCCAGGCAGGACGCTTACGATGTTGGCTAACTTGCCACCGGTTTTGAGCGTCTGGATGGCGAAGGAGGAGGACACGTTCTCCAGGGAAAGGCCGTTCACCATCACAATGTGATCTCTGATCCTGGAAAGGAAAGACTCGGGTGAGGCAGATCCTTCGCCACTGCTCAGCTCGGCAGGGCACAGGGCCACAGAGGCTGAGACTGGGGAGAGCGCAATAAGGCACCAGAGGGGCTTGGCAAATGCCTCTGCAGCCAGCACTGTAGAGACTGTCTAACGCACACGTCACCCCTGGAAATTCTACGGAGGCAGGCACGTTCATCTGCATCTCCCCAAAGCCAGGTCCCAGCCAGAGAGGGCAGGAATCCCGCCCAGATCCTCACCCCGTCCTCCAATCTGCACCCCCCGCCCCCCCGTCCCCAATTCCACCTTCCAATCTGCCTCCACTAGGTCAGGAGCCAGCAGCTGGGAAGCCAAAGCCCCTCAGGGAGTCACTGCAGCATGGACCATTTACTCCCCTTCCTCCCACACTTGTGACCCCAGCAGACCTGCCTCCCAGCCCCCACCAGGCATGTTCTGAGTATATGCCTGGGAGCCAGGAGCTCCTGGGTTCTAACTGTGACCGTCAGCCAGTCACTCCCCTTCTCTGTGCCTCAGTTTCCCCATCTGTAAAACAGAGATGACAACAGCAACTCCTAGCTGCAGATCAGCAAGCAACTGATGTGTTGCTTCCTCTCCTGTGGAGAGGGGGACCCAGATCCAGGACACCACCGGCCTCGGGGAAGTTGGGATCCTATCTCTGCTCATAAGGTTTTTCTCAGTGAATCCTTCAAGCCCCGTTTGCCACTCACTGGAGCCTGCCGTCTGCTGGTCCCCCAGGCACCACATCTGAGACGATGATAGAGGGGTCTCCAGCCACGCCACTGGGACGGTCCCTGCCTCCGGAGATGGCGATGCCGAAGCCCCTCCGAGGGTCCTGGTGCGACAGACACACACACACACGGTTAGACTCTGCACAGATGGAAGGGGGCGGGCAGGCAGGACTTTCTTAGTGGCTGCTAAGCAGCACTCAAGACACTGCCATGAAGCAGCTCCCCTGGCAGAGCAGTGGCAGCCGCATCGCTGCCACGAAGGGGCTCATGCAGCAGGATCCAGCTGACATGGCACCACAAGGAAGCTCATGCTGCTGGGGGACGGCTCGGTACCAGCAAGACGCTTCTAGGGTTCCCTGACAGCTGGCCCTGAAACAGCCCAGCCAATCCGATCCACCAGCTGGCCTTCAGGGGGGCGTCCTCCACTGCTCGGAGCCCAGTCGCGCCAGAAGGGAGGGGGCCCCATTCTGGAGGCCTGGACTAAATCGCAAGCACCCACGATTGAAGCCCAGATGCCCACCCTCCTGGGCGGAGCCAGCGCAGCAACCGGGCCAGGAATGGGGACAGCTCACCTTGCTCAGTGTCACCGTGTGCTGCTCCCAGATGACCATCTCCTCCATGTCTGCAACCTGGAAGCCCAGGGGAAAAAGGACGGTCAGTTAAACTCCGGTCATTGCCCCTGTCGCCGGAGAAGGGGGAAGTGTGGCCAGTCCGTTGCTGTCACTTCTCCAGACCCCCAGATCTGCACATACTAAAAATCACTTGTAGCTGCAAAGAAACAAGCTGTTGCTTTTCCCCCAAAGAGGTAATTGGCCATGGCCCATTTCTTCCTCCTCCCCAAACCCAGCCTTTAAATAATGGACTCTCCTGTGCAGATGCAGAGGGAGCGTCTCCCATTAAGGGCGTGTCGGTCATCAGGGCTAAGCGGTCTACAAACAGAGCCAACTCTGAGCAGACAGAGGTGGGAGGAAGAAATAGCAGGGTCATCTGAATGCAACGAGGTCGACTGAAGCCAGAGAGGCAGTGTGTATAATGTTACAGCCAAGGCCTCGGGGTCAGTGGACTGGGCACCGTAAAAATCATTTCACCCGTGCCTCAGTTTCCCCAGCTGTAACCCAGGGATTATACTCATCTACATCAACAGATATTAGGAAGGGTTATTCATTTTTCAAGTGGTTAGGGAGAAAGGCTCTTTATTAATCTCTGGAACCTAATATGATCAGACTTCTGTTTAAAAGGGCCTAGTTTAGTCTGCATTGTGAATGACACATGCTGAGAAAATCTCAGGATTAGAGCCCTGCAAATCTGGATTCTCCATCACAGGGGAATGGCAGGAGTGGGGAAAGAAAGCTGAAGGAGGAGGGAAGAGACCAGCAAATTCCACCTGCACCGCATCACCTTACTGCGAAACAAGCAACATTGACTCCCCAGAGCCAGTAGCTGCACCAGATAGAGTCAGCGAGTTACATTCAAATCATGGGCCCCTGTGTATCTATTGAAACCAGGGAGTGGGACCAAATCTACAAATCAGCCAACACGCCAGGCCACCTGGCCGTTCCTGCTGGATTTCTGCCAGTCAAAACACACCAGGCAGTGAGCACTAACGCCGCTCTGTCCATGCGGAGAGTTCAGCACTAATGCGAATATCCCAGTTCCTGGGTGGGGAGGCTGCGGGGCAGAGCAGAGACGTGACTAATCCCAGAGCTCATGGAGCGACAGAGCAAGGCCCAATGATGCCAGAACAGGCAGAAGCAGAAGCCTGTGTGGTTACCTACCGCAAAACAATTCATGAGGGCGCTTGAGAAGCTGTGCCGCTGCCGAGGAGACAACGCCAGCGACTGGAGCTTGCTGAGGACACAGTGGGTGCCCCTCCCTGCTATCCCCCTCACTCCTCCTCTTCGGGTTCCTACCAAACCCTTGAACACTCCAACCCAGCGAGCTGAGCTCCTGGAGGAGGCAGGTGAGGCTGGCGGGGTGGGAAAGCAGCGCACACAACGTGCAGCCCCACGGCCTGCCTCCTGGGGTGCTCAGCCCTTGGCCAGGCCAGAGGCAAGAGCTTGTTTGTGTCAGTCGGCTGCCAAATGCTGGAGAAGGGGCAGCGGCACCCCACAACTGAGCCCAGCTCAAGTGGAAGCAGCAGCGTCGGAGCCTGAAGCGGGTCAGGCAGCAACAGGTGAGTCACCGCTCTAGCCTTTCAGCTCCGGGGGTTCACGTGCAATTGTCTACAATACACATCCACATGGCAGCACAGAGGTTTAGCCAGAATTAAACACCTGCCTTCCAGTGAGAGAGACAGATGGGGAGTCAAAGACAGAAAAGACCCATAAATGCTGCGCTTGCAGTTCTTATAACAACCAGAATTTAGAAATTCTGCCTGCCATGAGCCTCACCGATCGGGTTCCCAAGACCGCCTCCTTGGCCTGCTGGGGTCAGACTGCACCAGATTCAGTCAGTGAGTTACACACGGGTCCAGGATTTTAACATATCTATTCAAACGAGGGAGGAGAAGCATGTTTATCTACAGGTCTGCCAATAGGCAAGAACAGCTGACAGCTCCTACTGGGGTGTTTCTCTATTGAAGGACACCACCACGTAATAAGCATTTGCACAGCATTTAACAACCTACAATTTAACATCTAACAACATCTAGTAAATGTTTATACAGCAGCTTCCCATCAGAGTTCAGCAATAACAATACGAATATCACCAGCTTACAGCTGGGGAAACTGAGGTACAGAGCACATGGCGTGACAGAGTCAAGAACAGACCTCGGGTCCCAGACCCTAGGGCCTGCTCCCCCGCGCTCTGATGTGCCATTAATCCCCATGTGGCCTGTGATCCAGGAAAGGTCAAAGCAGATGCCTGCGCGGTCTCTCTGCTGGATCCTGAATGAGCAGGTCCATACTCCAAGGTCGTTATTAGACACTACATGAAAAGCCAGACTTTCACAGAAACTTCCACGTGGTTGATCTTTACAAAAACAAGACAGGCCATTTACAACACTCACTTTGCTTCTTACAGAGAAAAAGGACCCTAAACTATCTAAGCTCATACCTGCCACAAGGGACCACAATTGTGATACCCTTGACTCATCCAACAATATTGTAAATCTATGCAGCTATCCATTTAACCCAGCAGAAGAGTCTGTCGTCTCGGGGACTCTCTTTCTGCCCCACCACCCCCACACACGATCCAGTTCTGCAGTGGCCTGGAATCCTACTTTTGCCATCTCCACCTCAAGGAATATTTCCACCACACCACTGAACAACACACTAACCCACAGATACCTTCCTACCAATGCTACAAGAAGAATTCTCCATGGACTCCTCCTGACGGTTGAAACAACAGACTAGACTTTTACATAGCATGTTACCGCTGACGTGCACAAGCCGAGATTGTAGACAAGCAACATCGCTTGCCCCATAACCTCAGCTGTGCAGAACGCAATGTCATCCCCAGCCTCAATAACAGCTCTGATATTATAATCAAAGAGGCTGACAAAGGAGGTGCCATAGTCATCATGAATAGACTCATAGACTCATAGACTCATAGACTCATAGGTCAGAAGGGACCAATATGATCATCTAGTCTGACCTCCTGCACAAGGCAGGCCACAAAACCCTACCCATACACATTTATAACAACCCCGAACCCATGACCGAGTTGTTGAAATCCTCAAAAATGAGATTTGAAGACCTCAAGCTGCAGGGAATCGATCAGCAAGCGACCCATGCCCCACGCTGCGGAGGAAGGCGAAAAACCTCCGGGGCCTCTGCCAATCCGCCCCGGAGGAAAATTCCTTCCCGACCCCAAATATGGCGATCAGCTAAACCCTGAGCATGTGGGCAAGACTCACCAGCCAACACCCAAAAAAGAATTCTCTGCAGTAACTCAGTTCCCATCCCATCCAACATTCCCACAGACCATTGAGCAGACTTATCTGCCGATAATCCAAAATCAATTGCTCAAATTAAACTATCCCATCATAACATCCCCTCCATATAATTATCAAGCTTAGTCTTAAAGCCAGATAAGTCATTTGCCCCCACTACTTCCCTCGGAATAGGTTGGATTATAAACAGGAGGCTCTCCAACGCCACATTCTACAAGCCACTAGTGTCCAATCCCACTGAGGAATACCAAAAGAAACTACAACATCTACTTAAGAAACTCCCTAAAGAAACATAGGAACAAATCTACACAGACACACCCCGAGCCCTAACCAGGATTATTGTATCTGCTACCCAAGATCCACAAACCTGGGAATCCTGGACGCCCCATCATCTGAGGCATTGGCACTCCCACAGCAGGACTGTCAGGCTATGTGGACTCTCTCCTCAGGCCCTATGCCACCAGCAATCCCAGCTATCTTCGCGATACCACTGACTTCCTGAGAAAACGACAATCCATCGGTGACCTCCCAGAAAACGTCATCCTAGCCACTCTGGATCTGGAAGCTCTCTACACCAACGTTCCACACACAGATGGACTACACGCCATCAGGAACATTTTCCCTGATGATGATACGGCACACCTGGGAGATGAACTTTGTGACTGTTCTGACCCACAACTACTTCAGATTTGGAGGCGATCTATACCTTCAAGTTAGTGACATGGCTATGAGCACCCGCATGGCCCCACAGTAAGTCAATGTTTTTATGGCTGACCTAGAACACCGCTTCCTCGAAACTCATCCCCAAGCACCTCTTCTTTCCCTACGCTACATTGATGACATTTTCATCATCTGGACCCACAGGAAAGAGTCCCTCGAAGAATTCCACCAGGATTTCAATAATTTCCACCCCACCATTAACCTCAGCCTGGACCAGTCCACACAAGAAATCCACTTCCTGGACACTACAATACAAATAAAGGATGGTCACATTAATACCACCCTATACTAAAAACCGACTGACCACAATACATACCTTCATGCCTCCAGCTTCCATCCTGGACATATTACATGAGCCATTGTCTACAGCTAAGCCCTAAGATACAACTGGATCTGCTCCGATCCCTCAGACAGAGACAAACACCTACAGGATCTCCATAAAACATTCTTAAAACTACAATACCCACTTGGGGAGGTGAAGAAACAAATTGACAGAGCCAGATGGGTACCCAGAAGTCACCTGCTACAGGACAGACCCAATAAAGAGAACATCACCTACAGCTCCCAGCTAAAATCTCTCCAACACATCATTAAGGCTCTACAATCTATCCTAGCAGATGATCCCCCACTCACTCAAGCCATGGGAGGCAGACCTATCCTTGCTTACAGACAGCCCCCCCAAACTGAAGCAAATACTCACCAGCAACCATACAACAAGAACACTAACCCAGGAACCTAACCCCCTTGCCAACTCTGCCCACACATCGACTCTAGTGACACCATCATAGGCCCTAACCACATCAGCCACACCATCAGGAACTCATTCACCTCACATCTACTAATGTAATATATACCATCATGTGCCAGCAATGCCCCTCTGCCATGTACATTGGCCAAACCAGACTGTCACTACGCAAAAGAATAAATGGACGCAAATCAGACACAAAAATGGTAACATCCATAAGCCAGTAGGAGAGCACTTCAGTCTCCCAGGACGCTCGGTAGCTGACTTGAAAGTTGCCATTCTTCTACAAAAAAGCTCAAAAACAGACTTCAGCAAGAAACCGCAGAACTGGAACTCATGCAAACTCGACACAATCAGACTGGGTGTGAACAGGGACGTGGAATGGTTCTCTCATTACAAGACGTAATTGTCGCTGTTCACACTTTCTCACCTTCTGATCAACGGTTGTGAATAGACCTCATCTACTCTAACTGAACTGACTTTGTTGGCACTTGCCTGGCCCATTGTTGTTTCTTACTCTTGGATGTATATTTGCACCCCTTATCTGTGATTTCCACTTCACGCATCTGATGAAGTGGGTTGCAGCCCACGAAGGTTATGCAGAAATGTCTTAGTCTTTAAGGTGCTACGTGACTCTTGTTGTTTTTCTTAGACACCTGCTGTCTCAAAACTAGAGTATCCAGGACCACCTAAAACACTCTGCAGTTCAGATCTAGATGGACAGCCTGGTTTAGGACAGGTAGAAAAGGATCAGAGATCACTCAAATAACCCAGACATACCCCTGTAAGGGTAGGACTGGCAGGAGGCTAGAGACCACAAGAGCAGGGAGCAGGTCAGGACTGAGAGGGGGTACGCTGGCAGAGCTGTGTGGGAAATGCTCTCATTTTGTGCTAGGCTCCAGCTGTCACCAGCCCCACGACCGTGAGCGTTTACAGTCGCCCCGGGAGAGGCGGGAAGACTAGAGATCTCCCCGCCTGCTCCTCCCTAGCAGCAGGTTTTGAACAGCAGGCTCCAGCCTCACTCTGCTGTCGCCCCCGCCTCAGCACTGCCATGAAAGAAACAGCCGCCGGCTTCCAGAGGAATCAGTCCTAGCACCAACATCGCCACGTTGGGCTGGCGGGTCACACAGCAGTTATCGCTGGCTCCCACAGAAAATCCCAGGCCCTGACGCTGCTCCAGCACCGAGTCGGTGGAATCACACCAACACACCAGCGGAGTAAGAGTGGAGCCTCAGGTCAGAAAGCCCTTAGCATGTTGAGAAAAAACACCCATAAACAACCCTCCAAGCCAAGGCAATCAGCTGGTCTGGCCACGCCCTCAGCTGAAAGTGTCCTGCCAAGAGATACTAGAGGCATTCAAAGAGCAGCAGAGGAGGAATCTGGAGCAGGAAAGACATCCAGATGTCTAAAGAAGGGAACAGCCAAAAGGACAGTCAGACTAAAAGATTCTAGTAGCTTGAGGGAGGGTTTGAAATGCACAAGCTGCAGAGACTGATCAAACCAGTGACTCCCAGGCCTGGATCATCTTCCATGCTTCCCTCTCCAGAGCTAGAAGGGTCAACGGTGCATTGCAGGGAATAATTAGAGAAGGGAGCAAGCCACAGACTTCAGATCCATAATTTAAAATATCCCCGAAGTTTGAGAGCGTTCTAATTCACTAATTCATCGCTAGCCTAACCTTCCGTCTGCAGCTGCAGGGGAAATTATGCACCAGCTGGACTCCTTAGGTTCAGCAGAAAAAAAATATCCCACACAGCACAGGAGTTCAAACAGCTGCAGCATCAAAGACGTTAACACCATGTGACAAGAAAAGCAAAATCCACCACCCAAGGACTCTGGGTATGACTGAAAATCAACATTTGCAGGTTACAGTGCGCAAAGCAATGGGACAGCATGTATCAGTGCAGAGCGCATCTGCCAAGAGACCAACTCCAGGCCCCCCAGGCACAAAGGAAGGCCTGTGCTAGTGAGATCAAAGGGGGCTTTGCCACGGACTTTAATGGGCACAGGGTGGGCTGCCAGCAAACTCCATGGAATCATCAGGGTGTTGGCATCCTCTTCCCTCTTGAAATTTGTTCCTGGTTCAGATCTCAGCCAGGCGAGGAGGGCACAAACGCTGCTGCCACGGGCTGTGAGAGGCCCTACGCGAAATGAGTTTGGCAGGTCTCAATCCCATTCCTCAAGGAAGAGTAAGCACAGCACAAACCCCTCCCAACTAATGCCTGGTGGTCAGGTTCGGCCTGGGCGCTCAGGACGGAATGGGCCACGGAGGCTGAACTCCCCTGCTAGGTCAGGGCTGAGATCCAGGACTGGGACGGTGCGTAAAGGGACACTTGCCCTACCGCTGGGTCTACTGGACACTTGCCCTACTGTTCTGTGCGCCGCGTTCTCCAGGGCCATCAGCCTGGGTCCCTTCACCCGCACGACAGTCGCACGCAGTCAGAGCGAGTGACAGCGCTGTGCACAGCAAAGATCTGAGAGCAAAGAACCAAATCCTTCTGTTCGGGAGAGTTCCCGACGCTCTGCCTCCCCTTCCCCTTGGAGGAGGTTGTTTTCTTAGCCTGGAGTTCCTGTCGTTTGAACCGGGTGTTGGGGAACTGGAGCAGGACAATCCTCCTTTCTCCCTTCAGCTTGTTTCCCGGCCCTCCGGCCCCCCACAGCACAAGCAAAACTACTTTCGCCAAACGCACGCGGCACCTGCTGGGGAAAGAGACTTGCCTGAAATCTTACAGCCATGTTCCACCGAGCCCCAGGCTGCCGGCTGCTCCCATGGGCAGGGCTGGCCCTAGCTCACGTTAATCTGGGGAGAAAGAGAGACGATCTATGCGGAGCAGGTGCACAGAGGCCGAGAGATTCTGTGGTCGGCTGCAAAGTTCAGGCCCTTTACAATTGGCTCTTCCTTCTCCCAGCGCAACGTCTCCTCCCCTGTTCCCAACCCCACCTCTTGCTGACACAGCCAGGTGCGGGACACACCTATTGCAAGAGACCATGTGCCCAGGTGCTCTGCAGGGAGCCAGCTGACCTGCGGCCCAACCAGGCTCCTGCTGCACTTCATTCTCATTTGGCACAAGCGTCCAGGCCGGAGTTTAGAGGCAGCTGGGCCAGGGACACGGGGCTGGCTAGAGAGATCTGCAGGAGGTTAGGTTGAGGCAGGGAACAAACAGGTAAGAGCTTCGGAAACAGGTTCCAGCTAGAGCCCAAGGGGAACGCCAAGCAAAGAATGCTTTTGCCACTACGCCATCAAATTAATGACAGATCCGCTAGAGCGGCTCACGGTCACTATAAAATATATTTGCACGAGAGGAGATCGAAGGGCTACAGCCAAGAACGCTCCGGAGTGGGTAGAGCAAGGCCAGCACGGAGACTTCCTGCTATTATTGGCGCTAGCTGGATTTGGGATCGCCCGGGCCAGCGAACCCATGCCCAGGACTAGTGGGTTCCTTCTTCAGGCACTGACTGCACTGCTTTGGGCAAGTCATCTCAGCCCCTGTGCCTCACTTTCCCCATTTGTCTAATGGGAGCTTAAGCCTTCTGCTGTACCCCCCCCCCCCGAGGCATGGCCAGGATTAAATTCATGCTCGGTTAACTAGGGTAAGCTACTGTGACACCCCAGGTGAAGGGAGATATACAAGCACAATGCCTTCGTATCCTTCTGGCGAGGAGGGCTGTGGATGCGCGTGCTACATGTTCACAGCAAAGACCATGCCCTGGCTGAGAGACTGGCTGGTGGACACCTCCCCTCCTAACGAATGGCCATCTGTCTCGCCAGGCATGAGCCTGCGGTCATTCCACCCTGTGGCAAATGACAGCAACCTGGAAAGTATCCCAGATATTTTGGGTTTGTTGATGCATTTTAGCAGCTGGAAACATGGAGAAGCCAGTTCCATGGGACCTCTCCATAGACTGCAGTTTGGGAGCCTCCAGCTTAGCTCTCCCCTCTCCTGTAGCCTCCTGCGGTGTTCCTTTATTTCAGGCTTTAGCAAGCCAAAAGAGTGCAGGGTGCATAAGGAACTGAGGTGGTTTAGATTTTCTGTGGCAGGCCGAAGGCTGCAGCACCCTTGCATGATTCCCCCTCTAGTGTGCAGCAATCGCTGGACAGCCTCCATTCACTGACACGTGCCCAGCGCCTTGGTCACCGCATGCTGAGAGCAGGGCAGGGATTTGGGCCTTTGCCTGTCAGCAGGAAGCCTGCTCTTTGCTTTGCATGGTGTTGCAACAACATATTTACCTTTGGAAAAGGCAATGGGAGGGTCCTGGCACTGAGCACAGGATTGCAAACGGCCCCAAGGCCAGCACAGCGTGAAAAGGGAACCAGCCTAACACATTCTGCGCTCTGTAGCTTCTCATGCTGCTGCGCTCATCCCCACAAGCAACGTGACTAACATCTTTCGTGTGTTTGTTCTCGCCTCCTCTCCCCCGGGGCAGAAGTGTGTGCACGGGAGTGTTTTGTTGTTTGGGGTTTTTTTAGTAATCACACACACACAGAGCTGTGTGCTCACATTAGAGAAGGCAAGGTCAAAGAAATGCACCTAGCTCTTGGAGCAGGAGGCAGGGAGGTTTGTGAGGGCATTGGAGAGTTTATCCCACAATCTTGGCTGGCCCCAATAAGGGTCTGTCTACACAGCAACGTAAACCTGGGGTTAGCTGACCTGTATCAGGCAACCCTCGACTTAAGCATCTACACTGCATTTTAATCCTAGGTTAAGGATTGTCTAACCCATGCTCAAACCCAGGGCTCTAGCATCCACACTGCAGTGCCCAGACCCGAGTCAAAGAGAAGGTACCCCAAAGTGCCCCCCATCCCCCACCAACGGTGAGAGATCAGCCCTGGGAACATGGTGCACGGGGGGAACCTCTACTGCCCACCCTCTTCCCTAACTGTAGTGATGCTATTGAAGGGATTCAGGTGGCCCTAAGAAACGCACGAGCACATACAGCGCATCCTTAACTCCCTTGGCGGCTGTCGCAGCAGAATGACAGCAGATCGAGATGGCCACCGTCTAATCCGAGACCGGAGCTCTCCAGCTCTCAGCTGAGTCACGTAGGCAGGGAAATGCCCCTGTGCAGCTGTTCTGAGGAGAATTAGGACGTCAGCCACCAGAGCTGGCAATGGAGGCAAATATTCAAATAAAACTTTGCAAAGGGGACTTTTTGAAAGGGGCCGTTCAATGGGGGTGATTTGGGTTGGTTTATTTATTTTTGCTGGTGTGTTTTGTCATAAAACGAAGGTACCAGGCACCCCCAGCCTGGCTGCGGAGCGGGAAGTGCATCCTCAGGGCTGGGAGCGCAGCGTGGTGCAGCACCCCGCAGGTCGCTTAGCCCTGCCCTGCCACGCTCCAGGAGGCAGGGATAAGGGAACCCTGGGAGGCTGCGGGAAGTTTTGGGGCTGGCTCCCACTTGCCACCCTGACAGTGCACATAGCCTGGGCACCCTTGCAGAGGCAGCACCAGGGATGGCGGGGGAGGGGGAGGGACAGGAGCAAGGGCCAGAGAGCAGAGAGGGGGCCAAGGGTTGCCCTGCAGGGAGTGAGATGGCTCCTGGCTCAGCACAGCCGGGGGAGGCATGGCCCCCAAAATCCCAGGGTCCAGGAGCCGTCTCCCACCTGTCAGCCCTGCCCTCTGCTCCGTGCAGCAGCGAGCAGGAGCTGGATGAGGAGCTGCGGCTGCCGCCAGAGGAGGAGCAGGCAGCACGCTTGGCCAGCTGGCAATAGCGTTTCTGGCTGCTGCGCTGGCTGCCCACAACGCTGCTCCTCTGGGGTACAGCCGGAGGACTTCCGGGACCTGAGTCAAGCCAGGACCACGTGCACATAAACGCAGAAGGACCCTCCATTCCAGCTTGACACAGGCTTGGGCCTTCTAGCCCTGCAGGATCTTGGGAGCCTGGCACCGAGCCCTAGGTTAGCACATTTGCAGTGTGGACGCAAGGGTTGTTTGGCTTGATCCCAGGCTCATATTGCTACGTAGACGTTCCCTAAGAAAGCCCCATCTCCTAGACATGACCCACTCCCCTGCTTGTTCAGCAGCCTCTCTCTGAAAGGGGTCAGAGCTGGATGCTTCAGCGGAAGGTGCAAGAAACCCCTAACCCTAGGAGACATTCATCCCTAAACCCCTATGAGAGGATCATGGGCCTTGAATCCGTGCCCACGGCTCCACAGGCAGTTCTTGGGCCATGACCACTGTCCACCAGCTCGGACATCTGCATAACCAGAGAAAGGAACCAGGGAAGTACTAGCCCACAGAGCCACGCGCCCAAAGCTCCTGATTGGGGGAACATCCAGTGCCACTGATTGGCTGAGGAGCTCTATATAACCCGGGAAGCAACACATGAAGTTGAATTTGAGCAAATAAAGCAATCCCTGGCCAGCTGCTACTACAACCTCCTCCATTTCTGCCTTACTCCAGGTCCCTGCTCCTAAACCTTACCCCGATGTTGCTTTCATCTCTGACCCCTGGCCTGGCACCTGATGCCATCTTTGATTCTGACCCTTGGCTCCAACCACTACGAATAACCACCCCTGCCCTCGGTTGTGGCACCCCCATCAGTTGGAGACTGGCGTATGCCCTCAAGCTGGAGGTTTACATCCCTTAACATTTTTTTATCCTAACTGCGGGTGTTCTTAATATCTGGTTTAAAACGTCTAAGCCTCTGTGAATCTTGCTAAGCTCTTGGCCTACATTATATATTGTGGCAAGGAGTCCTACGGGACTGGGAGGAGGGTTTTTGCTCAGCATTGATTTGGGTAAGGATATGTATGAGAGAAAAGGCAGAACACTGAACCAGAGACAGAGCATTCGCTCACAAGCAAGCCTGAAGAACGTCAAACAAGAGCCTGTGAGCACAACGTGACCATGGGAGAAGTTTTGAAAGAGTTTTGGGGTCTGCGGTTGGCTAAAGGGGGTTGGGGCTGCAAGCTAAGAAACTGCTCCTTTTTGCCTTTGGTTCCTCCTGCATTTGGACAAGCAGGACTTAGCACATTGCTTGTAAACAAACCAGACTGCATTAAAGAAGATACCAGGCAATCAGTGTCACAGATTTCAAGGGCAGCAGCAACCACTGTGATCACGTAGCCTGACCTCCTATATAATGCAGACCAGAGGCCTGCCCCAAGAGAATTCCCAGAGCAGGTATTTGAGAAAAAATGTCTAATCTTGACTTAAAAATTGTCAATGATGAAGAATCCACCCGACCCTCGGTAAATTCTTCCAGGGATTAATCATGCTCACTGTTAAATTTCTGTTACCAACTGGAACATCTCCAGGACCCCAAACTGACCAGCCACTCAAGTCAAAAAGGGATAACCGTATTTAAGAAGCTTTGGAAACTTGGTGGAAGATTTCCCCCTCGGCTAGATCCACAAATACAACCATTTTAAAGGCTTTTCTTGGTATCTAGAGGTTGCCAATAAAAGATTGATATTACAAAACAACAACGATCGCAGTAACACCTGACATTTAGATAGTGTTCTTCATAAACTACACGTGTGCAGGAAACGGACACGCACACACAAATGGCTTAGATACCCATGGGATAGGTGCTGGGGCAGAACTAAAATGCAACCAGCTCTTGGGTGGAACGTGGCAGCTGTTTTACATCGAAAAATAATATTACAAAGCAAGAAGCGAAGTGGTATGCTGTACCACAGCCAACTGCTCCAGTAAGAGACCAAGAAAGCTGCCAAGTCAAGCACTCAGATGGTCAGAAGTGCCAGCGCAAAGGTTACCCGTTCCACCTGAAACTGCCGCCAATGTTCGTGTGCAGTGTGGTAGGTTTGCCCTGCCTCACACAGTCACAGAAATGTCAGGCTGGAAGGGACCTCGAGAGGCCATGGAGTCCAGCCTCCTTCTCTGAGGCAGGGCCAAGTGACTATCCTGACCTGGGTTTGTTCAGTCTTTTCTTGAAACCGCCAGTGCCGGGGATTCCACAGGCGCCCTTGGAAGCCCATTTAAATACTTAACTGTCCTTCTCGTTAGAAAGGTCTTAATATCTAACCTGGATCTCCCCTGTTGCAGAGTAAGCCCATTACTTCTTGTCCTAACTTCAATGGACATGGAGAACAATTACGCACCATCCTCTTTCTAACAGCCCTTTATGGATTTGAACTTGTCAGGTTCCCCTCAATCTTCTTTTCCCAAGACTAAACATACCCAGCTTTTTAATCTTTCTTCATAGGGCAGGTTTTCTAAACCTTTTATCCTTTTTTGTTGCTCTCTTCTGGACTCTCTCCAATTTGTCCAATCTTCCCTAAAGAGTGACACGCCGAACAGGACACAGACCTCGCCAGTGCCCAGTAGGGTGGTACAATTACCTCCCAGGTCTTACCTGGGACGCTCCTGTTAATACACCCCAAAATTATATAAAATGATTACTTACCTTCTGTGACTGTTGTCCTTCACGATGTGTTGCACGTGTCCCTTCCACTCTTGGGTGCGCACGGAACCCCTTGCACAGTCACTGGAAATGGATTCCTCAGTGGCCCCCACCAGGGCCGCTCAAGCACCCTCTCTCATTGCACACCACTGTGCACCAGTGGAAAGGGTCCAGCTGACCCAGAGCCTCCACAGTTCCTTCTTTCTGGGCAACTCTGATGCAGCAGTGGGGTGGGGACGCTGTGGGATGGGCATGTGCAGCATATCTCAAAGAACAGCTACAGGTTAGTAATCGGTTCTTCTTTGACTGATTGCACATGTGCATTCCACTCTTGGTGACTCAGCTGTAGAGGGGGAGGAGGGATGGAGTTTGTGTACACACAAACTGGAGTGCAACTCGCCCAAATTTCCCATGGTGTCTAGCGTGCTGAGTGATGGCATAATGGGACACGAAGGTGTGGACTGAAGACTAGGTTGCTGCTCTACAAATATCCTGGTTAGGACATTGAACAAGAAATGCTGCTGAGGCCGCTTGCAATCCTGTCGAATGTGCAACTTCTTTGTTCAGCTGGGAAATGCTAGCCAGGTCATAGCCTCCTGTAATCATGTATGTTATCTGTTGTCAGCGCTTGTCAGTGCAGGCTGCGTGTGTGTGTCCCCGTAGGTGCTGTCTTAGCTCTGCAGATAGCTGAGACAGCGCTCACGATCGAATGAATCGACATGACCATGGATTAGCTGAGCAACTAAGGGACCCAGGCCAGGTTTTATTGCACTTGAGGCACAATGAGAAGCGACCTACAGAGTATCTATGGGTCTGCTTCACACGAGTGCATCGTTACAATGGATGCAGCCCAATGGCGGGACTTTCCGTTATCTCCTCGGCCAGATAAAGTCGTTCCCTCTGACATCCTCTTTTATACACTGCTACAGACCATTTCGCTTTGCCCCCCTTGACGTAGGTAGTTGCCACCCTCTGGACATACTCCAATACCACCCTTTACTGTAAATTGGATGATTTGGGCAAAACAACTCCGTTGATCACCTTATTAGACATTTCTATCCATCAAAGTGTCATTTCAGGAAGTCAGATTGCCCGTGTCGCTCTTTGGTGTTAAGATGTCATGGTACCTTCTGCACTTACTGTTTAATTTCTAATAATATTTTGACATTAGTAATATTTTGAAAATATGTGGGTTTGCAGTATCAGCATTTTCTCCGTGCCAGTTTCAGTCACGTAAGTTCACAGCCTGATTTCTGTTAACTTGGCTTTTTCCACTTAGGCCTTATGCCTTAGCCTGTTCTGCTAGGTTGCAGGCCGTAAGCTCTCACTTCTTACTACACTATCCATGATGCAATTCTCTGTGAAGAGACTGGGAGAGTCTTCATCCTGTTGGCGATGGGCACGAGTGGCTGGCCTGACAAGCAGTCCTGTCTACATGGAACATCAAAGCCCTTCGAACATCTTGTACAGGTGTTGCTCCTCTCTGTTGGCATATGGTTTGGGGTAAAACACAGAGAAGTAAATCGACTGGTTAATACAAAAGGTACATACCACTTTCCAGAGAAATCTTGGATGTGGGGTGCAGATATACAATTTCTTTTAGGACAAAGTATAAGGAGGTTCAGACGTCAGAGCATGGAGCACAGCCACCCTTCTGGCCAAAATGACAGTTACCAAAATGCCATATCTTCAGTGATAGGTGTAGAAAGGAGCACATTGCTAAAGGCACAAGCTGAGATCCTATAAGCTTTGAAAAAACTAAATTCAAATCCCAGGAAGGAACAGGTTCCCATACCTGTGGGTACCTTTCCCGACCTTTAAAAAAATCTGATTGTCGTAGCATTAGAAAACATTGAATGGTTGTCCATGTGAGGATGGAAAAACAAAATTGTAGCCAGGTGGACCTTGATAGAACTAAATTGCCAAAATCTGATATTTTAGGTGCAATCAATAATCCAGGATATGATGGATTGAGGACTGCATTGACGAAACCCCAGATTCATGAGACCAGATGGAAAAACTCTTCCAGTTCGACATGTACGTAGACGTGGTGGAGGGCTTTCTACTACTAGCCAAAAGAAGGTTGAGGGGAGATATGGTTGCTCTCTATAAATACATCAGAGGGATAAATATCAGGGAGGGAGAGGAATTATTTAAATTCAGTGCCGATGTGGACACAAGAACTAATGGATATAAACCGGTCATCAGGAAGTTTAGATTTGAAATTAAATGCTGGTTTCTAACTATCAGAGGAGTGAAGTTCTGGAACAGCCTTCCAAGGGGAGCAGTGGGGGCAAAACACCTAGCTGGCTTCAAAACTGAGCTTGGTAAATGTATGGAGGGGATGGGATGATGGGACAGCCTAGTTTGGCCATTGAGTGATCTTTGACTACGGGTGGCCTGTGACGGGATGTTAGATGGGGCGGTTCTGAGTTACTACAGAGAATTCTTTCTTGCGTGTCTGGCTGGTGTGTCTTGCCCACATGCTCAGATTTAACCGATTGCCATATATGGGGGTTGGGAAGGAATTTTTCCCCCAGGGCAGACTGGCAAAGGCTCTGGTGGATTTTCACCTTCCTCTATAGCAGTGGTTCTCAACCTTTCTAATGCCGTGACCCCGCAATACAGTTCCTCATATTGCGGTGACCCCAAACCAAAAAATAATTTTGGTGGCTACTTCAAAACTGTAATTTTGCTACAGTTATGATTCGGAATGTAAATACCTGATATGCATTATGTATTCTCATTGCTACAAATCAAACATAATTTAAACATAGTGATTAATCACAAAAACAATATTTAATATGTATTTTCCGATGGCTTTAGGCGACCCCTGTGTTTTGGTCGTTCGACCCCCGCCGGGGTCGCGACCCACAGGTTGAGAACCGCTGCTCTATAGCATGGGGCATGGCTCACTTGCTGGTGGATTCTCTATACCTTAAAGTTTTTAAACGGTGATTTGAGGATGTTAATAACTCAGTCATAGGCTAGAGGTTTATTACAGGAGTGGGTGGTGAGGTTCTGTGGCCTGCATTGTGCAGGAGGTCGGACTGGATGATCATATTGGTCCCTTCTGACCTTACAGCCTTGTTCCAAGCAAGACTCCACTTTAGGATTTAGCCATGGAGCCTCCAGGCTGTTAAATGAAGTGCCCGCAAGTTGAGGTGGAGCAGCTGACGTTGGTCCTGTGAAGTTATGTCTGGGTCCAATGGACAGAAAATCAGAGTCTCCACTGACGGATCCAGGAGAGTGGAGAACCGGAGCTGCGCGGGCCATGCTGGGCTATTAGTATAGCTCAGGCATGGTCCCTTTTGATCTTTATCAACACACAGTGGAGGAGTGGAATGGGAGGAAAGCACACCAGAGCTTGTTTGACCAGGATTGCAGGGAAGCTGCTGATGGAACCGGGATCTTGGAAGGAACAAAATTGATGGCATTGCCTGTTGGCTTGGGTGCAAGTAGACTGAAAGGCAGTGCAGTGAACCAGTAACGAGCTCTTCTCTATGAATCTGAGATATTTTCTGTATGATAAATCACCATATGACAGTAGGTGTCTTAAGTTGAGGGCAGCACAACAGTCTTCAGGGAGGGATAATGGAAAGCCAGGATGACCATGCAGGACTTTATCTTTCTGAGATGTCTGTTGAGCTGGTACAGGTGTAAAATGGGTCTGAGACATCCCTTTGCCTTCAGGGTTAGAAAATAATGAGACTAGAACCCCTTCCCTCTGAGATGCTGCATTACCTGCTCTAGGTTCCCATCTGAAGGAGAAAATGAACTTTCTTGAGGAGGAACTCCTCGTGAGAGTGGTCCCTGATGAGGGATGGAGAGGGAGTGTGGGAGGGAGGGGTAAAAACAAATTGGAGGATATATCTCACTTCCACAGTGCTTAAGACCCATTAGTCTGAAGGAATCTGGGACCAAGCACTGAGGAAGTGGGAAAGGCTGTTTGTAAATGTAGGGGACATGGAATTCAGCATCCTGGACAGACCTATCAAAATGCTGTTTGGCCCCCCCAGGATGTCTAGATGGAGCAGGCATTGATGAAGAAGCAGGAGGAAGTGGTCTGTGTCTAAAGCCCTGACAAAGAGCAGGGACAAAGTAATGGTGGGTCTGCTGCCGACAGGGCACAAGTATACAACCCCAAAGACTTTAAAGTCATCCTAGAATCTTTCAACCCATGGAGCTTAGAGGCTGTTAGCTCCCAAAAAAAAAAATAAAATCAAGGCCCCTTCAAAGGGCGAGTCCTGTCATGTTTGTTGGACCACCTGCAGAAGCCCTGAGAAGAACAGGCAAGAGCTCCCACGCGTGGAAGCCACAGAAGCCATGGTCTTAGCAGTTGAGTCCACCACATCTCATCCAGCCCACAGCGGACCCTGATAGGTACCATTGAGGGGAAACTTTCCAACGACTGTGCACAGGGTGTGAACACACCAAGATTGGAATGTACATGTGCAATCACTTAAAGAATAGTCTTGGTTTTTTTGCAACTGCATCATGCTGTTGACTCATATTGATCCACTGTAACCCCTAGATCCTTTTCAGCATGACTACCACCTAGCCAGCTGCTCCCCATTTTGTAGCTGGGCATTTGATTTTTTTCCCCTTCCTAAATGATGCACTTTGCACACCTGGCTTTACTGTATTTTGTCTTCTTGATTTCACACCAATTCTCCAATTTCTCAAGGTCACTTGAATTCTAATCCTGTCCAGTGGCGTACCGAGAGTCTCTGGCACCTGGGGACCAAGCCTACATTTGTGCTTTCCCCGGACCTCAGTCCCCCATGCAGGGCAGGAGGGGTCCCAACCCGCCCCCCAACTGCTCCGGGTAGGAGGATCTGTACCTGTGGGGGGGGAGGCCCGGAGGCTGCGGGCGGCACAAATGCAGGCTTGGCTCTGCTGCTCCACCCACCCCACGCATGGTGCCTGCCTCTCTGGCTGCCTCTCTCACTGCAGCCCTCAGCCTGGCTTCCTGCGCCCCCCCACCTGCCCACCAAGAAGGGCTGGGTGGGACTTTCTTCCCCCGCACTTACCTGCTGCTCCAGCCCAGCCAGGGCGGCCTCCCCCTCCCGCCCCTGGCCTTGGGGAGAAGGCAACGGCTTGGCACCCCCTGCAGCCCGGTGTCCTGGCCCCCCTGCCCTAGCCCTACTCGGTACACCACTGATCCTGTCCTCCAAAGTGCTAGCAACCCCCCCACAAGCTAGCAACCAGCTTGGTGTCTCCCACAAATTTTATATGCATATTCTCCACTCCATTATCCAAGTCATTAATAAAAATGTTGACAAGTATCGGACCGAGGCGAGACCCCTGCACGACCCCACTAGACACGTCCTCCCTGTTTGACAGTGAACCATTCATAGCTTCTCTTTGAGTACAGTCTTCCAACCAGTGGTATGCCCACCACATAGGAATTTCATCTAGACCACATTTCCAAATTTGCTAATGAGAAGATCCCGTGGGACTGTCTCCACAGCCTTACAAAAGTCAAGATATATCACATCTACTGCTCCCCCATGTCTCGGCCAGTCACTCAGTCAGAGGAGTCTGAGACAGGGCAAGAGCCCTCCAGTGCCTTAAACACAGAACAACCTCTCTTCTCTTACCACCCTCTGCCTCAATCAGTGCCCAGGAGAGAAAGCAAATGAAGCAGGGGTCCTGTAGTGATCATGTCATTAGAGATGTTCTCAGAATGCCTGTGCACGAGGGGGCTGAATGAAGACTGTACAGGTAGAGAGCAAACATGGACAATTTCAGTCCAAGTGAGTACAGTTTGGGAAAGTCACAGGCAGCTTAAACCAGGGGTTTATAATGGAAAGTGTTAGGCCACGTGAGCTGCAGGTGTCACTACTTGGTTTGCTTATAAAATAATTGAAATGCCAAGAGGGAGACCAGTCTTGTAATTAAGACTCTGGCCTGAGGCTCTAGAGACCTGGGTTCAATTCCCAAGTCACTTGATCGCTCTGTATTTTTCTTCTCTGCCTCAGTATTGCCCTCTGTAAAATGGGGATACCACAACTTCCTCTCTTTCTCTTGTCTGGTGAGACTGAAAGCTGTTCAAGGCAGCACAGGCCCAATAACAACTAAGGCTTCCAAAGCAACTGTCGTATAAATAAAAATGGAGGGTGAGACTGGAATTTGCCCAGCCACCAGGGCTAATTCTCCAGCCACAGTAAAGAGGGTCATGGAATCTTTAGTGACCCTAAGGGTTTGACTACACACAGCAGCGATGCCGGTCATTGGGGATAGGCGGGACTGGACAGGCCCCTCAACACACCGAAGAGCCAGATCAAAAGCACGCTCAGGTCAGAAAAGCAACTGCCAAGTAATGGTCCATTCATTTAGACATGGATCAAAAATTATTCCCATTGGACAGCGGAGGGGGACGTGACCAAGGTGGATGCAGGTTGCTTAAGCTCTGAAGCGGCCCACATGGAATCCCTAAACATTGTCCCCTAAAACCTATCATCCAAGAAATATTGTAGGATCAGATTATTCTAGATTTGATTGTTCCAGAACTCCCACGACCACATTTGTGGGGCAAGCATGGTCAAACTTGGCTAAAGAGTGCTGCTTCCACACGTTTTTCCATGTACAGCCAGTCCTAATGGAGCGCTCATCTCCTTTAAAATCGGCAGCAAAACTTTGATGTGAAGGGATTGGATGGCCACAGGAATGCTGACTGTGTCACAGCTAATTGACAATGATAAATGTAAACCAATTGCAGATCTTCAGCGACAATTTGGCTTGCCCTGCTTTGGAGCATGGAAATCTCTCCAGTTAAAGCAGTTACTTAGGCTATGTCTACACTGCCAGTGGCAAAGTCGCCGCAGATTGACTTATCTGGATCAACTGAGCGACCAGTGAAGACCCGCTCAGTCGATCCAGAAGTTGACGCTATTAATCCACCCTCGCAAGCAGCGTAGCGCTGCGTCGATGAGAACATGGTTCCTGTTGGCGCAGTGCAGTAAAGACAGCGCGCAGAAGAGAAGCACAGAAGTCGACGGGAGTTATGCAAGTTCTTTATGTAACTCCCATCAACTGCCGCCGAAACGCCGAGGTAAGCGTAGCCCAAGCCTTACAAACGTATTTGGACCAGATGCACTGAGAGCTCCAGAATGTTTATTACTCTGAGAGCAACATCCTGGATTTTCTCCGACAGCCGTATCCTTTTATAATTTCAGATTGCTAATTTAAGAGTTGTTGGGGACAGAAATTTGGGTACACAACTATCTCTGACCGAACAGAATAACATTTTATCTAATGATTAAAAAGCAACTGTACGCCTGAGACTGTAGCTTATTCACCTAAAGATATTTTTTCCAATATACTAGTGCCCACATAAGCTAATGATAATAGGCCTCAGAAATGCTGCCCACTGTTGGAAATGTAACTATCTTGGCGCTACGTAGCTCACATGTTTTGGGAGTGCCTCTGTATCAAGAATTTCTGGTATGAAGTGAGTCAAAGGACCAATTGGATGTTAAATTAGAGCTTCCCCCTTAAGTTTAATTCTTGGATCTATTCCTGATAGCCAGAGATGACCTGGTAATAAGGCAGCATGGCTCCAATGTGCAGTTTTGATTGCTAAAAAGTTAATCCTGAAAAAAATGAAAAAGTTGATCCTCACCAAATACTGATGCCTGGCTTAGTGACACCGCAATGAACAGCTCGCGTTCCACAGAAAGGGAATGCTCGAAAAACTCAAAGCAGTTTGGGATGACTTTTTAAGAGAACTATGATTAACATAGGCCCTGAAGATAGATATGCCAGTTTCCCTTTCCCTTCCTTTATCCTAACCCACTTTATTTTTGTATCATGATGAATCTGGTACATTGTTGTTTTTGGAAAAAAGTTAATACAAAATTCCAAGCTAACAAACAAGATGGTTCTCATTGCCTGCACGAAAATCCCCCGGCCGGTTCCTGGGAGAAGAGCCAAGGGTGAGATGTGCCCCAATCAGTCACAGGTGTCAAGGCAAGAAACACTGTCAAACAGGTCAACAGAAGGATAAACCAGAAAGGACTCCGGTTATTCCTACAGGAGTCAGTCCTGTGTCTGTTATGGATAGTTTAACAATCATCTGGTTCCTTGCCTCTGTTCTGAGCTGCTGTGCACTGCACAATCCTTATCAACTTTCATGATGCGGCCGCCACCTGGAAGCTTTAATGCCGGTGAAGCATGGGTTTGCGGTGCAGTGAGGAGGATCTCCGAGGCGCTTCATTTCCAGGAAGCCTGGTGAATTTCCTCTCCAGGCCCAACACAGAAGTGTTTCATTTCTCTTCTAGTCTCTGCCACCAAGACATGGTGCCCTGTTTGCTTCAAGGACTTTTCATAGAATCTAGGGCCAGAAGGGACCGTTGTGATCATCTAGTCTGACCTCCTGCACAACACAGGCCAGAGACCTGCCCCAAAATAATTCCTAGGGAGAAAAATATCCAATCTTGGTTTAAACATTCCCAGTGATGGCGAATCCACCACGAACTTTGGTAAAGTGTTCCAATGGTTAATCTCCATCACTGAATTTGTCTAGCATCAGTTTCCAGCTGCTTAAATGCTCTGTCCACAGGTTGGGGATGCATGCAAGATACCAAACACAGTTGCTGGAATACATACAACAACAAAAACTATTCCACTAAGGTGGCAGCCCCATACTTAAGCCATGCTTCATAAGGATGTTCTTGGGGGAGGGCCCTCAAGGTCTCCTTTTTGGACACCCCCCCCACAGAGTCTCTCCACCCAAACAATTGTAATGTATTATTTTGCCCTTCTAGGGGGTCTGGGTTCTCCACTGCTGACTCGCTGCATGACCTTGGTCAAACTGCTCTCGCTCTCCCGGTGCTCATTTCCCCATCTGTACAATGGGGATCAAGACAGGCATGGATGCAGAGCACAGTGTGTGCTGCCTCGCTGTTATTAGTGCATTCCATTCCACAGCTCTCATAGCACTTTACAAGTAATAATACACTGAGCCTCATTAAGCCCTTCTGAAGTAAGCCATTGTTTTTATCCCCATTTTACAGACAAGAAAACTGAGGCACACAGCAGGGACTCCCCCCTCCCCAGATTTCACAACAGGGTTTATGGCAGGCGCAGACCTAGAACCCAAATCCTCCAATTGACCGCATTAGCCGCAAAGCTAGCTTTCCCCCTACTTTTGTCAGTGGGCACATCCCCCAGTGTTCGATATTCTGTGGGGGGCCACACTTCTTAGGACAACGAACAGGGGGCATTTTTCTTTGCGTTGCTACTCTTCAGCAGACCTTTTATTTCCACAGTGCAAGACCCCTGTTGGACTAGCCATCACCTCGTGTGTGACGGCACAACTGCCTGGGAGAGATGCACAGCGCAGACACGCACAGGGAAGCAGCCAGTTTGGGTACAGTTTATACAGGAGCCCGACTTAAAAAGAAACGGAAACACAAGCATGTTCGGACTAAAAACTCTAGAATCCCAGCCATGCAATTCTCTCCGTCACTCAGCCACGACCCTTCTCGGTGGGGTGGCAACTGTTTGGAAAGCCAAGATGTGCGAAAAAGAGAGGGGGGAAATTAAGGGGAGGAACAGCTGCACTCTAGACAGAATCAACTTTTCACATGCTGAGTCACAAAGGCAGCACAGTCTGGTGGTTAGAGCAGGAGCCTGTGGGTCAGGACTCGTGTGTTCTAGTTCTGTCCCTGCCAGTGACCTTGGGCAAGTTAGCCACACAAGTATCTCCCCCTCCGTCAAAAGAGGTGGGGAGGCTTTGTAAAGCACTGGAGCATCAGAGAGATGGGCTACGGAAGCAGACTGTTCCTCCACGCTGAGGGTGCGTACAGTCAGTCACTCGCACAGCGAGTCCGTTCCCCTACGTAACACAGCCTTGGTGCTGAAATTTTAAAAAAATCTGCGGTGTTTAAAAACCAAAAAGGAAGGCGCAGGCGGAGCCAACCCTGCGAGGCTGTTCTAACCCCAGTGTAGGGTCAGAAGTCAGCTCCAGAGAGAGGGTCCAAGCGTCGTTTTTTCAGGCCCAGTACAAACTTGTAACATGGGCCCCCTCCCACACCCAAACTACCTCATCCCGGACATACAATCTCATGAGCCGTGACATCTTTTTCCTCATGGTAGTGGGGGTTGTAGCCTGGGCTGGATCCCACAGGGCCTCTGGACTCTGGTAAAGTGTACCCCCCCCCATGTGGGGGCCCTGCCAGAGAGAAGCAGCAGAGCACGTTCCTCTTGTGGGTGGAGTAGGACCCCAGAAGGAGCACATGCCTTACAGGGAACAGGGTCCTGGCTAGAGGTGGACTGGAACCAGAAAGAGATCTCAGTGGGGAGTGGCAGAGAAAGATCAGTTAGTGAATGAGCCCAGCTGTTTACACGCGTGCTGAAGAGAATGCAATCTACCAACTGGCTGCAGTGGTCTTTGACCCGAAACTGCTCTGCAGGGCGGGACAGTGGGTGTTACCCCACAGGGCTGCCCCCATCAGACTAGTTTTACTGGCAACAGGGAGGGAAAGGAATCCTAGCCATCCAGCTTTCTGCGCCCTGCTAAGCTTCCCAAGGTGACGAGCAGTTTTGATTACTTCTAGCCTCAGCTCTCTCCTATCAGCTGCCCCGCACAGGGATTTCGGAGAGGCCTTGTGCAAAGATTAGCCTGGTGGCTTAGGGGAAGGAAGGCCCAGAAGGGAACCCCATGTGCAGCCCCCAGGAAAGGGCTCCCTATTATTACTGCACGCGGGGGTGACCAAGTGAGGGACTTGGAATAGGCTCCAGCCAGGCTGGTAGCTCTACGTGCAAGTTTACCTCAATACACTGTCTACCATCCCTTACAACTGACCTGCAGCCCCCCCATCCTCCCACAGCTCTGCCAGGGCCCTTGGGAAAGGATCTGCAGCCCCGCCTATGCAATTCCCCCTGATCCCTGACGATCGCAGTTTGATGAGCAAGATCATAGGAGCAATTCAAGTGCCTGCCCAGGTTTGCTTTGGCTTCATGGATGGAGTTTTGCTCCAGCCTTGGGGCACTGAAACACTAGCCTAGCTGTTGTGTGCCCAGGCTAAGCAGAGAAGACACCCGAGCAAACAGCCAGAGAAGCTGGTTTGGCAGGTTTCACTGCAGAAACCGCCCCCACCTTCTCAGTCTGCTAAGTCAAGCAGTATCTGGAAAACACTGACCGCAGCTCTGGCCTGACTCTGAGGCCTGGGAGGGACGTGTAGTAGTTTGTTTGCTGCTGTGCATTAAACGCCAAGTGAGCACAAAGCCCAGCCCCAGATTCCCACCTTGAAGAGCTCACAGCGGTGGGGAAGCTAGAGACAGGGTCTATCTTAGAGCGTCTCTTAAAAAATCATTCGTGGGACCTTTTCCACCAGTCCCTAAACCAATCCATGAGGGCTTCACACAGACTGATGCGATTGCAGGGCTGGGAGATCTGAGACAGGGAGCTTGGCCCCTGGTTTGTATATACAGCATTGTGCACACTACAAATGGCCATCTTTTCCTCTCCATTCCTACTGCACAGCAGAGATGTGGCTGAACAAACATGCAAGGACAAAAAGGCTTTTAAGACATTTCTCCAAGGCTTTAAACTCCGCTAAGGACAGATGGACCAGCGTTGGAATCAGATCCTCCGACTGAGTTTTATTTGCAGCACAGATTTGGCCCTGAACATTTGCAGCATAGAGGTTGTGTCCTTCCACATAGACAGATTGGGATCCAAGTTACACTTGTGTGTCCAGAGCAGCTCCTGAATTATTCTCTACATAAAGCTGTCCGCCTATAATTTCTTAACACTTGTTTGTCACCTTCCTTGTGTGCAGCTCACCTCACCTACTTATGCCTCACTCTGTTCAGAAACATGCTTCAGGGTCACCCATAATGAGAGAGTGTTTACATCAAAACAGGCTACTTTGTGGCTACAGCGAAGAAGAGCAGTTTGCCTCACTGCCTGGGCCGAGGACGCCTGGGACACACAAATGTGGAATCTGTGAAATCAATCAGGCTTTGGGGAAGCCAAGTTGCCCTAGCAATTCAGAGCTCATGTCTGAAATAAAATCAATTTAATTCCACAGCGTTTCAACTTTCAGCTTCTGGGCTCAGCCGTGTGTTAAAGTCACTGGCCCTGACTAATGATTTAGTGCGGACAAGAGTGAAAGGTGAGTTTCTTTTAAAACATGACCAATAGAGAAGGGTTCCAGTCACAAAATTCAGTTCCAGAGCTGATCTCCCTCAGTTTAGCACTTGAAGTCCGATTTTTTAAGAAGTATCTCTAAAAGTCAGTAAGAATTTAACATTGCTTCCCTACTCCACGGTACTTTCCAGTCCCTTGGAAACACGACAGCAGGGTCTGAAAGGCATTTCTATTTCCTTCCCTGGCTTCCTGGGAGGTGTGCTGACAAAATGGGGAAGACTGTACTTTTTCAAATAAAAACGTAGGCTGTTCTTCAGCTCTGTGCTAGCATGAAGGAATTCCCTCTCCCTCCACCACAGCACCGTTAAATCAAAGCCACGGTTTCCACCAAATTAAACACTCACCTTGTGGGAGTGGGAGGTGTTTGCTTCTCAACAATAGAAACATTCACTGGGATTCAGCCATACATAGAGACAGACTCCCCGGTGATCCCATACCAGGAAGAAGACAACTCTCCTCTCTACTCCCCAGGTAAAGTCTGCTTCAAATATGCAGCAGCAGCTTTCATTTCAGGGCGTCTCGCTTAACCCCTTGTGGGCCAGACACTGCAAGGCAAACAGAGAGAACCTGTGAAAAATGGGACTTGGGCAGCTTTGCTGGGGATTAAACACGCAGCAAGAGAACAGGCCAGAAAATACTCCCTCTACCTGGGGGAACCCTAAAAAAAAAATCAATGAGGAGGAGGAGAGACAAGTCCCAGTATTGCAAGGGAATGGGGTGATTTAAAACAGCCTTGCACATTTCTTTCTTCCTCCTCCCCCGCTCACCTGGGAGCAGAGTTTCCTCCTTAGCATCTCCCGAGCAAGGCCAGGTGAGGAGCTGTGTGCCTGGGCTGGTAAACTGGCGTGGTATTTCTGAAAGGGGGATCAAAGAGCTCTTTCCTCCCTAGCCTGCTATGACTCTAGGGACTCCAGGGCACCTTTCCACCTGCTTTAGTACCACTAGCCTCTCTGGCCAAGGTGGGTGAGATGGGACTCTCCTGACTCGTCCCATCAATGCTGCATCTCAATCAGTGGCTACTGAGCAATGTGAGTCACTCCCCCCCACCCCACGGCCCCCAGGCTGCAGCACCCTGAGCCCCAGGGAGGAAAAGAGCCACTTATGCTGTCCCCTGTGCTGACTGGCTGCTAGCTCCAATCTCCTCCTGGTCTTTCCCTCCACCTGCCTTGCTTGCCTTCTCCCTCATCTCCTCTACCCCCTTCTACAGCCCCACTCCCTCCCCTTGTCTCCTCATCTAGCAAATCCCCTTGCACCCACAAAACTCCACCGGAAAGCTTAAACAAAAACACACGGCACCAAGTGACATGTACACCTGCCACGCTGCTCACCTGTAACCCTCCTCTGCCCTCCATGGGCATCGTCTATTTCAGCTGGAAGTTCTCCAAGGTTGGGGCTGTCTAGTGCTCTGTCTGGCTAGCGCCTGGCACCATGGGGCCCCATCCTCAGCTGGCCCTTAGCTGCATAGGCACTACAATAATACCAGTGACAAAAAATACTGAAAATTGCCCTACTCCAGTATCCCCGGGGCTAATGCAGAACAATATCACTAAGCTGCAGGGCGGGCTGCAAGTTTTTCTTCACTGAATTCAACAGAGCAGTGCCTGCCTGCCTACCCCAGTGCGGAATTTGCTATCCACAACCAGATCAATAGTCCAAGTTCAGCTGCAGGTCTCTAGGGCTGTGGTCAATGTTTGATGCTATTGAGGAGGGCATAAAAGTCACGTTAGCCAGCAGACTGATTGTGCAATGCTGAAGAAAGAGGAAAAATTCTTCCCCAGTCTCGGCAGTGATCGGTTTCCTTCCAGCCCAATGTGCAAGATGCTGTAATCATAGCCGGCAGGGTCACCAATTTCCTCACTGCCCATGGAATTCCCTAGCTCTTTATTTGATATCAGGCATTGTCTAGTGGTGTGAACCCAAGATGAGGAGGGAGGATATTCTCAGCAATAATCACATCTCAGACCCAGATACTCTCTAGGGACCTGGGCAGGAAAGTTCATCTAGAACTCTGCTTCCCTGGCTGTGAAATGGGAATAATTATACTTTTGTCTGATGGCGGGATGTCAGGATTCCTTGCACTTTGAAGATGTCAGATGCTATAGGCTAAATATTCTCATTAGCTATAGTGTTTGACTCCATGCTATGCAGCTGCATAGACGTTGTCTTGGGAATAAGGTTTCCATTGCTTGAGAATAATGCTGAACTGACACTGTCACTGAGGTGCTATTTCCTTAAAGCACTGAGCCTTACAAATTCCAGACAGTTTGTCACATGCTGCCAGTGGGTTTTATTCTCTCATCTTGAACCCACAGACCAGATCCCCTTTCTGTGCTATAGGGGATCCCACCAGAAATCTCTCTTAGCGCCTTAGTAATACCAGATGGATTATTTTTAAACAATCAGATGAGTTTGAGAGATGAGAGTGAAAATCTCCTCCCTGGAGATGCAAATAAAGCTGAACAGTGGCAACAGAACAGTGGCAGAGGCAGTTCAACACACCAAGCACCTGGCTCTCCCAGTGAGGAATCTTTTGGTGGTCCCCGGGTAACAGGTAACTTCCAGCTGCCTTTCCATATTAAACAAACAGAGCTGAACATTGATATAATACATTGTGCATATCATGGTGACTGATACTTGGATGGCACTTTCCATCAGAGGATCTCAAAGCACTTGACAAAAGTGGGTATGTGTTATAATTCCCATTTTACGCATGGAGAAACTGAAGAACACACAGGTTAAGTGAGCTGGCCATGGTCAAACAGCAAGTCAGTAGCGGAGCCAGTCTCCTGATCCCCTTCATTCTCCAGACCATGCTGCAGCCCAGGTCTCCTGCTGCCCAGTGCCCTAACCACTAACCTCCCTCCCGTACTCAAATCCATCTAATAAGGGCCCTACCAAATTCATGGCTGTGAAAAATATGTCCTAGACTGTGAAATCAGCTGCCACATTAAAACCTTGCCTTCCTAGTCTTATCTAGGATGTTACTGTTCATTAACGTGTTACAAACACACTCACACACACACACCGTCAGGCTGGCTGGATTGCGGGGAGGAGGGGGGCGGAGGGGACGACTTATTATTGTTTAACAATATGTCAAAATCATTATAATTCATATGAGATGTGCCGTGTCAGGTACTGTTAGAAAGGCTATAATGTGCTAAGTCAGATGATCCTCTTCATGTTCGTGTGTTATGTGTGTAATGGGAGTTATGGATATGGTTGATGTATCTGTGTTTCAAATTGAACTGTGTCTGAGCGACACCCCAGACAGGACGGCTGCAGCACTAGTCTGTTTAATGGCCCATTAAAGAAATTCACAGGTACAAGGGGCCCAGAGGGAGAAGCTAGGGATATACCTGATGAGTCACCAGGACTTACTCATGTGACTATGGACTCCATCTTACTCCTGTAAAATTCCACAAGCAGCCTGGCAAAGGCCAAAGGACATAAAAGCCAGCTGCACCACATCCATTTTGTCTTTGTCTTCAGCCATCTACCGACCTCTGGATCAACTCATCTACAACGGAACTGAAGCTGTGAAACAAAGGACTGAGACCCATCCAGGTACTGGATGCACACCAGAGGAACTTTATAAACCTGCAAGCTCCACAATTCCCTTAGAAACCTGATATATCTGAATTTTAAAATCAATTGCATGTGTCTGATTGCTTTAATCATTTAACACTTCTCTTATAGTTTGTTTCTTTCTTTTTATAATAAACCTTTAGTTTTAGTTACTAAAGGATTGGCTGGCAGTGTGGTATTTGGGATAAGATCCAAACCTATACTGATCTGGTGCTGTGGCTGATCCTTTGGGATCAGAGGGAACCTTTTTGGTAAAGAGCATAGAGTTTTAAATAACTGGTGTCTTTACTGGCCCTAGTGGCAGTTTGGGAGCCAGAGACTGAAATGCAGTAAAGGGGGCTGTGTGTATTTGCACAGTGGCTTCTTGATAACCAGTGTGGGGGAATCAGAAGCACTGTTTGTGGCTGGTTGGGAAGTCTGACTTCAGTGTCACCCACCAGTGCTGGGAGAATCTGCTCTCCTTTTACTGCCTGCCCTGACCTTGGCATTTTCAGGTGGCTGCCCTAGGCACGGACGGGTCACACCCCCTCATAATGAAGAAAAGGCCGAAGAGAGAATAAAATCAGGGGCAGATATCTACACTAGATGGGAGCCTTGTAGGGGGGAAAAGATGATCTGCCAGCAGCCTGCCATGATTTGTTGTGAAGCCCGAGGCTCATTCAAAGTGAAAACAGGAGATAAAGGTAAGCTGGCACTTTCTCAGCCACGTTTCTGGAAAGGGCAATATTGGAGGCACAGTTCCAAGAGAAGTGGGTTATTGGGAGGAGAGGATCATTTCTTTGAAGAGTTAATTTTAGATGAAGCATCTTCCACAGCTGATAGTCAGTATGGGTTAGATGAATGGATTACAAGGTGATGGAAAGCTAGCTAGATCATCGGGTTCAATGTTTAGTTGGCAGCTGGTCACAAGCTGAGTGCCCCAGGGGTCAGTGTTGGGGCCGGTTTTGTTCAGCATCCTCATTAAGGATCTGAAGGATGTGGTGGATTGCACCCTCAGCAAGTTTGCAGATGACACTAATGGGGGAGTGGTAGATACGCTGGAGGGCAGGGACAGGCTACAGAGTGACCTAGACAAATTGGAGGATTGGGTTAAAAAAATCTGATGAGGTTCAACAAGGACAAGTGCAGAGTTCTGCACTTAGGACGGAAGAATCCCATACACAGCTACAGGCTGGGGACCGACGAGCTAGGCAGCAGTTCTGCAGAAAAGGATCTGGGGGTTACAGTGGACAAGCAGCTGGATATGAGTCAGCAGTGTGCCCTGGTTGCCAAGAAGGCTAACAGCATATTGGGCTGCATTAGTAGGACCATTGCCAGCAGATCGAGGGAAGTGATTATTCCCCTCTATTCGGCATTGGTGAGGCCTCATTTGGAGTACTGTGTCCAGTTTTGGGCCCTCCACTACAAAAAGGATGTGGACAAATTGGAAAGAGAGTCCAGCGGAAGGCAATGAAAATGATTAGGGGGCTGGAGCACATGACTTATGAGGAGAGGCTGAAGGAACTAGGCTTGTTTAGTCTGCAGAAGAGAAGAGTGGGGGGGCGGGGATTTGATAACAGCCTTTATCTACCTGAAGGGGGGTTCCAGGGAGGATGGAGCTAGGCTGTTCTCAGTGGTGGCAGGTGACAGAACAAGGAGCAATGGTCTCAAGTTGCAGTGGGGGAGGTCTAGACTGGATATTAGGAAACGCTTTTCCCCTAGGAGGGTGGTGAAGCACTGGGATGGGTTACCTAGGGAGGTGGTGGAATCTCCCTCATTAGAGATTTTTAAGACCCGGCTTGAGAAAGCCCTGACTGGGATGATTTACTTGGGGCTTGTCCAGCTGTGAGCAGGGAGCTGGACTAGATACCTCCTGAGGTCCCTTCCAATCCTAATATTCCATGATTCTATGTTTCATTTGTGAAGAGCTACTTTGGGACCATCCTTCCTGCTAACAGGCAGAGTGCCCATCAGCTACTCTGCCTGGTTCTGGCATCCTAGTGACTTCCTCATCCCTTGAGGGTACGTCATGTTGGCATCACAGGAAAAAAGCAATGGCCTCAGCGTAGCCAGCTGGCTGCTTGCCAGCAATGGCAGGTATTGTTGAGAGAGAAAAGCGGAGGAAGGCAGCGGGAAAGTGACACACTCTCAAGGGGCCAACTCCGCCCGGTTGTAAGGGGCACATTCTATGGATTTCAGTGGATCTGAGCACACATTTAGAGCTAGGCTGAACTGGACCCAATATTAGGGAGCTGTAGAGGGATGGAAAAGGCTGTTGGAACAGAAGGACCCTGGGGTGACAGAGCTGCTGATTCAAGCTGAAGGGACCAGAGTCCATTTCAAAACTCATCCACTGCAGGTACCGAATGCCTCATTCCCCTGCCCCCTTTACGATCACATTTTCCTGTTCTAGAAATGTTTCTCTTCCCTTAGTTGCTGTATGGAAAACTCCCAATAACAGGGAGAAGTGACTGACTCAGAGGGGTGAGGGGGAAGAGGAGGAGGCAGTGACATTGACGAGACACAAAGTACTGTGCCCTCAAATACACAAAGCATCAGCATGGCATTGAGTCGACCCACACAACACCATGTGGTCCTGCCTTGTCCCTGCACTAGAGAAGATGCTCCCCCACTGGGATCAAGAGTGATTCCATGTACTACCCTGCCACGTCCCAGCACTTACAGGTGGGGGGAGGGTGATGTATGCAAGTGGCTTTGCAAGGTCAGAGCGTGCCCCATGCAGGGGAGAACACCACCATGAGCCATCCTGTCATGTTCTGGCACCTGTGTGTGTGGCACCTGTGTGTGTGACATCTTCCTGCTGCCATGTGCCATCCTGCCACACTAAGACATTGTGAGGATGCATCACGGGCTGCCCATGTGCAATGGGGGTGGGACAGTCCATCCCACAGGGCGAGTTCTATTGCTGTGAAGCGAGGCCATGTCAGAGTGGTGCTTGGGGAGGAAGGGGGCAGGCAGCTTTGCAGAAGCAGAGCACACCTCAGGGAGCACCTACAGGGAGGGCAGAGGCTCACACTGCCCTGACAACACTGGGGAGCAGGTATCCCATTTGAATCAAAACCACAAAACTTATGTATCGACCTACAACTGGGGGAGGTCCCTGATTTAGCTGAGGATAGTCCTGCTTTGAGCAGGGGGTTGGACTAGATGACCTCCTGAGGTCCCTTCCAACTCTAATATTCTATGACCTACATCATCTTCTCATACTATACCACCCCATCAAATCAACCAGAGTCACCAACATCATACCCAGACAGCCCTAACTCTGCCCTCAGCAAAATACCATGAAAATCAAGATGCACTCATCTCCTGGAGAAAAACCAAGGCCACACTGCCACATTGCAGGCTTCAGTTCAATGGACTGGTCCAAGCATCTAGCTCCTTTGGTCAAGCAGGGACTGGGTGTGATGCATGGGAAGTGTTCTCCTCCAGAGAAGGGTGTAATGTGTTTCATAATGCTCAACAGCAACTGCTTTGTCATCCAAGGTGAGACTCATGCATTGTATTTGATAAATAAATGATGGGAACATAGGATTGCTAGAGTCTGCATGTCAGGACAAGAGAGGACATCTCTACACTAGGTGGTGCTGTTATATGGGAGAATGAGAAGATGAGCCAGCACCAATTTCCAATAATTTGCTATAAAGCCTGGGCCCAGATGGATTAAAAATAAGAGGGAGAGTGGGGGAGGAGGTTTTTTTGGCTCAGTTCCATAGAAGGGCAGGATGTATCTTGAAGGCCAACTTTGGCTTTGCCTAGAGTCTAGATTAGGATTTCAAGGTGCATTGTGAAAATGTGCTAGCTAACGTACTGAAAGGGTAGTATAGGCAAGGCAGTCTACATTTTTACACATGATAAACTGGTCGAGTGGGTGCGAGTTTAGGCTTTAGCTTGAGCTGTTTAACTTGCCTTAATGTCTTTGCTGCCTCTGGACTTTTCAGAATGTGTTAGTGAGAATGTGGTCTGACATCCCACCTTTAAATCCTAATCTAGACAAAGACAAAGTGGGTCTCGGGAATCATTTATTTGAAGAGCTTCTTTTACATGAGAAGCTTCCCTACCTGATTGTTAGTGGTTCTTTAGAAACTGAACATCCTAACATCACCGATTAGATTGGCCAGCCCAGCCTGACAGTGGCATTCTCCTGACATTCTCACCCTTTGAGGGTATGTTGTACTGCCATCAAAGAAAACATGAGCTGGCATCAGCATAGACAAAACCGTCTGTCTCCCAGCAATGGTGAGTATTGTAAAGATAAAAAAGGAGAGAGAGAGTCTGTGGCCCTTGCTCAGCCCTGATGTGAGGGGACAAATTTCTATTGATTGGCTTGCAGTTGCAACCATATACAGCAGGGCTGAATTTTAAGGTGAGTCTAGACAGAAAAGAACATAAGGCTGTTGGTCACAGAACTGCTGATTCAAATGTAAAAGGGAAGCAGGGGTGACAGGAGGTGCTGTGGATACCTATGTATTAGTCATTATCACCTATATTATGGTAGTACCGAGGGAGATCCCAGGATCAGGGCCCACTGTGTTAGGCCAGTGGATCCCAATCGAGGCACATGTACCCCTTGGGGTACGCAGAAGTCTTCCAGGAACTCCACCAACTCATCTAGATATTTGCCTAGTTTTACAACGAGCTACATAAAAAGTGCTAGGGAAGTCAGTGCAAACTAAAATGTCACACCATGACTTGTTCATGCTGCTCTAGTTACTATACACTGACATGTAAGTACAGAGCTTGTATTCCAAGCCACTTCTGTTATAATTCTGTGCTAAAAATGAGAAAGTCAGACACTGTTCAGTGCTAGCGTGCTGGGACGCTTCTGGCGATGCCACTTCCCATCCCGCCACGTCCCAGCACGGGCCACGGGGTAACGCCACGTCCCATCCTGCCACGTCCCAACACGGGCCACGGGGCGATGCCATGTCCCATCCCGCCACGTCCCAGCACCGGCCACGGGGCGATGCCACGTCCCATCCTGCCACGTCCCAGCACGGGCCACGGGGCGACGCCACGTCCCATCCCGCCAGGTCCCAGCACGGGCCACGGGGCGACGCCACGTCCCATCCCGCCACGTCCCAGCACGGGCCACGGGGCGACGCCACGTCCCATCCCGCCACGTCCCAGCACGGGCCACGGGGCGACGCCACGTCCCATCCCCCCACGCCCTGCCTGGCGGGCACTGGGGGCGCGGGGCCCAACTACCGCGAGGCCGTGTTGCCATGGTGACCAGGCAGGCCCCGCCCCGCAGGGCTGGAGCCGCTCACCCCGCTCTGAGGACACGCCGGCCCCGCCCCGCCCTGCCCCAGCCTCCATCTCCCGGCCTCTCTGTGGTTCCCGTCCTTCGTGAGCGGGAACAGGTGCATGGGTGACTCTCCCTCCCTCCGCTCTATGGTGTTTCTACCGCCTGAGCCCTCTCCTTCCGGTTACAGGCGGCCGTCTAGCCATGACACGGCCGCTCTATGGTCTCCCCCGTCTCAGGCGGCGTAGCCCAAAGCGCGGCTCATTTCCGGGTCCGGGGGCGCCGCTCTACCTCTGCCTCCTGCGGCCTCTATGATGTTCTTCCGCCTCCCCGGGGCCAACAGGGCGCCTCTAGCCGGCGCCGCCCTCCCGGCTCTATGGTGCGCGCGGCGCGGCGGCTGAGGCAGCCCTTTCCCAGTCTCCTCAGCGGCGGCGGCGGCGGCTCGGCCGGGCCGGGGGAGCCAGGAGCGCGGCGGCCGCGGCCAGCCCAGCCCCCCGTCGGCCATGGAGCTGGAGGTGCCGGACGACGCGGAGAGCGCGGCGGCCGCCGAGGCCGGAGCTGTCACCCCGGAGGCGGGCTGGGGGGGCCCGGACACGGCAGGAGGTGACGGGGCTGCGGTCGGGCCGGCGGGGGGCCGGGCTCAGTGTGTCCCCCCCGGCAATGGCGTGCCCGGGCGAGACCTTGGGGGGGGACCCGTGAATGTTTGACCCGAATGGGGCCGGCCGGGGC
>ML675700.1:2767149-2820294 GCA_007922155.1 Mesoclemmys tuberculata
TGCCTTGATATGCTAAATCTTAGCATGCATTGTAGTGATAGAAATAGCAGTGTCAATAACTGCATACAGAGTGTGCTTGCTGTGTAGGCAAAATTGGTAGGAACTCTGTGGTTACAGCAGTTGAGATAAGGCACCAATAATGTTTCATTACTAGTGTTGCATACATTTTTTGGAAATGGGAAGAAATCCTGGGCCCATGGAAGTCACTGGGAGTTTTGTCACTGACTTTACTGGGGCCAGGATTTCACCCAGGGTCTTTGAAGGTTAGGGAATAGGAAGAAAATGTCAGTCTTGTCACAAGTCCTAGAAATTAATGCTGATCTTAATTACAATTAAAATAAGAGAGTTAACCACTGCCTCTCAGAGCTACTGCTGAGATGGCTGTTTTGTTTTTTAAAAAAGTATAGGTATGACATTATTCTAGCATTGAAAACTTGTGTTCAAATTTTCTTTGGTGAATTTAAGGTGCAAACTGTTCTAGTGTGTCTCTGAAAATGGCGTGTTCTAACGTGTTGTGATGGCCTACCTAGAGCTCATCATGAGGGTGGTGAGAGCCTGCCTGCGTTCTGGCCCTGGTCCAGTCACCCTCAGCCACTCCACTTGCTGCTTTCCACAGCGTGTGCAGTAGAATGTACTAGAGTCATTCATACACTTTGCTTGCCGTCTGTGGGGTGCAGGGAACATAGTGGACTCTGACAAACTCCATAGCCCTCTTCCAAAGACTCTCTGCCTGTTTCTCTTTCTGTTAATATTTTTCACGTGCCATGCCTTTCATTTGACTCTCTCAAAGTGCTTCACAAAGGCAAGTATTAGCTTCGTTGTACAGATTAGGAAACAGAGGCCCAGAGAGGGGATGGCACAGGCTTTCAAAAGTAACTGGTGACTTTGGGTGCCCCACTTGAGACCCCATGAAGGTGTCTGATTTCCAGAGGACGGGCATGCAGCACTTTCTGAAAATTGTCCCCTTTAAGGTGTTGCAAGTTGGGCATTCAAAATCACTGGCCACTATTTCCAAAAGTAACTAAAGTGCCTTGTCTATGGTAGAGATGGCAATGAAGTCAGATTTCGCTTTCAGTGACAGATTTCTTTTGGATGCAAATTGATCTTTTAGGGATGTTTTCAGCCCCATCTTTGTTAATCTCACAAACTGACTTTGGTAAACCCTTCACAATTAGAATGTCTCAACCCATTTCTTCACGGGGGTCAGTCAACTAAATAACCACCCCCTCTCTGAAAATTCCTTTCCTACAAGTGGCTCCTAAAATGAATGTGATTGAAAGATTAAAGGAATGTTTTTCAGTTTCATATTATGCATTTAAAAGCACTTTGTGTATGGTCAGTTTCACTGTTTCCCTTGTTAAGTCCATCAGGCCCCTTTGTGTTTGTGTGCACCTAATGTAATAATGGGAGAAATTTTGAATTAAAAAGAAAATGAGGGGGTAGGAGATGTGATGGGAAAACCTTCACAAATTGTTCAAGGGACTTGGTCAGATGGAACACCTGAAACTACTTTTTAAAAAATGTCAGTTTCAAGTTGATGATCCTTTAAAGGAACCATTTCCCTTTTTGTATTTACTGTACAATGGTCCTTCTCACCTTCTGCTCAGATACATATGAATGGAAACAGTATACAAATCTCAGTAAAATTGGTTGACAGAAATGCAAACTATAAAAATAGTATCTAAATTCAAAGGTGGAGCTAAGATATAAATACAGCCTCGAAACTATTCCAGGGTCTTAACACTTCACAGAGTTAATGATGTCCTATTTGACTGCTGAGCTAATGCTTGCCTAGGCAGAATGGAGGAGTAAGGGTAAAGTTTCATTTTGGTGTGCTGTTTTTGTTTTAAATGGAGCTCACATTATTTTGTTTACAGATAACTCAAAGAACAATCCTTGTTAACAAGTTATCAAAGCAGAGATTTGGAAGATTAACAAGGATCTGTGTTGCATTCCTAACTTTATTATTTAATGCTAAGACCACCAATTATTAGATCAATAATTAAGCTTCTCTAGTGGAATGCAAATTATGCTGCATTCTCTACCACTCAGTCTTTCCTTATACAGTTTTTTCCAGTAATGGTTTATTAAATCTCTGCGTGGAAGGAGGTGGAAAGTTAATCCTTCCAGTGTAGAGGCCAGGGTGCTGTTTTTCCTGGGTTTATAGGATGTCTCCCCTTAGACACAGCATCTGGGCATCTCTTCTGCCTTCAATTTGTCTTCATGTAGCCTCTTTCTCCACTTCAGTCTGTCAGGGTTGAATGCCTGTTTTCACTTCAATATTAAATAGGAGTCACTGTTAACTTTCTAGGGCACTCTTCTAAGAAAGAGGCTTCTGGAGCAGCAATGCTAGAAAATGCTTATTAAAGAAAATAAGAATCAGAAAGGGAGAACATCCTAAAATTCTTGCAAATTACTTTTTGTGGCTTGTTCACTTATTAATCATGTGCAACTATATATACTACTTCCTTCTCACCTCAGCAGGAAGGTGTGAACAGGGATCACCACCCCAGATTGATGCTAATTTTAAGAATGTTTGGAGAAGAAATTCCAGTAGAGCTGAGAATAGAACCCAATCTCTAATATGACAGACCCAAATCTCTCTTAGGTGTCCTGCTTTTCCAAATGAATGTGTGACATTTACTTGCCTATCTGTGGAGACCACATCTCCCCCTGTTCCTACAGCATCAGGAATAAAACCCGAGACTTTCAGCATTCCTTTGCTGTCTAGCAAATAGTTGTGTAAGCCACTGGCAAAGTGTGTCAAACCGCCGTATGGTTGGTCCACATAGAGGATAACTGCTACTCATTTAGCTCAAGTGGCAGAGACCTGTGCCTTGGATCTGGGGATTCTGGGTTACAACCCTGATGCTCCATGAAGAGGGTCTTCATGTTCCACGTAATCTAAATTTTGTTTTTTAAGAATCTTAGGAAACTATTGTAAAGGTGTTAAAAGAACATTAAGGTTACATAGTCAGGCACTCAGCAGTTAAGAAATGTTTTTAAGGTTGTATGTTGTCAGTATGCAATTCAAGATAACTATTTGTCTAGGATCCCTGTCTCATTCAGTGTGCAGGATGGGCCATGAATGAGGCAGAGAGTTTCATGAAGTGAGAGGATTCTCTCTTGTGTATAAGGCCCTGGGCTGGAACTCAATCTGGGTTCTAATTGCGTGTGATGCTGGGCATGACTGTTGCAATGCACATGAATGAAAGTTTTATGATCACCCTTAATTCCGGCACTTCCTGACTCTTGAGTGCTTGACATTGCAACCCCGGTGTCTTTTTTGAATTAAGTTTTCTGTATTTAATACATAATGTTATTGCTCCATTTATACTGTAATTGAAGATTCCTGTTTGAAAAGGCCACTGTTCTTTAACTCAGACTATTTGCCCTTACAAAGTCTGGGTACACAAATGGGGAGAACTCATTCTTGAACGAATTAAAAAGTTGACCCAGCCGTATGTGTTAAATAGAAGTAATAGATGTGTAATATATGCTAGGCATATAAGAGTGAATGCTGCTCAATGGGCATGCTCATCTCAGTGGAGATGTTGCCTTGTTTTATCAATCTGCTTTTGAGCAAACTCGCAGATCTATGCCAGGAAGGTTCAGCTGGTTTGGCCATGTCAGAGGCGCCTATGTGAACGGTCTACAATGTCGTATAGCTAACGCATCCATGCTTCTCAGCATGCTAGCTGAGTCACGAGGAGCCATAACTCATTGAGTCTTCCACTGGAAATGAGGTTTCTACTGAAGTTGCATCTTTCAGGTTTGTTATGGTTTTTGGCAGCTCACTTAGTTATTTAAACTTTGAGCTTGTTTTGTTTCAGCAATTTAGGTGCCCTGTAATAGGATATCATGCAAAATCACTCACTGTCTTAGAACAGAGATGGCCCTTACCCAGTCAAGGAGTGAGAGTGGGACATGGTACTGTTGGTAATTGACAGCTCAATTTCTGAGTGTTAGATTTCCCTGAGACTTTGTGGCGCTTGGGTTGTTGGGCTACGTGATTCTGCCAGTCATCAAGTGTCAAGCTTATTTTGGGGGTAGATGATCTTGAACGAGACTTTGAAAATCTGCTAGTGTAGGCCCAGCCAAGTGCAGCTAGGTGCATGTTGGTCCCAGGATATTAGAGAGACAAGGGGGAGTGCGGCAATATCTTTTATTGGGCCAACTTTTGTTGGTGTGGGAGACAAGCTCTTGAGCTCTCTGAGTTCTTCTGCAGGCCTGGGAAATGTATTCAGAGCGTCAAAGCTGAATACAAGGTGGAAGCACCTGGGCGCTCTACCTGCAGCTAGAGACATACATAGACAGCCTTTGGAGTTTGGTGGACTTCTGCTTGTAATTCAGGAAAATCTCTTAGGTGTATTCAGAAATAGATATGAGGTGCCTCTTCACCTCTGCTTTGATCCTCCTTTTCTGTATACTTGTGCACATTTTTAAAGGGCCATGACCAACTTGAAAACCACATTTGTGTGAAAATGTTACGTGGGGCGTACTATTTAAGGGGGCTGTATCAGAAACAGGAACTCTTTTTTTTTTTTTTTTTAATTTTTTTTACTTGGTTTGATGTGAGCAGCCTAGCAAAAGAGCTGCATGTTCAGTGATGCATGTTGTTACACAGCCTCATTCACAAATCCTCTTTTAGTCTCTGCTGCTTCAAGCACCCAAGGAAAATATCCCTGTCACATAACATTAGCAAGAGCAGAATTAAATCTTAGAGGCGTTAGCCAAGCAGCTTGAGCTACGAAGCAAATCAGGAAATACTCTACCTGCTAAGAAAAATCCAGGTACATTTCCAGAACAATATGAGACAAAGCCTTAGTGTTGAGACTGTGTTGTTTTTACTATGGGCAAGGGGTGTTACACCTTTGAGGTCTCATTTTGTGGAGTGCTGAGTTCCCATTGACATCAGAGTTGTACTTGCTTATGCTTGTGCTGAATTTGGCTGTTGTAGAGTCAGTGTTTCCTGGTACTAGGGTAGTGAAATTTTAAGTATACTCATCTTCCCCAAAGGGATTGTATTAGAAGAGTGTTTTGATATCTTTACATTTAGTTTTTGTAATTGTTTGTTTCTAAACTGAGTGTCTACCTTTCACCCTTCTGGAAGGCCAGAATCTTTCTCTGCAATAGGAAAATGTCTTCAGAAGTTTGGCAGTGGAGGAGATGGTTTGGAAGTAGTTAGTGTTCTAGTATCATGTGGCAGAGCAGAGGTGGTCTGGACAGTACATTTGTCTCCTGGGTAGCTTGAGGAGAGTGCATGCTTTCTCTTGAGTGAGATTTCCCCCAATATCTTTTGAGCATTCAGAAAGATGTTGATTGGCTCAGGAGAGCCCACTGCAGGATGGGATGTCCGAGATCCTTCAGGATTTATTTCCTCCACTACAAATCTACAAGGGAGTATCATGTGCTGCTAATATGTGTCTGTCAAAGGGCACTGGACATGTCCTACAATAGAAAGGTGGGTCTCTGTCCCAAAGAGCTTATAGTTCTTAGGCCATCCTCCTCTCGGGATAGAGGAGATCCTGTGGTGTTGAGTTGCCTCAAATTAGTCTGTAGGTCAAAATTTGCTAATAGTGAATGCTTGATCTTGGAGCTTGTAATAATGGGAAACAAAGGACTAGGAAAAGGGTGCCATTCTTCCACCACTGACTCACTGGGTGACCTTTGGGAAAGTCACTCCCCTCTTTCCTTGTTTTTTCCTATCTGTAAACTGGAGACAACACAAGTGTGTTTAGGGAGTTTGCTTCATTAACCTTTGAAATCCTCCAGTGACAGGTGGCATAGAAGGGGAAAGGAATACTATTTTTGGTTTAAAATCTCCACTTTGTCTTTATTGATGAAAAACTGTATTGTGAAAGTTAAATGTCTGAATGTACCATGGGATTACGTAATAATACAGCTGAATGTGGAGCAGTGTATTCTGCCATTAGCTATTGTATATTGCGTAGGTTCTTCTTGATTAGATTTGTTTCATTTTTCAGAAGACCTGTCACAGTTCATGCTTAGCTCTCTGAAAAGTCCTTCCTGTCCATGTAACTGATTTAGAACAGTAAAATAAATTAGCTCTTTGTTTTAAATTTCACTGCATTTGTCTTGCTTACTCAGAACAGTAATTGGCCTCCCTGCTGTAAACACTTTCCTGGTTAGTTGTCAAGGAGACGTTTTAACACAGTATGTATTAACTCAGCAGTCTGCTCTGTGTGAGGAATGCCCTGCTGTAGCAAGTTGGAGGGGAACAGCACATCCTATGGTGAGAAGGAGTCTAAGCTTGGAGTGGGATGAGTTAACGGCGATCCTGAATCCATCCTCTGTAACAGCAGATATTTCCTGCGACAGCATGAGTTCTGCTGAAGAACTTCTTAGAAATAGTCTGGTTAGATGCCTCTCTTACTGCAGAAGTGTCCTGTTCGTTGCAGTCCTTGATACTAAAGATATTCCTTCAGCAAGACATCTTGTTCCATGGCTCTGGTTATGCTGTATAAGCTGGTGTGCAATGATCAGCTCAAAGAATCTGTGGCTACAGTTGAGCTGGACTCCTCCTCCTTCCTGTAGGAGTTACTTCAGGAAACAATTGTAGGGCGCTAGTGACAGGAGAGCTCTTTCCTCTGGTCCTAGTTCACCAGGTGTAAGTCTCTCATGGGATGGTGCAAGAAGTCTAGATGTGGGGGAGATCAGAGCTATAGAGTATGCCAGCAAGAGGCACTAAAGGGAGCTTTCTGGCATTCCTGAAGCTACCCCAGTCCCACCTTATCTTGAGACCATGTACACTGTGGTATAGAATCTGCCCTTGAGGGCACTCACAGTTCTCTGTTGTTGCTGCATAGTAATATTTATATCATGATAGCTCCCAAAGGCCCCTTTATGCTAAGTGTTGTACAAACTGAGGTTGTGTCTACACTGACAGTGGTGAATTTTCCCCCGTCAAATTGATTGATTTGATCCGGTTTGATTGAGCGGAAGTGATGACTCACTCAATCGATCCAGAAGTCCATTTAGTAAAATCACCTCCAAAAAAAGAATAGTGCTGCATTGATGGGTATGCTTTTCCTATCGGCACAGCATAGTGGAGACAGTGCATAGAAAAGAATCTAGGAAGTCGATGTAAGTTACGCAAGCTGCTCTATGTAGCTTGCGTAACTCCCCTTGACTGCTGCCAAATTTGCTGATAAGTGTAGACCAGGCCATAGCTATAGTTATTGTAAGACAACTCTTCATGGAATAGAATAACAGTCAAAATAGAGAAGACAAAGGTTGTGAGAAAGGGATTAATCAATTCCAAAGCCAGATAGGAGCATGGTGACCATCCAGTCTGACCTCCTGTTTAACACAGGCCAGAGGAATGCCCCCAAAATAATTTTTAGAGCAGATCTTTTATAAAAATCAAGATGGATATTATAAATGTGATCAAGTCGCGGTCACTTGTATGTAAGCTACCATTAATTCTTAGTTGTGTAATCAGTTCCTCTTTATCTGTTAGGACAAGGTCTAATATAGAATTCTCCCGTGTTGGCTACAACGCTTTCTGAGTTAAGGAATTGTCATGTGTAATGTTTAGAAATTCCAAGCATGTTTTAGTATTGGCAACATGAGACCTCCAGTATATGCCACTCAAATTAAAGTCCCCCATGATCACTCATTTTTCCCCCTGCGCTTTATAGATAGGTGGCGGTCATCCTGTTCCTTCCTGTGATTTGGTTGTCTGTAGCAGGCACCAACTAAAACACAAGATGTGGTATTATCTGTTAGGATATTGCTCCGTAAGCGTTCAAAATTATTTTTCTTCGGCGTTATCAGTTACTCAGAAACAGGTAATGCTATTTTTGTCAATGCCACTCCCCTTTCTGCTTTGTCCACTTGATCCCTGCTTAAATCACTTACAACCATTGATTTTCACATTCCAGTTGTGCAGATCATCCACTAGGTTTCAGTAATACCACCTAGATCAAATTTATGCTCATAAATGAGCAATTCCAATTCTTATTTGTTACCCAAGCTGAGTGTTGGTGTATAGGCAATTCAGGAATTCCATTTCTTCATGTCCATTGATGCCTCGATTAATATTGTTCTCAACAACCAGTGGCCATGGAAAGCTGGTTGTTACTCCGTTCTACCCTTTCAGTACAGCTTGTTTGGATGGTAAGCTTTTTGAGAGCTGGGCTGTGTGGGGTCCCTATTGTTATAACATTGTTTCATTTTATAATTAAAGTGACCCAACTCCATTTTAAAGTAATAGAAATATAAACTCATTGGGCTGAAGTGTAAAATGTTAACTACTTTGTAACAAAACCTCTGACAAGCACTGGGAGGACCCCAGCAGGTGTTAAGTACTAAAGGCAATAAAAAATGCAATCAGCGTGTATCCCGTGGGTTTTGGTAAACCTATTACTTAAAACTCAGTAAATTTCATCTAGCTAGTATCCATTCATGTATTGTAACAAAGTTTCTGTGAACTCGAAGCTCAGTAAACTTCATTTAAATAGTATCCATTCATGTATTGTAACGAAATCTCTGTGACAAGCATCGGGAAAACCCCAGCCGGTGTTAAGTACTAAAGGCAATCAAAAATGCAATCAACTATATAGCCTGTAGGTTTCGGCAAGCCTATTGCTCGAAACTCAGTAAATTTCATTTAAGTAGTATTCAGACATGTATTGTAATGGGTGTCTTTGTCAACAGCAAACAGCAGCTGGACAGTTAAGAAAAATAAAATCAAGTTTTGCTGTGTCAGGCTGCAGCCCCTAATCACCTCATCGCTCTTAGGAATCTCATAATTGGCTAGAAAGTGGGCACATTGCTGTGAGGAAGAGAATATAAGGTGATCAAAATCAAAAGGTAATTTGGAGATGTCCCATATCTTGGAAGGGCACCAGAATAGCTCTATGTGCAGGCTTGATCTACCTACCATCTCTCCCCAGTTTGCCGCTCAAAACCTAAGTATAGAGCGTGTGGCTGTGTAACCTGAGTGTGATGGTATTTTCCACTCAGATGAAAAACCTGGGGATCCTACTAATAGAATTGGAATACTGCTTTGCTGCTGACAAACCTCACCGTTGCAGTGTAAGTATAATAGCATAAGTATAATCCTATAGTGTAAGCTAGCTTTGTAAATATAATTGTATAGTTGTAATTGTGATTGTGTTTAAGTAGTTAAGTTGCTGTATTAAATAAGAATTAATGGGGATCTTTTAAATTGTAATTGATGATGTATAGATTGTTGCAAGTAAAACAAAGTTGTATGCAAAGCAACCCTTGTCGCTCCTTATTTGAGGGATCCATATAAATCGAACCTGACAGCAAGCTGGTTCTTGTTGTCACCTCACCTATAATGCACCATGCTCACTTATGGTGTTGGAGAAGGCCTTGTCTAAACACAAAGCTCAGCTGGTATAACTGAAGGGGTGACTTGTTTTGTAACTATTTCGTTAAACAGGTGCAACTTCTATGCATAGACAATATGCAACTCACTGAATTGTCACAAAAGCTCTAGGGGAAAACTGATTCATTTCAGTATATAAAGTTTGTCTTCCTTTTACAGGCTTGTCTTTTGTTGTCTTTCCCCATTAATGAGAACCATCTCTCAAATTGTGTTACATCACTAATTCTGTAAGCTCACAAATGGCATCAACTGCTGACTTTTCTTTCCTCTGGGTACAGTAAGCCACAGCACCTCCAGGGAAGAGATGCAGGGATCAAATGTATTTTTAATGGTTTTTGAGTATACCATGCAAAGCAAGCTGTGGTGGTGGTTTTGTTTCCTTTCTTTAAAGGGAAAGGCTATCTCTTAACAAGGTAAAGCAGATCATTGTAGATCACTGGGAAGGCCAGTTTGTAAATAGCTTCCGCTTCAGAGTGATGTTGGTCCAGGTTAGGATTCCTGTTGTTTTCCCTCTTCTCTCTCATTACTGCCCTCAGACTATCTGATTTCCTGCTGTGCTGCTTAGTAGGAACGAGACTGCATGTTGTGACAAGATGAAGGCCTTCTGAGAGTGGCTTCATCTCAGTCCACTTCCCCATTTGATGCATTCTGAATGACTGTGCTGATTTCTCCTCTACAGCCTTGCCTGGCTGGGTCATCCGCTTAGGAAGCTTACGATTCTCAGCTTGAGAAGCACTTTTTTGGCATCTTTTCTGAATTGCTTTTTCCTTAATTTATTTTTAAGATCAGTCTCTTATGGAAAAGAAAAGTATAGTGCCATCACTTAAGATGGACGTTTTATTTCCAGTACTTCCCACCATATTTCTCTTATAACATGTCTAATACGTGTGTATTCCTTCCCTTTTTATAGCTTGTACCTCTGCGCTCTCCACTTTCAGTTCTAGTGCTTTGTAATGTATTGACAGAACAAGCTGTGATTAGAACTGACTGTTCTACAATAAATCTTAGCATCCTTGTTGCTTTCTTCGCTTCCCCACATTGTCTAGACAGGTTAAGACTGTTGCTTGGTGTAAAGGCAATTTAAGAATTCCTCCTCTTCATGGCCTTTGGTTCCTTGATTAATATTGTTCTCAACATCTCAGTTTTGTAACATCTGACTGCTCAGTCTTCCCTCTTTTTACTCTCCCCTTCTGTTCTTAGCTTAACCCCCTCCTCATACAGTCCTATCTTCCTCCTTGTTTGTCTGCCTATATGCATTGCTTTATAGTAGCATAACAATGTACAAGCTTCTAGTTTATTAGAAAGGGTCAGCACGGAAGGAATGACAGGGTTTTAAATGTTAGTGCTACTCATAAAATAAAAAAAACACAGTATTCCAAAGTTTAGTTACATTGCTACTGCTAGAATGGGCAGCCAATGTTGTTCAGTGAATCTTTTATGCACCCTCTGTTGCATTTTTTTTCTGGCATTTCTACTAAAAGGATAAGTGGTATTTCACATTCAGGTGTGTACTTAGTTACAATCAACCTCTGGCATCAGTAAATATTTATGTAAATGATACTTTGAATAATAAATGTGCCAATCCTGCAGCTGAGGCTGTAAATGAATCCTAGGTAAATTCACCAGCTACTCAAGCTTTACTGCCTTGGCCTTGCCCCGATGGGCAGTCTTCTAATTTGTTTTAGTTCCTTGCACCCACTTGTCTATAGTTGGGTGTTTACATATTCTTGGGAAGGCAGCATGGTCTGGGAGGCAGGAGCCCTCGCTTGTATTTATGGCTCTGCCACTGACCTGGGCATGTTCCTTCACTTGTCTCTTTCTGAAAAATGAGGATAGTTCTGACCTCCCTTTGTAAAGTGCTTGGAGACCTGTGAATATACTAAGCTAACCAAGAGCTAATTTAAATAAGATTCTTGCAAATATTTAGATTGTTTTGTCTCTGGATTTTACTATTCTGTTTTCTAGCCATGTTTACCGAACATTCATGGATCACACCACAGGAAGTATTCAAGTTAAGCATCCTGCACAGATAGGAAACATTATGGCTTTATTGGGAAAATATCTAATTACCCTTTCGCGTGCGCCCCCACCAAAAAGACCCCTACCTTCTCTGAAATAGCTGAACCATTTTGGCTGAAACCTTCCAAATAAATTCACCCTGAGATAGACACCTGGCATGAAAAATTTAAACCCAATTGTTTAGTTTGGCAAAGCTTTATAAGCATCCGGGAACAGGCTTATAGTAATGGAAAGTATTAGGCAACCGTAGCTGTGTTGCTACATGCTTCTCTCATAATACTTCATAGGGCTGTATTTGATTGTTTTTCCTGATGTCAAGTCTCAACCCAACTGTTACCAGTTTGCAACTGTGTATAAATATCTGTTAAGTTGCCCTGTTTCCTTCTGTGCCATGCAATCAGGGCTGGGGACTGGCCCCACAAATAATCCTCAGGGGGGAGGTTAAACCCATTAGAATTTAGTGCACATGTGTTTATACTTATCAATGAAGTAAACAGTAGGATCTTATTCAGGGGGGCAAGGCAATACACAGCGTTCATTGTGAATACAGAAATTTTAAAAAGTAATTGTGCTCACGCATGCGCGCGCACACAAACAGAGATCTGCAGGTGGAATATATTTACCAGCCTCTGATTTCCTCAAACCAGTCCACTGGTCATGTGGACTGAACATGAGAACTGAGCCGGGCTCTGGCAGTCTCGAATCCGATGCTGCTGGATGTTCGCAGAACGAACCCAAAGTTTCCATTTCTTTGCTCCATGTTGCCTCTGCATTTGATGTGATTATTAATCACTCTTGATGTTGCAAACATGACAGATTTCTGTTATCCTTCCATTCCTGTTTTATACTGTATCTTGTTCCTGTTCTCGGGTGTTAACTCCTCTGTGTTCCAGGGTTATCTTGGTCCGCGTTCTTCAGCCATCTGGGTTGTAAAAAGTACTTTAAACAAAGCATCTTTCCTCCCTCCTTCTGCCATGGAGATTTAGCACTGCCGCCTCTCCATCTCCTTATCTTTTACAAACTCAAACTGCATTCACTCCTCAGTCACACAAACTAACTTTTTACTTCTAACAAAACATTTTCAAATTCACTAATTGGAATCACATACCTACCAAATACTATATTCTAATAATCAAAGGAACTACAATCTTAGAAAGAAAACTGATGCCATCAATATGAATTCCACTGCCATTAACAGAGGCCTATTTACAATGGATGTTCCTTGATTTACACAACAAATGCATTCTTGATAGGCATCAGACACTTACATGGTATAGCAAAAGGGCCTCAAAATGTTCGCAAACAACCATACTTAAGTTCTGAGGAACAACTGCTCCAAGGTGTTACAGAATGTTAAAAGCAGGATGTTTCCCATGCATTTATAAACACAATTACAGCCCTAGAATCCCAGGACGCTAAGATGTTTAGGTGATAGCAAAATAGACAGCAGAATGTTAAGCTGTCACTGCGCTCATTTGTTGGATCTCAGTGTGTTAGGCCTCAGGTAGCTGTTGCTCTCTGATATCAAACTATTGCTTTTGGCCTACACATGCATTTAGTGCAGTGCAGATGTCTTGTACTCCCCAAGGGCATCCAATTCTCTAGCCCTTTGAGTTGATTTCTATGAAAGCTTTGCAGTCATAATTTAAATCTGGAAGTGTTGCTTCATTTTTCCAGCTATGGGTACAGCACTGCTGTTCAGCGGCCTGCTCCAAAGCCCACCAACGATAATGGAAGGACTTCCGTTGTCTTCAGTGGGCTTTGCATCAGGCTGTACACCCGACACCTCCACTTCTATCTGCCTTGTACAGAAATGTTCACTGTTGGTTATAATCTAGGTGCCAATCTCTCTAGCAGTAGGTCTCAAACTTACATTAGGGAGTGAGTTTGAAGAGTGTGTGTTGTGGCCTATTTCTCTTCTACAAAGGATTGTTTTGGCACCCTGGAGTCTCCTACTATAGAACTTGAGTGAAATCAGTTTCAGTTAAGGTATTTACTGATGTGTATATATAGATTCTAGTCTTTAGTTTAAAGCAAAACCAGTGCATTATTCTAAAAATTAAAAAAATCCAGGTTTTTTTTAGCTGCCGTTTTTTCATTTGAACGCCAGAATGAGGCAGGATTCTCTTTAATGCGGCATTTGACACCAATACTCTTGCTTATCTGTAAATTACAAGCTGTAGCTGGGATTTCCAAAAGAATGTAAGGGAGTGAGGTACCCAATATAGGTAGCTTTGGAAACCCAGCCTGTATCCTTTTCTGCTCATGTTTTGTGGGCCAGTACTAGTAGTGGTATGTTAATGTTTTAGGTAGCTAGAGATTGTTCTTGCTGTTGCTTGATCTGCCAAGAGGATATGTCCTTTGGGGCTTGCCTTGATAATGATGGTGGAGTTGCATGCAAACAATAAATGGGGTAATTTAAAAAGTACTTTAACTTGTGCTTGATTGTTAATGGAACCACTAATTTCTACTCCACTGTGTCTAGTCTCAGTTCACATACACATGACTTTTCAAGGATGTTACATGAGCAAACATTAAAAGCTAAACCCCAGAATCATTCTCTGTGTATGTAAATGTGCATGGTGCTTTCAGAAATAAATTCAGTCCTTGCCTCAAGAGTGCTTATATTGGAAAAACCAGAAATTGTGACACCAGCCAGAGAAAGAGGAAGGGTGAGGGTTAATCAAACAGAGATGGGAGCTGCAATCAGAATTCTCAGCTCTGAATGTGCGCGCGCAGGGGTATGTACTCTCTTTTTTGGCAGGAGGCGAGATAGGACAGCGAGTCAAATGTATGGAACATAACTTGCAAAAAACAAGGGCTGAGATGGAGGCAGGGGCTGAGAGCTGGAGTTACAGTAGAGTAGCCTTTGTACAAAATGGCTAGCTTGGGAAGTCCATATTCACACTGGAGAATTTTCAAGTTACATTGAGGAAGACAGTTTTTCAATTAGCTTGTTCAGTGTGGAAACTTCCTAAACTAGAGCTTCAACTCATCCATAAACCCAGGTGTTGTCTCCTGGCTGTATTGCCCCTAGAGCTGGCGTTAAATCAGTTTTCACCAGGCCATCTGTCAGCTTACTTAAGAGATAAGCACAGTCAAATGCTGGTGCTGAGTAGCCGGTGGAATACTTTCAGTTCCTGCACAGACGAGTGTTTACTTTGAAAGCCGATTTTTTGCCGTCAGTGCTGCTGTTGTCCCCTGAAATGTAATTTGTTCCAAAGATCCATGACCCCTTGCGCCAGGTGGCAGGTTTGATCACTCCTATTCCAGGCAATTAGTGTGGTCTCTGCACTAGACGCTTAGATGCTGGGCACGAAAGAAGCTTGCGGTAATTATCACAAAACTAAAGATAATCTCTTGCTGTGGAATTCTGACAATGTGCAAAAAGATTAGCTAGTGCAACTCTTATGGAATACAAGGCTGTAGCTGAAGGCACCTTAGCCCCTACCTTCCTGCAGTCAGCATAGAAATGTAGCCTCTCTGGCTCAGATTCTGCTCTGTTACATCATGGTGGTCATTGATTTCAACAAGGCTGTGCTGGTGTAACTGGGAGCAGAATCTGGCCTTTGAATCACAGATTATTTCATGCCTTCAAGTAGATGACGTGCTTGTTGGCTTTGTAGAAGAGTCCCAGTCGTGAGAATTTACAATCTGGATAGGCAACACAGGCATGCAGGAGACCATGTTATGACCTAGAGAGGTTGTGAAGGGATTTTCTGTCTGCTCATCGTCCTAGAGGACATTAGGCCTATGACATCTGAAGTGGGAGTGAGCAATGCAATTGATGCAAAGAACAGTGCTGGTGGCTGAAGATAGTGCAGTGGAATGGCATCCAGGGTCCTTGTGCTCATATGTCCTAGTGGTAATTTACCTGTTGCACTTCTGGAAAGGTTTAAAAAAAATAAATAAAATAAGCAGCCCTATTTACACTAGGGCAGTGGTTTTCAACCTGTTTACCATTGGGGGCCACATATGCAGCTCTCTGTTACGTTGGCCGTGTCCACACACTATATATACTACCTGAGGATGTCACGTGGACTGCAGCAGTGCGTTGATTGGGCCACAAATGAACCGTGGGTTGCGAACCACTGCACTGGGGCAATCTGCCCCATGCCAGTTCAGCTCCACCTGTGTTACCATCATCGAGAGTCCTGGTGTAGTCAGGCATCCATCACCATTCAAAGCACAGGGTTGCCTAGACCTGTTCTGGGGAAGCTGCTGTTGGCCTGTCGATGCTAGGGCTCCTAATACTGCTAAAACATGGAGCTGGCCCAGTCTATGCAGTGCTAAAACTTTTTTGTTTTTAAATATTCCTAGTGCAGAGCGAGCCATTGAGCTCATCTCCCAACACCTATTCAGAAAGGGCCCACCACCTGGCAGCCAACAGGAAACACTTTCCTTCCTGTTCTGAGATCTGTTTTCTGAGATCTAACCGAAGGCTGCCCTTGTCATATGACCTTGTTGATGCATAGTTGTAGGATCAGCAGGGTATTAGGATTTTCCTGCTAATCTCATGTTCTTGTGGATGCTAATTTCGAACCACATCTTGTAATGCTGCCATTTGGTTGATTCTCTCTCAATTCTTCAAGAATGACGGGCATGGCACAGCCCCACTTGTTAACAGTATTCCCTGTTTTTCTGAATGGTTTTTGGGTCTCTTGATGTCTGACCAAGTGGGAAAGTGCTGAAAGTACTAACGGCAGCAAGTCGGATCAGCAGGATAGGCTCCCTTGACTTGCACTGGACAGAAACATCCTCTTTCTCCTTTTGCCTTGCTTAAACAGCTACCCATTTAGACTATAGGAAATCTGCACATTTAGGCTGTATGGAGGAGCTGCATCAGTTCCATGGTTGCCTGGTGGTTCAAGGGCAGGTTGAGTAGGGAGAGGTGGTTGCTTATATGGTGCCTTTGTTCTGTGCAGAATGAATTTCAATGTTCTGTTTACAAGCCTTCTGTAACATGAAATCCTCCATTTAGGAGGATTAAGAATTGCTCAGTAGTCTGCCGATTGTATTGTTTCTATAAGCCTGGAAGCGTTTACAAGGACCCTGTGCCTGTCAAAGCAGGTAACTGGAAGCAGGTAACACTAGTTAGGCAGCCTCACAGTTAAATCCATTATTTCTTTTTTTAAAGGGTTTTTTCCTCCCATTTAGTGCATTGGCTCTTCCAGCAGAACTCTCCATTTAAAGAGAGGATTACTTGCTTAACTTTAAAGCTCTTAGAGCAGCTCTGTGGGATGTGGTGTATTGCCGAAAGGGCTCCTTTTTGATCAGCTCTTGATGCTTGAAGTCATCCAAGGCCAGCTTCATGAAAGCCATAATTCTCCATGATTAGTGGAGGTTGAGCAGTCAATACCAGGCATGTAACTGTTGGGGGGGGGGGGGCCGCTGGAATGAATGTGTGGGTTTTTTTGCTTTGCCTTGCATGAGAATTCAGTAGCGTTGCATTATTAGCCCATTGTAAAGGCCCCTAGTTCGCTTAGTGTGCCCTGGTTCAGACATCAAAGGTGACTGTTCTCATTTGAAAACGTGGCTCGGTCTGCAAATTTTGACTACAGATAAGGTGGGGGAAGGATGGGTGGCGCCTGGTTAAGGTGCTGAATGGAGAGGGACATGCTCAGACTGTCTTCCTGTGTGACCTTAAGCAAGTCATTTAATCCTTGTCTGTAAAATGGGAATCTCATTCCTTCCTCACCAGAAGCTGTGAAGGCTAATACATTAATGCATGTGGAGGCTCTGTGTGTAGATATGGGGCTCAGTGAACTTCAGATCAGTCTCTCCTATTGTTGAGTGACTGAGAAGAGAGCATCAGAAAAACCTCTTTGGGCTCCTCTTTGTCCTTTTAAGTTAATAATTCTTCACTGTAGCACAGTCCCATTACTTGAGGTACAGCGAGAAGTAGGGGAAGTTTGTTAACTTCTGTAACACCTTTAGAGTTAAAAACATCACTGACGGCTAGGAAAGAAGCAGGCGCCCTATGAGCTTCTAATAGAAGAGTTGTCCAGTCTTGTTCTTTAACTTGAGATCCCGGGACTTGCACAAATGAAAGCTGGACAAAAATTACTTCCTTCCTGTTTCTGACTGTGTGCTTGACTGATCAGTTGTTGAGATAAATGCAGCTGGCCAAGAGCCTCTGACCACCCTTCTAATGACCCACTGTTCTCTCCTCAGGTCTGGCGCTGAAGAAGCCGGCCCTCACTGAGGTGAGTTGAATACAGCTGTTTAAAACCTGCAGTGGGGGAGAGCGCGCAAACAGAGCTTTTATGGCACGCCTTCTTGAAATGTAGGAATGTGCAAAGTGGGAGTGACTTCGGTCTTGTCTACACTATCATTTATGCTGGCCAAACTTTTGTCACCTGGCGGTGTGGAGGGGTGAGGGGGGGAGGAGAGAGAGAGAGAGGTTTTGCTGGCATAAGTGCTAGTGTAAAGAAGGCCATCATTTTTAAAGTCAGTCTTAGTGCTGGTGAAAGTGCCAGGTTGTCAGCCTAGGAGAACGAAGTCCTCTATCTTCCTATAGCATGGGTGACATTAAGGTGACCAGACATCCTGATATTCATGTCTTTGTCTTATATATGCAACTATCCCCTTCCCTCCCTCACCACCCTCCACCACAGACCCCCAAAAGTGTCCCAATTTTTCTTCCACTTGCTGTCTGGTCACCCTAGTTGGCAGCAGGGCAAGGCACTGTGAGGGATGTTTTTGACCTATAATGATCACATCTGGGGAGGGTTTTTTTTTTATGATCCACTCAGCCCTTCTGTCTGATGGCTGCCAATGATTGGGATTTTGTGGTGATGTTGATATGACCATTTGGAACTGGACTGAGACCACCACTTAATCTATGTAATATTCAGGGATTGTCCCTTAATGCCTAGAATGTCAGTCAGCGTGAAGCGATGGAAACCACTACAAGCATGGCTGAGAGTTCTTTTTATTTAGAATTTCACCAAGTTGATTCATCACTGGGATTTGTGATTTGTTACTCATCAGTTTAAGTTCTCAACCATTTTGACTTTGCTAATTACACCCATGCAAGAGCCTGGGCTTTTAGCTACAATAAGGCATGTATCTGTGCCAAGCCATAATCCTAACCATTGTGTTGAGGTATCTCTATCAATAATCACTCTTACTTGACAGCTAATTTACATGCAACAATTTTAGTGTTTGTATGTAGGAAAGTGTGCAGATGGCTTTCTGGGCTTGACTGCCATGGTTCAGCAAGTTCAATCACTGGGATTCAGTCCGTTAGTGAACAGCTTTTAAGTTCTTGGCCATTTCTGGCTTTTTTACAACATGATTTTGACAGCATAGGCTCTTCGCCATGAGGGAGGTGTGAGTGTGAGAGAGATCTGAGGTGGGCCATCTCACCAGTGCTCCACTGTGCTCTGGTTTGGGACCCGGCAGATCCAAATTTAGATTCCTGGCTCTGCCACAGCCTTCCTCTATGACCTTGGAGAAGTCACTTACTCTACCCTGTGCCTCAGTTTCCTATCTGTCCACTAGGGATGGTACTTCCCTACCTCCCAGGAATTATGAGAAGATAGTCTTAAGGGTTTTGTTACTACAGTGATGAGGCCATATCTGTAATTTGCTACCAATGCAGTCCCAAATTCAAAGCACTGACCACCTGGTCAAGCTCCATAACCCATCACCAGTCCTGAGCAACTCAGGCTACTGTAATTTAACACAACAAATATATCTACTGAAACTGGTCCCTATCTAAGTATTTGAACACTCAAGCAGAAAAGTAAGTTACCTCTTCAAGCAAAGCACATTTTGTATCTTTATTATAACAGAGAGCACAATAAACTGCTTCATTAAACGGCACACATTTCTAAATTGGAAATGGGAAAGCTGCTGATCAAATTCTTAGAGCTGATATTAAACTTGTATGCATACATATATCAAGAGCCTGAAATCTGAAAATCAAACCTGTAAATATTTACTCCATTTGCTATATAACTCTAGTTAGCAGATTTCTACACAATGCTACTGCATTCTAGCCTGGCAAGTGTTTCCCTGGGAATGAAGCACTGATAAGAGCAAAAGCTGTGTAAAGTGTACTCATGGATTTAACACCCTATGTCATACATATAAACTATGCAAATATAGCCATCTTTTCCTGGCCTCCCCTCCCTTTCCCCAAGCTACTCACCTATCACTTGTCTTGTCTCTGGACCTTTCCACAATCCCACTGCTCTTGGTGCAAGTGTCTGCTCGAGTGCTGAGTGCTGCCATTGGAGCAGGCGTGTGTCTCTGCCTCAACTCTTGTTTTGAAATTTCACCTTATGCTTTAATTTTCCCCCCTTTGCTAACTCTCTTAGGTAATACTGCACCAATTTGGTGGTAGCAGCTTTTATATTTGTTTATATTCTACAATAAATGTCTTTGATGCGGTGGGCTATTGTGTGTGCATCTCCCCAGAACATCATTGCGCCACACTGGGTTCTGATTTGCTTCTAGATGTAATTTGTAAAATCCTGAGAGTGTATCATTGTGGTCAAGTGGGCAGAGCAGTGGACAGACTATCAGCTGGGGTCTAAATTCCTGGCTCTGCCACTAGCCTGCTGGGGAATGTTGGTCAAGTCCCTTCCCTCCCTGTACTTCCGTTTCCCATCTGTAAAATGGGGAAAATGATGCTGACCTCTTTTGTAAATTGCTTTGAGATCTATTGATGAAAAGCGCTATGTCAGGGCTAGATATTACTAAGCACTATAGAAGAGCTGATTAATAATTACATAGGGGATTGATCCCAGGGATCATCCCTCTCGCACTCACCAGCTAGGATAGGTTACCGTTTGCTGAGTCACACTCCACAGCTGGCAGCAGGGAGCTCTCAGTGGGAGGATCCAGGATGCCTGCACCTGATCTCTAGGGCAGAGTGGTCAGCCAATTTTTGGTTGGTCCAGCTTTGTCAGACTTTGAGTAATCAGGATGGGGAGACATTGTTTGTAGGTTATTGCTGTAAGGCACTGAGACCTTGATGGACCCTTGTTTAAATGTCTAACAAAATCATTATAACATTTTGTAAAGAGATGGTTCTGGGAGTGTGCCACTGCGATAGACATTCTCACACCTCCACCCTTAGAATCAATATTTGGTGGAAAATTAAACTTCTGGACAGGCTAACACCTTCCTTCAGTGCACAAATAAATATCCAGTTGTCTCTGGGACTGGAAATGCTCTGTTATGGTTAGAATAAGGGCCAGGGAGCCAATCCCAGAGCTCTATCCCCAACGCTTACTTGCTGTGGTGACTTCAGTCATTTATCCTGTCTGTGCCATTGTTTTTCAGTGTGTAAAATGGGGATAATTACTCACAGCATGGAGTGGGATTGCAATGGTTTGATTAGTTTGTAGTGAGTTTTGAGGTCGTGGGGGGCGGGGGGATGCAAAATGTAATGTTAACTACACGTGTGGAGTAATGGTAGTCAGAATGTCTGCAGTCTGTGCTGTAGAAATTCTAAGACTACATAGATCTTTATAGAAAGAAATAAAGGCACCCCAATAGTTCCTGTCCAAAAGGATCTCTAGCAGCTTGGGCAGTTGGAAGGAAATATTTGCCAGCTCTTGATCAGAAGCTGAAATACAAAACTTTGCTGTAGTCTGAATAGAATCAGGCTCCCTTTGCTGTAGACATAGTTCTGATGAATTGTCAAGTGGAGCAGCATAAACCAGTGCCAGTGAGGTGGTGTTCCTCCATGAGAAACGAACTCGATTCTTTACATTTTGTGCCTAGAAGAGGAATGATGTCTAAGACATGGCTGTTTGTGAATGGCTTAACAGAAGTGGAACACTCAAGCACTAATTTCTCCCCCCAAATATACATGGTGAATCCACTGGATGTTGCTGGCTGCCTAGGGCACTTCTCAAGCACCATGCATAGTGGACAGCTGCAGAGCCGTTAACACTTCAAGGCAGAGGTACTTATACGTGCATGAGGCTGCAGATGAATACTGCCTAGAATTTTACAATGTGCAGTTGGCTTGATGTGTAGAGCTCTGCTGCTGATTCTGGAAGGAGCAGATGGGGAAAAGACTGGGTAGCCAAAGAGATGGGACAGAACGGTGGAGGTTATAATTTATCTTTTTCACATTGGCAGTCAGACAGCACTATATGTACCTTTGCTGAACTTCTGGAGGAAACTGCTACAATTACAACAATTCATCCTGCTTGGTAGATTATGCCTCCATCCTTTGTCGGTAAACAGCAGCTTGCTTAAGTGGAGTATCTCCCCATAAACACAACGCTGGTGATTCATTATCTACTCTGACTGCTTGCTTGCTGGCTTTCAGGTGGAGTATAAGGGGTTGGCTTTGAGCTCAAAAGCACAAATGGCTTGGTACTTCTTTGAGAGGGGTATTGAAAGACTGATCTATCTGACTTGTATTTGTCTCACATCACCACAGTGCCTGAATATCCCACAAATATACTCCCATCACCCTGGGAGGTAGGAAAGCATTGCCAATTTTACAAATGGGGAACTGAGGCACTGGAATTAAGTAACTATAATTATTATGGGGAAGTTTCTGGCCTGCATTATACAGGAAGTTGGACTAGATGATCATGATCGTCCCTTCTGACGTTAGATACAGGGAATCTGACAGAGCTGGGAAATAAACCTAGATCTAAATCCCAGTCCAGTGTCTTAATCCAAGACCATCTCTCCTCCCCGTATATTGAGATCCACAGTCCTGTGCGTGACAAACAAAACTGGCATCATCTTACTTCTCATTTTGAGGGAAGTATAATTTAAAGACACTAAACACTAATACATCTGTGTGCATGCCACAGATCTTTACACAGTAACACATTGCATCCCTTATAACCACAGCATCCTGCACCCTGTGCCTCTCCTCTTGCTTCCGCAAGTGTAGCTTTTCTTCACCGCTTTGATCTGGAAACTTCTCTTTCCCAGGCCCCGTCATTATCCGGACAGCCTGGAGTTGGCCAAGGGAAGAAGATAGGTCATCGAGGAGTTGATGCTTCTGGCGAAACTACCTACAAAAAGGTTCCATCTCTTCCTTGTTTTCTGGAGGGTAGTGGCCACACGTACAGGTGGGAGGTTGAGACCACCATCTCTCTGAACAAACCATATTAACAAAGAAACAAAGGGGGAATACAGGTGTGCTGTTGGCCAGCCAATCTGATTGGATTTCCCTGCAGCATATCATGCTGACCTTACAGGCTACAAGCATTTTACAACTGCCACTCTATAGACGCCCAAGGCAGTTGATAGTGTTGGCTTCTTACAAAGCCGTCAGTATTTGATATCTCCCACAAGGAATCCCAGGATCTCAGCCAGGTTACCTGCATGTGGATGCCGTTGCTGTAGCTTACTGTGAATGTGCACTGACTGTTTTCTTCCTTTTGCCAGACCACTTCGACCACTCTGAAGGGGGCCATCCAGCTGGGTATTGGTTACACGGTGGGGAACCTGAGCTCCAAGCCAGAGAGAGATGTCCTGATGCAAGATTTCTATGTGGTGGAGAGCATTTTCTTCCCCAGGTAAGGAGTGGGGATGCAAAACAAAAAGCAGGTGCTGGGTGTTTCCTTTTGTCATGCTGATTTCTAAGCAGAAAGGTGAGCCCTCAAATTTAAAGTACTGCACCTATTTCTTACCAGCACGTTGCATGGAAGCATCCATGGTACTGCAGCTCAAGAGATGGGGTTAGATTTTCTACAGACCGTGATCTGCTTACTAGGCTTGTTAACCTTGAAACGTTTGTTGGCTTTAGAATTGTCATCCTTTCTGCCTGCCTGTGTGGAATGTTCACCTCCGAATCTTACATTACCTTTGTATTGAGACTGAGGAAACCCTCTTGGCCAACAATATTCATTGGACCACTTCAGCTATTACATGATTGAGTTGTAAATGTGTAGGGCTTACAGAAAGTAGATTCTGTATGTAAATATGTCTAACCTTGCAAACTTCTACTCTCTTCCCAAGAGAGTGAGTGTTTCCCTGCCAGATGGCTAAGATTAGATCTTTTTGTTGGTATCCTGATCAAGGCAAGATCTTTGTGCCTAGGCCGGTGGCGTCTTGGGATGCCTTTTTGCAAAGCTTGATTTGCCTTTCTTTCGTATATATAAACTGGCTGGGTGTAACTGTGCAAGTAGATGAGGCATTAATGTGAAATAACACACCTGTTCATCCATATCCTTTCTATGCAGTGAAGGAAGTAACCTCACTCCAGCTCACCATTACCCTGACTTCAGGTTCAAAACCTATGCACCCGTGGCTTTTCGGTACTTCCGGGAACTCTTTGGAATTCGTCCAGATGATTATTTGGTACGTGTGGGGTTTTTGATTTCTCTGGGGATAGTGCTGGATATTAATCTCCCTGGATAGAACTGCTTGACTGGAAGCCTCAGCAAAATTGAAGGTGGGGGAACACCATGTCACAGACTGATATCTGTGACCAGCCAGCTGCACAGGATAGTGGGGCTTCCTTGGATTTTTTGTGAACTTCAGTCTCCAGCTAATAGCTTAAAGCTTCTATAGAGCCTGCCTTTATGAAGATCTGAAAGGGCTCTAAAAGGCTGAGTAACAACTTGTAGCCATGTTTTATCAATGGGGAAAACCGAGGCATGGAGTCAAGTGATTGGGGTCAATATCACATGGGGATTTGAAGTCCTATTTGAGAAGAGGCCATAGAAAGGGTGCCAAACAATTCCCCCATCTAAGCTGGAGACCGAGATACAGTCCGGGGGTTAGAGGGAATTTCTGATCCTGTACATCTAGCAGATCCCAAGTGTGAGGAAGCTGGTCGTCATGCTCCTCTTCTCCCACAGTCTGGGAGAAAGACAAGCTGGAAGAGTGGGTCTGATGGGCTCCTAGTCATCTGGTGTGTTGGGGCACCCTCTGTTAAAGGAAGAATGGACTGATTGACTCTCATGGAGTCTTTAAAATGCATTTGGTTAAATGGTATTGTGGGTTCCATGTCCATTACTCTCTGATAATGCAACCACTTTACTCTGCCTACAAGAAAAACGACAAGTACTCTAATGACCAGCCCTGCAAACTCCTTTGGGATCTCAGGGAAGCTGTTTTCTGTCTTGTGCATCATCCCCAGTAATAAATATTTAACAATCTGAGTTTAGTTAACGCTTGGTAATGTGAAAGTCAGAATAGAATCCAGCTTGCCCTCTCAGAGCTGAAATGGTTCTTCAGGGCTAACCAGAATTGTCCTGTAAGGTCAGCTGACTGGATTTGGAATAGACTACAGCCATGTTGACACTGCGGGCGCCATAGGTGCATAGATGCTTCCTATGGTGACAGAAAAGGTTTTCCTTTCTGAGAGGTGTTAGCTAGCTGACGGAAGAATTCTTCTCTCTACCTAGCTGTGTCCACACTAGGGGCTAGGTTGGCTTAACTACAGTGCTTGTGAACTTTTCATACCCTGAGCAACGTCAGCTTAAAAATTTTAAGTGTAGGTCTGGCCCCAGTTAAAGCTGGCCTCTGTGTGTAAGTGTTTGCACCTCGTCTCGCTTACAGCAAGGTGAAGCTTTTTGGAGTCAGGGGCAGATCTTGAGAAGGTGCCATTTTTATGTAACCACTCTTCTGACTGACTGCAGATAAGGGCAATGAGGACTGAAAACGTACAAGCAAAAATGAGCCTGTATGATGAGACTGCTTGACAACAACAGAAATCTCCATCTGTGCCATCTGGTATAATGCTGGCTGATATGATGGTGGTTACAAACTTGGGGGAGGGAAGAGCCTGCCTGAATTCCAAAGGTCACAAATCTGATTTGCAGCTACTGCTTCCCCATTCTCTTGCCCACTACAGCAGTGAATGCCTTTTTAATTATGCATGAGATAATTAAGTTGATAAGGTCTTGGATCATTAATCCATGCAGTTCTGAAAGCTTTTTTCAGCATGTAATGAGAGCATTTAATTTATTGCTCTGATTATGTCCCCCTGTATTGTGTTGGCATTACCCTGCCTTACCTTTTTCAAATACCAGCTTCTACATAATGTTGCTCTAAACCCTTTTATCTGACATATGCAAATGGTTTTCGGGTGTTGTATCCACACAACACCTCCTCCTCCCTTCTGCTCCTCAGGCACATTCTGCTCTGGGAACTTGCTGTTTAGATTCCTAGTTCCAGCTATGTTCTCCAGGATTGGGTTCTGAATATATGGAAGCATCTTCTCCACATCTTCACCACTGCTGATACGGGACTTTTCTGATCCCTCCTCCCCCACCCTGTTTTAGTTGCTGCACTGACGGTGTGAGGGATGCTTTTGCAAACCGTGTATCTTTAATGTTAATGCATGTGGGAGAGCTCTAGTCTTGGGAACAGGCCTTGCATTTTGTTCCCTTCTGGCACTGAGGTACACAGATTGCTGAACAAGGTGGCTTGTCTCTTTAAATCCTATCTTTGTGTGCCCACATGCTAACACGCTGAGGGAAAGAACCCTGCATGTAGTAGTGCTACAGGGCACAAAATAGAGAAAGATTTGATGTCATTATGCAGCCTGGGTGTTACAGAGGGCAGGCAGATTAGCTTGACTCTGTGAGCACTCTGGACTGTAACATGCACATCTTTGTAAGCTGTGTCCTCCACCTAACCCACAATGAGACCTAACTCCAGTTTAAGGTTCACAATTGCCACACTGCTTAATAGCCAAGGCCTCTTAATCTAGATTCCAGGGGGTGCTGCCTTAGGAATGCCTTGGAGATGTATTATTTTGGTTACAGTTTATCACATGATGAATGAATGCCACCTGATTTTTTTTTCTTGCCTTCCTAGTATTCGTTATGTAACGAGCCTCTGATCGAGTTGTCAAACCCGGGTGCCAGTGGGTCCCTCTTCTATGTCACCAGTGATGACGAGTTCATCATCAAAACTGTGATGCACAAGGAAGCGGAATTCTTACAGAAGCTTCTTCCTGGCTACTACATGGTGTGTATTGGGTTTGGTTTGTGGGAGAAACGTTCAGCTTTCCTGTCCGCAGCACCACAAAGGCAGTGTTTGGTAACCCGACAGGGCTTTCTTTCCTTGACTGCCTGCCTGGTACAGATGACAGAATTAACAGCCTGTTGTGAAACCTGGCACGGAAACAAAATTAAACACGCTTGAAACCTGGAGACAGCTGAGCCATGTCCTGACAAGTATTTGCACCTTTCCTCCTGCTTCACTGCTGTTGTATCCCAGGGTAATGCATAATCATGCCTTAACTGTTGGAGTTGTTAAGGGGTGAAACTTTCTCCTCCCCTTTGTCTCCTGTCAGATGCTCTTCATTTTGTGAAGGCAGCACTGTGAGAGTGGGTGTGTTGTCGTCTTGCTACTGTGCAGAACCCAAATGTTTGTTTCGGGGGTACCCATCCCCACTATTCCCTGAATTTCTCCTAAGTGTGTGCACTGCTTAATAGAGATCTGCTCAGCAACGGGCTGTTCTGTTGCAGTGGTTCTCTGTCATCTACAGGCCCCGTTACCAGTCTGTCAGCTGAAGCCTTTGCCTGTATCATCTGGTGGCTGCTGCAGCCTTGCATTTTCTACCCTGTAGAAGACTGTGGGTTACTCTAAAGCGTGGCAGCATGGTGGGTTAGTGAGACAGTGCACTTAGCAGAGATTTGGCAGGAGGAGAAAGCAAAAAAAACGAGCACTGGAACCCACTGTACCAGGAAGATGGTAGTTCCAGTGGCCGAAGGTATCTCCTCCTACACAGCTGCATCGTAGGGTCCAACTCCACACAAAAATTACATTAAAGGAACATGAAGGCTGCAAACGCACTGTACTATGGAAATGCCAGAGCTAAGGTTACCCACGCTACCTTCAGTCTGCCCCCTGTACATGTGCATTGTGCTAGTCTTTAATTAGCTGATGATCTACTTTCCTCAGGATCCCTGCCTTGCTCAAGCATTGGACTGGGACTGGGGAGGCCCGGATTCTATTCCTGGCTCTTCCACTGGCCTGCTGGGGGACCTGGGAAAAGTCCTTTCTACTCCCAGTGCCTCAGTTTTCCCATCTGCAAAATGGGGGTGATACTCATCTCCTTTTGTAAAGTGCTTTGAGAGCCACTGAAAAAAAGAGCTAGAAATTATTATTCGGAAGCACTTTGGCTCCAGAGTGTAACAGTCAGTGGCTCACTTCTGAAAATGGGATTTAAGCTGCTAAATCATTTAAGTGCTTTTGAAAATTGTTCTGTCTGTCTAAATATGTACAGCAAATGAGGCAGGGCTCCTAGGACTTGGACAGCTCAGATGAAAGTAGTGACTAGACCTTTCTTGTCCCAGGAACTCTAGATGGTTGGGTAATAAAAAATAATTACAGAGGATCAAACTTGACTTATTGCCCTGTTGTATCTGAGTATTTTGTAAAGTTACACTGCTAATTGCTGTAAGGGTCTCCCTGCTGCTATCTGAAACTCAGCTGAGGTGTCAAATGACCTGAGACACAGACAAGACAGCAGGGTAGTTGGTGCTGCATGGCTCTGAGTCTGGAAAGTGGAGTTCTGTTTTCAGCTGCTGGCAGTCATTGGTGGCGTTGTACTGCACTGTATTGACTGCTACGTTCCTAAAGAGAACTCACTCATGGGTCCAGTTAGGAAAGATGAGATGAAGGGCATTAAATTTTCATACACTTGCTGTGCTTCTGCTTGCCTTTGTTTTGAAATCTGGCAGGTTCATCTCTTCTCTCAGATAGTGTGCTAGCTCTTTTTGTTTCCATTTAAAAGCCTCCCAGTGCTGAACAAGCAAACCGGCTTTGTCATATCAGTCCTAATAACATCATTGCCTAAAAAGGGCCTGACAGTGGAGTGGGTTAACTGATCTCTCTGGCAGACTGCTTTATACATTGACTCTTTCTATTAAGATAAGCTGAGATAGTAGTATTTCTCGTGGGCTACTTCATAGATATGTTGTAATAAATGTTATGTCATTGATTTGATCTGAGCTAGGGAACAGCTCTTAGTTGTAAGATCTCCAGTTGAATGAGGATTTTTTATACTTTAAAACTTTAAGTTCCCACTAACTAGTTCTGGCGGTTCTCTTGGTTAGATTTCCCTTTCCTTAGCTGTAAGTTGTGGGGAAATCTGTTTGGGAATTCTCAAACTTGGCTATTTGCCCAGAAAGAGATGCAAAATATTAATTCTTGTAGGCAAGGCAATGCAGAGCAAGCTTTTTAGTTCATAAAATCAGGTCCTAGGTGCTTAGTTAGAATTTGTTGGCTTTAAATGGTGGGAAATTTCTCCTGCAAGGCTGTCAAGGTAAAAATAAATTCTGGATGTGCAAACACTAGTCAGCTAACCCCTCCCAAGATGTGCAAACACTAATCTGCCAGCCTTTCCCAAAGCCTACCTAGGTTTGGATTCTGCACTGAACAAAGCAGAAGTAGTTTTTCACAGTGGCTCTTTCTAATCCATCCTTTCTGTCTTCCTTGCTGCACTGCAGAACTTGAACCAGAACCCACGGACCCTGCTGCCAAAGTTCTACGGACTGTACTGCGTTCAGTCAGGTGGCAAGAACATTCGGGTGGTGGTGATGAACAATATCCTGCCCCGGGTGGTGAAAATGCACTTGAAATTTGACCTGAAGGGTTCAACCTACAAACGCCGGGCATCCAAGAAGGAGAAGGAGAAGTCCAGCCCCACTTTCAAGGACCTGGACTTCATGCAGGACATGCCAGAGGGCCTAATGCTGGATGCAGACACATTCAGTGCACTGGTGAAAACACTGCAGCGAGACTGCCTGGTAAGGGCGAGGTAAACCTAGAAAGCTGGACTATGGCTATCCAGCTCTCAAGCAGCTGCATGAGTCTGTAACCAAGACAGACCATCCCACGCTTTTGTTAAAAGCTCCGTTAATCTGTAAATGCCCAAGATGGCTGACTCCGCCCCAGTTCTCAGCTCATCCAAAAGCAGAGAGCTGTAGTTAGAGCTCATGTTAACTCTGCTAATTTTCCGAGAACATTCACTAGTGTCTTATGAAACGTCCTAAAACCCAGTGACACTTGACTCCCAGGGGTAAAGCTTGCCTTGGGTTGTCATGTTGGTTTTTCCTATCACATTTGTTCACTTATTCTCCACTTCACACAATTCAGTCATCCATAACTGGGTCATTGGGGTGAATTAGTGAACAAGCTTTTACTGTACAGTGTGCAAAAGGCGATGGAGAGGAATTGGCCCCTTGTAAACTCTAGTTTTTTAAGTGGGTTGCAAGATGCCAAGGATTGCTGAGATCCGTTAGGCGAATCCCAAAGTGTGCTGCTGTTGAAACAAAGGGTTATCAACTCTGACATGCTCTCGTGTTGCTGCTAAATAGCTGTTCCTATGAGTTCTGAGTAACTGAGATGGACTGTCCCGTGCTTTTGGGTCTGCCTTTGAAGGTGCATGTGAGAACTTACTGGACTGACTGTCTTTTTGTCTTTGTTCTTGGACTCAATGCTAACCTGTAGGTGTTGGAAAGCTTTAAAATCATGGACTACAGCCTGCTGCTTGGGGTGCATAACATAGATCAGCAGGAACGGGAGCGGCAAACTGAGGGAGCCCAGAGCACGTCTGACGAGAAGCGTCCCGTTGGGCAGAAGGCGCTTTACTCCACAGCCATGGAGTCCATCCAGGGTGGGGCTGCCCGGGGAGAGTCCATAGATACAGATGACACGTAGGTGAACACTTGGTTCTCTTGCACTGCTGTAGTGGGAGTGGGCGGAAGCAAAAAGCCAAAGTAGTAAAACCCTAAAAGTTGCCAGCTTGTGCCATTGGCTTGCTGTCTGAATGACCCATCTACCTGAAGGAGAATGGAGAACAGCCACTGACGTAGCACGGAGCAGTTTGTTGTGAAATGTGCTCGTTCGTCTGAAAGGCTTACTGGCTATTTCCAATGGTCATGGCAACCAATCGCACCCCGGACGGTAGATGTGTGGGCCCTGTAGCAGCCCGTAGGCCCAGCACTGGTCTTGGGAGGAGAGAGATGGGGCAGGCTTAGCTCAGGGGCCAGGTGGTGCAATGAGACTACACGCTAGCCTAGCCCATGGGGGCTAGCGTGCAGTTTCTGACTGGGTCACGAGTCTCACTGCCCTGATTAAGGGTGCCAGGCTGGTTCGCAGAGCCCTGGCTCAGGAGAGACCCTGGTGTTGGAATGCTGGGCTTGATGGGGGGATTGGAAGTACCCAGGTGGAGCTGGGGGAGACGGGATGCTTGCCCCAGGCCTAATCTGTAACTCCTGAGCTGTGTGGGGTTCTTGCAGCGTTTTGTCTTTATGGCTCATTGGATTGGGTTTACTAACAAATGGTGGGGTTGCTATGTTTGCCTGCTGGCGTCTGTGCTCTGCAAGACCAGCTGCTCCATTTTGAACAGTTAGGATTCTGAACAGTTAGAGCTGGAAATACTTGTTTCCATTTGCTCAAATAACTGTCTGAATTCTCCTGGGCTGCCTGATGTCCGCATGTCGACTTACCACGTGTTGCTACTAATTGTGCTGCAAATTCAAGATTGGTATTTATGGGGGGTGGTTGAAAACAAACTTGTGTTTAAAGATTTGGGCCTAGCTTCTGTCTTTACATGCACACGATTCCCATTCACTGCATCCAGGACTTATGCCATCTGCATTCGAGAGCAGTCCAGCCTTTAGAATAAAATAGGGTTTTATACCCTAGGGTTCTCAAAGCATTTTGCTTGCAAAGGGCACTTCTACAACTTACCTAACTATTGCAGTAAGGAGAAGCTGTTGTGGGGCATCAGCTAACACCCAGTCTGACATGTCAGAATATATATATTTGGGAGTAGGAGAGGTTTGCCTGCAGACCTCCTAAAAGTACCACAGGAATCTTAATGTTCTTCTCTAAGTGCTTGCTCTTGTAAATTCCAAGCAGGTGTGGGCATGCCGTGTACACAGTCACTGGAAGGTTTTTCCTCTAGTGGTAACCATAGGGTCGGCTCTGATGCCCCCTGGTTTCACGCACTCATGGCACTATATATAGGACCCTGCTACCCTTTTGCCTCTTCAGTTCCTTCTTACTACCCATGATGGTCGCTGGAACATCAATCTTCTCTTGCCTTGGCAAACCCTTCTCCAGTGGACTTTCAAATCATTACCTGTAAATAGTTAAAAAAATTAGTGAAGTGTTTTTATAGATGAATATAAGTAGAGTAATTAGAACCCCGCTTATCAGGGTTAGTCCCCCCCTTTTTTTCCTTTTCCCGGGACTGGGACATGCCTTAATCCCCTGACTTTAAACCGTGAAAGGTCCGCAAAAAGCCCGTGCCCAGGAGCGATCTCCATACGGCCTGTCTAAAGTATCTGGGAGAGACCCATCAGAGGGATCACTGTCCAATTTCCAGGAGATTCTACTCCAGAACAAGAGGACAGCAGTCAAAAACTAAGGTTCCTTTTGATGGAGGCAGCTTTCCAATCGCACTCAGAGCTGAGGCCTGCACTCATCAGGTCTGCTTTGGTGCAGAGGGCACCGGAGTCAGTAAGAAACAACGGCACTGAGGCAGGACTGTCTAGAGACACTCAGCACCAACAAGGATCACCAGCACCGAGGGAGAGGTACAGCACTGCTCACAATCCCTGGTGCCAAACCAGAAACAGAAGAAATTGGACAGGGCACTCTCCGATGCTGAAAATAACTGGGTGTAAGGGCTTGAGCAAAGTGTGACCCGGGTCGGGCCACTTAAGTTCTGTGTCCTCGGGCACAGTACCATCGTTTCTGGCCTCACAGGGAAAGTCACAAAGAAGATTTCCTTCCACGCCGGAAACTTCTGTGGCAGCTAGGGAGTTGATAAAGCTTACAGCACCACCATCTCCCTTCAGGCGTGATCAAGCTGTGGACTACAGACCACCATAACAAAAATGCACTTGGTGCCGTCCAGTAGTAAACCAGCCATATATTGTATCGTCTCTCTAAATCCATGATACGCCCACATTTTGAGTACTATGTGCACATCTGGTCACCCCATCCCAAAGATGTAATGGAATTGGAAAAGGTACAGAAAAGGACAACTACAATGATTAGGAGTGTGGAAAAGCTTTCATATGAAGAGAGATCAATAAGAATAGGACTTTTCAGCTTGGAAAAGAGACAACCAATAGGGATATGAGAGAGGTCTATAAAATCATGACATGAGAAGAAAAGAAATAAGGAAGTGGTGTTTACTCTTTCTCATTACACAAAAACTAGGGGTCACCAAATGAAAGTAATAGGCAGCAGATTTAAAATGAACAAAGAGGTATTTCTTCACATAACACAGTAAACCTGTGAAACTCCTTGCCAGAGGATGTTGTGAAGGTCAAGACTAGAACAGGGTTCAAAAAAGAACTAGATACGTTCATGGAGAATAGATCCATTTCAGGCTATTAGCTACCAAAAAGTTAGTTGTGAGAACCCCTGTCTTAGGATCATCTTTGCATAGGTGTGACCATGTTTTCTTTTCTTCAGAATGGGAGGAATCCCAGCTGTGAATGGCAAAGGAGAACGCCTCCTGCTGCATGTAGGAATAATAGATATCCTTCAGTCCTACAGGTAAGGGTCTGGAGCATCCTTTGACCCCGGAGCGTCTATAAATGTGGTTTTATACTGTCTGGAGAGAGATTTGAAGCTTGCATTTAAGATGATGGTCTCCAAGAGCAAGCATCCCATTTGACTCACATTTATCAGTGCATATTTGAAAGTTACAGGTTTTTATCTTGCTAAATTTGAAGCCCTTATCTCAGCCACTGGTGCTGATGCTGAATACATCACAAAGAAAAGTCTCCCCTTTCTTTAGGGCGGGAAAGAATATCTTCGAAGAAGAACACTGTGTGTAGTTCTTCCGGGAAGTAGTTCTTGTGCCCTCCCTCTTCCCCGCCTCCTCCCACCTCCAATATTACCAGGGAGTCTTGACCTGCCAACTGCTGAGACCTGGAAATCTCTGCCTCAGAAGCATCTGCCCAGCTATTTTGGGTAGAGGAAAGCTATGCTCGGGAACAGGAAGAAATATTAGCAGCTGACTGTCCTCTGCTGTGGGAAGGTGTGAAAGGTGGTCTGGCTAGGGTAAGGAATGCAGACCTGTATCTCTCTCTTTCTCTCAAAATTAGGTTAATCAAGAAGCTAGAACACACGTGGAAAGCCCTTGTCCATGATGGGGTGAGTATTCAACACACACAGCCTTAGGTGAGAAATGCTCTTAAGCAAGCTGTGGGTCTTAAGCAAGCTGGGTTACTTACATTGTTTTCTTGTGTGCTGTTTGGTGCCATTTACCTTGCTATTTGTAGTCTCCGAGCATCTACAGCTTAAATCCAGTGTTGGCAATGGTGTGGTACTTCCACTCAAGTTCCCTTAGCTCACCGCGTCTCTAATTCCTCTGTTTAGCTGTCATACCACAAGCTTCATCCTCTGCCCCCATCTGTCACGTTCCTCTATTGTCCTGGGGACTGTGGATACAGTGTGTGTACCTTTTTTGTATCCGTCACAGAGCATTGGGTTTGCTCCCTTGGTGAGATGTTTGTTTCCAGTTGGGTGAATTATCTGCTAATGTGGAGTCCCTTTTTACTTGTTTTCTTCTGACATGCCAATGTATTCCTCAGCAGCGAGTTGTGCTGCTACAAAATTGACTTCAGGTGGGAAATGACTCGCTCTCCAGAAACACATCGTACTTCTGTAAATGTCTCTTGTTGAGGAGTGAGGCAAAGGCATTTGACAGAAGCAGAATAGAACATCAAAGCGGTTTGAGGCAGTTTCAGCTTTAGTAGGTGAAATGAAATGCACGCTACAACTAAAATGCATTGATGCTGTATTGCTGAATTTTGGTGACGGTGTCCAATTCAGCTGTATCTGAATGTGCTTTGAACGTCAACAACCAAAGCCGGGGGAATCTCATATATGTAACCAGGCTGTTGGCGTCCTCCAAAAATCTAGGCACCCTTGAAGCAGCAGAATCTCCAAAACCCAGCACAAAACAACAAGAACCTAATCAAAATTCAGTCAGATCAAAGGCCATGTTCCGAGCTTATTTATATTGTAAAAATGGAAAGGGTTACCTGAAATGATCTGCTTAAGGTGCTGTCAACTTCAGATATTGGAATGAAGACTACTCATTGGGCATCGCCACTAAGGAGATGGATTTTAAGCCAAATGTTGATCACCTTTCCTGTTCCTAGGACACTGTGTCAGTGCACAGACCCAGCTTTTACGCAGAGAGATTCTTCAAATTCATGACCAACACAGTGTTCCGGAAGAATTCCTGTAAGTGTGTGCTGCCTTGCTACCCTGGGGCTCCAGCTGTGACCCCATCCATTTGAGCTGGGCAGGAAGCACTCCCGTGTTCCCCGATCCTGCTAGGAGGGAAGACCTTGACCGCATGCTCTGTCACACTAAAGTAGCCCTGCTGCTCCTGTTCAGAATAGAGGAAATGTATCCCCCAGTTGAACTCCCAAGTTGTAAATGTGCTGGGATGAGCTTCAGGGGAAGCATGAGTGTTTTGAGTTCTCCTGACACCTCTGTGTATAACCAGATTTGCACAGTTCTTATGGTGCCCTCGTGCCAATATGAAGAGATCTTAAAGCAGCTGTGTAGGAATCAGAGAATGTCATGCCCCAAGAAACCAGTGAGAGGGCATGACTGGCTTGTGTTTCTCCTGTCATCCTTCCTTATGTGAGCTAACTGTGTGGTGAAACTGGGCCACTGCATTTCAGGCCTAAGCTAGGAAATTGCAATGGCCAGGAAGCTGGCGCTTACTGGAGTTTGGAGCTGACCAAACTTTCCAGCTGAATTGCCTGATTCAGAGTTGGAAGCTCTTTAGGCAAACGGTAACAACAGCCCAAGGCTAGGCTTTCCTGGAGACGGAGACATTCTGTTGCTGTGTTGTGGGAATGTTCATCCAAGGGCTGGAGAGTTTCTCTGCTGTCAAGTCAGTCAGTGCGGGTAGCAGTCTCATCTCCTTAACTCTTCTGACTGCAGCTCTAAAATCGTCTCCATCCAAGAAAGGACGTAGTGCCTTGTTAGCTGTCAAGACGCCTGGTCCAACGGCTGCATTTTCAGCTAGCCAGATCCCCTCGGAGAGGGATGAAGCCCAGTATGATCTCCGAACCGCCAGGAGTTACCCCACGTTGGATGATGAAGGTAACGGTTATCGTGGTTTTGGCTGCCCTATGGCTATTCTCTCCGCCGAGCTGTGTAGCTGTTCCTTAGCATCCTCCCCTGTACTCGTTCAGTTTCCCCAGGTGTGCACCAAAATACAAGTTTCCCTTGATCAAGAGCTCTTCATTCATTTCTTGCTGTGCTTTGCAGGTGCTAAACTTAACCAGGACAGGGGAGAAGGTAAAAGAACGTTGCTTTGGCTCAGGATTAGCAGCTAGTATATTGGCTAAGCAGCACCAGTGACATTGAAGAGGTGGGGTCCCTTTCCTGCACTTGAGCCAGCACTATGTGGGCTCTGGACAAAATGGTAATTCACATCCCCACTGCAAGGTGGCCACTGCCAATTTGCCCTAGCAGTGATGGCAGGGATAGTCCAGACACCATGGAAACACTGTCGGCTTGTTGGCCACCCTGCTGGTAGATAGAGAGCTGGGGATTAGTGGGTATGTGGAACTCAATTCCGTTGGGGCTCAGGTACAACCGTTCAGTATAAGACTTGGCCTTTGCCTGGAGAAAGCAGGTTCTGATTCGTCACTGCTTGCATCACTTATATCTGTGTGCTCCCTTTACCAGTTCTGAATGGTAAAAAGGCAGTGGCCAGTTGGGCCCATCAGTGTTACATCTTTACAGCAGAGCTGGGTGAAGCACTGAGGGTTCTGTTCGTCTTCGAGTCCACGTGAACATTGATCAGACGGTCTGAGCCCAGAGCCAGCTTTGGTTACCAATGAGGAAGCTTTCAGTGGCCTGAAATCCCTGGTGGCCCTGGTCCTGGGTCCCTATTGCAGTGACACGTTTCAGCCAAGAGGCTGACACTCGTTGGTAGGGCTGTGCTGACGAAATCTGCACAACCCTCATCAGACTCAAGCCAGCCCTGTTCGTCAATTCCATGACTCCTAGCCCCCCAAAAAACTCCTCATGTGCACGTCATTTAAGACCGCCCACTACCAGTGAGGGTTTGGGTCCTGCCGGTGGTGCAGCAGATTGGCGTAGCTTCATGAGCTGGCTGGAGATAGGGTTGCTTTCTTTTAATTCTTCGGTCTTTTTTCTGCACTTGGTCTTGGGCACAGCAGGCAGGCCAGATCTGCTACCCTGCACTCCTCCTTCCTTCGAAGAAGCAACCACAGCCTCCATAGCAACAACGCTGTCTTCAACGTCGCTCTCTGTTCCTGAGCGATCTCCCTCCGAGACCTCTGAACAGCCCAGGTACAGGTAAGGACAGTGTTGTTAATCTGGTTATCCTAGAGCCAACTGACTGTGCTTAGTCTCTGCACTGCATATCAGCAGAGCATGCTGTGCTCTGCCATGGAATGCCACTGGCTGATTTTAATTCTACCTCTCCTGGGAGCAAGCAACATGGCTTTCAGGGGATTAATTATTTCTGTTAAGGAGAACATCCCCTGTGGGGAAGATTTTTCTTTTTTTTTTTTTTTTTCTTAAATCCCAATCAGGTAAACTTAGTTTTTGGTCTGTCTCTGCAGGAGGCGCACACACTCCTCAGGGCAGGATGGCAGGTAAGATGTCCTTCAATGCTCTAGAAACTGGTTTCCAGAAATCCTTCTCAACTGACTTAGTCAAGTAAAAAAATAACCATGGTGCCAAGGCCAAGGTGCATCACGTCAGGCCTATTTTGTGGGCTTAAGTGGAATTTTAGTAGTGCATTGACTTTGAGCTGGGCCCTTCTGCAGAGACAAGTGAATCTTCCCTGTTATCTTCAATAATAATAATCCCTAGCTCTCATCTAGCAATTCTCATCAGTCAGTCTCAAAGCACTTTACAAAGGAAGTCAGTATTGTACCCCTATCTTACAGATGGGGAAACTGAGGCCCCAGGAGATCAAGTGACTTGCCCAAGGTCACCCTGAAGTTAGTGGCAGAGCTGCAAGTAGAGACCAGGTCTCCCAAGTCCTGATCTAGTGCCTTAGCCACCAAAAGGCAGGCATCTCCCTTTTGCTTGCTATCTGTTGCCTATGTACAGTGGTGGTGGATACTGCAAGAGCTGTCCTCAGTGGGTCTGATATTTAAGAGATATTGAGAACCCCCAGTCCCCCCGGAAGCACTGTGAACCCTCTCAGCAATTCTGGGAATTTGGCCCTCTGTTCTTCCAGTGATGTGTGGCATGGAGCTACCGCCAAAGTGGGCGGAATTGCCCTGCTCCCTTGTGGGTACTTTTACTCCAGTATCTTTATTTGGCCTTTGGCTGCTAATGTTGTACAATTATATTGATAAAACGGGCAGCGTTGTCTGCATGCTGGCGCAGAGGCACCTGAGTCAGGACTCGGGGCTTCTCTCGCCAGCTGTGCTCCAAGCTTGCTGTGATCCCTTGAGCAGAGCGAGTCAGAGGCCAGCGTTTCCAAATATGGCCTCTGATGCTCAGTCCTTCAGATTTTGGGTGCCTAATGCTCCATAGGAAGCGCCAGCCTGGATCAGACCTGACATCCATCCAGTCAAGTGTTCTTTCTCTGACAATTGACAGTGGCCAGTACCTGATGCTTCACAGAAAGGTGTAAAACTCCCCCATGGGTCTCATCCTGGTCTCTAATAGCTAGACTGGCTTGGCCAAAAGCAAAAGGTTTGTTAATCCCTCCCCAAATTTGTCATTAATTTGAACAACTGGGTATTTTTGTTATCTACATAAATGTCCAGTCCCACTTGGAATCTTGTCTTGCTTTCTCTAGAGGCCCAAAGCCTGCTTTTCCAAGGTGCTGTGGACCAGCAGCTGAAATAAAGGGGAGCTGTCGAGCACTCAGCACCTCTGAAAATCATACTTGAGATGTCTAGTGGCTTGGCACCTGAAAACTCTTTGAAAATGTGGGCCCTTACACCTGTGCCTCAGTTTCCCCATCTGTGGAGCTAAGGCCTATATACATTTTTCATAAAGGAGATGAGGCTTAATGTTTGTGTGGAGAGCCCCCTCTGAGATCCTCTGGAAAGTGCTGCAAATACCAATTTATTAATACGTGAATCTACATATTGGCTCAGAAAACAAAAGGGACCTTATCCAACTTGGTCGGGCTGTGCGCGCTGTACCTCTCAATTAGAGTAATCAGTAGGAGAATTCCCTCTGGGATTTTTGAAGAGCCACCACCATTACAAGAAACAGCAAGTCCAGAGCTCCCGAGCTGAGACCCATAGAGCTATTTGCACCCCGGCTGGCTGTGCAATATCTGTTCCCTGACTAGCACTTCTCCAGGCGCTGTACTCACATCCACCTTTGCACAAGCACTGTCAAGGGAGTAAGCGGGGAGGTGTGGGGATGTCGTCTTTGGGTATCCCTTACAAACCCAGGACACGGTACAAAACTCACTTTCCCTGCTGATTGCATTTTTCACTTGGTGGACAGTGACCCCTCCCATAAGGACCATACATAGAACAAATGTACTCTAACACCATGTCTGCTCTGCAGGGACCATGGCAGCATAGCAATGGCACCGTATCTTTGCTGTCAAAAATCCATAGGAGAAAGGAGTATGAGGCCCCTCCCCACCAGGAGGTTTTTGCTGATGGTGGGAGGGGGGAACACTGAGGACCAGAGAAACAGGGACAGCAGGAAGGAACAGCTGACAGCGCCACTGGAAGAAACTTGGGGTGAGGGATTTGGGCCGGGGATAGGGCGCAGGCTGAAAAGAGTGGTGTTGGTGCTGTGTGCAAAAGAAACTGTTTTCTGGTGTTTGAATCCCTCTGTGTTCAGAGACACAGGATTTTGTATATTCTCTATAAAGAAACAAAACTTCAGCAAAGAAATGCCTGACTACTACTGATGGCTACTCCCAACTTGAATGTCCCCAGGGCCCCACACTGTGACTCACTGCTCAGGTTGAAAAGGGGCAATAGTACCATAAAGACACAGCCACAGACCCATGGTTCTCCCTAGGGTTACAGGTATATAATCTAATCCAGGCTCTGTCATTCACCTTCAGTATCTGTGCACAGCTTTGAGATGGCAGGAAACACAGAAGCGGGCAAGGAGCTTTGGCACATCTGGAGTGTTGATAATGCAGGGTGAGCCAGCTGTGCAGCTCTTCCCTCCCACCCACCCCGCCTCTGCTTTCCTCACCTATGGCAGGCAGCTTTCTGCTGTTAACCATCCTGTGGTAAAGCCAGGGTCTCATGATGTCAGCCAGCATGCACCAGCTAATCCTGCTGCCTCTTCCCCCCTACGTTCTTGGAAAACAAAACTTGGAAGGATTGACACTCTGGAGTGGGATGTTAGGCTGTCAAACATGCAATACATGAGACTGGCTTTTCTGCTCTAAAGCAGACTTATGATGCTGTGGTATTGGAGCCCATGAGTGCTGGGTGGAGGATACAACGTGAAACAGAGTAGATGGGCTTGTATCCCTTTGGCTTTGCAGGTCACATGAGGAGGTGCGGGTTGAAGAGGAACTCCAGCAGATAACCGTAGAGCTAGAAAGCAAGTGTGATGTTGAGATCATCGCTCCTGAGGAAGAAGATACAGGGTAAGTGTCTATGTAGAAAAGACAGGAGTTGCTGTTGGTACTGGCATGGAGAAATGCTAATTCCTGTCTCTAGTCCTATGCCACTGATGTTCAGCACAGCTCCTTCAGGTGCTGGCCAGCCTCTGGCACTCCTGGACTGGGAAAGGACTAATCTCTCCATCTTGGCTTTGAGGTGCACAAGGACTGATTTGCTGTGGGTACCAAATTCAAGAGCTTGGGCTCATCACTCGGGGGCTAAGAGATTCTGCTTCTAACCCCCCTCTGATCTGCACCGCTGTGCTGTGCTGCAGTCTCCTAGCCCCTTCCATTCCCCTTTAGTAAATCAGATAATTCCATTAGCTCCATTCTTTTGATGAAGAAAGCTAGCTTCATTTTCTTTGCTCCTTTCCCAGGGAGGCAGCTTCTTCAGCCTGTGCCATTGCAATATCCACAGCTACAGCAGAGGTGGAAACAGCCAGCCAGGCCTCGGAACCAGCTAGCCAGGCTTCGGATGAAGATGATGTGCCAGTCACAGACATATACTTTGTAAGATACTCTATCTACTTCATCCATTTTACACCCATAAAAGTGTGTTCAAGCAATGTCATAACTAGATCTGAGGTAACGACTGCGAAGAGTCTGACCTGGGTATTCCATGTCCTGTGGATCTGAAACACCGGGCTGTCAGTTGCCCACACACTCATTGGTTAGCTGGAAAGGTTTAAAATCCCAGTAATTTTGGATTAACCCTCTGATAACAAATAGCATGTACTCAGGCACAGAAGATGGATGTGCCTGGCTATTTTAAATGTACATTGTACACATACCTGTCCACGATATGATCCAGTCAGTGACTTAGCCACCTCCATGCACAAGTCTCTGAAGGGCTTAAACAGGCCAGCTGTCCATATATGGAATCTATCAAATCAAATGTAGAGTTACCCTGCAAATTCTCTTCCCTCTGCACAGAGCAGATTTCAGTGTTTCTCTCCCTGAGAAGATGAAGTTTTAGTTCCTGTTCTTTCCTCATAGCCTCCTGGGGACAAGACTGAGGATGTTGCTGTGCTGGCTGACCTTAGAGGTCTGTGATGAACTCTGATTTTTCCTTTCCCTGCAGGCAGATGCGTTAGATGGCGCAGTGGAAATCTAGTACTGAGGCAGGGAGTAAGTGAGGTGGTTTCTGGGTTGACAGCAGAGTGCTAAGTCTCTCCAGGCTGGATCCCTCCATCAGCTCTTGCAATGTCTGAGCACCTGCGGGAGACTAGAGAGAGACACTTCTAGCAGCATGTACCTCTTCTCTGAACTACCAAAGGCCAGCACGGAGAAGTTGAGGCAGACTGTCTGCTGACACTGCTGTCTTAGACACCATCATCCTGGCATTGACGCTAGTTGTGGCTGCAGTGGAGTTACAGCAGTTTGGCGTTTCCGTAGAGAGAGATCACCCTAGAGTGGGTACCTCCGATACAGCATTTCCTAGGGCTCTTGCGCTCACATTGTGGCTTTCCTTGTGCTCATGTGACTCCACTGCAGAATTGCTCATTCATTGACAGCTCAAGGGAGCGAGCTGCAGGAGGAATTGGCTCTGTTTTAAAAGCTTGTCTGTTTTGGTTTTTTATGCATGCGATTCAAAATGCAAACAGCTTTCCCTAACGTTTGCTGCTCTTTATTTGCCTGTGGATGGCAGCTGAAGTGAGCGTGAGCTGCTTTCTGGTAACTGCCCTTCTCACTGGGAAGGGCCTTCTAGCAAGGTTCAACCCCCATCCCTCCCCACCACCTGCCCCACAGACAATCCAACTGCCTTTCTCAGGGATGCTGTCTGTTGGGATGGATCGGTTGGTGTGCTGTGCCTAGCAGTGTGCACAAATCGTGTAACCCACCATCAGCATTTCATAACTCATCTGAGCCCTCTGGCTTTGCATTAATGTGTGTAGTGTGCTGTGGTGTGTCTACCCGAGCTACCAAGATGAAGTGAAATGCTTCGAGTTTTAGTTCCGCTGGCGCTCACCTAGGCAAACTGCTTAAGCAGCCACTCAAGCGAGGAGCTGAGCATGATGCCGGTTAGGACTGCGGCTGCTGTCTCCAATAGCTAGCTGCATTCTGCGGGTAAGCTGAAGGGATGCGTAGACCAGAGGGGGAATTCACTGAGCTGCAAGGGAGCATAAACTCGCCTTTGGGGGAGATCCGCTTCCAAATGCGCTTTATCCCCCTACTGACCTGCGGGGATCAAAGGTGCAGGGCAGCGTGGCTGGGCATGGGCTCGACTGTTCCCATGCACGGCTCCCCCACCAGCTAACCCTTTCAGGCCTGGAGATGCCCAGCCCCTTGGTTGCTTTCTCTTTCATCCTTTCTTTCACTTCATCCTTTCTCCTCTGTTTCCTTTCTCACCTCACTTGCCCTGGTGCCATCCAGTTCACAGATGGGAGGTACTGGATTTACTCTCCCCGCCAGCGCAGACTCCGAGCCGCCTCGTTTTCCTCTGGGACTGTAAGTGAACGCGCTAGCACACAAGGGAGCCAAGCTGCAGCTTTGAAACACTGGGGTCAAGTGAATGGTCCAGGCCCAGTAGACACAGCCTGCCAGATCAATGGGGTGTTCTCTTTGGAAACAGGTCGTAGAGGGTATCAAATAAAATCATGCTACTGGAACTGAGTGTGAGAGATTGTCTCCCTCTTTCCTGCCCTTTTTTTTTCAAGTCGTTATGAGATTTACTGAACTTAACCAAGTGCTTTATCATTAACCCTTTGTGCCAGCATGTTTGGCAACATCTGCCATTAACTGAAACTCGGCCCTATATTGCATGCCATGCTGAGTAGAGCTCTCCCAGAAGCCGTGCAGACTGGAGCGCCAAGGCTGGGTTCCAGGAAGACACCATTTGGCTGTTCTGAAGCTGATGACAAAATCCAGCTACAAACACGGTCCTTTGGCCCTTAGGAAACTGGCTGATTTCCACTGGTCTAATGCACTGACCAATTTGTACAGCTTAGCGCTTCTAGGAGGGAAACTGCTGGGGACTCCAACCTGGGTTGCAGTGCCTTCCCTGCCCCCAGCTGGCTGTGTGACCTGGAGATAGTCACTTCCCCTGTGTACCTCGTTTTCCCCATCTGTAAACGTGGGATAATTATGTTCCCCTTCAAAGTTCTCTGTCCAAAGGGACTCTTAATGGGTAATGGTATTCCCCACCCCTCCTCTGCCAAGGGGAGATGCTGGGGGCAGTAAGCAGGTAGAATGTAGGTGGGCAAACCACAGTCCTAGTTCCAGCAACATGCAGACTAGGCCTGGCGAGATGAGTGCAGGGCCCAAGCCAGAGAGAATCAGATTGTGTAAAATTGTGAGAATTGTTAATCCCGTCTCCCCCACTCCGTGAGCGTGTAAATCCATTTTGTCCCCGTTTACTGTGTTGGGAAGTCCCAACACTGAGTGGGTTAAGTGTAGCCCACACTCTGAACGCTGCTTCTCTCTGTCACCACACAGCACAGACCCCCTTCAGAGCAGCTGTCACCAGACACCTGCTTCTAGTGCTCACAGAAGGCTTGGAAGGTGGGCGGTGCTGAGTGCAGAGTTTAGCCAGGGCAGTAATTATCAGCCGTGGGGAATAAAGTATCTGGAGCAGGGCGGGCTCTGCACAGTGGGACAGGGCCCCGGGGCTTCTAGCACCGCACTTAAAGCTTCAGCTGTGGATTCTGTTGCCCCCTCCCAGCGGCTCCTTGTTGGCACAGCCTGCAATTATCCATGGTGTTCAGTGTATCAGAACCTCCCCCAGTGCTCCAAAGCTCAACTGGCTGATTGTAGCTGTGTGTCATAGACTCAGTGCCACCCCTGCTTTCCTCAGCTGGTAAATCTCTTTGCCAGGCTTCATCCAAGTGCCGGATCTTTAGCCCAGCCTGTGCACTAAAAGAGGAAAATGAGCAAGAATCCTCTTTCTATCTCATGCCTTCAAACACCACGGTGGGAAACGCAACTGATTTATGATGAAAGTGGCTCCTCTTGAGCTAGGTCTGGAACTGCTGCCCTGCCTTGCATTTGACTTCGTCTCTCCCTGCTGATCTGGAAGCAGAAGCGCATTTCTGCGCCTGTGGGTAGTTAATTCTCTGGATTCTTCCCCCAAAACAATCCAGTTCTGTGTCACCTCCTTTGTCATACCCAGTCCTTGTTCTCCATTTCCCTGCTGTCTCCAATTGATGACTAACCAGGTCCTCTTCATGGTCCCACATGAGCTAACCCTGCACTCCCACTGCCTTGCTTGGCACGTCAGCACAAGGGGGATACAAATATTGCTGGTTTTTCCAGAAAAGCTCCCTTCACTTTAAAATTATAGTAACATCAAACATAGGCAGATGCAACTGCAGATTGTGGGGAAAGGGATTGTCTTGTGGGTAAAATGCGGTGCTGGGAGTCCAGATCTCGGGGGTCTAATTCCAGCTCTGCCACTGACTTGCTTTGTGACGTAGGCAAGTCGCTTAGCTGCTTTGTGCCTCGGTTCCCCTTCTGTAACAGGCTGGTGTTGGCCTTTCAGGGGCGTTGAGGTTTAATTCAATGCCTGGAAGCTCTTTGAGCTGCTCACACAGAAGGTGCGCTGGAAGTGAAAAGGGTGGCTATCTGCCCAGTAGCTGAACAGAGCTGTCTCTTTCAGCAACGCTGCTAGCGGCCACCCCAGTGGTGCTGTGGGGGCTCAGGTAAGTACTGGTGATGGGGAAGGCTCCTTCTCTGAAGTCTCACTGTAAGATCAGTTTTCTTCCTCCAGGTGGTGTACAGCTGTTCTTACTGTATTTTCCTGCTCTTTTATTTTCTCCTCTTCTCTCCCTCGTTTCCTGCTCTGTTGCTGCTCTTCTTGCGCCCTTCCTGCTGTCTTTGGCCACTCTGGCAGCCTACAGACGAGAGGAGTTGGGTTTACTCCCCCCTCCACTATAGCACTCAAGTCCACTCTGTCTCCGATGAGGAGAGCGATACAGTAAGTGTTCTAGAAACCTTTGATGCGTGCCCAGAGAGCTGAGCTCTGAACTCGGCCTGTGGTGCTGGCGTGTGGTTCAGAGCTCTGGGCCACACCTTGGCTTCAGCGGCGGGTGGCATTCACATGGCTGTGGTAGTCCTGCTGCATTTTACATTGGTTCCTTGGCAGTGGCAAGCTCTGCTGTGCAGTCAGAAACCAGGTTCAGCTTGACAGCACTCCTGGTGGTTCTGTAGAATTGTTTGTAGCACAGTCAAAGCTCACTGATCCAGAGCCTTTGGATCTAAAGTGCCCTGTTATCCAAGGCTACAAAGTGAGCATGTTTTTGTCTGTCTCTCTGTCTCTCTGTCTCTCTGTCTCTCTGTCTCTCTGTCTCTCTGTCTCTCTGTCTCTCTGTCTCTCTGTCTCTCTGTCTGTTTAGGGGACTTAGCAAAGTGTGAAGCTAACTGAAATCAGCGCAGCCCCCCATGGCATGCTAACCCCTCCTCCTTGCCTCTTTCAGTAATCTCTGCAGACACTGAAGACCCAGAGAGCAGCGTTTCCCTCAGCGGGTTGATGTGTCCCTTTCATTAATGCAGCCATTCCGACGGGATGGGGAAGAGCTTGCTGACGCGCCAGTATTGCTGCACTGCAGGACCCTGGATGCTGCATTTCAGGATATAGTGAAACGCGCTCTACATGTGTATTTAGACCTATCCAAGACAAGGACAGCAAAGAAACCTCCCACCCAGAGCTCCTGTGTAAAGCTGGGTGTAAAGAATCCTGGGTAGTGACCATGTTTCCAAACATGCACTTCTGCAGCTGTCTGTGTGTGATACTGTGAACCATTTTAGTGTTTTAATCATGTATTTATTTCTTTTATCTTTGCACAGGCACGGCACAAATGTGCTTTTTTTTTTAAAAGGTTTAGTTTACGGCACTTTTTTTGGTTGTCATATTCTATTTATGTGCTTCATCAAGAGTGTGAGACCTCACAGGAGCCAGAGAGCAAATCGGCACTTACGGGGGCGTGTGTGGAGGGCAGGTCCAGTCTTAGCTTCATTGATGAGGAGGCAGCGTGGTCTAACCCCCAGACAACAGGATTGGGAGTCAGGAGTCCAGACTCACTGTGATCTTGGACAAGTAACTTAACTACTCTGTGCCTCAGTTTCCGTCTGTGTGATTGGGGGTAATGCCCACTGTGTTAAAGCCCTTTGACCCTCAGATAAAAGGTGCTATGTAAGTGCAGTGTATTAAAGGCCACTGAATAGAATGTCTCCCATATTAAAGCAGTCAAAATTAGACATGCCACTTTATCTGAATTTGGAAATGGCTAGTGACGTCTACAGTTGACTTGTTAACCTGCATGGGAGAAGCAAAGAAGCCCTGGCTATAATGACACGGCCTCTTGGCTTGGCTCTGCTCTGAGCATTGAAGATGGGGGCGCTCTGCCTTCAACATGAACTGTGCTGCTCCGTGTTGGGCTGGAGATCTGCCCTGTCCAATTTGACCAGGTGGCAGACCAATTCCACACAGACTGCAGCCTCTGCCCCTGGGCGTGGAAGGGTAAGAACTGCCGATCTGCAGGAATGACTGCCTTTGCTGGAGCAGAAGTTCCAAAGGCCTCTCCACCGTCCCCGGGTGTGACCTGCAGCTGGGCATTGCAGGCTGTCGAAGTCACTTCCCAGCAGCATGTTCATGGCTCTGTCTGATGCCAAGCGAGCGAGGGAGTCACAGAGCACGAGGTTCATGTGTATCAGAGCTGAAACCAACATGCCATCCTCCCCACCTGTTGAAAGAAGTCAGAGAAGCCCAGCTCCTGGAAGCATCTGTCTTGGGCGGTGCGACACGCTAGCTACTGGATGTGCAACCAGGAGAGGCCACCTGTGTGAGCTGGATCACACAGCTCTCAGTGCTTGAGATGTGTCTCTTTGAGGGGTCTGGGCTACAGCCTGTACAAGCCTTGGCTTCCCTTAGCCATGAAATGGCACAAAAATGACGTGGTGTTTGCTTCAAGCTGCTCCTTGTGACTGTAGGATACTGCAGCTTTAGCTCCTGGCTTCTCTACTGATCCCATCTCCTCTCCCATGAATTAGACAAGAAAGTCTTGGGAGCAGAGAGGCTTGGTCTTGTCTGCCTCCATGAACCCTAGTGTGACGTGAGTTAAAGATCCGTTTTTAATGCTGTTACATTCTTCAAACCTCTGCTCTCTGGCTTTCCTGCGCAGTAGCAGTGAGAGGATGGCCCCAGTCTCGAGGCTTGCGTGCCAAGCTCTGAAGAGCTAGTGCCACCATCTGTCATCACAGCACTCAGGACGTATTTGTAATTCAGGTTCCAGAAGGCAGGTTGGGTGGGTGGGAACCTCAAAGGTTTTTTCCCAGGAGGTGCCAGTGTACTGAGGACGTCGTCAGATGACTTTCCCTTCCTGTTTTCAATACATGGAGCCTGAATTTTCAATCCCTCCCCTGCAGAGGCCAGTGATTCGCAGGTGTAGCGCTCATGGTGCATATTGGGCTTCCTGGAAACCAGGCCCCTGTTTGATCTCATGTTTTCCTGGTCGAGAATATCCTCTTTTGAATCCATTTGGTTTAAAAGAACCTTTCTCCTCTCATGAACAGCTGTGAAAACAAAGATGCTGCCATTACATCCATGAGTCAGGCTTTGGTCAGTAATAAGGGGCAGGCTGAAGCCCCAAGCCCTGTTCTCTGGTATTTTGGGAAACTGATCTTGCTTCCCCCATTCAAAAATGATTCCTTGCTGTGAGTATTTTCTAGGTCACTTGGTGACTTTCTAGGGCTGCTTCATGTGTGTAAATATCTTGCCTTCAACCCAGGGCAGCAAGCAAGCATCTCCGACTCTACTGACTCTGAGTTTGTTATAAAGACGCCTCGACCCTGGCATGCAGTGAAAAGGCAATAGACCGACGTTACCAAAAAGCCCATCCCAGGAGCCACACTGCAGGGGGAGTTGGTCAGAAATAAACTGTGGTGTTCACTTGCAGTCCCATGCCCCAAAGCATTGTGCTGTGTTGTCTTGTCCATTACAAGTTGCCCTACAGTAGGCTTAAACTCCCATTTTCTTTGGGAGAGGCACCTTGACGGAGGAAGGGGGACATGCCTTAGGGTATGTCTCCACTGCACTTCGATACCTGTGGCTGGCCCATGCCAGCTGGCTCAGGCCCTGTTGATGGGGTGTTTTATTGCAGTGGAGACATTCAGGCCTGGGCTGCAGCCCTGCCTCGCAGGATCCTAAAGCCTGGGCCACAGCCTGAGCCCAAATGTCTACGTGGCTATTAAACAGCCCCTTAGCCTGAGCCCCACAAGCCTGAGCACAGGCTGGCCATGGGAGTCTAATTGCAGTAGACACATGCCCTTGGGCTCCAAGTGAGCTCTTCCATCAGCTGGACTCCATTTCCTGCCCCTTGGACTTCAGCGTAGTAGTTTTGCAAGGCTTAATCATATGGCAGGGGCATGCGAAACCCCCACTTCCAGCACTGGACTGGGGCCAGTAGTTGGCTGCTGTCCATTACCGCTAGGGATGACAGCCACTTTCTTTGAGGTGGGAGTTTGCATTACTGGGCTCTGTTGGTCGGGAGGAGCACTGGCTCTAGATCTAAGATGAGGCTTTGCCATGGAGGGCGTGGGAGTTTGTAGAACTTCTCAGGGCCTCTCGGAGAATGCGGGGTGTGTTTAGACACCAGTCACTGCTTGTTCATTACAGCGTGAAGTGGAGCTGTTCTCACATTCATTCTGGGGGTGGTATGAAAGTTGCACTGTTACATTTACTGTATCTATTAGATTCTCATTGTTAGTGTCACTGTAGCTGACCCTTTGCTTGTTCCTTTTGTTCCACTGAAATGTTAGTGGAACAGCCCAGCCCCAATCCAGTGAGACCATAGGCTGCATCCTGCCTCTCTCGCCTATTTAAAGTGGACTGTGGCTGGTCATTGCTTTCTGCTAAGGCTCTTTCTGAGCTCGGGGGGGATTCTGAGGAGAGAGAGTCGTACATCAGACTGCAGGGTGCAGAATGCAGCTGGGGTATAATTAAGACCCCACTTCAGCAAAGAACTGCAAAATGTTGACTGCCAAGGTGCATGGTCCTGGAGTCTGGACTATGACTCATCAAAGATGGACACCATGTGCTGGTGGTTTCATCACAAGTCTGAGCCTTTCTAAAGTAGATCCCTTGTGGGAGAAGCCTCAGTTTGAATGATTCAGCAGGAGCACCAACAAAACCCACTCCACTCCACTGTATTTTATGCCTGGGTGGTGGTGGTAGAAATTCTCCAGCAGGAACAGTAGCAGCAGCTTCTCCAGAGAAGAATCCAAATGTGCGCTCAGTGAAAGTGAACAAACGGCAGAGACTCCTCCAAACTCACAGGTGGAACCCCCAAAAGTCCCACATGCTGCTAGGCACCTGGGATCCATAGCTGTATTTATTACTGCTGCTAGCGATCAGTCATTGCCAGTATTGTGCTGTCACTTCCCCGCAGTATCATCTTGGTGAGGGTGTTGAAATCGCTCTTCATGAAACTGCAAAAACATTTAATCACAGCACTTTGACTGTGATCCTTGAGGGCAGCATTAGCGGTGACACACTCTGTGCTTTTATTGGCCCTGTAGTCGTCAGCCAGTTGGCTCTTGAAACATGTTCCAGCCTGTCCTAGCAATGATCCTTCCTGAGCAGCTAAAACCAGCCATGCTGTTTCTTCTTCGCACTCCCACCCAGGATCACTGCCCTATTTTAAACGGAAAAGCAAATGAGAACTCAGACTTATTGGATCATGTCTGATTTGGTTGAAGTCTACATTAGACCAAGTATAATATAGCTGATCATATGATGGCATTTGTATGTATGTATGCACCATGTAAAGAATGTAAGTAAGTCTGGGGTTTTTAGTGGGCGAGAGGGATGCTGTTCCTCTGGGAAAAAATGATGAGAATCCATTGATATTATCATGTTTTTTGTTTTTTTGTTTGTTTTTTTGTCATGAACGCTTTCTTGGAAATCTTTTCTCAGAGAACTGTACATTGATGCTAATTGTTCTTAGGCTATGCTATAAAGCATAATGTAGTCTCTTGATGTAAACACAGAGGCAAGCAAACTATTTATAATGTCTAGTGAATTAATTGCCTTACCTGAAACCCAAGGAAATGGTTCCTAAAAATATTTTTTCCCTTTTTAATGTAAAGAATTTTGTAAATACTTTAAGCGTGAGGTTGCACCCCTAGTTTGTCTTGTCTCTCTGATGGCTGCTGTTGCGAAGAAAGTGGATACTATTTGAACTCTTGTACTGTATTAAAACGAAGGCATTTTGTAAGACAATTTAGATGCAATGTTCTCTTGGAATCATGAACTTAACTAAAAAGGCAATACTCTTGTTAATAGCAGAATCCTCTCTCCCAACTATGGGTGATGTTTCCTACAGTCATAATCGGTGTGCTCATTCCTGACTTGCACAGATACGGCTGATTTGGTGGAGACTCAGGTTTTAGCCTGAGTTGATTGGCCGTTAACTCAAGTTGAATACATTTGTAAATATGTGGACGATCCACAGACGTTTGTGTCCTGACCTAACCATGAAATACCCACACTAGCCTTCGCAGACCTGTTGGTTAATTCAAGTTAGTGCGCATTAAACCCTGATCTAGGCAAAACCTTTTTTTGTTGTTACATTGCATTGAGGTCAATCTTCTCTCATGTTTTACTTTGTAATTTATGAAGTGTTATATGTCCTTAACTATTTAAGAGGGTTCTATTAGAACTTTTTTGTCTGTTGATACTTTGACAATCTCTAAGCTTTTTTTTTGTATAGGGGAGAGCTGTATCTTTGAATCCAGAGCTGTGGAATTTCTGTATAAAATGTACAACCACTGCTGACACGAACTAACACTTGTATGCAACAGCCTCGTCCTTCTGCTTCCCCTCCTCCCCTTCCTTTATTTTGGAAAAGATCTCTAATAAATAAGGTAATAATGCATTTGACTCAATCTCTTCCTTGTCAACATAGAGGAGGTTCCTCTCTGAGTGCTTGCTCATGTCCATTCCACGTCAGGGGGGTGTGCGCCACATGCACCAGGGCCAGAGATTTTTCCCTTGGTGGTATCTGTAGGACCAGCTGTAGTGTCCTTTGTGATGGTGCACAGCTGCAGTGGTAAGGGGTGCTGCCCCTCCTCTCAGTTCCTTCTTGCCACCCATGATGGTGCTGGAATGTCCTCTTGCTTTGGCAAGCTCTTCTAACCCAGTGGTTTTTTCTGGTAGTAATAGTGTATATATGTTAGTTAGTTTCGCTCTTTGTTTGTATCGTAGATACAACCCATGGGGGACATAGCCCCGGGGATGGGGCATGCTCCAGGCTTCAAACCTTGAATGACCCTCACCAGAGCTGCCTGAAATGCCTGGAAGAGTCTCACGGGCGAGACGAGTGCAGGATCTGTAAAGGGTTCAGACCTCTCACTAAAAAACAGGTTAGACTGAGAGCACTTCTAACTAAGGCTGGGCCTACGCTGACGGTGGCAAATTCGCCAGTCAGATCGATTGCTCTGGATCAACTGGGCGGTCTGTGTAGACCCACTCAGTCGATCCAGCAAGCGACGCAGGAAAACCACCCCGGTGAGTGGCGTAGCGCTGCATCGAGGGGAATGCTGTTCCCGTCGGTGCGGCGCAGTGTGGATGGTGCACAGAGGAGATGCCACGAAGTCGACAGGAGAGATGCAAGTGATTTGTCACTTGCGTATCTGCTGTCAACTGCTGCTGAATCCAGAAGGTAAGTGTAGACCGGGCCGCAGCCTGCTCTTAGATCATCCTCTGAGCTGGGCCATTCAGACTGAGTGGAGGGCATCAGCATTGGTGCAGAGCGCCCTTCCAGTACTGAGTTTCTCCCGGCACCGATCACCACCCTTGGTGCCAAAGCACCAAGACGTGTAATGGGAGGGGTGCTCAGACACCAAGGAGGGACAAAAAGGGCACAGGAGAAGAAAGACCCATGCTGAGCCGCTTGTCTCCGCCGGACTCCGTTCAGCAGCAGTCTCACCCCATCCCGGACCCACTGCTCACTCCTTGGAGTAGCCGAGGCACCTGGCCGTTACAGTACTGTCTGCACCTGAGCCATTCCAAATGGCCAAGAACCTACTGTCGATTCCTGGGCTGCCAACGCCTGGAGAGGGGAGACCCATGCTGTGGGACTCTGTCGGGAGTTAACTGCGGGGCCATTCAGAGGCAAGCCTGCAACGGGGCCCTTGTAGTGATCTCTCACACCATGACAGTGCTCCCTGACCCTGCGCAGGTCCCTGGAGCCTTACCGCTGCCAGCTGGACTCACGTCACCGGTCTCTGGACCCAAGACCAGCCCTGGGAGCTGCAAGGCCAATCCCAAGAACACCGCCCTCAATCTCCAGAATCTCGGCACCAGTCCTGGACACGCCAGTATTGGTTGCCGGACTACAGCTGCCAGATAGGCAGTCCCCCCGCTGCTCCTCCTGGTATATGGGGGAAGTGGAAGTGACGAGGGCACCACTGTGGTCGCTAAGAGAGGACTCCTCCAATTCCAAACGGGATGGCATAGCTCAGCCTAAGAAAGACAATCATGGCAGCAGCTGTGGGCTTCCCGGGGGGGCTCTCTACAGGAGCTTGGCTGCAGGGGTAACAGCCCCTGCCAAGGCCGTTTTGGAACCGGTGGGGGCGTTCCCCCTGCCCCGGAGTCACGCGTGCAGCATTCGTTCTCCGGGGTTTGGGGAGGTGGTCAGTAGTGGTGCCCAGAGCTCTTCGGCAGCCAGGTTTATTCCAGTGCCAGCCTGCCCGCGCCCCCGTCGGCCCTGCCGGGGGTCGGATTGTAAGGTCTGTCTGAGGCGGTGCTGGCGCAGGACCAGCCAGCCCCTTCCGGCCGGCTCCGAGGCGTCGACGCGGCAGCGAGGCCCAGGTACGGGCGACCCCTTCCAGGCGCCGGCTGGGGCGCGCCCCTGCCCCTGCGCAGTAGCAATGCCCGTTGGGGGTCTCCCCCCTTCAGCCGTTCACGGGGGGGGGCCGTTCACGCGGGGGGGCCTTTCCCGCTGCCTCTCGAACCCGGAACCGGGAGTTTAACCGTGACTAGAATGGGGGGGGCACTGTCGCGCTTTGCAGCAGCGGGGGGGGCCCTCGGCCCCCCCCCAGCTCTGCGGGCGGCCCCGGATCATCACCCACGGGGGGGCACGTTCCTGGGGCCGCACCCCCCGTGCATGTGGGGGAGGGGCCCTGCGTGAGGCCCCCCCCCGGCTGAGGCCCCCCCGCAGGACCGGCCGCTCCCGAGCCCGTAGCGCTGTTCTCCCCCTCCCCCCCC
>ML675700.1:2825294-2895652 GCA_007922155.1 Mesoclemmys tuberculata
ATCTCACTTTTGAGGATTTCAATAACTCAGTCATGGGTTCGGGGTTGTTATAAATGTGTATGGGTAGGGTTTTGTGGCCTGCCTTGTGCAGGAGGTCAGACTAGATGATCATATTGGTCCCTTCTGACCTATGAGTCTATTGGGGACTGCCTGCCACTTCACAAATGGCAGCTGAGAAGCCTGGTGGGGGAGCTAAAGCTCAGTGCTTCCTCTTGGTGCGTGATTGATTTCAGGCCCTAGAGAAGAAAGGGATTGGCCACCTGGAGGAGAAAGAACTGAAGGAGAGAAACAAACGAATCCAGGAGGACAACCGCCTGGAGCTGCAGAAGGTGAGCGCTGACAGTCATTTCCTGCCTGTGATCTGCAGCGGAGCAAATACAGGCGAGGACACTGGCCCAGATATAAGTTCTCAGTGGTGGCAATTGACAGAACAAGGAGCAACGGTCTCAAGTTGCAGTGGGGGAGGTCTAGGTTGGACATTAGGAAAAGCTTTTTCACTAGGAGGGTGGTGAAGCACTGGAATGGGTTACTGAGGGAGATGGTGGAATCTCCAGCCTTAGAGGTTTTTAAGGTGTGGCTTGACAAAGCCTTGGCTGGGATGATTTAGTTGGGGTTGGTCCTGCTTTGAGCAGGGGGTTGGACTAGATACCTCCTGGGGTCTCTTCCAACCATAATGTTCTATGATGAGTCACTTGATTACTGGCGGCTGTCTTATTCCCCACCGGGTTGGGTGCTCCCATTTTAGAGGGGTGAAGAAAGTGGAGGTGACAGGGATGTGGTGGTCAAATAGGTTCTTGCCTCTGCACAGATGTAGTGCCCTCTTCTCAGTGCTGAGTCCTCAGAATGTGCTGGTCCCTGTTCTCTTTAATGACACAATATTAGAGATCTTGGTACCCCCCAGCCCTGAGCATGAGCCCCACCTGGGGTCTGTTCTGCCCGTATCTACTAAGTTTCAGCTCTCCTCTTGTCCATGCCAGCATTGGTTCTTGTATGTCTCCTCCTACTGGTCCTCTCCCAGCTCCCTGTAAGGACAGGGCTGATTGTGGGAAGTGGGGCGGTTTTGCACTGGGTTGGATGTGAAGCTAGCGTCCCTGTGTTCACATGCTGAGATGGACCGAGCCTTTGGGAAATGGATGGTGCCCCAGGCTATGCACTGCAATGGTCTCTCCTCCCCCCGGGACAGGTGAAGCAGCTGCGCTTGGAGCGGGAGCGAGAGAAGGCGATGCGCGAGCAGGAGCTGGAGATGCTGCAGCGGGAGAAGGAGGCAGAGCACTTCAAAACCTGGGAGGAGCAAGAGGACAACTTCCACCTCCACCAGGCTAAGCTGCGGTAGGGCAGCAGCAGCTTGGGCTTTTGTGCTGGGAGCGTGCATGGTCCGAGGAGCTGGTCACGAGCTCAGTGTGTTCTCTTGTGTCACCTGCAGATCAAAAATCCGGATCCGGGATGGCCGTGCTAAGCCCATTGACCTGCTGGCCAAGTACATCAGCGCGGAGGATGACGACCTGGCGGTGGAGATGCACGAGCCATACACCTTCTTGAATGGCCTGACGGTCTCTGACATGGAGGATCTTCTGGAGGATATCCAGGTACCTGCTCTTTGGGAAGGACGGGTGCATTCCCTCCAGCCCTTTCCCCCAGCACTGCTGCTTCCAGGCCTCTGTTGTCTAGCTGGGGAGGTTAGATTCCGTCCAACCTTCCTTCTTCTCCTTTGCACACTGTCCCTGTTCCGTGCCTCCAGCGCTCATCAGCCGTGCCTCCAGCGCTCACTGGAATAGTGACACCTGCCGCTGCAAATGTCCTGATTCAAACAGCAGCTCCAGGGAAGGCCAGGCCCCTGACTTCCCATATGGCTCTTTGTTTCAGGTGTACATGGAACTGGAGCAGGGCAAGAATGTGGATTTCTGGAGGGACATGACCATTATCACCGAGGACGAGATATCCAAACTCCGTAAACTAGAGGCTTCTGGGAAAGGCCCAGGTAAGGGGAGGGGAGCGTGTGCTGTGTGGCAACTGCATTGCTTATGCACAGCGGTGCAGGTGGGAAAGGGTACCGGGAGTTGTCAGACCAGAGCTCTGAGTTCTGCTCTGCCCCATCTCACTCTGACCTTTGTCAAGTTGCTTCTCCTCTCCGAGCTGTTCTCACCGAGGCAGTGACCTCCCTGCTGTGGGGTTTGCGCTGTCTGTGCAGGGCCAAGCATGCAAAATAATCGTAGAGCTACATGGAACTGGATTTCTGGAGCGTGGGTGTTTCCTGGCTTGGGAGCTCTCGGCTGCTTGGCCCTAACACAGAGCCCTCCACTGTCCTGGGGTTGCACCTGCAGGCTGAGCGGGGTGGCTGAATTCCCCTGCCTTTGTACAGAGAGCTCGGTAGCCCAGCTGCCTGTCCGGCCAGTGGTGATGGCAGCTCTGACCTGTAAAACCCCGAGAGTCTCTGTGATCTCAGCTCCTGAGCTGGGCACACTCAGCCAAGGGCTGGCTCAAGGGGAGTGGGTGTGCTGTGGATCCTGGGCCCCTGGGTACTCAGTGCCCATCCAAGGGAATTGAGGGTCCTCTGTGTTTGGCAGGGTTGGGCCCCGGGGCCTGCCAAGTGACCCCATTCGAATGGCCGTCAGCCCGTACCGCTGGGCTCCAGCTGAGCGGAAGGTGCTGGGAGTAGACGAGCAATGCCTGACACCTGGGTGGAGAAAGTCCAGCAGGGGCTCAGTGGCAGAGGGGGAGTTGATGGAGCAGCCAGTCCTGGAGGGGGACTCGGTGGAGGCCTGGACGGATCCAGTGGGCCGTTCTGTCCCTTAGAGCCCGTTGGGGCTGACTTGCATTAACCCTCATCTGTCTGTGCGGCAGGGGAGCGCCGAGAAGGAGTCAACGCCTCAGTCAGCTCGGATGTGCAGACCGTGTTCAAGGGGAAGACGTACAACCAGCTGCAAGTGATCTTCCAAGGGATTGAGGGCAAGATCCGAGCCGGGGGGCCCAACCTGGACATTGGCTACTGGGAGAGTCTGCTGCAGCAGCTTAAAGCTTATATGGCCCGGGCCAGGTGAGGAGGAGGGAGCATATCCCATCTGGGTCAGGGCGTGGGGATCTCAAACACCCGCCTGCACTGAGTGGTATTGGGGAAATGTGGCACAGATCACCGGGCTGGGGGTCGTGCTGCCATCATAAGGCAGACATGGACATTTCTGCCCCCGTCCGCAGCTGGTGATGGGTCATTTCCCTTCTGGGCAGAGGGCAGGAGAGTGACTGGGCAGGAGGCAGCTTCTAGCCTAGGTGGCAAGTGCCGATGCTGTAAAGGCTAATATTGAATCCACTCCTCTTTCATCCTCCCTCACAATAACTGGGGCTCAGGTTGTCTGAGCCGAGCCAGCTGTGCGCTCCCTGCCGACACTGTCTGTGAGCCTAGATCTTAGAAGCGTCCCTAGTTCCTTTCTGGCACATGAGCCCCCGAGTTTCACACCTTGATCTGATGTTGTGTGAGTGAAACTTAGTGAGTTTCTGCTGGCTGCCAAGGGAGTCCCAGCCCCGAGTGGCTCCAGGGAAGGGGGTGTAGGGGGTCTTTGCTGGAGGTCTCATGTTTTTGTTCTCGTCACTTGGTTGCAGGCTTCGGGAGCGGCACCAAGACGTGCTGCGCCAGAAGCTGTACAAGCTGAAACAGGAGCAGGGAGTTGAAAGCGAGCCGCTCTTCCCCATACTGAAGAGGGAGCCGTCGTCCCCCAGCGACAGGTACGCAGGGCAGGTGACTTCCTTCCAAAGCCAGAAGCTGGGCGGGATTACTTAAATCAGACCCCTCAAGTCCCTAAGAGTGCTTCCTCCGCTGAACATCCCCCAAGGCAAGGTGAGCTGCCAGCTGAGCAGCATGGCGCCTAGTTAGAGCACAGGACTCTAGGGTTCAGTTCTTACTTTTGCCGCTGCCTCACTGTGACTTTGCCAAAGTCACTCCCCTTGCTTCCGCTTGCCAGGCTGTAGAGTGAGGCTAACCAAGCAAAGACTCCTTCGTAAAGCGCCTTGAGATCTTTGGATGAAGAGCAGAGGACTGCGGCCATGTCTCATGGCCCAGGTTTGTGATGAAGTTTGTAGTTACAGCTGGATTCTCAAACCTTTGTAAAATCCACCCATGTGGTCCGATTACTTTGAATATTGAGCTGCCTCATCAGAGGCTGGGTGGAGTTCACTGGTTTAAGAAGTGCCCAATATCCAGCTTCCCAGCCAGGGGGAAGGTCAGTGGGTTTAGAGCACTTTTTAGAACAAAGATAAGAAGCAAAGGTGTGGGCAGGTTTCACATGACCCCTCCATCTCTGGGCTGCCCTCAGTCAGATCTAGTGTCTAGCGTGAAGGGCCAGCTCCCAGGCGCTGGTTTTATGGAGGGGTGCGTCAGGCCACGGCAGTTCCCACAAGGGGTGTCAGCACCATGCTTGACGGGAGAGACTGACCCGCCCCACAGCATATCCTGGAGCGGGTGGAAGGGGCACTGGCTGGATCCTTAGACCCCATGAGTTCGTGTCCTGCTCCCACTGGAGGCTGCTGTTCCTGGGCACGGCCTTCTAGACCGACCAAGGCTTCCTGCCGTAGGAGATGGCAGCGAATGTGGAGAGGTTGCACCCGTCCTCGTCCAGCAGAGCTGGGAGTAGAAGCCATTGCTGGAGCTGGCAGCCGCGCTGCCTTTGGAATGACAGGGCGCGTCGCTCCCCTGCTCTCCCCACTAACCCATCCCTCTTCTCGAGCCAGGGTTAGAGCTCTGCCCCGTGGGGATGGCGGGCACTGGAAACATCCGGTACCTGCCCCCTCCCTCACAGGCCGTGCCAGCATGACACCACGCCAGGACGCCTGTTCATCCATCCTGTGGGCCCCGCCATGTGGCCTGGGCAGCCGCTGTGCCGCAGGCGGTGAATTGTGCTGGTCACCGCCTCCTTGCCAGCTGCTCAGCCTCGGTCACCGAGCCTAGCTGTGCCTCCGTCGGGTTCCTGCTGTTAGGGCAAATATTCCCCCCGCCCCGCGAAGATGGTTCCAGCAAGGTGCTGTTGTCCTTCCAGACGCCAGTGTCAGCGCCCGCGCTGCATGGCGGACTCCTCTCAGCATGGACCATCCGCCCGTGCACAGCCCTGTTCTGAGCATAGTGTTTGGGGGAGGGGTGTGTGGCCCGTCCCCTTGGCCCTGCCTGCCAGAAACCCTCTCCTGGGAGGACGGCCGCCGCGGCGTCTTGCTCCTGAGCCTGTGGAACGTCCATGCTCGTGCGGCAGCTTCACTTGGTTTGGCCTCTGTGGGCTGCAGCTGCTCGCCGGCACCATGGCAGAGACGCCTGCAGGAGTGGGGGAGACCTAGTGGCACACGTAGGCAGGCCTGGCATCCGCCCCCAGAGATCCGCGGGCGTGAGAGCTGTCACCGCTTGGCATGTAGCAGTTGCGTGTCTGGTCTGTCCGGCTGGGTTCTCGCCCTGCCCCCATCGCTGTAACCTCCCCCCTCTGCTTGCAGGCCAGACCCAGAGGACAGCACTCCAGCGCAGCCTGGCCCCTCGACCGCAGGACCCCCCACGGAGGCGGAGGCAGAGGCCAAAGGGGAGGGCGAGGGGGAGGGTGACGCGGTGCTGATGGAGGAGGACCTGATCCAGCAGAGCCTGGACGACTACGACGCCGGGAAGTACAGCCCCCGGCTCCTGAGCTCCCACGAGCTGCCCTTTGACGCCCACGTGCTGGAGGCTGTGGAGGATCTGCAGCGGCTGCTGCTCTTGAGACAGCAGCTCCAGGCCACAGGTAGCAGCTGCAGGCTGGTGCGGGTGCCACGAGGCATGGTGTGCCCGTCTCAGGGTCGCGGTGTCGCTGAGAGGCGCTGGCGGGCGACTTCGTTCAGGCGCTGCCTGCGTCCAGGTTTCTGGTCCTACCCAAGCAGGGCGAGGCCTGGCTCTAGGAGAACAGCAGCTTGCATGGGGCTGTAGAGCAGCGAACGAAGGGGAGGCCTGGCAGCCACTTTGACCAGCCCCAGGACCTGTACCACCTCCCCGTGGCAGGCAGCCAGTCAGCCAGCCCGTCCCCTCACAGCCCAGGCCAGAGCCCTCTGCACGCCCCCGTCCCCTGTTCAGCAGAGCCGTGACTCCTGGTGTGGCAGCGAGGCCACTGTAGCCAATAGAGGGTGTGTGGGCTTCCCCACCCCAGCCATGCCTCCGACCAGCCCTTGCCGCCAGGCCTGGGGCAGTTGGGGGTGGAACCATCAGCCCTTGAGTTGGCTTCCCAGATTGGGTCCTGCCATGGAACCAGGGGTGTTTCCTCACCCTGTGCTGCCCTCTGATTGTGCCATGCCAGCGTCTCTGAGGCCAGGCACATGCCCATGGAGCAGTAGAGCTGCCCTGCCTAATGGCCTGCCCTCTAACCAGCCCCCTGCTCCTTCCTCCGCAGGAGATGCCAGCGAGAGCGCCGAGGACATTTTCTTCCGCAAGGCCAAGGAGGGCATGGGGGCCGATGAGGCCCAGTTCAGCGTGGAGATGCCCCTGACAGGCAAGGCCTACCTATGGGCCGACAAATACCGGCCCCGCAAGCCCCGCTTCTTCAACCGGGTCCACACGGGTTTCGAGTGGAACAAGTACAACCAGACGCACTACGACTTCGACAACCCGCCGCCTAAGATCGTGCAGGGCTACAAGTTCAACATCTTCTACCCCGACCTGATCGACAAGCGCTCCACGCCCGAATACTTCCTGGAGGCCTGCCAGGACAACAAGGACTTTGCCATCCTGCGCTTCCATGCCGGCCCGCCCTACGAGGACATTGCCTTCAAGATCGTCAACCGCGAGTGGGAGTACTCGCACCGCCACGGCTTCCGCTGCCAGTTCGCCAACGGCATCTTCCAGCTCTGGTTCCACTTCAAGCGCTACCGCTACCGCAGGTGAAGGTGTTAGGCACCTGCCGCCCCCCACAAACTCTGGGCCGCCTCGCTGTTGAGGGACATTGGGCACTGTTGCCGGCCCGTGGGCAGGGAAGCAGGTAGCCTGCAGTGTGGCCTGTCGGCAGGGGCACGGGTTCTGCGGCTCCTCCCCTGCTCTGTACTGGGGCTGTTCTCTGCTGCTGGGCCCTTTGGTGCGCTTTGTATATTGCTTTGTCTAGGGTGGGGGGGGGTCTCCTCTCCTCTTGTTTTTAGTGGGCTCGGGTAGGGGATCCTGGGCTGACTGTGGTGTGACTCTCACAGCGAAATAAACCTTGGTTCTCTACCCCAGGCGATCTCCGAGCACGAGCCCTCCTGGCGGCCGGGCAGCATGCGCCGGGAGAGAAGGGGGGGTAGTAATATGCCTGCTGTGCTGCAAAGCAGCCGCTAGAGGGTGGCCAGCACTTGTGTTTCGCGGTGTCCTCGCTTGAACCAGTTGTGCCGTGGGGGAGTGGCCTTGAGCTCTCCGTGTCCCATGGGCTCCCACCTCCCCCCCTTCCCTGCTGCGGGAAGTTAGAATCCCCCCATCTCCCTGGGGCGGCCCCTGCCCGTGCCCTGTTTGAGGTGGGGCGGCAGCTTTCCTCCCTCTGGCCGTGCCACGGATCATGGGCCCTGGTGGTGCTGCTGAGCACCGAGGGGCCGCACGCTGCTCCCAGCTCAGCCAGGCCTTGCTCCCCGGGGCCCGTTTGATCCTTGCTGTGCAGGGCGCTGCCATCCGGCTCTCTTCATGAGTAACTAGCGTGGAGCCACCACCTGTCTCACGCTGGCCCCTAGCCAGCCACTGACTGCAGCCCTGCTCTGCCCTGCTGCACCCGCCGCCCCGCGCTCTGACTGCCAGCGCTCCGGCCCCTCCCCAGGCTCCCTGCCTGCTCCCTTGTCTGACTGGCCATGCGGGGCTGCAGTGACCTTTGCCTAGAGTCACAAGAGAACCCAGGCGTCCTGCATCCCACCCCCCTTTCTTTGAACCGCCCCAGCTGCTTGCTCGTGGGCCCCTTTCCATGTGCTGCCCTGACCTGCTGCCCCATCAGCCCCTCTGATTTTGGGCGGCATTGAAGGTTGCTGGGGTCACACTAGTAGCCAGTGTCCTGTGTGCTCACGCGCCCGAGCACCAAGGCGCCTGCTCTGTGTCCTGAGCTGACTGTCCCCCACTTGCCTCCCCCACCCCACTGATGGTTTCCAGGCCTCAGCAGTCCCACAGCCCATGCCAGACTCCTCTCAAAAGGAGACATTCCCCAGAAGTGGCCTCTGTGCCCTTTCGTCTCCCATTCTCCTTCTTCAGTGAGAGACGCCCCTGTGGGAGCTTGGCCTGGCGTGCTTCGCTCCCTTCTCAGCCAGCCACGTTCCACCTCCCTCCTGGGAGCCCAGCGCCTCTGCCCCTTTCCAGGGCCCTCTCTGCCTTCCGGGCCCCGGCTGCCGAGATGAAAGTAGCCGAGAGCTGCTCAGCTGCTGGGGTCAGGCTGGGAGAGTCAGCGCTGGCTCATGGTGCTGCGCAGGGGAGGCTTCCGCCCACCAGCTGTTGCCCTGTGGTTGAACTTGGAGTGAGAGCACTGCAAGTCCGTCTGTCCTGCTCTACAGATGGACATCTAGGGCAGGTGCTAGGCTGGTCATGGTCCTTCAGCAGCGGGAACCTCCCACGCTGCCCTTCTCCAGCTGCATCTCACCTCCTCTGCCAATCTGGCTCAGTGGGGTGCAGCTGGCTCAGCCCCCTGAGACGGGGCTGGTACAAACATAGGCCTGCCTGGGGGACACTAGCTTTCTAAGGGGGCAAGCGGTGATTTGCCTCCTGCAAGAGCAAGAAGTGTCCCCCCAACTCCCTGCAGTTGTCCAGCTGGTGCTGCTCTGCAGTTCCAAGTAGCCGTTAAACATTGTCCCAGCGCGCTAGGTGTTCCTGACCCAGTGGTCGCTCTTCCCAGCTGGGCGTAATGGTTACGTGAGCCTACTTCCTGGGCAGGAGCCCTCAGCTGACGAGAGCCCCCGGGCTGGGAGAGGGCAGGCGCTGAGAGCAGCAGGCCCGGTTTGAGGCGTGCTCGTGCTCTGGCACCAATGGCAGGGGGCAGCCCCTTGGGCGGGGCTCAGCAACTGTGAGTTAAATGGTTGGTTTTGCATGTGCAAAGCTGTGCGTGTTTCTCCCGTGGCTGGCACTGCCCTGCATCTCAGGCTGGCAGCTGAGGGCCAAGCTGGGGTCCCTATTGCTCGTCAGCATCAGCCGCAGGAAGGATGAGAGTGAAATGGGAGCCGGGGTCACGGCCAGTGACCCCATCCAGCTGTGCACACTATGGGGGGGGAGACTGGCAGCGTTACAGCTGGTCCATCGCTTTGCCCACCTTAGGGGCTGGGATTGGGCCCATGACTCAGTGGGCCTGGGGGGGTCTATGTGAGGGCAGCCACCGTAAGGCCTGGCAAGTGGGTGCAGGTGCGGGGCGTGGGCCTCGGCTGTTAGCTGTGTGGGGTGCCCGGCCAGCCAAACTGCCTTTCTCAGCCTAGGGTGAGTCTCACAGGCTGAGGGAGGCAGCGAGGGCTGGACCCGATCCCTGCACAGGAAGGGCCGATGCTCCCAGTGCCTGCTGCCATCTGGCTCAGCTCTTTGAACGGCCGTTTCTTGGCCATGAGGAGACAGCAAAGGCCAAGGGGCCTGGAGATGCACCTCAGTGTGTTGAACCCTGAAGAGAGCCCCACAGGCCGCGCGGCTCCTCCATCCCCAGCACTGGCTCTGTCAGCAGCTCCCTTGGCACAGGGGAGATGCCCCCGTGGCTGGAGAGGTTTGGGTCCACGGAGCAGGCAAGGGGAGGATGGAGCTGTGCAGGCAAAGAGGGAGAGCTAGCCTCTGCCATCTGGCCGGGGTCTCCCACCGCAGTGTGCAGAAGGTGTAGGGCAGGGTGAGCGCTCAGTGGCATCTGACAATAGAACAGGCTGTTGATTTTTCCAAGGGGGGATGGGAATTTCCCCCCTGCAGCAGTCCCTGGCCATTGGCTTAGAATTGCACATCCCCAACGTGTGGGGCGGCACAGGGGAGATGCAGAGACCTGGTGGGAATTGGGCCCCAAGTTTTGAGCTGGGCTCTGGGTTTCACTGCTTTCCCCAGACCTGTGGGATCTGTCTGCGAGGCAATGCTCTGGTGGCTTGTGATGCGTGGCTGGGCTGCGTCACCATCTCTCGCTGGGGCAAGTTCCTTGCTGGAGTAAAAGAGCCCAGCTCCACGGACGTGAAACGAGCTGTGTTGGGTGGCGCCGGCTGCTGATCTGCGCCAGGCATATTGCCATGCTGCAGGAACACCTGATGGGAGAGAGGGAGACGCTGCTGCACAAGCCCCAAGGCCCCTGGCGATATGGAAATAACGAGGGCGGCACCGTTTGCAGCCGCCTTGGGTCCTGCTGGGCCAGCCTGGCCTGCGCTCTGGCTCTGAATCCTCCGCAGCTCCCCCAAGAGTGTGAAACGCCTCCCTGGGATTTCTTAGGGGGGCAGATGCAAACTCCCTAACACCTCTGGGGGGTGGGCAGGGATTTAGAAGCCAACAAGCAAGGACTTGGGGGACTCCAGCTGGGGGAAAGACTGGCCTGGGGAGACAGGTCTTTAACGAGGGGAGGCCCTGGGCTAGGAGGTGTTACTTGTGCTGCTAGCTGGCGTATGGACCAGGAGCCGAGTGTGGGCTGGGAGACGGGCAGAAGCAGGTTTCCTGGTGCCGTCGACCTGCTTTGAACGTAGAGTTTATCCCAGGAGCTTAGAGATGATTTTGAACCAATCATCAGACCGGTACAGCTCCTCCTGTGGGCCCAGTTATACTGGGCTAATGGCATTTAATCCCGGTCTGGCCAGTCCCCTTCCTGTGCGGGGCCAGCGCTATTGGCACACGTCCCCGTTAGCCCGGGATCGCTGCATCCAACCCAGGGGTTGTGCCGTGGTTAAATGATACAATTTGTGTGTCTACAAGGCCTGACTCCACGGGTCGTCTGCCTCCCACAGCGCCGTGGAGCGGGGAGCGCTGCCATAGCGGGACAGCAGCAGGGGGTGGCTGTGTCTGTCCCTACGCCCCATCCCGGTACAAACAGCTACGTTACAGCGTGGCCAGGGATGGGATCCGGCCGGGCTGGGGCCGGAGCGAAGTGACACAGGGAACTCCGGCCACCCCGGGAATGTCAGGCCTGGCGGTGGGAGAACCCCTCTTATTGGCTGCCTGCTCCACTGCCCCGCCTCCTGGGGAAGAGAAGCCAATCAGAGCTGCTGCAGTGGGTTGGCAGAGCTCTCCCATCTTTCAGCAGCCCCACGCCCTTCTCAGAGGGGAGCAAAGAGCCCAGCGGCTCCGGGCCCCTCCGCTACGTGAGCAACAGGGATGGGACGGTGCCTCTGCTCCACCCCTTCCCCTGCAGCACCTGCCTGAAGGGGCAGAGGGTGGTGAAGATCCTGGAGGAGCAGAGGGGAAGCTGCGGGTTAGAACTGATGGGGAGGGCAGGGGGACGGGCTGAACTGCTGGAGGGCTGGGTAGACGTGGGGCAGGGGAACGGGCCGAACTGATGGGGGGCAGAGGTGAGGTGGGAACTTGGAAGCAGAGGGGACAGGGTCATTTTGGAGGTAGGGGGCAGAATTAATTGCTGGGCAAAGGACAGGCAGCTGTGGGGGGTGAGAGCTCCTGCAGGGGCGGGGGGCAAAATCACCCCCCCAATACGTTCAGGAGCCTCGGCCGTGCCAACGTCAAGCGAGGTGGAAGGATGCCAATGCCCTGAACAAAGATCTCATCAAGGACCCAGCCCAGGAGCCCACCCACGGAGATGTGACCACAGCTGCCCATGCCCGGAAGATGCGCCTCCCTCCTCCGCACGCGGGGCCTGGGACACAATCCTGCGTGCGGCCGCGGAAGCAGATGTCACATTCGGGAACGTCTCGTCCCCCCAGGCGCCGAACGCTTGTGCCCTGCTGGTATCTGTGCCTTGCGCCCTGTGACACCTGCAGCTTCGACGGGGACATCTAACATGCCAGGTGAAAGCAGAACAGACCCTCGGGAGGGAGCCCCGGGAGAACGGGTGCAAAGACCTTTGGATGCAGACCCCAGCGGCACGAGGTACTGCCATACAGGGGATATCCCGTTAAGTGGTTTCTTCGCCCTCTCCTCGCGCTCCCGTGTTCTGTTTTCAAAGCTGCCGGACCCAGCGAGGGCAGCAGTTTGTGTGAGCTGGGCCCTGCGTGTCGGCGGCAGCTAGTGAACACGGTTATTGTGGACCCAGCTGGGCCCGAGTGGCTCCTTGTTCTCGCTGTCGGGCCAGGAGCAAAGATCACAGTAGCAAGGCTGCAACCTTCCTCCCCAGTAAGCAGCAGCACCCAAGAGCGCTGCACTGGGCAGAAACAGGACCGGAGCTACGGGGGCGGGAGTGCTGTCTGTTGGCACCAGATCTGCCTACAGGTACCCGGCCTGAGGGAGCCGGCAGGGAGGTCTGGGAAGGGTGAGAAAGGCAGGATCCTAGCCATCCATCTCAGCCATCCATCCATCCATCCACTGCGCCGGGAGGAGCGAGGGGGAGCGACACGATGGAGGCTGGACGTGCCCCTGGCCAACGAGAGCCCAGAGCCTGAGCCGGCAGTGGAGGAGAGTGAGGAGAGCTTTGCCTCTTCCAGGCCGGGGGGGGGTTGGGTCTCTCTTCCCCTGCCCCGGCTATGCCAGCAGAGTGCCTGGAAGGTGGTCCCGTCCCCAGGGCAATGAGATTGCTCCTGGCCTGGACCTGCCTGTGCACATTGCCCGAATCTGCTGGCCTGGCTTGGAAGCGGCGTGTTCTCCACCCGCGGCTGCTCGCGACGCTGGCCGGACTCTCTGACCTAGGAGGCATCCCCTGGAGTCTCCTTGGGCCAGGGTGGCAGCAGCCTGGCTTCCCTCTGCCACCCGCCCAGGTCAGCCCTGACCCAGAAGGACCACATGGCTTCCAGCCCCGAACGCGCCCCAGTGCTGAGCTCATCCGGAAACAGACCCCGACCACGCAGCCCGGGCAGCTGGAGCTCCCACCTGGCAGGCTGGGCCCATCTCTGGCGCCAGGGGGTCTCTGAGGTGGGCACTCGAACTGAAATAAGACCGAGCCCCTTGCTTCATACCCTGTCGTCGTGTGCTGCTCCTAGCCCTTGGTCACCCCGAGCTTGGGCTGGGTTTGAACTGGCCCCTGGAGGGGAAAAGCCCCATGTCCCATCTCCCCTGCCCCATGTGCAACAGGCGTCGCCTCCATCCCGTGCCTCCAAGTTCTGCTCCAGCCCATGCCAGAAGAGCAGCAGGGAGGGGGCTGCTCCCCCCGGCTCCTCCAGCCCAGCACCTCCCACCTGCTGGGACAGCGACCCATGCTGGTCAGAATGGGCCCATGAACCCTCCACACCACCCCTGCTGGTCCCAGGATGCTGCAACCGCCGAGGGGCTGAGCATCCCAGAGGGACCCCCTGGCTCCGAGGCGGACTTTGTGGACGCTCAGCAGGAGCGAGGCCATCACCGGCCCCCGAGCCTGGCCTGGGAAGGCCTGAGGCGGGACCAGCTGGGCCTGGGGGCTGGCAGGGAGCGGGTGTGAGCAATGGCTGCACGTGCAGCCTGCAGTGAAACCACGGATTGATTAGAGCAGGTTAATGGGTTACTTCCCCACCGGAGCCCAGCTGCACCCTCCCCGGGAGTCAGCAGCTGCTGGGCTCTGGGCCAGCCCTGCTGTCACCCCAAGAGGGCTGTGTTGCTCTTCCCCGGCCCCCGCGGCCCATCTGATCCGCCTCGCTGGACGGCTGACGTGGCGGCAGAGACTTTCCTGGCAGCAGGACTGAGCGGGAGCAGTGTGCCCGGCGAGAGGCATGGGGTGGCCCTTCCATCCCCAGGGGCTTTGCCTCAACCGGCCTGTGGGGCTGGGCGTGGCACAGATGGGAGAGGGCCTGTGCCCCTTGCTGTAGCTGCTTCCCGTCCTCCCCTGCTAAGCCTGGCTGCGGTCTACCTGCGAGCCAGGAGTGGGGGAGGCAGAGCCCAGAAGACACGAGGGTTCGACCGGTCCCAGCCTTCGTGCCAGAGACAGCTCGCTGAATTGCTTCCTTATTAGGCTCCTGAACGGCAGCTCCTCCGCCTGGGGAGAGGTGACGGCACCAGAGAGTTAATCTCCCTGCGCGGGCAGATTTATGTGCCTCTCTCCTCTTTGGGGCCATTGATGGGCTTTCTGCTCCCGGCTGGGCCTGAATTCAGCACCCAGGCGCCGCGGTCTCTGCAGCCCCAGTGTGGTGAATTCAGAACGGCTCAGAGGTGATGTTGCTGCACCCAACACGTTGCCGGCCTGTGGGACTCGCTGCCACTGGATATCACTGAGCCCAAGAGGTCAGGCTTCAGGAAAGCTCTGAACGTGTCGCTGGCTAATGAGACCATGTTGAGCAAGAACAGGGAATGTTCACAAATAACCAGGAGCTTTGGGAGGGAGAGAAACCTTCCAGTTTCAGGCATGAGGTCAGAACATTTCCTTTCGACTTAGAAATTCTAATGCAATATCGAACTTAATATCAAAGGCAAATATTTTGAGTTAATTAATTAAATAACGTAGAAGTAAAAATGAAACATTTTAACATTTCCTTTTACAAATGGTGACCAAATCGATGTCTTGCTGAGAAACTTTCCCACGCTGTACTGGCATTCTGTGATGGCAAAACTGCTCCATCAGAAATTGTTCAGCCCCTTTTAATTTTGATGGACTTTTTGCCTCAATTTACCTCCCCCCACCCCATCCCCTTACTGCTGATTATAACACTTCCTTTATTAACAAAATGAATCTCTTGCCCAAGGGAGGCTGATTCCTTGTTGCAACTGATGATCTAGCTTGCACCTGGATCCCGGTTTAGTTTTGCATGCAGGCGGAGCCGTGCCGAGAACAGCTCTGGTTAGTCTGGCATGAGGAGCTCTGGCTCCTTGGAAACTTTTCTGGGTTTAAAGAAAGTTTTAAAGGAAAATGCTGGTGCCACGAAATAACGTATAATGGGGGTGATGAGATGGGGTGCTGAGGGCTCCCTCAGGACAACTGACCACTCCTATGCTGTTTTGTAAATTTCAAGATGCTTTGGAAAAAAACCTGTCCTAGTTCTTTGTAATTAATCACAAGCTCCCTCACAGAGCAACAGGTCATCACTGCCTGGTACCCAGGAGCAGCAGTTCCTGACCTTTAATGGCCAGCTGTGGGGCAAAGACCCTTCGACAAGGAACACGAAGCCACCGGGACGTGCCCTGGCGGGGCTGCCACAGGCTCGGGGGCTGTTACCAGCAGGCTGATGTTTCCCTAATGCCAGCTGAACAGAAGAGCGAAGGAGATGGGCGAAGCTCCCGCAGACGGCAGAGCTTTCCAACGCCAGCTCCCGAGGGGGCGTCTTAGGCCGGGTCTGTGCGAGGTGAGTAGATCAGTGTAAATCCATCATCCAAGTGAAAATCCACCCCCCTAAGTAACTCATCTAAACCGCCCTAAGCCCCAGGATAGATGCCGCTAGGTCGAGGGGAGGGGGACGCCCCTCCCGCTGGGGCAGGTGGCATCTTCGCTGAAGCCTGCCAGGGGCTTGCGTGGACAAGGGGGATTGTGTGCTTTTGGTTACTGGAGTTATCGCAGCTGGAACTTTCCAGAAAAGCGCCCGTCTCCCAGGCGTCTCACCCTAGATCTCAGAGCCCACTATGGGGTGAGGGGGAGGGGACGGCCCTCGTTAGCACCTTCTTATGGGTGTGGGAACTGGAGCACATGGGAGCGAGGCCCCAGGACAGCGCCCGTGGAGTTGGATTTAATCCTAAGGGGCTAGCCAAGGTCACAGCGAGTCGAGAGGAGACCCAGGAGTGCCGGCCTAGAGCTCTGGGGCCAGCCTCTGTGCTGACCACTAGCCTGTCCTGCCCTTCTGGCAGTGCCCAAGTGCTGCTGAGCGAGATGCAGAGCGTGGCCCCCAAGGGCTGCGAGCCATTTAATGCCCCAGCTGTGGCTAAAGAAAGCCCCGCCCCTGTGACCCCTCCCGGCTCAGGGGCCCTTCCCACTAGCCCGTCTGGCCCCTGCCTTCTCCCTCCACCACCTCCTTGGCCAGCCGACACGGGTGATGCCCTGGCATGGCAGAACTCCTCTGCTACGTCCAGTCCCTGCCCCTCGGAGCCCCCGGCCCAGGGCCCCCAAGCGCTGCAAGAGCTTCCTGACTCCTTCCACTGTACTGCACTCCCTCAGGAGCCGGCACCCCCACCCCACTCCTGCCCCACACCAACCGGAGGGCTGGGCGGGCTCCAGCAGAGGGATTGCGGGGAGGCTAGACCCACTAGGCAGCTGGGGTCTGTTTCTAGCCCCAGGCAGAGGAGTGATCCCTTCGCAGGGCCCCTGGGGCTCTTTCCTGCCGGCTCAAAGGAGCTGCTAATCTCTCGGATGCAGGGGCCTGGGAGCTGAGGGGTGCGGGCGGGCTCTCACTCAGCCCTTGCAGCTCACGAGCAGCGGCTCCAAATCATCCTTGGTTCCCAGCCGTGAAAATCCCATGGTGCAAACAGGAATAAACTCAGCGTCCTTCCCACGTCTCCTCCAGCGCGTGCCCCCACCCCGGTCCTCAGCGCCCCGTCCCTCCACACCAGCCAGGGCGCCCAGAGGTCCTGCCACGTGGGCTATTTCAGAGACGGGCGGCGGTGCAGACCACGGTGGAGAACATCTTGCCGGCAGCCCTCTCCTACAATCAAGAGAGCAGCGTGGCCTGGAGGAGAAGGGTGCCATCCCAAGGGGCCCAAAGCACTGCTCAGATTTGATGTGTTGTACGGCTTGAGATACGGCTGGTTCTGGGGTGGAGCACGGCCCCTTTAACACCACACAGCACTGCTGCATGGCTTCTCCGTGCTCTGCTCTTCACACTCCCTGCTTTCAGTCTCGTTAGGCCAAACGAGACTCCAGGTCCCATCACGGCAGCAGCACCTCCCTGTGGGGTTCAGACCCGATCTCAGTTTGGGCCTGCGTGCCCTGAAGTGACACTGTCGTGGTGGGTGCGTCAGGCCCAAACCTTAAATTCCAGCCTTTTGCCAGGGTAGCGTAAGGCGGGCTCTGCTGCTGCGCTGCGCTGACCCAGGAGGGGGCTGGAGTCTGGCCCTTCCAGAGCTAGGCCCTGGGAGACCAATAAAAGGAAATACTTTTCCACCTGACTTAATTACCGTGGGGAACCCCCTGCCACAGGACGTCATTGGGGCCAGAACTTAGCAAGCTTAAAAAAGGGACTGGACGTTCCTCTGGCCAGCGAGAGCCTCCAGCGTTATCCTGGGCGGTGACGACACATGTGCAAGGCATAGAAAGGGACAGCGCAGCCCTGTGCTCGGTGAGACCTAGGGACACGCTCAGCCAGGGACTGGAACAATTTGTACAGTGCAGGGAGCTGAGAGCCGTTGAACCAAACTGTAAACCCTGCATATGATGGAAACTGCTTCAAGCCACCCCTCGTTCCAGCCCCATGCTCTCAGGGGCCACGTCAGGGCAGGGACGGGGCAGTTGGGGGGGCGGTGCCTCGGGGTCCGTGCCAGCCCTTGTAAGGCACAGCAGCCCCATAGGGTACGTCTGGACTAGAAACATGAGTCGAGCTGTGATAGGGCGACTTGCAGCCGTAATTACCACAGTGGTGCAAGTCCGCACGGCCCTTCTGGCGTCTGTGGGGAGCGTGGGGAGCTGAGAGCCGCCTCTCACCGCTCCGCTGGCAGATCCCTGCTGGAGCCCGGCTGCCCCACAGGATCCTGGACTCCCAGCAGACTGCTCCCCCCAGCTCCCTGTTCTTCGCCAGGATCCAGGGGAAGCCACCCAGGGCTTCTCGCCCCTGGAGAGCCAGGTCCAGCTTCCCTGACTTCTTCCCCCCTCCTCCTCCCCGCCAGGAGCTGGGCAGCCTTGTCAATGTCAGGGCTCGGGCTGTGCCCTAAGGCACCGACGCTGCCTGGTGGAGTCATGCTGGAGTGCAGACGCTGGCAGAGTTAGGGCGACATGAGCCGCCTTACATCGCCCTCACTGTGTAGCGCAGCCCAGGCCTGAGCTACGGTAATTTGCACTGCGCCCAGATCCCCGCAGCGAGAGCCAGGCAGCTGTGAGCAATGACCCAGCGGCGCTCTTGGCGCAGGAGAGCGTGTGGCCCCCTTGATTTCAATTAGCGTTTTACCTTTAGGCTCAGCCCCGTGCTGTGGAACGGCTTTGGGATGTTTAGGGGGAAAGGCTATCCTGTGTCTCGGTGTGGATCCCTCTGGACCTCCTTGGGTCTGGGATCTAGTTCGCCAGCGTGTCATGCGTGGGCGCTGCTGAGCGCCTGCGTCACGTCGGTCCCCGTGAGCACCGCGAGCTGTGCGTACAGAGGCCTGGTTATAGACTGACCCTGTGTTCGAAGCTCTGTGAGTTGGGGCCGGTCCCTGGAAGGTAATAAGGTTCCCAGCAAGCAGGGGACGCTCGCCTACCTGGGTGGGAGCACGCTGAGCATCGCACAGCACAGTCCATGCCTGGTGACAGTCTGTGCAAAATGTGATCAAGTAACTGTGGACTCTCGCAGCAATGCTAGCCAGAAAACCACAAGCTGCGAGGCGGGGGGTGTCTCCTGTTTGCAGATGAAGACAATGGATCGTCGGGACTCTCGCTGGGGGTGTAGGTACAGCCAGGTATCCTGCACGGAGAGACGAGCTGCCAGGATCACGGCCGGTCTGGCAGAGAAAGGCTGGGTGAGCCGGGGAATGTCTTGGTGGTCACGTTTAGGCTCTAGAAAACGTGCGGGGATTTGATTTGCTATTTAACCCTTTGTTTCCATTGATTCCACTCACTTCGTGACGCCCGGGTCTCTGTTCGACAAGCGGTGCCCGTTTTCACTCTGCACAAAGTGCAGGGCGTGCGCTGAACAGCTGGCGACCCTGCCCGGGTGACTGGTGAACTGGGGTGCCCTGGTTCCCTGCAGCAGTGGCTCTGAGAAGCCCGGGCCTGTCCAGCTGCCCAGGGGCTGGGCGCTCCAGGGAGACACTCAGGGGTGGAATGAGCCTCTCACTGACCTAGCAAGAGAGCCTGGAGCCTGCTGGCATCCGGGAACTGGCCCCCGGCAGGCACAGGCGAGGCTACTTCACGCTGATGACAGGTGGGAGCGTGGTGCCCCCCGGCCCTGGGCACCTCCGGAAAGTGTCCCCGGGTTGCCTAACTTTTAGCTGGGAAGCTCCGGAGCCTGATCCACTGATCCCTTCATCCAGCCGCAGCTCGGCCCTTCCCGCACAGCCAGCCCCAAGGCCCCTGGGGACAGAGGGCAGCAAGGGACAAGGAGAAAGGGACGATGGAGGGGTAGGGACTGGCTGATGAAAGACAGAGAGGCCAGGGGGGGAAGTGAAGAGGGGAGAAGGGGTGGGACCCGCTCTGTTTATATTGTCCATAAAGTTCCCGGTGGCCCCTGTAACCGTCAGCCCCAGCAGCCCGCCGGTCTCTACCCCCGGCGGCCGTGTCAGGCCGGCGTCGCGGCTCCAGGTGGAGACGCGTGGCTAAGGCAGCGCAGCACCTGCTGACGGCTCTCACCCCCAAGCTCTCATGTAAACGTCTCCGGGCGGCCCTGCAGGCTCCCTCCCGGCCGAGCCCCCACACGAGGCCGGGAACGGGCCGGCCCCTGCACGCCCCAGATGCATTTTCCAAGCGGCTGAGTCAGCTGGGATGTAACCACCAGCTGCTTCTGCTTAACCCCAGCTGGGAGGTAAATGGCAGAGGGGCCGGGGCCATCAGCCCTGACAGGGAACTCACAGAGCCAGGGGCAGCTGAGGGCAAAACGCAGGGGCCATGGGGCAAAGCAGTCATCCCGGGGGAGGGGCAGTTATACCAGAGGGGCAGCTACACCCCAGAGCTCTTTGCACCCACTCCCATGGCTTGTCCCACGAGCACGCTGTGCGCAGGGCCCTAGGACGGGCTCATGGGCTCGTACCAGACTGCCTGGGTCTCCAGGGACAGAGGCGCAGGTGAGGGCCCGGGGTGTGCCCAGCAGCGCAATGGAGGGGAGGGCAGGGGAGCAGCGAGGGGGGTTGGAAGCGCCCCTCAGCCCCCGTTGCCAGAACTGTCCATGCTCCTTGTTCCTTGCTGGGGCTGGTGGTAAACAGATCAGGGCTCGACGTGTCCGGCCGTTTGTGTCCCTTGGCGCTAGGCCAGGCCAGGCGAGAGAACTGAAAAGCTGCTAAGTTAATCAGCGAGTCTCTGAAGTTCTTCGATTTCTTCCTTCCCGGCAGCTGCTACCCTGGTACCTCCGCCGTGCTCCGCGGGCAGCAGATGGCTGAGCAATGGGGACGGAGCTCGTGGGAGCCGTTCGCCGTTCCTGCGTCTGCATTGCCACGACCCCAGGAACTCCAAGGAGCCAGGACAGCCTTGTCGAGCCCTTGGGTTGGGACATGGGTGGCTTGGCCTGGCTGCGGCCACAGTGCCATGTGTGGGCATGCACCCCTGGCACCTCCCGGCTGCCGTGTAGATGTCCCCGCAGCGACAAGGGGCTGGGCAAAGCTCTGCTGCATTCAGCGGCTCCCTTCCAACAGCTACCATTGCCCTACATAACATGAGCCTCTTAAAGGTACAAAGTTCCAGTGGGGCAGCCATGCTAGTCTGTGTACAGCAAAACCAATAAGAGTCCTGTAGCACCTTACAGACTCACACATTTCTGTGGGCATAGGCTTTGTGGGCTGCAACCCACTTCGTCAGGTGCATGAAATGGAAACCACAGACAGGAGACAAACACCTACAGGATCTCCATAAAACATTCTTAAAACTACAGTACCCGCCTGGGGAGGTGAAGAAACAAATTGACAGAGCCAGATGGGTACCCAGAAGTCACCTGCTACAGGACAGACCCAATAAAGAGAACATCACCTACAGCCCCCAGCTAAAATCCCTCCAACACATCATTAAGGCTCTACAACCTATCCTAGCAGATGATCCCCCACTCGCTCAAGCCATGGGAGGCAGACCTATCCTTGCTTACAGACAGCCCCCCAACCTAAAACAAATACTCACCAGCAACCGTACACCATACAACAAGAACTAACCCAGGAACCTAACCCCCTTGCCAACTCTGCCCACACATCGACTCTAGTGACGCCATCACAGGCCCTAACCACATCAGCCACACCATCAGGAACTCATTCACCTCACATCTACTAATGTGATATACGCCATCATGTGCCAGCAATGCCCCTCTGCCATGTGCATTGGCCAAACCAGACTGTCACTACGCAAAAGAATAAATGGACGCAAATCAGACACAAAAATGGTAACATCCATAAGGCAGTAGCAGAGCACTTCAGTCTCCCAGGACGCTCGGTAGCTGACTTGAAAGTTGCCATACTTCCACAAAAACACTTCAAGGACAGACTTCAGCCAGAAACCGCAGAGCTGGAACTCATGCAAACTCGACACAATCAGACTGGGTGTGAACAGGGACGTGGAATGGTTCTCTCATTACAAGAACTGATTGTCACTGGTCACACTTTCTCACCTTCTGATCACCAGCTGTGAACAGGCCTCATCTACTCTAACTGAACTGGCTTTGTTCGCACTTGCCCTCCCCACTGTTATGTTTCTTACCCTTGGATGCGTATCTGCACCTCCTAGCTGTGGTTTGCACGTCATGCGTCTGAGAAGTGGGTTGCAGCCCCCAGAAATGTGTTACTCTTTAAGGTGCTACAGGACTCTCGTCGTTTTTTCTTAAAGGTACAGTTCCCCCCATCTCCCATTTCCAGAGCGCCTACGAGCAGCTCCCAAATCCGTCCTCTGAGAGCTCCCTTTAGGGCCAGTGCCAAGAAGCAGCTGGGCCAGCCTCGCAGAGCATGGCAACAGCATCTGCCTCCTCCCCTCTCCCTGCTCCGCCCGCGCTGCCGTCCCTGGGAGCCTCGCGGCGGGGAGAGCGCGGGGCCGGGGCCCCCGCCTGCGATGATGCGATGTGCTTGGACGCTTTGCCTCAGCGCCGCTCTGATTGAACCATGAGCACTAGGCAGGATCACTGAGGTGCATGGTAAATGGACCAAGAGCTGGTCACGGACTGGGGCTCCTGGGGACTACCGTGGCACACACCATCCCTAACAACCAGCACCCGGGGGGTTTCCCTGGGGGGCCAGGAGGAGAATAGCTGGCTGAGAATAGCAGCGAGCGGCAGGACAATGGCATTCCTGTTGGAAATAAGGCACACGGGGGTAACAGGGAGGGTGATCAAACTCCCCCAGGCAGCGGCAGATTCCCCCGCTGGATGTCTCCGGCTCCTGGCCCGGTGCTCTTCTGGGATGGGCTGTAGCCAGAGACAAGTTAGGTGACGTGTGCTGGCCTGTGCCGGGGGAGGTCGGACTGGCTGAGCAAATGGCCCCTTCTGCCTTTCACAGCTCCTAACCGGGGAAACCCAGCTAATCCACTGAGGCCAGGCATCCCTGCGGGCGCTCTCTGGCCTCAGTTCAGCTGGGCCAGAGATGAACTCAGCCCTGGAGCCCAGCTCTGCCTCTGTTCATCATCTCTGAGCCCACGGCCTGCATCTCCCCTCATTCCCCACGCAGGGAACCCGGAATCACCGCCGGGAGCCAGGGGAGAGGCAGTCCTGCGCGGCAGGCCCGAGTCCTGCGCGGCAGGCAAGATTTGGAGAGAGACGTTAGCCCCTTCCTCTCCCAGGCCTGTGGAGTGAGGACAACTGGGTCTAAGTCCCCGGTCGCAGAGCCTGGAGGTGGAGCCGGGGGCTCCTCACGTGTGGGAAATGGGAGGCCTCGAGACAACGCTGAGGGAGCCTGTCCTTGGCCAGCTCAGCTCCTCGCTGGGCGTCAACACCCTTTGCCTTCCTCACCGGCTGCTCCTTGCTCCGGTTCTGTCTGGTTTACACATTCAATCAGTTCCGGGTGCGCCAGGCCCCCTGGCTGGGTGAGACCGGCTCTCCGCACCCCTCTTCTCACCCACCTGTGAGCCAATAAGGCATCAGAATGGAAAGGGTTAATGGGGCCTTCCCCCCCCCTTACATTCTACACCCCCCGGATGCTCACGGACGTGCAAACGGCCCCCCACCTGGGGTGCACCCGTGTCTGCACGCCTCCCCTTGTTCAGAAACAGACACTTCCCTCCCTCCCCCCGCCCCACAAATTCCCTTGGCCCCTACCAAGCCCAGCGCCTGCCCCCCAACCGCCAGGTGCCTTGGTCTCCTCAGCCCAGGGATCCGTGTTACTGGTGGTTGCAAGAGCCTCATATTTTCTGTGGCGCAGCGAAAAATCGCCTCGCCCCCACACCCAGCCAGCCTCGCGCTAGCACCTGACCCACACTGGCCTGCCTCCTGGCCCAGCCACAAATTCTCCCAAGGCCCGTGGGACCCGCAGGCCTTTCCCCCAAGCCAGGGAGTGGCCGGCTGGGCTGCTCTGCAAACCGGGCCAGGTGCCGCTTTGGGGCGTCCCATCCCTGAGGAATCTGGCTGTGTCCATGTGCTGAGCGCAGGCACCGCCCCACACAGAGCCCCCCCGCTCCCCTCGCCAAGGGACGGGGCCCTGGAGCCAGTGGGGTGCAGGTGCAATTAGCAGCATGGGGCCCATCCACTGGGTTAGCAGCCAAGGAACATCTCTCTTTGCTGGCCGCGTCTCAGCGCTCAGATATCCTCTCTGAGCTCCATGGCTGCTCTCCCTGGCCGTGCCCAGCTCCCTGCTCTGGCCACCTTTCACTCTCCCCACCAGCTTTCTCTGCCCAGCGACCGTCTGCTCTCCCTTCCCCTGGGCCAACTCCATGTCCTGGTGTAAGCTCTGGATCCCTTCCAGTCTCTTCCCACCTCTGCCAAACAATCCTTTCATCTCGCTACTCTAGCCAAGCGCAAAGAGCCTCACCAGGGAACATCTGGCTCCGGGGCCTGGTGCCAGGGTCTCGTCCATCACCATTAGTGTAACGATGCTGGGAATCATTACACACACAGGATTTAGCTCTAAACCACTCTTTCTTGGAAACCATTTTTCCTGTTTCCAGTGTCAGCTTTGCAAAGTGGCAGAGGAGGGGCCAGTTTCCATACTGGCCTCAGCAGCTTCCTCGAACAGGCAGCGTGGAGAATTCACAGAGGTTGGCACAATAAAATCCCATGCGGCCTCTGCTGACCCTGCCAGCAGAAGGAGGATCTCAAAGCACCATACAATCACTAGCCCAGGCGGGGCCCAGTCCCCCAGTAAGGTGGGGATATTCTATTTTACAAGCAATGTCCCTACGACCACACACAGCGAACCATGGGTTCTCCATTGCTGCCTCCAAGCACTCGCTCACGTTCCCTTCCCCATGCTGGAAGCCTGGTTATTGGTCCCCTGCCCTCGCCACTAGCCACCTCCCCCTCTCTGAGCTGGGGCGAGAACCCAGCGTGCCAGCCTCCTGGACCTGGGCCTCATCCCTAGGCTATGTGTCATCCCACTTCCAAAAGTGACCTGTTTCCAAAGCAATCGCTCCCAGCTGCCCTCGCAGGCCTCGCCTCAGAGGAAACCTGTACAGCACCCGCAAAAGTTCAGCCTGGGAGCTTAAATTCCTAACGGCGAGGAACTAGAAACTCAACAGAGCTGCTGGTTTTGTGGCTAGGGCGCCCACCTTTGTTGGAGGGAAATAAGAGTAAAGCACATGTAAAATAAGGGACAATGCATTTAATTTAAGGGCCATTTTAGAGAAGCGCTAGTTCCCTGAGTACATCATGTATATTTCTCTCAAGTGCATAGTCCTCTGGCCTCCAGTATACACTGCAATGAGCGTACGCTTCCATTTAAGGTTTAAAATGGTCCAGGGACATCCCTTAAAATAAAGGGTGGGCGGTCACTGGAAGGCGCAAACCAGTGAAATAAGGGATGAGTGATCACCCTAGCCATAAACCCAGCGTCACACTGAAACAATTTGGAGCACGCCCTGCTGCTTACTACCCCTTACTTGCCCACTTCATTTTCAGGACTCTCCTGTAATGTGTGACCCCTTGTGTTTAACAATCGCTCTCGCCTTGCATTTAGCCATGACGCTGTGGTTACCATCGCCAGCCCTGAAGAATAGCTCTGGGAAGCTTGAAAGCTTGTCCCGTCCACCAACAGGAGTTGGTCCAGTAAACGCTGGGACCTCGCCCACCTTGTCTCTGTCATATCCTGGGACCACTCCAGCAAACTCATTTCATCAACTCATTCAATAATTTGCTGCTAAAAATGACAGTTCTATAGCACACGTGTGCTTCAGACCCTGCTGAAATGCAGCCACCTCTGGGGTGGAACAGGCAGCGACCTGGTGCATGTGCAACAGTGAGGGCAAAAGGGGAGATGTTGGTTCTGAGTCAAAGCCTCTAGTGGGGAAGCTGGTTGGACTCAGTAGCTCAGTCTTTAAAGAACCCCGTGGATATTCTTATGGCTCAGCTTGGGGCTCCCTCCTGGTTGTCCCTGCAAGCCCAAGAGTGGCAGAAAGGGATGGAGAAGCAGCACACAAGGGGAGAGCTTATGTGATGAATGGCCAGACCCTGGCAGAGGCAGCGTCACCTGGTCGACTTCCCTAGGGTTTCTGGGGTGAATCTGAGGATTCCAGCTTCCCCACACTAGACTCGCCGCTGGGGTTTGCCCAGGAAAGTGAATTTTCTGAGGCCTTTCTGGGTGGAAGCTGGCCCTGGTCCACCCCTTGTGCATGATTTCAGCCCTGAGCATCCAGGATTGTCTCCCCAGGGGGTGGGCCCCGGGGTCTGGGCTCACCGGGAACCCTCTGAGAAGTGATTTGAGGGTGCCCAACCTGAGATCCCTTTCAGGGACCTGAACACCCGCCCAGAGGCTCCTTCAAGGGGTGACAAGTTGGGCGCCCAAAACCACCAGTCACCTTTGGAAACTGGGACTCCTCCTCTGGGATCCCAGATCCAGCTCGCTCCTGTTCTCCCCACATGGCACCAGGCTCCCCAGCTGGGGGTCTCAGTATGATCACTGCCAGATCCTTGTTTAGTCCCTTCGCCTCGCCTGCCGGGGCTGGGAGCTCTCTGTTCATTATTCACACAGTCAGCGATTCCCAGGCCGGACGGGACCTTGTTGTTCACCCTACCTGACCTCCTGTATAGCCCAGGCCCGAGAGCCCCGCCAGTCATTCCTGCACCCAGCCCAGGCCTTGTATTGAGCAGTTTTTTCGGTCCTCCTGTCTTCACATAAAGGTCCTTCTGATGGCGACTCCCCCGCCTCCCTAGGGGCGAGTTGTTCCCACGGCTAATTTCCCCTGTAAAATGGGCATCAGATTTCTAGTCCCAACTCATCCAGCCTCAGTTTGCAGCTCCTAGATCTCACTCTGCCGTTGTCTGCTAGGTTAAAGGCCCTCTTCTCCCAGACCTATTCCCCCAGCCAGGTACCAGACCAGGAGCTTAATCTCCCCTGGGCCAATTAAATAGATGGTGCTGCTTCTGCTTCCCATTGGGAGGCAGGTTTTCCAGCCCTCGAATCTTTCTCATGCCTCCCTTCTGAACCCTCCCCAATTTCCCCACACCCTCCTTCTACCATTCAGAGGCTGCGTTTAAATGGGCGTTGACAAGGTTTATAATTAGACGTCGGCCTTCCATGCTGCTCAGCGACGGAGCCGCCCGGTGCTTCCACGGCAAAATGGGCTCTTCTCCTCTTTGTGTCTCAGCTCATCCGCTCCTCTCCTCCGCCTCTCTGCCCGGCATGTTGCTTGTCCCAGCTTGGGAAGGGCTGAGCCGGCAGACTCGGCGGGGCTGGGTGCAATGCTGGCTTTCTGGCGCCAGTCCTGTTTGGACGTGGTCCGAGTGGCTCAGCTGGTCTCGCTCGCTGCATGAGGTGTGACGAGCGGGTTCAGGGACAAACGTCCTGCTGAAATGCAAACACGTCTCCCTGGCCGTTAGCCAAACGCAGCCCAGCTGTATCTGCCACGGATCCCCTCTGGGGGCGACTGGCTTCCCGGCTGACCAATGCGCCTCGGCTGGTGCAAACTGACCCTGTGGGCTTGGGGCGCTGAGCGAGCAATGGGGCGTCATCAAGGCTACCCTGTGTGAGGGGCTCTTCGGGACAAGCCTGAGCATACAGGCCCCGCGCCGGAGACCACCCGCTCGGCCTGCTCGCCTGTCTGGAGGGCAGAGCAGGGTCAGCCTCGCACAGAGGGACATGGAGGAGGTGCTTTCGAAGCCTGGGGGGCACAGCCAGGAGGAGGTCGGCTTAGTCCCGGATGGGGCAGGAGGGGAAATGAGGCACGGAGAGGTGAAACCACAGAGCAGGGACTAGAGCGCAGATTGGCTAGCGCCCCTGCTCCCACGTCGTCGCTGTTGGGCTGCTCGGCTGTTCTCCAGTGAGCCCGAGGGGCAGGTGCCCAGTGGTGAGTGACGGCCCGGGGTCACTGATCACGTCCCTTCCCACCCCTGCTCCTGCCTCCTCGTCAGCTGCTGCTGCCCCAGGCCTGGCAGCAGCAGCCAAGGGGCAGCAACGGTGGGGGAATTGGCCAGCCCAGCGAGTCAAAGGCCGGCCGTGCTGTGGGGCACCTGGGGCAGACAAGACCTGATGGGCACAGAAAGCATAGGCGGGGATGAGACCAGGTGCCCGGGTGAGGGAGCTTTGAGCGCTGGGCTCGCCTGGGGGAAGAGGGCAGAGAAGAGCTGGGGTGAATGAGAGAGAGGGGTGGAGCTGGCCGGGCGTAAAGCCATGACCCCGCGGGCTGTGATCGCTAGTCTCCCAGCAGCCGACACAGCATCTCACGCTGCGCCATTCACACGGCCCTCGCGCCAAAGCAACATTTCCAGAGGAGCTGGGTGCCTTCAAAGCGATGGAGATCAAAGGCGCCTTGGCCGCTCGCAGCTGCAGTTGGCTGGGAGCTGGCTGCTGGCGGGGGAGGCCTGCAGAATGTCAAACCTGATGGATGGGGATGAGGGGAAACACCCGGGGTTGCTAGGCTCGGACAGATAAATAGGAGCAGCCTCCAAAGCAGGGTGACCCAGGAGTCAGGCTGCCTGTGTCTCCGCCAGGGTTAGACCCCCACGCACGTCGCTTGGGTGGGGACTTGCACGCTACGAAGGGTCAGGGCTCAGGTGGGAGGGTGCCATGGAAAGCGCTAGGAGACACCATCCACATCGGGGGCGCTGTGGAGTCGTTCGGGGGAGATGTAAAATTGAGCAACTGCCCAGATTCGATCATGAAAGAGCTCGGAGTGCAAGAACAGCGATTTTACACCCGGGCTGGCCGAGTTCCTGCCCTCCTTCCTACGGCAGATCCCCCTGGAGTTTCACTTGCATGCAAGACTCTTCAGGGCCTGTCTTAAGATGCTGAGTGATGTTGCTGTTTGACAGCTGACAGGTCCCACCCCAGAAGCAGCTGCATTTCAGTGGCAGGCGCAGTGATTCGCCTGGTTTATAAAGCCCTCTGGGGAGGGTGGGATTGCTTGTAAAATAGGACGACGTTCCTCGAAATCTCACAGCCATTGTTTGCATTACCGGCGCTCTAGTGACGAACCATTGTGCTAGGTGCTGTACGCTACTAATAATACCCTCGGTCTAAGGAACAGTAAATCCACAGCCCCACTGGAGTGCTAGAGGCCATACATTCAGTGCTCACCTCCCTGCCAGGATCCAGCAGAGGGGAAGCTGGTGCGAGTCTCCCAGCCCACTGAGGCCCCTGGCTGTCTGGAGTTGCTGTGAGAACATGCCCGGGGCATTGGCTGGATGCACCCTGCAGCCTGGCTGCCAAGAGATGCTCCCCGAGGCTCTCACTCACCCCTGCCCTGACATTGCTGCTGCTCCTCTGCACAGAGAAGATGTGTGGGGTGGTCACATGCCCCCGCGTTCGCATCACCTCTAGCGGCGCAAATACACTGGCATCCCCTGGTCACTAACACGCCTAGGCACAGCTCTGACGTGGGTTCACGTCCCTGCTTTATCGCAGACTCTCTGGGTGACCTTGGCCCAGCCACTCAGTTCCACAACCTCACAACAGCCCTGCCCTGCCTCTTGGTGGTTGTGGGCTTAAAGGCTGGGAGGTGCTCAAGTGTTACAGGAAGGGAGAGGTCAAATCAATATCTAAAACAGAGCAGCAGCAAATCTATTTTCCGCTGCTCATGGCAGGGGTAGCAGCGAGAGTTCAGAGCCCCCAGATCTCCACAGTGCTGGCCACACAGGGTACGTCTGTGACGCTGGCTGGATTAGGGGGACCATTTATGATATTATTTAACATCAATATGTCAAAATCAGAATAATTCCCATTCGATATGCCAGGCCAGGCGCCGTTAGAAAAGTTATTTGCCAAGGAGGAGGATGTTGTTTATGTGCATGTGTTATGTGTGTATTGGAAGTTATGGATAGGTTGGACGTGTCTGTATTTCAACTTGCGCTCTGTGTCTGGGCGACACCCCAGACAGGACGGCTGCAGCACTAGCTGCTTGATGGCCCATTAAGGAAACTCACAGGTCCAATGGGCCCAGGGGGAGAAGCCAGGGATATGCCTGATGAGTTACCAGGCCTTGCTCATGTGACCCTGGACTCCATCTTATTCCTGTAAATTTCCACAAGCAGCATGGCAAAGACCAAGGGACGTAAAAGGCAGTGGCACCATATCCATTTTGTCTTCAGCCATCACCTACCTCTGGATCAACCAACTCATCTACAACTAAGCTGTGAAACAAAGGACTGAGACCCATCCAGGGACTGGATGTACACCAGAGGGACTGTACAAGCCTACAAACCACAATTCAACTAAAAACTTAGTATGTATGTGTCACGCGGGCTGCATTAGGAGGGGGGGGGGGCATTTGTGTTATGTGACCTTAATATGTCAAAATCATAATGATTCATGTAAGACACGCCATGTCAGGTACTGTTAGAAAGGTTATGATATGCTGAATAAGATGACAATATTTGTGTTCATGTGTAATATGTGTAAGGAAAGTTATGGAGATCTTTGATATCCCTGTATTTCAAACTGTGCTGTGGAAGACACACCCCAGACAGAGAGGCGGCAGGACAATAGCTTGCTTAATAGCCCATTCAAGGCCTTATCAGAAGCCAGAGGCCCGGGAAGAAACTAAAGGCATACCTGAAGAGTTACCAGGATTGGCCCATGTGACTATGGACTTCATTTTGGTTCCAGTAAAGTTCCACAAGCCACATGGCCAGTAACAGAGGGTATATAAGATCAAACCACAGAAACCATTTTGTCTTCGTCTTGGTCTTTGCCTTGTGTCCTTGTTCCTGCCCAGCTGCGGACACACCTCTGGATTAACACACTTTGCAACTGAACTGAAGGACTTTGACCCATCCAGGTACTGGATGTATACCAGAGGAACTATACAAGCCTGCAACTCCACAATTGTTCTAGAAACCTGATGTATATGGACTTTTAAATCATCTGTATGTATCTGATTGCTTTAAGCCTTTAACACTTCTCTTATTGTTTGTTTTTCTTTTATTAATAAACCTTTAGTTTTAGTTACTAAAGGATTGGCTGGCAGCGTGGTATTTTGGGTAAGATCCAAACTTATAGTGAACTGGTCCTGTGGCTGATCCTTTGGGATCAGAGGGAATCTTTTAGTAAAGAGCATAGAGTTAAAGCAACTGATCTCTTTACTGGGCCTAGTGTCAGTTTGGGAGCCAGAGACTGAAATGCAGTAAAGGGGGCTGTGTGTATTTGCACAGTGGCTTCTTGATAACCAGTGTGGGGGAATCAGAAGCACTGTTTGTGGCTGGTTGGGAAGTCTGACTGCAGTGTCACCCACCAGTGTTGGGAGAATTTGCTCTCCTTTTGCAGCCTGCCCTGACCCTGGCATTATCAGTGGGCTACCCTGGGCACGGACGGGTTACAGTATGGACTTTCAAATCATTTGTAGGTATGTGCTTGCTTTAATCATTGAACATTTCTCTTATAGTTTGTTTCTTTCCTTTTATAATAAACCTTTAGTTTCAGTTACTAAAGGATTGGCTGGCAGCGTGGTGTTTTGGGTACGATCCAAACTTATACTGATCTGGTACTGTGGCTGACCCTTTGGGGTCAAGAAAACATTTTTGGTAAAGAGCAGAGAGTTTTAAGTAACTTCTCTCTTTACTGGACCTAGTGGTTGATTGGGAGCCAGAGACTGAAATGCAGTAAAGGGGGCTGGGTATATTTTTGTTTTAGCTTCTTGATAACCAGTGTGGGGGAATCAAGCACTGTTTGTGGCTGGTTGGGAAGTCTGACTCCAGTGTCACCCACCAGTGCTGGGAGAATCTGCTCTCCTTTTGCAGCCTGCCCTGACCTTGGCATTTTCAGGTGGCTACCCTAGGCATGGATGGGTCTCAACATCTACACTGCAAAAAAACCCACGGCAGAGCCTGGATCAGCTGACTTGTGCTCACGCTACAGGGCTAGAAATCGCAGAGGATGTTCCCACTCGGGCTGGAGACAGGGCCTGAGACCCACCCCCTTTGCCAGATTTCAGAGCCCACGCAGGCACATCTACACTGCTGGGTTAGCCCGGAAATGCAGTTTCGAGTCAGTTGCCACAAGCTCCGAGACTCGCTGCTGCGGGGTTTTCTTATGGTGTAGATGGACCTAAACCCCTCTGTCATTTGCTCTCTCTAGGAGGAGAATCCAGGCAAAAGCAGGGCTCTGCAAGGTCTGATAATGGAGGCTAGTGTGTACACGCACCACTGCTCGCTAATGGTTGGGACCAGAACTGCTGGGCTGTGTGTCACGGACTCCACACAGCTAACGGGGATTCTCCATGAATCAGCCTGTACGGTCACAGAGTGTGGCTGGAAAGCCCCAGTTGCACTGGCTTTCTCACTGTGTGGTGACAGCCTCCATGTACATCCCACGAGTCCTGCTCCACGTCTTGGTGGGGGTAAAGTGCAGCGAATGTAGCCAGCAGAGAGGGCGGCCTGCTAAGGGGCTGGGTCTGATCTGGGCGCCGTGGCGTGGGCTGGGCGGGATTGTTGACTTGCTGTTGCTGGGGTTAGCACGGTTCTCTCCTCCCCAAGGATGGAGGAGGTGGGTTGGCTGCTGGGAAGAGACCAGCTTAGTTTACAACCGCAGCTCTCCTTCTCGGTGTCGCTGCCCATCTGGGAGAGGCCAGGAGCAGTCCCCGTCCTCTCTCCCAGGCACCCCTGGCTGCTTGGTGCCACCCTCCTGTGCCGCTTGGATGGAGCACGCGGTAGCGACAGAGGTTTGGCTTGGTTGTGGGGCAGCTCCCCTGCCAGCCCCAGGACGTGCTGGTCAACACTCAATCCGCCCCCTGTTCAGCGTGGCTCCGTGCTGCCCAGCCATAGTGACCAGCCCATGCCTGCTCCTAGAGCCAGCTCCAGTCCTCTGTCTGTCTGCTCCTAGAGCCAGCTCCAGTCCTCTGTCTGTCAGCCGCAAGCAGCCTGGGACAAGCCCACAGGGAACGTGGTGTTGAACAATGCTAGGGATGGATTTCCCCCTCTCCCTGCTGGCCGTGGAACTCACCACATCAACCCAAGTGACTAACCCAGCTCAAGATGCCCACTGCTACTAAATTTAGATTAAAGGAGAAGGAAAATGAGGGGGGAGGAGGGAAGGAGGGAAGGTTACAACTGGTCTTGGACGCTGATCTGCTATTTGACTGAGCCCGACTGCTGCTCTGGCCACGAGGTGAGACTGCCCACATGCTGGGCCTAGGCGTGACAGCATCATGGGCAGAGTTACCTCGTAGCTATGCCACCGCCTTTAAAAGTGGGCAGAGCCACACGTTTCATTTCCAGCATTTCTGGAAGACTCGACCGGCTTCATGTTTGGTTTGTGCTTTGGTTTGGTTTGCCTGGCGTGGCAACAGACAGCGACAGAGAAAACCGCGAGACACTCCCAGCTGGTGCATGAGCGTGGGGGGATGTGTGTGTCTGGCTGTCCACGCACACACACACATGCAATGTGGGTTTGGTGTGTGGACAAACAGCTTGATCAGATGCCAGACAATCCTGTCCCACGACACGGCCATTCGGAACAGGTTCAGCAGAGCCTCCAAGCAACGGCACTCGTTAAATTAACGCTGATTGAAATGTGACACGAGTGCCTGGCAGCGTGAGGCTTTCGGTAGGTGGCGTGCCCAAGACCACGTTGCTGGGACCACAACTCTGAAGCCCTGCTCTAACCATTCGCCCACACTGCTGCGTCACTGCAACTGTCCGCCTCTGTGCCCGCCTGTGAGCCTGCTCGTTTATCAGCTGGGTACCATGATCTAAACGGGGGCCAGTTCTGCCTAGCCTGCTGCCTTCCTGGGGGACATTTAGTGCCCCGTTCACTGCCTTCGAAAGTCAAAGTGTCAGGGTTTGCTGGCTGTGGGCCTCGCTCTGTCGGCAGCGAGAGGAGTTTCTGGCTGGTAAATTTAGCCAGAGGAAAACACTCTGTGTCCTTGTTCCCATCCAGTTATCGCAGTGTAGCCAGGGCTATTCAGGGCCACTTGACACAGCCAGACGGTCCAGAGACCAGAGCTGCCCACTGCAATCTCACTCCCAATCGCAATCCCGTCTCTTCGCCAGCGTCGTGGAGTCTGTCCGTGCTGACGTTACTGACCGGCCCGGCTCTGCAGCGCCTCACACAGAACGAGCCCCTGGGGTCATTCATCAGAGAGCCCATCGCTTGCGACGTACAGAAGTGTGGCTGCGTAATTCCTGTTTGGGGCCTGAGCCGTAACCCGCTGCAATCATCGGCAAACCTCCCTCGATGTTGGTGAGCAGCAGAGCAGGCCCCTGCTCATTTGTTTTCAACGTGGCAGCATTTCCTAGTGGTCAGGGCGTGGGGGATGGAAACCGGGGCTCCTGGGTTTTATTCCCAGCTGTGCCAATGGCACGTGGTGTGACCGCAGACAAGTCACTCAGGGCCCGATTCTGCAGCCTTTAATCATCGGAATGATCCATACTCAAGAGTAGCAGACCAGGCCCTCAGCTGGTCCATGCCTCAATTTCCCCTCTGCACAGTGGGTTTAATGCTACTCCCTCCCCCCATGGCTGGTGGAGGCTCAGTGGTTGGTATCCCTAGGGCTGTGGAAATGCAGCACCTCGCTAGTCCTTGATTCATGAATCGCTTTCACCAGCTGCTCTTGCAGGGGCGAAGGGGGGGAGGGAGGAGGGGAAAATGCCCCCCTTCCATTCTGCAGGATAAGGCTTTCCCGTCTATGCAGCCTGTTCTGTTCCACGCCCATCCCCCCGCGGGGTCCCGCTCCCTCTCTCTGCGGATGAGACTCTGTACGGTCTCGTGATGTGATGCTTGCAAGACGGTGCCTTTCTGACTCATTTCCTCAACCCTGGCCCCCCCAGGGTCGCTCAGCTAGGGCCTGGTTGGGGAGTGGGGATCCAGGTTCCTTTTCCCTGTAGGCTCTGGCACATCGAAGGAGCTTCCCATGCAGCTCCCCATTGAGTCCACTGCTTCCGTTCCCAATTCTCAGCATCCCATCCCCTGCCCCATGCTGACCCCTGACCCCGTCTGTCTCTTGCTCTCAAGAGAAGGAGCCAAGACGGCAGTTAAAAAGCTGCAGCCTCTTGGGCTGTCTCTCCTCCCCTCTGCACAGTCATCTCTCTCCCCTCCTCTCCTCTTCCCCCCCACCCGCTGTGTTTCCATCAGCTGGAAGAGGTTCTTCAGACAGCCACCAGTCAAGTTGGAGCTCCTCTCGTGCCGCACACCCGGCACCGTCTTTCCAGAGATCCCCCTAAGACCTCACCCAACAAAAGGTAGGAGAAAAATAGAGTTAATTGTCACGGTGCTTTGAAAAGGAAAAGGGCTTCATTAAAAAGAAACTAATTGTGAGTTACAGCCACTGCTTGTTAATTTCACCCAGATCAGAAGTTAACCAGGGGGCGGGGGGATGTATAGATGCAAAGGCTGTTTCAGATCAGAGACTGGTCCCAAGTGTCCATGTGTGCGTGTACATACCCCCTTCCTCACCAGCTGGAAATATCTTTCCCTTTTCCCTTTTATGGAAGAGATAAGTTGATTTAAAAAATAAATACGAATTCAGCCTTTTTCGATCGCTGCCCCTCTGGTTATCAACAGGGTTGCTCAGATGAAATAATCTGAAATGCCTGGGTTTGGGGGAAGTGACTTGTAACCCGCCCGTTGGCACACACAAAAATCCAAATTGCGTGTGTGTGTCTGTGTGTAGCTAGCCTCACGCAAGCTAGCAATATCTTTCTATCTATAGCAGAACTAAAGCTGGACCCGATCACCTACTTGGATCTGGATCCAATTCCATACTTCCACGACACTCAGATGTGTTTTGTTCTGGCCGCTGTCTCCACAGAATCAAAGCAATTGACGAGGCACAAGCCTATCCCAGCCCAACTCTCGTCTTCTTGAAGGTTACTCCCTATGGCACGTGCCCTAGAGCTTTGGCCAGCCTTTGTTGTAAAAGTCCCACCACTCCAAATCCACAGTGATCTCGGCCTCAGGAGGCTCTTCCTAATATCCAGCCTCACTTTTCCTTTGCTTAAACTTCAGCCTGCAGGCCTGAGTGCTGGCTAATCCCTTTCTATCCTCAGTGCTTACAACCTTCGAATGCTTGCAGGCTGTTACGATGTCTCCCTTGGTCGTCTCTTAGCCAACCTATAAACATTTCGCTTTTGTAATCTTTCCTCGGCCATCAGTCCCTCCAGCCCCATAATAATTTTTTTGCTCTCCTCTGTGCCTGCCAACGGATCCGAAGGGCGTTGGCCAAGCACGTTTGTAAGGGGGCAGCAGGCGGAGGAGGGCTGTAACTTTCTCTGGCTTGGCACCAGCCCCCAGCGGAGCGGAACAAGAGGGGTTTGTTGGCACCACTGGAAGCTGGCGGCCCGGTGCAGGCTCTGAAGTGGGCGATGTGGGCCATTGCGTGGAAGCTCTTAGCGATGCCCCCACGGAAGATGGGTAGCTGCCGCTGATGCACAGAGACACTGAGGGTGCGTGGCAGAGGGTAACGCGGCTGCTACCTGCGCTGCGCTTCGAGTGTTGCTGTGCATCAGCAGTGACACGGCTGGTTGATGGCCGTGAAAGTCGTGAGGCTAGCTGCTGCCCTCGGTTATAACTCCGGGATGAGCAGGATTTGGCCCAGACCAAAGCACAGGAGCTGGACACCAGCTCCTCTGGCTAGGTCCTAAGTGGCAGCAAAGTCTGGGCTACCTGGCCATAAACCCACAGGGCCGAGCCGGCCCACGCAGACCAGTGGTTATTGCTTGCACGTGTGGCTTCCCTCTGATAGGCAGAGGTGGCCAGGCTGGCAGGAAGCCAGACTCTGGCATGTATCAGATGCTGCGCTAGCCAGGGTAAAGGGGACACGCAGCACCAGAGATGATGAGTCCAAATCAAAGCCTGACCCTGCTTGTAGGGCAGGTTTGGCACTCGGCAGTGCAGATCCTGCCTTTGTGACAGGCCCAATGAAACCCTGCGTCTCAACACCCTGGTCTTTGTGGCTCAGGCCCCTCCCTGTTCAGCACCTGACCCCCAAAAGACGCACTATGTCCTGACAGGTGCCAGCCCTCTCCTGCTGAGATGCAATGCCCCAGGATGTGCCCATGGCAAGAGGAGGGACCCTTGGACTCTGCCTTTGCCTGGGAGCCAGTGGGACCATTGCGCCATTATTCTTGGCTTGGCAGTGGAGGTAGTGGTCAGAGCAGGTCCGTCTCTGCCCAGAGTGAGTGCCCAGGCCCCTCTTACCCGCCAGACACACGTGCAGGGCAGAGAACATGAGAAATTGCCCAAGGGGTTGTGGGGAAAATGCCCCCGGAGCCACCTACAGAAAGTTGGGGACAGAGAGCTCCACGAAGCCCCGTTGTGCATCTTCCTGGCACTGGCTGGGGAGAGCCTGGGAGAAGAGAGTGCAGGGGAGAGAAGGGCGAGCCCAGCCTGGTTTTAGCAGAGCTCGCGCCAGCGTGGATTTCTTCTCCTTCGCTGGGACCTTTGCAGGGCGGCAGGGGGCCAGAGTCTCCTGCCGGTCCCACAGGGACTGACCTAGCGCACGCTCGCTGCATCCACTCCCGCTTTGTACCGGTGTAAATGAGAGCAGAATCCAGCCCAAGATGCTTTGTCCTTTGAGGTCATTTGGAGCCTCCTGAAGTCACGTGGCTCAGCGACATTGTGATCTCCCCCCTCACATTCCCCCCAAGGCCTCACAAGACGGGGGTTCTGCCTGGGGCTGGGGGGTGCTTACCAGAGGCAGATAAGGGCCAAAAGACCCAACCCCCTCCCCCCAGCCCCTTCGCCGCCCCTCCCAAGGCGCAAGAGAAACCAGAAATGCGAGCGGCACGTGTAAATGTCTCGGAACATCCAGAGACCCCGGCGCGAACACACGCACGCTCGCGCTCTCTGGAGGTTTTCCTATCGGTGCCCACCCCCGTCACACTCCAGGGCCAGGGGAGACACTGTAAGTGTAGCAGGAGGTGTCCAACTCACCCACCTCGCGCCTCCATCAGAACAGAGATGGGGAGAAAACACGGTGGACGATCAAACACCCCTGCGGCTGGAGAGGGCTGTTTACCTGAGGGGCTCGGTTGCCAGCAGGCTGGGTGCAGAGCTAATGCCAGCTGCAGCAGCGCCGAGAAAATTCCCCGTGTCCCCGTGTTTTATTGGTGTTAGAAAGACACGCAGCCCCTGCGCTGAGCTGCTGAGCACCTCCAGGATCCGCAGAGCCCCGTTTTGCTCTCAGGGCCCCTGTTCCTGCAATGGGAGACGTGCAGGTGGATGCTCGTGGCCGTGGCATGGAGCTGGCCGCGAGATCCCAGCACAGCTCGCAGTGAGCCATGGCTGAGGACAGCCTGTGAGACCCCAGCCGCAGGGAATTTGTTCCCGGTGGTGGACATTTGCATTACAATGAGCTGGTGCCATCATGTTCCGGGGTGTGGGGGTCCTAGTAACCCAGCTCAATAGGCAGAAACATGTGGGAAGCGGAGAGCCACTGGGGCACTGAGTGGTTCCGTTCTGTCCCAGATCACTAGAGGGGCCACGGGGTTGCTCAGCTGTGGGGTGCGGAGGGGACCGGCTCTCATTGTTACTTGGCTCCACAGAGGGTCACCAGCTGTCCTGATTTTATAGCAACAGTCTCAATATTTGGGGCTTTTTCTTATAGAGGCGCCTATTACCCCCCCCACCCCATCCCGATTGTTCACACTTGCCATCCGGGCACCCTAGTGCCACGGGGAGCTGTGCAGCGTGTTCCTGGACAGGGCGGCAGGGCGCTGGTCCTGAGGAAATCTGCCTCAGTGCAGACAGCATTGGAGTCGGACTCGGTGCACAGCTGGCAAGGTGAGTTAGACAGGGAGGGCAGGGCTGTCCAGCCTCAGGCCGCCTGTCACCGGTCCCCTCCTCGCCGAGACGTTGCTGTGTCATTCCCAGTAGGCTGAGGCGCCCGCTCTTGCTCCCTCGGGTTTGGGACATTGGAGCAGAACGTGTCGCGCTGTCACAGCCTCTCAGCGTCCCCTTGGCTTCTGTGGGCCTCAGCTCCCCGCCTGCCTCTGCCTGGCTGGTCTGTTTGGAGCATCGGGTGTTTGGGGCAGGGGCTGTCTCCACTGTGTGTTTGTCCAGGGCAGCGGGAGGGCTGGGGCTAGCCGGCCCTGCCCGATAAAGAGGCACAGCCGGGTTGGACCAGGGATTCCAGCAGGCAATGGCAGTGACGGGGAAGCCTGGGAAGTTGTGAGAGGGACTTCAAAGGGTGAGGAAAGGCTCCTGTCGGGACACCTCAGACCAGGGCAGGGAGGAAGAAGAGAAACCTTGTGTTGTGACGACTCGGGCATGGCCTCGGGGTGGGATTTGTGACTCTTTGCAGTTAATTTTAGTTAGGGGTTAAGAAGGGGTGTTTAAGACCAAGGAAAAAAACTAACTGGTGGCGTTTTATTTAAACAGTCTGAGAAGGGAAACTGAGGCAGGCTGCCTGTAGCATGACCCTTGGCCATGAGGGGGCGCATGGGAGGCGGCTGACCTGTTACCCAAGGGAAGCTGAATCTCCGTCGGGGCTGCGGGGGGGGTAGTGGGGGGGCTACATGAGTACAAACCATGCTGAGTGTGTGGAAGTGTGTGTCTGTGACCAGATCTGTGCTAGGTGAGCGTGTCTGTGAGCTCGTGGCTACGTGCTAGTGGCTATGCTGCTAATGAGGATAGTAGCCGTGGGTTTGTACCTGGGCGTCTGACCCACGGGGCTGCAGCCACCACGCTTTTTGTCGATGCCAGCTTGAGCAGAGCTTGCACGTGTGTCTCCCGGAGCTGGGAATTGCCCCATTCAGCTGCTCTGTAGATGTCCTGGTAGGAAGAGGGAGACTTGGGCCAGGTCTACCCTTAAACATTTGGTCAGTTAAGAGCGTGACAAAAACCACACCCCTGATTGGCACAGCCACGCCCTAGTGCAGAGGCAGTTATGTTATTTTGTTTGGGGAACGGATGAAAGCCGTGCTGCAAACGCTGCCCTCTGCCGTGTCTCCGCTGGCAGGGTTTGCCGGGATAGGGCTACCACACCCCCAAAGCCTGGCTAGTGTAGACAGGCACTGTAAACATTCCTCTTGCTTCCCCGGCTCATTGCACGGGCTCCGTGCTCCCGTTCCTGAGGTGACCACTGTCCAACCCCGACCTCCCTTTGCCAAGAGAGTGCGAAGTCCCATCTGCCTCTTGTCCTGCAGGCTCGTCCCAGAAAACCCGCGCAGCGCTCGGCTCCCAGAAAAGCCCCTGCTATCGCGATAATCAGCAGTGACAATGATCTGTGACTTGTTTATGGGCTGAGGCTGGGGGAAATAGGGACACATGATGGGCCTGCAGAATTTCTCTCCAGTAGCGACATAAACTCCAAGTTCAGTTCCCACATTTTTTCTTTTTTAGACGCTGAAGTAATGAGGGCAGGATGTGAGCTTGTGGCAGGAAAAAACAAACAAAACACCCAGAGCTTTAAGGGCCCGATCAATTTAAATAGCATAGGCCTGGTTTCCCTTGCTCCTGACACAGATAGAACCACACGGATTTCACAGCTGTGACTCCTGACTTAGCCAGAGTGGGGAAGAGTAGAATCAAGCCCAGAAATCTACTGTAAACGTATTTCTTTCCCCAGGGGATTTACAACTGGAGACTAAAACAGGCAGAATTTTTTTTAAAAATCCAGGTACCTTCTCACTACTGAAGCTGTTTGTTTTTGCCTTTTCATGGGAGCTGACTGTCATTTTCACTTTTGCGGGAGATTAGTTTCACTTTTAGACTCTCAGCCTTGTGGTGTTTAGCTTGCGAACGCTACAGGAGACGTTTCATTTGTTGAAAAGTAACTACTCCCAGTGCACTAAAACAAAAACAAAAAAACCCACACCTGGCTGTGGGAGCTTTGGCTTCTATTACAGTCTTTCCGGAGAGCAGATACCAAACTACATTTGACCCGACCATGTGCTACTAAATTAGGGGATGACCTGGGCCCCTTAGAAAATCAAAGGGCAGGTCAAAGAATGTCAAACGGTGCCGTCTGTGAATTTGTGGGCAGTCCCACAGAGGTGCAATTCAAATATTGTTGGACTGTCACATAGAAAGAAGGCGCTGCTCCTCCAGGAAGTCAGTGCCTGCTAGTCAACCTGGTCTCCTCGAGTGGAAGTCCCAGATCAAGTGAGACGGCAGGCGACAGCCTGCCCGCACCAGGGGTTTGGACACAGTGGAGGTTCCTTCTGGTAAATGCCATGGTTGTTGTTGAACCTTACCCTGGATTTGCTGTGGGAGCAGTTAAAGAAGAGCAATAAACCGCTGACTGTAACCTGGCTTAGTTTCATATTCGAAGGGCTGGCAGGTCCCATGCACTGTCTGGAGGCAGATGTCAGGAGGCTCACGTAAGGGTCAGTGATGTGTAGGTGAGAGGAGCGAAAGCCTTTGGCTCTGGTAGTTGGACGCGAGGCAGGAGACCTCCCAGCACAGCCAGCGAGCACAGGGCGTTTGGACAGAGGAGGATTTGTGCCCAAGGTAAGTGTCTTGGCTTTTGCTTGTACCCCCCCGCTCGCTCTGTGAGGCCATGTTGGGGGCTAGACCCCTCAGTCTGGGGTAGCAGCATTCACAGATTGCCAGGGCCGGAACCGCGGCAGGAGCCGTTAAAGGATGATAATTGAACACGCTGCCATGCTCAGCTTGTCAAATGGGCACAGTTCCAGCGCTCAGCTCTCTGAGCCAAGCCTCATGCTTGGGTCCTGGACGCCAGGCTCCGGGAGACCTGGCTCAGCTTCAGAACGTCAGCAGGCACGAGAAGCGAAGGAGGCCTGCGCTTGCTGTGGCTCCGGCCCTTCTCCAGCAAGCCAGTGGGTCCCCATCTGGAGCAAGCACGGAGTCGTTTGGACCATGCGGGCCAAGCATGACAGGGAGGGAGGATCCTTTAATACCCAGGTCGACTAAGGGATTCAACAAGGACAAGTGCAGAGTCCTGCACTTAGGACAGAAGAATCCCATGCACAGCTACAGACTGGGGACCGATGAGCTAGGCAGCAGTTCTGCAGAAAAGGATCTGGGGGTTACAGTGGATAAGAAGCTGGATATGAGTCAGCAGTGTGCCCCGGTTGCCAAGAAGGCTAATGGCATATTGGGCTGCATTAGTAGGAGCATTGCCAGCAGATCGCGAGCAGTGATTATTCCCGTCTGTTTGGCATTGGTGGGGCCGCATTTGGAGGATTGTGTCCAGTTTTGGGCCCCCTGCTACAAAAAGGATGTGGACAAATTGGAGAGAGTCCAGCGGAGGGCAACAGAAATGATTAGGGGGCTGGAGCACAAGACTTATGAGGAGAGGCTGAGGGAACTAGGCTTGTTTAGTCTGCAAAAGAGAAGAGTAGGGGGGGGATTTGATAGCAGCCTTTAACTACCTGTAAGGGGGTTCCAGGGAGGATGGAGCTAGGCTGTGTTCAGTGGTGGCAGATGACAGAACAAGGAGCAATGGTCTCAAGTTGCAGTGGGGGAGGTCAAGGTTGGACATTAGGAAAAAGTTTTTCACTGGGAGGGTGGTTAAGCACTGGAATGGGTTACCTGGGGAGGTGGTGGAATCTCCATCTTTAGAGGTTTTTAAGCTGCAGCTTGACAAAGCCCTGGCTGGGATGATTTAGCTCAGGTTAGTCCTGCTTTGAGCAGGGGGTTGGACTAGATCCCTCCTGGGGTCCCTTCCAACTCTAATATTCTGTGATTCTATTAAAGCCTTGAAAATAATAAACAAACCCTTTCCCTGAATAATTAATCCTAAATGATTAATAAATAATTCACAGCCCAGAAAAGCCTTAGAGCTCTGCTCTGCGCAGGGGTAAAACCCAGTCTAACCGTGCAGCTGGGAGACCAGCAGCTGACTAGCCGTGGCAGACAGGGCTGAGTGGGTGACTCCTTGTCATGAGGCCACCTGGCGAGTGGTACCTAGTGCAAGCAGGTGGTGGTAGGTGCAGCGTCAGAAATGCAGTGGGATCTGTGCATCCAGGTCAGGGAAGGGTGCACATTACAACTGAACCAGAGCAGGGACAGAGGCCGATGCAGAGGTAAATTCGGTAAACTCAGCAGGGTGTCAGACCAAAGAGCTAAATAAAAACAGGTGCCTGGTCAAATATAAAACCTCAGAATGTCTGTCTGCAAATGCCAGATGTGTAAAAGCAAACCCCGGGGACCAGCAATGCCTGGAGACGAACTCTCCCCTTGGGAGGTAAGTCACTGCAGAAACGTGCTAGAGTGACACAGATGCAAGATGTCACTGAGTTAGTTTGCAGCAAGTGAGATTTGGGTTGGATAGTAGGAGAAGCTTTGGAACTCTACAGACGGCTCAGCATGGGGCCAGGTTACCAAGGAATCCCCGTCGCTGGAGGTTTTTAAGAACCGGTTGGACAAACTCCTGTCGGGGATGATCTAGGTTTACGTGGCCCTGTGTCAGCACAGATGCCCTCGAGATCGCCTCCAGCCTGCCATTTCTAAGAAAACCAATGGGTGACACTGGTTACAACTCTCCAGGAAAGCAAGATCAAGCTGGGGGGGGGGCAGTGATGGAGGTAAAAGAGGCCACAGGCCGGCGTGGAGTGGACCTGAGTGGAGCGGCCTGCACAGTTGGGGATACAAATCCCAAGCTGTAGGAATGTCACTACACTGGCAGGGCCGCGCATGACCGGCCTCCAAATCAAGGAAAGGAAACTGAGTGCAAGGCAGCAAAATCCAACCAAACAATAGTCGGGGGATTTCAGCTCCCCACCTTTGACCCGGCCACACAGCCCAAGGGGAGCAGCTAGAAAAACGATTCTTGGCACTTTCAGTGATTCCTTTGTGGAGCAGCCAGAGCGTGGGAGCGGAGAGGCTGTTCTTGGTTCCTCCGCCATAATTCACAGGAGCTAATTCCAGAAGTGACAGGAGCGGAGCCCCTCAGTACCAGAGACCACAATATAAAGAGGGTGCACATCCCTGGGGCGGGTCAGTTCCAGATAGGGAAGCCACCTGGATGCTCCGCTTGAGAAAGAGGTGGCCTGGCTGCTGCCACAGAAATCCAACACTAGAGTCTCAGCAGACATGTTCTGCTGAACAAATGGGAACCAGGAAGTCAAAGAGCAAACCACTAAATGGCAGGTTGAAGAGGCCATTTCAGGCAAACAGAAATCCTGCCAGATCTGGGAACAGGTCCCTCATGAAGGCAGTAAATAGGAGCACAAAGGTCAGCCGGCAATAAGCGAGGGAGAAATTAGAAGGGCCGCAATGGAGTCTAACGAGCAACTAGGTAAAGGTGTAAAAGCAAACCACAAGCAAGTCTTTAAAGCTGTCAGAAGCAGGAAGAGTGGGAAAGAATTGGTGAGTGCTGGATCAGCAGGCATTAAAGGGAGCAATTAAGGGAGATAAGGACGTTGCTGAGAAGGCATGTGATTTCCTTGCATCAGTCTTCACTGCTGAGGTTGGAATATCTGCCCCACACCTGATCTTCTCTGGCTACGCGGCTGAGGTGAGCTCAGAGACTGAAGAGCTGCTGGTGCAAACTGATCATTTCAAATGCAATCAGAGAACAGACCCCGATGGGCCAGCCAAAGGTTCTGAAGGAGCCGAGGTCTGCAGTGGCTGAGCTGCTAATAAAAATGGGTAATCACTCATTAAAAACAGCTGCTGTCCCTGAGGACTGGAGGAAGCAAATCTTGGACTTTGTATTTCAAAAAGGTTCTGGAGTGATCCAGAAACGTAGAGACCAGTCAGCCTTACCTCGTGCTTGAAAAGATCGTTAAAAACGGAAGAACAAAACATCGTGAAGATCATGCCACGATAGAGTCAAACCAGGAGGGATTCAGCAAAGGAATCTTAGAATTCTTTGAACATGTGGGTACAATGCTGGGTAAAGAACCAACTGACCTAATTTATTTATACTGCCAAAAAAATCTTTTTAGCTGCTAAGTCACCGTGGGGTGAGAGGCAAAATAGTGTCACTGATCAAAAACTGGTTTGAAGACAGAAAACAAAGGTTAGGTTTAAAGGGTGAATTTTCATCCTGGTAGAAGGTGAATAGTGGGGGCCGCTGGTTCTCTGAGGTCTGGGTGTTCCGTATATTTATTAGTGACGGGGGAAGGGGAGTGAGCAGCGAGGAAGGAAATCTGCAGATGACACACAGTAATTTGGGTTAATCCGGACCAGAGAACCCAGTGAGGATATTGTGAGAGGAACCGAGATAGGGGAATGGGCCACATGCTGGCCAGTGAAATTGAGGGTCAACAAATGCACAGTAATGCACATTGCAGGGTGGGAAAATAAACCATTTGTATACCAGACAGAGGTCCAAATGAACTGGGCCAACTCAAGAAAAGGGAGCCAGTATAGACACATGGAGACTTCTGCTCAGGAGGCAGCTGCGGTCAAATTAGCAAGCACAATGTGAGGATGCATAAGTGCTTGAATGGTGACTAATACAGAGGGTTTTCTAATGTCTTTACGTAAATCGGTGGTGCGGCCTCGCCTGGATCCTTTGTGCACTGCTGGTCACCATGTCTCCAAAAGGACATCGTAGAACCAGAGGGATTCAGACACGGGCGAGGAGAAAGAGTAACAGCTTGGAAAAGAGAAATGGAAAAGGTTGGCAGGAATTGTTCCCTTTCCTCCGCCAGGAGACGAAGGAGGGGACACAGTAAAAGTCTGTACAATAACGCCTGGTCTAGAGAAGAGCGCGCAGGAGCTTCCATTCTCCTGGCCTCATAGCACAGGAACGAGGGGGAATTCAGTGAAATGAAAAAGTGGGAAATTCCACAGCAATAAAAGGAAATACCGTCTCACGCAATGTGTGATTAGACTGAGGAACTCACCGCCACAAGACCAAGATTCAAAAAGGGATTGGCCATTGGGTGAAAGTGATCATGAAAGTGATTTGTTAGAGGCTGCTTTTATTAAAATCCATTGTCCTTATTCCACTGTTCGCCCTCTATCCTCTTTCGGATCATGCAAGGGTAGATGAGCTCATTGATTTCGTGATTTGAAAGGAAGGAAGGAAGGAAGGACGGAGAACAGTAGAGTAAGGACAATGGACTTAAATAAAGCATAAATAAATAAATGAGTCTGGATTTTATAAGGCTTTTGACCCAGTTCCACATGACCTTCTCGTGAGCAAGCTAGGGAAAGGTGACCTGTGGTTGAAATGTGTATTCAAAGAGCAGTTACCAATGGCGCATTGTCAGACTGCGAGGTTGTACCCAGTGTGATCCCAGTGGGATCAGTCCTGAGGGTGGTACTATTCATATTTTCCTTAATGACTTGGATAATGGAGTGGGCATACGCTTATAGTGTTTGCGGCTGAAACCGAGCTGGGAGGGGCTGCTAGCACTTGGGAGGGCAGGTTTAGGATTCAAAATGACCTTGAAGGGCTCTGAATTCAACCAAATGAAATCCAGTAAAGAGAGGTGCAAAGTACACTTAGCAGGGCAAATCAAATGCCCACCTACCAAGTGGGGAGTAGCCGATTGGGAGGTCGTCCTGCTGGCAAGGAACTGGGGGCGAGGGGAGAAGGAGTGTGCAGTGTGAAGCAAGTGTGAAAAGGACTAACATCCGTCTGGGGTGTATTAGCAGGAATGTCCTATGTAAGGCATGGGAGGGCATTGTCCGGCTCTCGGGAGGCCTCTGAGGGCATCCTGCAGCCAGTTCTGGGTGACATGCCTTAACATGGATGAAGATAACTTGGAGCGAGTCCAGGGCAACACAAATGAGAAAAGGTTTAGAAAACCCGACCTGCGAGGAAAGGTTAAAAAGCTGCGCATGTTTGGTCTCGAGAAACAAAGACTGGAGCTGGGGTGGGGGAAATGAGCTGATAGTCTTCAAACATGCTCAGGGGAGGGTGGGGATCAGTTGTTCTCCATGTCCCCTGAAGGTAGGACAAGAAGCAATGGGCTTAAACTGCAGCCAGGGAGATTTCGGTTAGAGAGCAGGAGAAACTTTCTAACACTGAGGCTAGGGAAACTGAACCAGGCGTCCGAGGGAGGTGGTAGGATCCCAGACCCTGGAGGTTGTAAGAACTGGATGGACAAATGCCTGTCAGGGCTGGTCCTTACAGTCCTGCCTGAGCACGGGGGGCTGGACTAGATGACTTCTCGCGGTCCCACATTTCTATGGTTGTGTGATTTCCAAGGCTAGCCACAATTACCATAATGAATGACAACAAAATGTCTGGGACGGATCTTGACCATCTCACCTCAGGGTCTAAGCCAGCGTCTATCTCTGAGACCGCGGGGGGACAGCTGGGGGGGGGGGGAGAATGGGCAGACACGGTAGTTTATCCCGCATCTGCTGCTGTGGGTTCTTATATCTTCCTCCGAGCAGTGGGTGTTGGACGCTAGCAGAGACCGTCTCCTGGGCTAGCTGGCCCTGGGGTCTGAGCTGGTCTGGCCTTTCTTCTCTTCCTGTGGCAGGGTCAGATGGGGGCGAGGGGGGGGACAGCCTGTCCTGCCCCACGCTCCCAGGCTTTCCCCAGCCTTTAATTCACTTGCGAGCATAGAAAAGTCACTCCCCAGCGGGCCGGGCTGACGAGGAATGGGAGGCAGAGGTCCCAGAGAAAGGCGTTTTCCCAGGCTAGAGCAGCTCCTGGCATCTGGAACGAAAACAACGAATTCCTAGCATTCAGCAGCTGCAGAAGGAAACCCAGAGTTGAAGGGCTCTTCTGGGCAGGGCGTCCAGGCGGACTGGCGAGTGAGGGGATGGGATAAGCCCTCCAAAGAAGACAGGGACTCAAGCGACGTAATTTGGATCCAGTTCTCCAAAACCCAGAGCTGGGAGGGGTTTGGACCCTGGGTTCTGGCCCCTCTCTGATTTGGCAGGGAAATCATCTCTCCTGGTGAAGCACCAGGCCGGTTAACGCAGCCAGCTGAACTCCTTTGCCCTGAATACTGAGGGGGTTGAAGATGCCACAGGAATCTCAGTGTGTGACTTACCGACGAGGCCAGGCTTTGCACCCAGCGCCACCCCGGGAAGTAATCAGATTCCAGCATCCCCGTGGGGAAAAAGGCCTGTGTCAGAGCCCGCCTGCACTGGTGTTTATTACACGGAGGAGTTACCACGCCCAGCACCCCGTCACTACTTGTGCTGCCTGCCACTGCTTCAGGTTTGCCTGGATTGGGGGCGAGGGACAGACGGCATCTTCCTTGTCCGTGAATGGCGTTCCCGGCCCGTCTGCCCTTCTCTAGCTCCCTTTCGTGTAAGGAGCTTAGCACGCTTCACAACTCAGGGTCATTAGCCCCCATTGCACAGCTGGGGAAACCGAGGCCCAGGGCAGGCACGTGAATTGCGCCAAGGTCATGCTGTGAGTCAGCAGTCGAGGCGGGGATGAAACTGAGGAGCCCTAGTCATCCGCCCAGCCTCGTGTCTGCCCCATAAACGTGACTGCGCACTAGTCAGCTGGACGTTTGCTCCCGTAAGCCAGGCTGGCGATTAAGCGTTTGCGTTAGCGGGCGAGGGAGGCTTGTGTGTTGTGTTTCCTTATCTAGGGGAGGGGGACGCCGGGCCCTTGTGATGATGCAGCGCTGTCCTTGGCAGTGCAGATGTGAGGGGGGCGGCGTTTGGGTGCAGTGAAGCAGGATCCCCGAACGAGGCATTGCCTTGCTGGCGAGGGTTCGTCATGGGGGAATGTCCCCTTTTGTTTACGTGTATCAACTGAGCACAGCTCACACATGGTCCTCGTCAGTAATAATTCCACTCAGCACTAATACAGCATTTTCCATGTCCGTCCGCTGTGCAGAGGGGGCTCGTGCCGGACAGACACGGCCTATGAATTGCAGAAGCGTCAGATGGGCTGCTCCCCATGAGCCAAGCCACTGCCCTCTCTGTGCCTCAGTTTGCCCACCTCTAAAATGGGGCTAATGGCACTGACTTTCCCAGGTAACATGTTTTGAGAGCTCAGGTGCTTGTCTGGCCCCTCACCACAGTATGTGAGCACCTCAGAGTCTTTAACGTATTTGTCCTCATAACCCCTTTGTGACGCAGGGCTATTCTCCTCATCGTATAGATGGGGACTGAGGCATGGACAGATTAAGTGACTTTCCAAAAGGCACATAGAACGTCTGTGGCAGAGCTGGAAATTGAACACAGCTTTCTTGACGCCCAGACTAGCGTCCCAATCACTGGACCATCCTTCCTCTCCTCAGGGAAACCCGCAGCTGAAAAGAACTAAGCACAGTTAGTCCATCTCCCTGGAGGTGCATCGCATGTCGCTACACCTCTCTGACTCTCCAGCTGTCTGTAGCAGCGCTGGGGTTTCCGGCTCTTTCCTTTTGATGCACGCAGAGAGGTGCTGGGATGGCTGCATCTAGCATGTGTGTGTGTGTTTCTACCCCAGATTTGTCTTTCAGACAACATCAACTGTAAATTCTGTGGCTGAAACTGTCTGGGGCCATAGCATCACCAGACTTTACCAGAGAGACGGTTTCTCTGAGAACGGTTTTAGTGTCTCTGACCTGCAGACTGGATTTTTTTTCCTATTAACTTTTTGTTATTCTTTAAAAAAAAAAAGGTATAGAGAAAAAACAAGCATAACAAACTATACGTCCACTTCTCAGAACAGATTTGTCACCTAGCTATACTTTAAATATTTAATTATACATAAGACGAATGGTTAAATATAAATTAGTTATTTGTGTTACACAATTTACAAGCAAACAAATTTTGCTTATAATGTTCTAACTAATTAAAGAAAAATTATTAAAATACAATAAAGAATAGAAGCAAAATTCAGGGCAGGGGGAGGGAGAAGGAAGGAAGTGGGTAGAGAAGAAGGGGAATGGGGGTGGGGGGTGGGAGACCCATGTGTTAAATAAGATCATTGCAATACTTCCAAGAAAGCAACCCATGGCTCTGAGAATTTGTCTGGCGCGTTTCTGTTGCGGTACAATTCTTTCCACAGTGGCCAAGTTTACGATATCTGTGCTCTGGTCTTCGCTTGTTGGCTGCCGTTTGGATTTCCAGTTTTGTGGTGCTAGTCTTTTACAATTATTAGCGCTCTGCACGGCTCAGATACACTTTGCAGCTTTTCAGGTTTATTCAGCTTCCAATTAACTTCCATTAGGGTTAAAATGCCACGTTTAGCCTGTAACACTATTTTATTTTGCAAGGGAAAAAATGAACTCTGCAGTTCTGCCCCAAACCTCTGGGTCTAGGAGCCTTCCCATGGCACTGGGTTAAGTTAGCACCGGCTAAGTCACAGCCCCTGTTTTGAACAGTCCCGAGGGGTTCAATACAGCCTCCATAGTGTTTTTCTGACAGCTTAATCTTAACCAGAGGTCCAAGGAACAGTGCGGTGCACCGGCTAAAACTTGCTTCTGTTGGTTAGCAGAAAATAACTGACCTAGTTTTTCCTCCCATTTCTTTTTTAGGGCATCCATGCTTAGCTCAAATTCGCTGGCCCAGCGTGCGCATAGTATTGTTGCAGGTCTTGGCCGTCAGGAGCCATTGGGAGAAGTGGAAGCAGTTCCGGGGTTTGAGGCCCTGCTGATTGTTTTGAACGAAGTCTCAGAGCGTTCAATGCGGTTCTGGGGAGGCGGGGAGGGTCGGAGCAGTTCAGCCAGACAGGTCGTCGGCCTGAGGCCTGGTCTGCACGAGAGAGTTTTGTGGACACAAGTCAGCTTTTGTCGACATAACGGTGCGGGTGCCCACACAAGTGCCGTTTGTCCGAGAAAATAAAACCACCTCTATGAGAGGTGCCTTGTCGGCTGAGCGAGGGCAAGGCAGTGTCCCTGTAGACACTGGTCCCCTTAGAGCTGGAGGGGTTGTCAGACTTGTCAATTTCATTGCTCCATAGAGCAGTGAAATTGACAAGCAGACCAAGGAAGCAGCTAAGGTGCAGGAGGCCGCTGCCTGCTGCGACCCGGAGCTGGGAAGGCTGCTGCCTGGCTCCCATCTGCGAGCTGGGACTGGGCAAGCTGCGGGGGGTTGCAGCCAGCTCCTGGCCTGGGAGCAGGGAAGTCCCTGCACCCTGGCTGGGATCAGGAGCGGTGGGTGGGCAGCCCACAGGGAACCTGGGAGCCTGTGGCTCTCTCAGCTCCCCCCAGACTGCCCCTTTGGTCGATGGAAGTGGTCCTGGTGCGGACGCAGTCCACCGACCCAAAGACAGCAGTGTGGACAGCAGCCACCGCGTTGACACATTTTTGTAGTGTAGGCAAGGCCTGAGCTCACCGTCCTTCGCTGGGGCAAGGTGGGAGGAGGTCTGTGGAAGGTGAATGCATTGCAAAGGGTGAGTGAGAGGAAGATCAGGCCCCACGGATTTCCAGGGGAGGTTTGTGAAGATGGCAATGCACGGTGCAGAGATGCTGTCAGGAAGAGGATGCTTTTCCCAGTGCCACAAGCAGTGCCAAGACGGGGTGAAGGGCCAGAATGGAGGCTACAGCTAGAACGGGGGGATAGGAACAGAAAGAGACCAGGATTCCAGCTCCTGTTCCAGGGCCCTAAACAGGCTGCAAGGGGCTGGGAGAGAATCCCACTGGTGCATGCACTGGCTAGGCTGCCGGCCCTGCTCCTGCAAAACCCAGTGCTAAGGCAGAGCCAAGTGAGGGATGGGGGTGGTTCATAGCATGTGCACCACTGCAGCCATTCTAGCTTGTGCTGCATCCAAGAGATTGCACCAGGGAGGCTGCCATAATCTTGAGCAGCCCCCACGGCTGGCTGGGTTACTCTGGGTGGGTCCCCATAACAGCCCCGAGTCAGAGACGCCCCCCTCGCCCGGCGGTACAGCCAGGTCTCCAGTGCAAGGGCTCTCAGCTCAGCCAGGATTCATTGCCACAGCAGGCTTGTTTAAAACAAAGAGAGCCGGCTAAGGTTCTCAGGGAGCCCCAGGCCTCCAGGAGTCGGGGCTTTGAGAGAAACACCAAATATCGTGATAAAAGCGTGAGAGCTGGCAGCCCTTCCTCGCGGGGAGGCCAAACTGAAGAATTCACTTCTGGTTCCAGATCCAAACTGCCCCCAAAGCCAGGGCTGTTTAAACCCCAGATCTGAAGTTTTCCAAAGCCTGTTGTGACAGTGTCGGGATCCAGGGGGTTGATTCAGCACCATCACGACGGGTTACCCCGTATAGACTCATAGACTCTAAGGTCAGAAGGGACCATTATGATCATCTCGTCTGACCTCCTGCACAACGCAGGCCACAGAACCTCACCCACCCACTCCTGTATTAGACCCCCCAACCTCTGGCCGAGTTACTCAAGTCCTCAAATCATGGTATGAAGACTTCAAGGTAGAGAGAATGCACCAGCAAGTGACCCACGCCCCATGCTGCCGGGAAGGACAGCGTGCCTACTTGGGAGACTCGTCACTAGACCCTCGCTCTGTGACATCTGGAAATCCCCCTTCCCTTCCACCAAAATTTGAGCTGACAATGGGCCGCCGCTTCGAGTGGCAACATGCCGGATGGCTCATCACACAGCTATTGTTTCAGGAACAAGAAAACAAACCAGGGCAAGTTTTTGCTCTTGGATAATGGAAAAAGCCAGGCTCTGTCCCCACACCCTGACGGATGAATCATTGCTGAGTTTTCTTCCAAAGCGCCTTTCACTCAATGCAGCCAGAAACCGCTTTTTGCTTTTTTTATCTCGAGCTCTTTGGCAGCGTCGCCACCTCGCGTGCGGACCCAAGCTGGAGGCACGCCTTTGGGTTCCTGTGTTTGACAGGTGGCTTGCCCTAATTGTGGTTGTGAAAGCAGAAGCAGCTGAAAGTGCTGCTTTGCGGTGGCACGGAACAGGGCGAGAGCAGGGTGGGATGAGGTGCGCCTGCTGCGGGGAGAACAACGCCAGAGAATGTCAGCTGGCCGCTGGGGAGCTTGTCATCCAAGGTTTCCATGAATCGGCTGGATCTCACTTTTGGGCATTAGGATCTGAATGCAACTGCAGCTGGATTTTGCAGTTTTCTCAAGTTTTGGAGGCCCAGTGAGATCCTTCCCCTCGCTAACTTTCTGGGAGGCTATGAAATGGTGCCTTTCTCTGTAACGGACCCTCTGATCTCAGGAACCTGAATTTTGGGATGGGTGAAATCTGGATCAGAGATTTGTGGCTTCTGCCAGTCTCTGGTTTGGATATCTGGGGCCTCCTTCTCTGTTGTCTGGTACCAAATGTAAGCGGGGGAAGGGGCCCGCTAGCGTGGGGAACGTTCCTGGCTCATACACTGCCCCGGTGGAGTTGGCTAGCAAAAGGATCTGAGTCCCTGCTCCCCCTCTCTTTACCCAGAGGCCCACCTGACGTCGAGGGCTCCCCGCCCACTCTCCTGTGTGCTGGGGTCCCTGTAACCCTGACAAGGCTGGGCCTCGGATTCCTGGGGCTCAACGCCCAATCTTGCCATGGTCCCTCAGGGCAGGGGCTAGGGTGTCCCCACTCCGGGCACTAACTCTGCACTTGGCGCGTCCCTGACCCACTGATCGCTGCACGCAGTGCAAAACAATACAATTTATTACACAAACAGCCATCAAAAATCAAATACAAAATAAGAAAAGAGGAGAAAGGTTAAAGGAAAACACCCCACACTGTCCCCTGGCCCGGGGGCCCCACAAGCAGCATCTCGGGGGTGTAAGAGACGCTCCCAGTCGGCGTCACACGTCGCAGGTCCACTGTCCCAGGCCTGGCTACGCTGCAGGGGTGCAGAGAGTCAGACAGTTGCTCTGGCAGTGGCCCCACACTCCCGGGGTCCCCCTCGCTGTCCCCAGCTGCTCACCGCACCCAGTTCCAGACGGCTCCAGCCCCAGCTCCTGCTTCGCTCTGCTCAGTGCAGCTGTGCTCGGCTCGGCTCGGCTCTCTGGGGTGCCCCTCTGGCTCTGCTGCTGTGCATCAGCTCAGCTCAGCTCTCTGGGCTCCTCCTCTGGCCTCCCAGCTCCAGGCTGCTCTGTCCTTAGCTCCACCCGCTCTGCCCAGGCCCAGGCAAGCAGTGCCAATTCACCCGGAGCATGGCACCCCCCCGCCCTCTTGGCTCCCTCATCGGCCTGCCCGTGCTGTCAATCAGGCTGGCCTGAGCTGGCCTCTCCCCACTGGCCCTGGGGGCTGCATCTGCTTCAGGGCCCTGCCTCCTTGAGAGATGCCAGCCCACAAGACCCGCTTGGTGTCAGTGAGGGGCTGACAGACCCTTACATGAAGACTGCACAAGAGGCAGGGCAACGAGGGTGCATGGCCTGACCGTGCCAGAAAATCACTGACGTTGCCCTGGTGCAAGGGGCAGGGCAGTGGCCCTTGGATTCTCTCCAAAGAAACTTTCCCGAGTAAACGCTGATTAAAGGCCTCAGGACCTGGCCCGCCCTGGCCCGCCGTATCCATTAGATAAGCTTCCAGCCGGGTGTGTGGCACAGAGAGCAGATGCTGGTCTTGCACTTGGGCAGGGCGTGTGTGGTCGTTAGGAGTGACGGGGGTAGGATGCTACTGCGGGATTGACGTGACCTTAGTGCGACGGAAGTGCTGTCCAGCCTGTGGTCACACTAACAGAGCAGGCGCGGCTCCGCCTTGGTTTTCAACATCCACGACAGTCAGTGGGTGCCAGCCACAGTCAGACAGTGTGACAAACGGCTGACCTGTAGAACAGCTGGGTTTTGGGGTGTGACTCCCCCCGGTTGAGGGAGTGTGATGGTTTTTAACCAGATAACCTGTGGTTAAGCCTGTTTTCTCACAGGGTGAATTAAATCCATCTTCTTCAAGGGAAAAGCAGGAAACCAAACACGACCACGTGCAGCCGTGACACGCTCCTCCCAGCGACAGCTGTGGAACTAGAATCTCAGATCCCAGCAGGGATTGTTACCCCTGGAATTACAGAGTGTTTTCTAGCTGTCCTGAGGCCCAGCCACTGGGGTGATGGACCATGTGTTTTGCCTGGGAGATGACCTGCTATTTGCTAAACATCAGAAATCAGAAATGCTGGGTTCTGCTGCTGGCTCTCAGGGCAGCACGTGGCACCGTCGTTAGATATGGCCTGAGCACAGCACCTGTCTCTGGCACGCGCCGTCTGAAAGGCAGCGTAAAGCTTGCCCTGTCGTGTCAGTGAGCCGCGTTTTGCTCCCAGCTCTGCCTCAAATCACACTGTGGAATCACCTCGTTAACTTCCTGTAAAACGGAGCCGGGGGTGGCTAGCTCTGGGTGGCCTTTGCGGGTTGTGTGTGAGCTACGTAGGGGCTGGGAAGTGCAGGAAATACAAGCAGTGATCAGTAGAAGTGACCATCTGCTTTCTGGGCTTCCAAACCGGCAGCCCTCTCCTAGGCTTCATGGGGAAGCTACAGCTGTCTCTGTGCAGCAGGTGGCTGGAGCCAGCCAAAATGCAGCACATCCACCAAAGCCTGGGACATTTGAGAGGGCTGGGTCCCTCTTTCTTCTGGTTTCCAAGGGAGAGCTAGAAACCTGGGTGGGGCCTGGGACGCTAGGTGCAGCTCTTTAGGCAATTGGCATTGCCACGCCTAACTGATTTAGGGGCCGAAATCTCATTTTCAAACAGGATTCAGACATTTGGAAGTGTACACGCAGGACCCTGTGTACACCTGGGATCACAGCCTCCGGCTGTCACGGCCAGTGATGAGACCAGAAGCGAGTTAGAAAACAGAGTTTTAATCGGAGTTTCGCTGAATTGTCCCTTCCCCTCTGACCCGCACGGAGAGAAGCCAAGTGAGCTGGGAGGTGGGAACCTGGTCTTTGTGTTGAACTGGGGCAATCCCATAAAATAAGACTGGATCCTGTCGGAGAGATCAGGTTTAAAAACAAACCAGTGCTGAGCCAAACGGGAAACGGCAGCTGCCCGTCACCTCCTGTCTGTGCTGTCAGCTGCCTGGCGCTTCCTGCGGACACACAGCAGCTGTGTGGGAAAGGCAGATGTGCTCGGGAGGAGGGGGGGACGGAGCTTCAGGGATATCATGGGCTAGAGGCACTCGTGCAGTTTCTCGGAGATAAATCTTGTCGCTGTGCAGGGCCAGCCGGCACTCAGCTCTCACGAGGGCTAAGCCACCATTGACCTCAGACCGCTGCTCATGAGGCACAAACATGCTAGCGCTACTGCTACCTCCCGCTGTGTCTGTTTCGTCCCCTCGTGTGTCTTGTTGCAGACCAGGACTGAGTTCCCTGGGGCAGGGATCACCTTCGCCTGGCATCTTTGTACAGCACCTTGCACAGTGGGACCCTGATCTAGGATCGAGGCCCTTAGGGGCTAACGGACTAGCAGATGCCAGTACAAACACCCAGGGGGTGGGCGCCATATTGACACCGGGATCAAGAGCGAATCGCCCGGTGTCGGCTCAGCGCTCGCAGTCTGAATGGAAACCGACTTTTCCCACCAGCGAAAAGGCACCAAAATGAGCTGAAAATAAATGGTGAATGAAAAGGGCCAGTGCCCCCCCCAGCTCTGATCCAAACCAGAGTGGGATGGGCTGGGTTTGGGACTGATTCCCAAAGCAGGAATGAAACACCCACAGCACCATCTGCCCGGGAGAGATGAAACGGGCCCTGCCCGTCCTGTGACTTGAAGGGTGCTTGGGACCCTACTGCCAAAAACCATGGAGATTTATTCAATTAGTTACGGGGCTGTGGACGCTGGGCTGAGGTCAGTGCCCCATGCCCCACGCCTCGGGCTGGCATGCTAAAGTGTGCAGATTAACGGGGGAAATCTGGCCCACGGGTGTGACTGGTTTTTGGTCCTGCCTGCATGGCTTGTGCCTGGTTTTCCCAGCCAGCCAGGCTGCGGGAGCTCAGCGGGCCATGTGGGCGCCTGTCCTAATGGATCCGGGGGATACTTTAGCACTGAGGCAGCATCTGAAATAATCTCAGCCTATTATCAGCGCAGCGAGGGGATTAGCGAGGCCTTGCTGCTCTAAACAACAGCTCCCTCCCTTGTCTAGGAAAGCCAGGCAGCAGCTTGCCCCTTGTCCACCCCCAGCTTCCTGCTGGGGACAGAACTTGTCAGCAACCAGAGAGCTGCGAATGTTTGGGGCTGGTGGGCAAGGATCAGAGGGTGCCAACATGCCCACGGCTGTGGCCCAAGGTGAGAGCTGTCGGGGAGGGGAGGGGAGGGCATTGGCAACATGACGGGGAGGGCTATAAAATGGTCCCAAGCGTTGGGGCAGGGGGTGAGTGCAGACACCGGCGTCTTGCACTGATTTTTCATGGGGAAGTTTGGCTTTAGAGAAGGTCTGATAAGCAGTAGTTGAAATGGACCCTTTTCCAGAACCATTCACAAAGGTCTTTGCAGCGGGATCACTGATCCCATTGTGGCGTGGAGATGGGGAAACGGAAGCACAGAGATGGAGCCGACTTTCCCAAAGTCACGCAGCGAGTGAGCAGCTCCTGCATGGCGGGGCCAGCCTCCCGCCCCGCAGCAGGAGGTAAGGCATGGCCGAGGAGGCTGGGCTGCCGGAGGGGGAAGCTCACAGCTGCTGTACTCCCGGCCTCTCCCAGCAGGAGTCAGTGCATGAGGCCTGGCCTGAGCTCAGACTTCAGCCAGGATGCCTCACATTCCCCAGCCGGGAGCCACACGATGTGCTTCACGATCAAAACATCCAGCACCCTCCCTTCGAACTAATTCCCGGCACAGTCCTGGGCCGCTCGTTCTGGGAGCCGGGCCAGGCTGATACATTCCAAGCACGCCTGCTGCATTTTTGCCACGAGACATTCTGGCACCTGCTTCCTCATCTGCGACACATCCAGCGCCTCGGCTGCCCTCTGGAGCCGGAGGAATCGCCCACTGCCTTCAGCCACAGCAGCTCTTCAGTTAACTGAGCAGCGCCTTCACGGAGACGCGGAGGACGCTGTCTTGGTGCCTGAAGGCAGTGACCCAGCGAAGCCTAGGGCAGCTGCCTGCAAATGCCAAGGGCAGGGCAGGCTGCAAAAGGAGAGCCGAATCTCCCAGACTGGTGGCTAAAACTGTGGTAAATTCACCAACCAGCTGCAATCAATGCTTCCGATTCCCCGCACCGGTTATCAAGAAGTTAAAACCAAAAATACCCAGCCCCCTTTACTGCATTTCAGTCTCTGGCTCCCAATCAGCCACTAGGTCCAGTAAAGAGACCAGTTATTTAAACTATGTTCCTTACCCAAAAGGTTCTCCTGACCCCATAGGGTCACCCACAGCACCAGATCAATATACATTTGGATGTTACCAAAAACACCACACTGCCAGCCAAGCCCTTAGTAACTAAAAGGGAAGGTTTATTATAAAAGGAAAGAAACAAACAAGAGAAATGCTAAATGGTCAAAGCAAGCAGCTACAAACAAACGATTTTACAGTCCACATATTTCAGGGTTTCAGGGGAAATGTGGCATTTGCAGGCTTGTACAGTCCCTCTGGTTACACCCCGTACCCGGATGGGTCTCAGTCCTTCATGTCACAGCTTCAGATACAGACGCATTGATCCAGAGGTAGGTCGGAAGCAGGAACGAAGAAAGAGACAGACAATATGGATGTGGTGCAGCAGCTGTCTTTTATGTCTTTTATGCCTTTTATGCATTAGTAGGAGCATTGCCAGCAGATCGTGGGCAGTGATTATTCCCCTCTATTTGGCATTGGTGAGGCTGCATTTGGAGTATTGTGTCCAGTTTTGGGCCCCTCACTACAAAAAGGATGTGGAGAAGTTGGAGAGAGTCCAGCGGAGGGCAACAAAAATGATTAGGGGGCTGGAGCACAAGACGTACGAGGAGACGCTGAGGGAACTTGGCTTGTTTAGTCTGCAGAAGAGAAGAATGAGGGGGGATTTGATAGCAGCCTTCAACGATCTGAAGGGGGCTCCAGGGAGGATGGAGCTAGGTGTCACCAGTGGTGGCAGATGACAGAACAAGGAGCAACGGTCTCAAGTTGCAGTGGGGGAGGGCTAGGTTGGATATTAGTGAAAAAGTTTTTCCCTAGGAGGGTGGTGAAGCACTGGGATGGGTTCCGTAGGGAGGTGGTGGCATCTCCATCTTTAGAGGTTTTTAAGCTGTGGCTTGACAAAGCCCTGGCTGGGATGATTTAGCTGAGGATAGTCCTGCTTTGAGCAGGGGTTGGACTAGACACCTCCTGCGGTCCCTTCCAACTCTAATCTTCTCTGATTCTATGTCCCTTTGCCATGCTGCTTGTGGAAATTTACAGAAACATGATGGAGTCCAGAGTCACCTGGGCAAATCCTGGTGACATAAACGTGTAGCCCTGGTTTGGCTTCTCTGCCTGGGTTCCTTGTACCTGTGAGTTCCCTTAATGGGCCATTAAGCAGCTTATTGAGGCTGATATCCTCCCATAAACACAGCGCAGGCTGACATACAGAGACATCAAACATATCCATAACAAATATGACACACACACATAAACCATATCATCATACGTAGCAAATTCTAACCTCTCCCAACGGTACCTGGCATGGCCTATCTCATATGACTTGATTTTAAATAATGTCAAAAATGGTCCCCCTAATGCAGGCAGCGTCACCAAGGGAAGGGTGGGAAACTCAAGAGGTAGCCAGTCAAATCAAAGCCCTGGTCCCTGCTCGAGGGACTGAGATGAGCCAGTGGGGCTCAGCTACAGACTGGGGTGAGCCCACCCTGTGCAGTTTGGGTCTGCCTCGCCTGCCCTTGGGGTCTAGAGCCCAGTTTGGTCTGGCTTTGCCAATCGCTCTCAGCTCCTCTGTTTATTCCTCTATTGCTGCTGGCGGCAGCGCGCAGAGGCTGCAGCAGCGCCGGGGGCTCCGGTGTGCCGGGCGCGGCGTGCGGTCCTAGCAGGAAAGGCCCTGCCCCAAAGAGTTCGCTATCTTATCAACGCCGGGCGCGCGGCTGAGGCTGTGCAGAGCGCTTTTCACAGTGCCTCCCCCAGCCCCACATGGCCAGGGAAGTCACCAGCACTGCTCGGCTGCGGTTTGGAAACGGGGGGCAGAGAAGTGAAGAGTTTTGCAGACCGAACAGGGCAGGCTGAATCTGTGCCGGAGGAGAGATTGGAATCCCAGCCGGCTCCGCGCGGACCCAGCAGATTCACTGCCACTCGGTCCTTCGTTGTGTCCCTTTCCTGACAGCCCAGGCAGGCCCCCGCTCACCGCACAGGCTATCTCAGGGACCTGCCCCTGGGGAAGTTCCACGCCTGGCCTGGATTTCAAACCCCTCATGCCCACGAGACTTCGCCCCATGATAGACACAAGGCCTGGCTCTGATCCCTGAACGCTGCCTTGCACCAGTGCGGTGCTACAGCCATCAGTGGACTTACTCCTGAGTACATCAGCTCAGAATCAGGCCCAGGAAGTTGGGCTCCGAGACCTCAGACTTCAGAGCAGGGCCGTCGCTTCACAGGATCACCTCGGGGCTGATGCGGGCATTTGTGGCTGCAGATGCATGAAATTTGCTGAACGAAGGTTTGTTCCAGGGGAAAAATGCAGCGTCAGCGACTCTGAAGCATTTTGGGGCTTGGTATCAAACCCACCAAATTGTTTTGGTTGAAAAAAAAAACTCTCCAAAAAAAATCTGGAAAAATGGAAATGTTTTTTGATTTTTTTATTTCAAAACTTTTCCTTTCGAAGGTTCCTTTCGTTGCTGTAAAAGACTCAACTTTGAAATGAAATGTTGCCTTCCTCCCAAGAGGCTTTTTAAAAGATGTTTTGTTTTGTCAAAAAAAGGTGGCGTTTGTTTCGACCCCAGATGATGTTTTCCCGATTTTTGCAACTGCCGGCGACCTGAAAAATCGATTATTTGTGCAGCCCTCCACTGCTGTTCCTCCCCCCATCTGCTCCCTTGTGCGCCAGAGGTGCGGAGTCTCTTCCCTTGACTTCAGTGGGGTGTGTGTCATGTCAGCCATTCCTTGGCGCACATGGCTCCGAGTAATTAAACACAGCACCTGGAGTCAGCCTGCTGCGTTTCCTGGAAAGTTTTATTACAGCAGCAACAGGATTTCTTTATCCCTTCTGATGGAGGGGGTGGCCTAAATGGAAGCAGATGCTGCTCAATTTAAAGGCAGATACAACTGAATATGGTCAAAAGTCCTCTCTTCTCCCTCCCCCACAGGGCCTTGGATGTTGCAATAGATGAGCCATAGAGGGTCACCAAGCAGGATGAGCTCAGAGCTGGTCAGGGGGCCCCTTTAAACACTCAAGGCAATCTACACCTTTGCCCTGGTGAAAATGAACCCTGCCCCGGCCGTTTATCACTGGCTCTGCTGTGAGCAGTGTGAGGCGTTAGCAGGGCCGTGTGAAAATCCAGTGAGAGTTGGCGGTCTTTTGCCCAGGTGGAATTCCCCCTGCGGGGCACTTGGACACAGCAGCATCCTTCCTTCTTCCCTAGCTGTAGTGCAGTGTTGCTGTGCTCTGTGGAAAAAGCCACCACGTTCCACCCTAGAGGTGGCTGCATGGCCAGGGCGCATATAGTGCATCTGGTTTAGGACGGAAGAGGACTACCAATGTACGCACCAAGCAGGGTGAGGGGCAGCGACGTTTATGAAAACCTGGATCAAATGTGGCCTCTCAAGACCACCAGGGATTTGGAAAACCTGAGCCAGTGGCGTGGCCCAGGAAAGGGATCCCTGGGCCAGGCCCCTTTGCTGAGAAGCGGCTTCCAAAGCTGTCAAACCTACAAGTGAATCCTGCGCAGAGACGATCTGACGGCCGCCCCCGCGCGCCATTCTGCTCTCCCAGCCCCCGGGGAGCACGGCTGGCTGATTTATCGCAGCGGGACAGAGACCCCTGGGCTCCAGGATAAATGGCTAGTCTCACCACTGCACACCACTGGAGAACAGCACACCTGGAGCTAGCGTTTCGAGCCCCACCTGCAGGAGGGGGGCTCGTCTGGGCTGGCTCTCTGCTGCTTGCTCGAGCAGGCAGAGAAGGAACCAGGGCACTGGGCAGCAAGGGCTTAGAGGCAGTCCCTCCACTCCTCCTGCACCGCATCAGCTCTCACCCCATGCTGGTGCATAACAAGGGTGCTCCCTGGATCTTGTGCACTGGGGCACGTGGGGCCATGTAACTGGTAGGTCTTGGCAGTCTGCACGCAGCTGCTCGGCAAAGCTAGGCTGCCATTTTGCCCTCAGCTCAGTGCAGGATGTTCCAGAGGAGACGCCCACACTGCGCTCTCCTCCCTCGACTTTCCTGTCCTTCCCCGTCCTTTGCGCGCTCTCTCCATCGACAACAATAAGCTTGTTCAGATGGAAAGCATCTCTTGGCTCTTTGTTTATGAAATGATAGCCAGGGCCCAGGGCAGCCAGAAAATGACACTCGCATAGTCACTTAGGGTGGTCAGAAAGATTCGGGAGTCCAGATCTCACTCTTGGCTGCCCAGCAAAGAAGAAAGGCAGAGCTCTCCTGAGGAAAGCTGATTCCGATGCCAGCACAGGCTGTGATGACTAGCAGCGAAGTGGCTTTGAGAGGCACCGACAGGGCCAGGTATCAGAAATGCCAGAGGATCTGATTAGCCCTCGACTGCCCTACAAGGGGACGCCGAGTTTGGATCTGTTCAAGGACAGCGTTACAAGGCCAGGGTCTAAACTGAAACCTCACAACTGCAGAGTAAAAACCCACTTAAATGAAACTGAAGCCGGAGGGTTTGAACTGCTGCAACCAGTGGTTTGTTTACCTGGGGAAATGGACCAGACTCATTCTCCGTATAGACACTCTGAGTCCAAAAGCGGATTAAACTAAACCAGAAAAAGGCAATCTTTCTGCGGAATGAGTTTGTCCACATGGGGAGCCATTCTGGATTTGCTCTAGTGCTTTTAATTCAAATCCCACCTTAACGCAGATTAATTCCTGTGTAGCCCTAAAGTGGATTTTAAAATGGGGACAAAGTCAGGGAACCTGCCAAGATTTCTCACCAGTTAGTTTCTCTCCATCCTCTTGTCCAGCCATTTAGCCTGGATTCTGTTCCTGGCTCTCCTGATGACTGCATGGCCTTGGGCAAGTCACTGCCCCGCTCTGTGCCTCAGTTTCCCCGTCAGTCCTGCTACTTGACTTCCTCGGCTACGGGGCTTTGTTAATGGATGTTCACATAGAGCTTTGAAGTCCTTGCCGTAAAGTGGGTCACCGTGACAGCACTGGCTGTGCTCTGCAGCATGTCACGGGACCCTCCGGGGCTGGCCCAGTGGAATCGGTGTCATGGATAGCCCAGGCTGCTGGTTGCTCAGATGCTGGGGCAGGGCTCCTTGGTCTGGCCTCCCAAAGTTGATCCCGGCAGGAGGGAGGCGTCAATCCACTGCCTTGCTCCAGCCAAGGCAACTGAGAGAGCCTGTGTCACAGGCCCGGGGCTCGCGCTGCGAGCAGGGGAGCAGAGCGGGACGACGCACCCCGCCCCGCGGTGCCCGACTGCGCTACAGAGCCACAGCCATCTGAGCCCTGGGCAGACGACATGGCCAGACGAAACTGCCTCAGATCTCGGCTCAGCTGCAGGCGGGTGTCTGGCTTTGCCAGGCTTCAGGTGCAAACGGCTGAGCTCCGCATGGCCTCGCCTCCAGCCCACACCCCTCGATTCTGGGACGTGGGGCCGGTTCCTACATGATGTTCCTGTAGCTCAGGGAGCCTTGAGGTGCAGCCGGCCTGAGGTCGGGCTGGTAATCGAGCCTGCAGTTCGGGGCAGCCCTGGCGTTTGATTCAGCAAATGATTCCTAGCAGGTGAGCTGGCCTGTTCCTAACAGACCCTAAATTCCCTGCCCCGATCCCCACCTTGAGCGTTGGCCAAACCATGCTGACGCCCCCAGCTCCAGGTCACCTCAGCCACCCTCCCCTCTGCTTGCATCTGAACTGGCTTTTACTCCTCAGTCGTGTGTGTCCCCACCTCCCCCAGCTCCTTCCTGGGACACAAGCTCACTTTCCAAGGAGGCAAATAGAAGGAAACAGCTTCTGAGCATCCCGGGGCAGGCGCATGACTCGGCCAGGGTCCTGGCATCCATGGCGTAGAGCAGCCTGGGTTATTTAGGGGCTGTTTGACAGCAGATGAGCTGAAAACAAGTTTCTTTAAACAATGTCCTAATGGGGATTAGTGCCATCATGTAAACAGCCCCAAATTACTTTCCTTTGGGGAGCGTGTTGTGCCTTCGTGGCGCGGGGGCTGCTAATCCAAACCAGCTACTCCATGTGTCCTGGAGAAATGCCAACTTCCCGTGAAAGCGGACGCGGAGCAGAGCTGTTTCCCTCACCCCAGGATCGCTCTCCCACATGGCCCATCATGGCTGTGCCTCTCTCTGGATCCCCTTCTCCATCAGCAGCAGATGTGGCTGCAGCTTCCACAGCGCTGAGACAAAAGGACTAGACTGAGACCCCCTGACTCATCACACATAGGCCATCAAGAGGTGCTGGATTGGAACCAGCAACCCAGAGGGGACGGATGCAATGTGCCAGTATGTCTGGCCAACGCCCTGAGCCATCCACGGCCCCCTTTGCAATGGGTTTTCCTGGCATGTACAGATGCTCAGAACCCACCCACTTCAGCTGTCGCTCCCGAGGGCCTGTTACCCCTTTCTGACCTGCCTAGTTAGCCAATATTCAGGGCCCTGCAGTTCGTTTCCAGTGGGAGGGGAAACTGAGTGTTTCTTTTGTGCAGTCCTCTTTATTTACAAGGAATGTACAAAGTCCTGTTCCCCTGCGCACAGCAGGCATCAAACATCAGGAGACAGTTTCTTTGCTCACAGTTCCATGCCCCTTTCAGCCAACCCTCTGCCCAAAAGCTCTCCCTCTTGGCTTTTTCTCAGGCTCAAATGACCAGGGCTTTTAGTCTAGGGCTTTTTGCTCCTGCTCCATGTGTTTCTGCTGCTTCGCTGTCACGTGCAGCCGCCACCTCATCAATCCGCCACCCTTGTGTTTTGGTATCTGACCCCTGGGACGCCCCCGGCTCATCTCCTGCTCCAGCCATCCACGTGTCTGTGCTTTGGGTGGTGGCTCTGATTGCTTCAGAAAGGAGCTTAATTGTTTCTTAATTTCTCCTGACCGAAGGCAGCCATCACAGCCTCCAGTTTCAAGGAGATTGCATCCGACTCCCAGCACAACAGGCCTTTACAAGCCCTATGCCATCGCCGCTGCCAACAGCGGAAATGACCGAATCGAGGCCACACAAGTGAGGATGTGTGTGGCTGTTACTTCAGTAGCACCTATGGACCAGCCAGAGAGGGGGCCCCATTGTGCCAGGCGCTGCACAGGCAGAGTAATAGACAGCCCTGGCCCTGGCGTTGAAAAAGACCAGGCTGACCCTGGGGAGGCGGGAGGGGCGTAATAGGCGAGCAGAGCGATGGTTGTGCCAGGATTTTGGGGGGGGAGATGAGGCGAAGGGCCCTGGAGGGGGGCTGAGGTAAGGGAGGGAAGGCAAGTGGGGGGAGTGAGACTGGATGGGGGGGTCGGAGCCAGCAGCCAGTCAGCACTGGGAGAGAACGACCAGCCAAATCTGCCTGGCAGCAGCACAGGTATCAGAGGATCCCTGCTGCACAACCTGCTTCTAGGGCTGCTCCAGGGGGGGAGTCCTCACTGGATTTTGTTCCCCAACTTCCTGGCTTGGGGCTCAAGGGGGGGTCTGGGGCCCTGGGAGTGGGGGAAGACGGCACCTCCTTTTAGCTGAAGACAGTGGCTCTCGCCAGGCATACGCCAGCCCGAGCCCGCTGGCAGTCGTCACTTAATGCCTGCTGTATCTCGCGGCACTAATCATCAGGCCCCGGCGCCTGTGTGGGTGTTACCCCAGACGGGAGCCACGCCCTGAGCTCCCCAACCCCCCCCCTTCCCCAGCGTAACAGCCTCGCCCCTCCCGTGCCCTCGGGCCAGCGCCTCACCCCCTGCGCTAAGGCATCCTGTGACCCGTGGGCACGAAGAGATGGGGCTGCGGCTCGGGCACACAGTGAGTGAGCGCTAACGCCTGGAAGAGAACCCAGGAGTCCTGACTGGCCCCTGCCCCACCCCGCAGCATTTGCCCTGGGCGCCCCAGCACAGAGCTCTGCAGCACGCTGACTGAGGGAGCCAGGGACCCAGCGAGCGGCTGGCTCAGCTAGAGAGTAAAAACCTACTACTGCTGCCAGCTGAGGAGCTGTGCTGTGAGCGTGGGCTCTGGGGGGTAAAGCTCTTGCTGCCAGCACTTGATGGGGGGGTTCACGGCGGTTCTCCCTGACATGAGGCATGGGCCCCAGCCCATGGCACCTTCTGGCCCAAACTGCTTGCGCTGGAGTGCAGGGAGCTGCGGCATTACGCCAGCGTGAGCCGTGGGACAGGGCACCGTGGGGTGGCGCTGGGAGCCGCTGTCCGGCGGAGCCAGGCATGCCATTGACTTGTCCCTTCTCTCCCTGAAGGGCCGGCAGCGCCATGGAGCCCGGCTGCAGCGACGCCTGAGGCTGGCCGCGGAGGGGCCGGGTGTTCGCAGGAGCCCTCCCACCTGTGGCCGATGATGAAGCCCGACCACGGCAGCCTGGCCAGAGGGCTGGGGTCGTGCTTCCGCAGCACCAACCTGAGCGCCAACCTGAGCGAGATCGGCCAGAAGGCGATCGCCTCGCGCTGGTTCTCCACCGCCTTCGGCACCATCGGCCTGGCCTCCAACCTCTTCGCGCTCTGCGTGCTGGTCAGCTCCTCCCGGAAGATGCACAGCCGCGCCCGCTCCTCCTTCCTCATCTTCCTCTGCGGCCTGGTGGCCACGGACTTCATGGGCCTGCTGGTGACCGGCTCCATCATCATCTCCTACCACTTCACCAACTTCAACTGGACCCAGGTGGACCCCGACTGCTACCTCTGCAACTTCCTGGGCCTCTCCATGGTCTTCTTCGGCCAGTGCCCGCTGCTGCTGGGGGCCACCATGGCCGGCGAGCGCTTCTTTGGCATCAACCGCCCCTTCTCCCGCTCAACGAGCATGTCCAAGCGCCGGGCCTGGCTCACGGTGGGCCTGGTCTGGTCCTTTTCCTTCTTCCTGGGCCTGCTGCCCATCCTGGGCCTGGGGCAGTACTCTCTGCAGTACCCCGGCTCCTGGTGCTTCCTCACGCTGCTGCACGACGCCAGGAACGTGGCCTTCGACCTGCTCTTCGCCCTGCTGGGCATCCTGGCCGTGGGCCTCTCCTTCGTCTTCAACACGGTCAGCGTGGTGACGCTCTGCCGGGTCTACCACGACCGCCAGGCCGTGCAGCGCCGCCGCGACAGCGAGGTGGAGATGATGGTGCAGCTGGTGGGCATCATGGTCATCGCCAGCGTCTGCTGGTTACCCCTGCTGGTGAGAGCCTCCGCCCCCGCCTCCTCCGGCGCCCCGCCGTCTGCCCCTCCCCCACCGTCTGCCCCTCCCCCACCCACTGTCTGCCTCTCCCCCGCCGTCTGCCCCTTCCCCGCCCCACCATCTGCCCCTCCCCCACCATCTGCCCCTCCCCTCCCCCACCATCTGCTCCTCCCCCGCCATCTGCCCCTCCCCCTCTCATCATCTGCCCCTCCCCACTCATCCCAGCCCCACAGCTCCCTGGAGAGACCACGGCAGGTGCTCTGGGTGTGGAGCCTCGGCGCCGTGTGTGTGTGTGTGTGTGTGTGTGTGTGTGTGTGTGTGTGTGTGTGTATTGGGGGGGGGGAGGTTGCGGTGGGGACATACCCCTTGGAGCACGGCTCCCTGTCCCGTATCCTGTGTATGCTGCCCCCCAGCTGCCGGTGTCCCTCAGCCCGGCCTGCTCTCGCCAGGGCCCCAGGCAGCCCCCTGGCCCTATGGGCTCGCCCCCCAGCACCCCCAGCCAAGCACAAATCAGCAGAACCCGTCCCTGCTCCTGCACTGCCCTGCGCCCTCCCAGCCGCTCCCTTGGCTTTAGCTCCCCTCCCCGGAGCCCCCAGACCTCCTGCCCCATCCCCCACCCCAGCCATTCCAACCCCCCCCCCGCCCCATCCCACTGCCCCCCCGGCCTCTCTGACATCTCCCCGAATGCTCCCCTGCCACGCCCCACCCATCTGACCTGCCTCTCCAGCCCCCCCACCTCCTGCCCCATCCCACCCTCACACCCTGCCCCCACCCTGTCCAATTCCTCCCCCCCATCTCTCTGGCACCGCCTAAACTTGACAAGGACAAAGCTGAGCTCTCAATTGTCCCCCCCAGACTGTCCCAACCCCCCACCCTGCAATGGGGGGGTCTCCCTCCCCACCCTTCACAGCCAGGCTGCAGCCTTCACCCCGTTTCCAGGCTCCTGCCCGTTCTGGCTTGCCCCCCCGGCACACCCATCTCCCACCTGCCTGGCTAGGTGCCCCCCACCCTGCATGCCTCAGAGCCCAGAAGGAGGGAAGGCTTGTCTCCGCATGTACGGGGGAAACTGAGGCACAGGGAGGCTAACGGGCTCGTCTATGGAGCCAGTGGCAGAGCAGGGACCCAGCGCTCCGGAGTCCCAGCCTTATGCACTAGCCCCAGAGCCGCCCGCATGTTGGCACTTTAAGAAACCCAACCGCCAGGGTTGCCTGCCCCCCCAGCGGCAGCCCCCCTGAACCCTGGCAAGGGAGGGTTGATGGTATAGATGGTCCCTTCTGTGGCTGCAGCTGCCAGGCCAGGACTCCCAGAGACCCCAGTGCGGGACACACAGCTGGGAGCCAGAGCCAGAGCATCCCAGGGTCCAGCTGTGCCCAGCAGCCTCCTGGTGAGAGGCTGGATGGCCGGTCCTTAGCCTGCAAGGCCATAGGAGGCCATCGCATGGCCCCCGGCAAGCCAGGCTGATCAGGACAGACAGATGCCATGTGGTCCTGGAAGGTGGCAGGGTGGCCAGACAGATGCTGTGTGGCCCCCAGGCCAGTTGTAGAATGGACAGACAGACACCACGTAACCCCAGGCAGCTGGCGGGATGGACAGACAGACACCATATGGCCCCAGGCAGGGGGCGAGATGGACAGGACAAGGCCCATGGCACAACACAGCTGTGGTCACAGGAGCCCCCCCCACCCTGCTTTCCCCCCTGCCCCGGTGGCCAGTGCCCGTTCCCCCACTAACCTCGCTTCTCCACCCCCCAGATATTTATCATCCAGTCAGTCCTGCAGAAGCCTCCCCCCGGCCTGCTGCCCCACCAGATCCCTCGGGAGACCGAGGAACTGCTGCTGATCTACCTGCGCATGGTGACCTGGAACCAGATCCTGGACCCCTGGGTCTACATCCTCTTCCGCAGGGCCGTGCTGAAGCGCATCTACCCCAGCTTCAAGGCGCGGCCCTCCATCGTCTCCCTCTACCCCGTGCTCAATCCCTCGCTGCGCCGCAAGCTCACCCAGGAGTCCGTACAGCAGTAGTGGGGGCAGCTGGGCAGGCAGTGAGCAGGGGGCAGCCTCAGCCCCACGGCCCCAGTGCGGGCTCCTGCTCAGGGATGCAGAAGCGGGAGATGGGGCCCCAGCTCTGGACTCAGGCTGCCCCAGGGACCAACATTGCCTCCCACCTTTGGGCACTGAACTCCCTGCCTGACCCCTGCCAGAAGCATGAGGGTGGCTGCCCCACCAGCTGGATGGCAGAACAAGGAGCGCAGCAACCACGCCCAACTCCACGCCCCATCCCAGCTGGTGCCAGCACCCATGGCCCATGATGCTCCTGGGATGGGGTGCTGGGGGCCCCCAGGAGCCAGGGCGGAGATTCACCCCTCACACACACATCCAGCCTCCTCCGACTCACTTGGCCAGAAAAAGCTCATTTTAAAACCCAGTCCTTCAAGTAGGAGCCCCCCACCTGCACCCAACACAGGTGTCCCCAAAACCCAGGTACATCCACCACAGCCTCACCCCCCCCCGCCGCCCAGCTGCACCCACTGCAGGACCCCCCACCCCTCCGGTGGTGTGTGGAGGAGGCTGGCGCCTCACTCACGGGCTCATCCCAGCTTCCCTGCCGGTGGCTGCGGAGAGTCTGTGCCTGGCGCCAGACGGGCCGGGGCTCCTGGCTGGAATCTCTTGCCTATGTGGGAGCTCTGGGGTCAGCCTCAGCCTCACGGACTCGACCCCCCGCTGCTTGGAAGGGAGCCAGTGGCCCTGCGGCTGTGCTGTGGGTGGCAGGACAGGGATGGGTGCTTTCTGGGGGGGCCGGAAGAGAAGAGGGGTCAGGGGATGAAGGAAGGGGGGGGGGGCTGTGTGTGGGGATGGAAGTTGATGTCCCAGCAGCAATTCACATGCTCATTTCAATAATAAAAGCCTGGTTTGCACCCCAGATCTCCCGGGGAAGGCGGGAGATGAGTTCTGGTGCCGGGGGCAGGACAGGACAATGTATTTTTCCACCTGGGTTTGTCTCCTGCTGTTCATTGCAGGTGACCAGGCCAGGGAGTTCATGGGCCAGGCCCTGGCTAGCGGGGGATGAATGCCTGGGAATTGATTTGTTTTTAACATGGGCAATCCCGGCTCCACCGGCCCCAGGAAACTCTGTGGCTGACCGGAGAGTGGCCAGGCAGGCCCAGCCCTGGTGTGTCGCACGGGGAAGAGACTTTAATTCTGACCCTTTCAAAGTCCTTGAGGTTGGTTTGTTGGCATTAATGTGGGGGAGAGGTGAGCTCTCGGGCCCCCCTGCCAGGCATTTGGCAGCCCTTAGCCCCCACCTCACAGGAGTGAACAAACCTGGGGGCTCGTTCTTTGCCTTAGGGCCGCTCACGGTTCACATTTTCCCACAGCCACAGGAGCCAGAAACTGACCTCTTGTTTTTGGTTTGGTTTTAATGAACACCGAGAGTCACCCACAATCCCGGGACTCCGGGAGCTGGGGCTCGAAGACACTCATCACAGATCACGAGACGTGAGCTCAGATGGCGACTCCTCCCTGGGCCCCGCGGATCCCAGGCCCTGCTCCCTCCCACAGCTGCCACTCCTCCTCTCAGCCGCCCTCGTGCCCCCGGCAGCGAGGGGGCCCTGGGCTGCCGGGGGAAACCAGCAGACGACGATAGAGGCGTTGAACCAACAGGCGCTGGCTGGCTCTGCCCCGCTCGCTGCCACTGGGCGAGGCCTCCTCCCGCCGCCAGATGGGATGGGCGAGGTGGCTGGGCTGAGCCCCGTGCAGCCAGGGGGGCCCTTCACCCTCGGGGCTGCCCTTGAGCTGTTGCACCAGAGGCTCCCGCCCGGAGAGCAGCCCAGCGGGGCCCTAGGCACCGGTCGAACTGGGTCTGAGCTGTGCCCCCAGACCAAGAGGGTGCTAGAGCCTGACCCCCCCCCCCCCCCCAAGCCCTCCAGTCGCATGTCTCCAGCAACAGGCCTGTGGAGCCAGCACCCCCGCCCCGGGATTTGTTGAGGGGCCGGGTCTCCTCCCTCCCCCTTCACGCCCCTCCCCACCTCTGCACCCCGGGGGCTGCATGGCACCGGCTGACAGTGCTGAGCCAGGCCCCTTCGGTGGCCGACAGCCAGAGCCCCA
>ML675700.1:2900652-2924318 GCA_007922155.1 Mesoclemmys tuberculata
CCCCCGGCCCGAGCTGGCTTGCCGGGGGTCCCAGGCTGGCAGGGGAGGGGAGGCAGCCATCAGAGCAAAGGAAGGGTCAGAGTCACACGAGCCCCACCTGGGCCCTGGGCTGTCCCCACTTCCCCAGGGCTCAGTCCCTGCCCCGGCCGGGGGCCCTGGCTCTGCCCTGGCTGCCCTGCGGGCGGAGGGAGGCAGCGATGGACGGTTGCTCCAGGGCAGGGCCCGGGCATGGGGGCTCCTGGGTTCACAGTCAGGATGGGCCCCACAGCCTGGATCTAGCCCCAGGCCTGCAGGGGTTGGCCCCCCCTCCCCCCCTCTCCCCCCCGCAGCCAGCCAGAACCGGGGTCTGGAGCAGCTCCAGGGCCTGGGTTACACAGAGGGACCCTGGGCAGCCCGTGCGGTCCCGGGGGCTCCCTGCGCCGTGCAAAGCGAGAGACCGGGCTGGGAGGGGATGCGTGGCACGGGGTTGGGGGGGGGACACAGGGAGGCAGGCCGAGTGCTCTGCACCCCCCACTATTTCCTGCCCCCCTGGGCTTCGCTGATGGTGGCCCAGACCTCGGCCACGAACTCGTCCGGGAACGCGAACTCGCCCAGCACCGAGTCCAGGCCTGTGGCGAACTCGGCGGGGCTCGGGCGCTCCCGCGCCACCTCCAGCAGGGTCGAGGCTGTGGAGAGAGGCAGAGAACTCAGCCGGGGGGGGGGAAGGGGGGCAGGGCTATGGGCTGGACCCCCCTTCCCAGGGACAGTCCCAGTGGTCGGGGGCACCAGGGAACCAGTCCAGCCTGCCCTCCCCAGCTCCTGGCCCCCAGTGCCAGCCCTTACTGTCCCCCCATTCAGCCCCTGCCCTCCTGCACACCAGCCCCCCAGCCCAGCCGCTGACCCCCCACACCAGCCCTTACCATCCCCCCCCGTTCAGCCCCTACCCCCCCACAACCCCCCCTCGCCCCCCGGGGCCCAGCCCCGCTCACCCAGCTCCAGGTCCCGGATGCCCATGTAGCTCTCCAGCAGGTCGTCCACCCTCCGGGCCGCCTCTTCCTCCAAGGCGCTGGGCTGCGGGCGGGAGGCCAGGTCAGCAGAGCCACCGTTGGCCCAACGATCTTGGCCCCTAATCGCTGCAGGGAGCTGGGCCCTGGGCCAGGCGCGGCACAGAGCGGTGACAGCTGAGGGCACTGGTGGGGGAGTGGCCTTGGCCAGATGGACCCTGCTCTGCACCAAGGGGGGGTCCCTGGCCCCACCCAGATGAGCTTTTGGCTCCTTGCTGGTTTCAGACCCCCCCATGGGGCCACCTCCCCTCCTCCAGCAACAGATGCTGCCCAGGATCGGGGCCTCCTAGCACAAAGAACAGCTGCTCAGGCCTGGACCAGACCAGGGGAGGCCTGGACAGAAAATGGCCCCTTTGCAGTGTGGGGGGAGGAGGGAGCAGGTCCCAGCCGTGCCTGGCTCCACGGCAGCTGGTGGGTGCCAGGCTGGTGAGTGGTACAGACACACCTGTCCGGGCATGACTCAGAGCCAGGATCTGTGGGGCCATGCACATCTGCACACAACTGAGTCCCCCATTGGCCTGGGGCGAGGGCGGCGAGAACGTGTACAGCGCCGTGCGCGCATGGGCCTGAAGGGGCGAATGACTGCACCCGCATGTGTGAGCACGTGTGTGTGAGCACATGCACACGTCAATTCACGGGCACTTGTGCCCAGGGCCCTGGATCCGTCTCCCTGCAAGACCTGGAGCCGCTTCCTCTCTCGGCTGCCTGGGTCCTTTGGCAGAGCTCCCAGGGGCACGGGTTCAGGGAGAGGCGTGGCAACAGCCTGCTCTAGGAAATGGCAGCGTGGCCCCCCGCCACGCCCACAGCCCCCCCATCACGTCCACACAACCTCCTCCTTCACCCTCTCCCCCGATGCAGCAGTGGGATGCCATTGTCCACCCCCCACTTACCCCCTGCTCCAGGCTGGCGGTGCCCTGGGCACGCAGCCGCAGCGTCTCCCTTCCACTGGCCATCTTCCCCTCGACCGGGAACTTGCAGCTCTTCGTCCTCTGCCCGATCATATCTGGGACACAGACGGGGGGGGGGCATCACTAACAAGCCCCAGTGTCCTTCCCTAGTGCCAGGGCACCCCGCTGGGAAGCAGGGATCCAGCTCCACCCGGGACAGCCCCCTCATCTCCCCCACAGCGAGTCCTGGGAAGTGGCTGACCTCTGGCAAGCGTCAGGGCTGGCTGGGACCCGCTGGGGTCTGTCGGACACTGGGGGGCAGGAAGGGGCTTTGTCAACCGGTGTCTCCAGGGTCTGGCCCCCAGATGAGAGGCCAGCCGGCACCCCAAACAGCCCAAGCTCCACTGCATGTCACCCCCGAACAGAGCCCAGAGCCCGTCGCTCTGTATCGCTGGAATGCAGCTACCTCTGGGGTGGAACATGGTGGCTGAGCCAGAGCAGCACATGGCCATGAGCTGGGTGAGGGCCAAGCATCCCTTGGATGCCTGCAGCCTGGGGGGAGGTGAGGGGCAGTGTGGAGGGGGCAAAGGGCATGGGGGGGTAATGTGTGTGTGAGGGAGCAGCAGGGTGTGTGTGCAAATCAGTGTCAGGGGGATGGGGCAGTGGTGGGTGGTTGGCTGTGGGGAGGCATGGGGGGATATGGGAGGACAGTGGGGGGATATGGGGAGGCAAGGGACAATGTGGGAAGGGGGGGTTGGAGGGCAGTGGGGGGATGTAGGAGGGCAAGGGAGGTAGGCAGGGGGGGTTGTAGGTCAGCAGGAAGGGTTAAAAGCTGCAGCGTGGCTGAGAACAACATTAACTCGTTCCAGTGATGACTCGGCCAGCACAGGCAGCTCCCAGCCAAGAGCGGGCGTACAGGCACCTTGATACCCAATTGCCAGATGGGTGGATGCAGAAAGGCCCCGAGCTGGTCCCAGCCCTGAATTAATGGGATCCAAGCTCCCTTCCCCAATTACCTCCATTAACTCCAGGGCCCGCCCCAGCCCCAGGAGTCGTTCAGCCCCCAGCAGCGACCCCCGGATCTGGCCAGGCCTCAGCACGGGGCCCAGCTATGCTGTCAGCACCCCCTGGTGGGAGACACTGGCATGGGCTGCCCGACGCTCCCTGGGCAGCAGGACCGAGGGGCGGCCGGGGGCCGGGATGGGCGACCTGAAGAGTCACAAGGCCACAGCGCCCAGGAGGGGCTGGGCAGGGCCCCCGTTGGAGGGGGCCGACTTGCTGGCCCAGAAGAGGGTCCTGGGGGGCTTGCGGGGCCGGGTCCAAGACCAGCTCAGGAGCAGGCTGGAAGGCAGCTGCCCCTTGGCTAACCCTGGAACCCAGGGTCTCCGTGGAACAGCCGCATCCCTCGTCCCGCCGGCCGCGGATCCGGCTCCCCCCGCACACAGGGCCCTGGGGAGCTATAACCCGGCCGGGGCTGATTCATCGTGGGGCTGAGTGACGCCATCTCAGAGCCCAGGAGACTGCCGTCACCGCCCTGTGCCTGACACGACGCCCAGCCACAGCACGGGCCGTCACGCGTGATGCACGGGGGGCTGGGGTGAGAAGGGGCATAGATGGCAGGATCCACGTGCCGCTGGCTGGGACCTGAAGGCGCAGAGCTCGGACGGGAAAAGCAAGCGAGACCCAGCTCTGCGGGCTCCCTCGGCCCCTCTCTCCCCAGGCTCAGCAGCCGCATTCGGGGCTCGGGGTCAGCGGGGGGCTTGGGCACATCAGGCGATTGTCGCTCTGCCCAGCATGGCGGCGCCTCTGTTCCAGGCTGGGAGAGCAGCGGGCGATGCAGGTCAGGGCTGAGGGGCAGTGGCAGAGCCGTGCTGGAGACAAAGGCTGGAACAGAGAGGGGCTGCGGGTCGGGAGTGAGGGGCACCGGCAGAGCCATGTAGGAGCCTTTTGCTGAGACCCCAGGCGAGAGTCGCTCCGTGTTCCCGGCCCCATTCGCTGGAGGATGGGCTGGAGGGGCTAAGGGTTTTCCCACCTCTAACATCAGTGGTCTCCTAAGCCTTGCCAGGCCCGACGTAGGATGGACTCATGGGGCAGAGACTCTGGGCTGGGACCCAGCGATCAGGGCTCTGTGCCCAGCTCTGGCTAATGCTCCCTGTGACCTCAGACCCCATCCCCTCCCTACCTGGCACGGGAGAGGCTGCCGCTGCAGGGACACATGGAGAGACGGACAGTCCTAAGGCCCTGGGCTCCCCACCCCCAGCTCTGCCGGTGCCCCTCACTCCCGACCGCAGCCCCGCTATCCCGGCCCTGGGTGCCTGCTGACCAGAGATGGCCCGCTGTTCTGAATGCTGAATGCTCTCTGATGAGGGCACGTCTGCAGCAGAGACTGTGAGGGTCACGCAGCTGTTTAGCGCCCATCCCCGGGGTATAGCCAGGGCAGTCGGCCAGGACTCCAGGCAGCGAACACTTGACCCCACGGCCTGCAGCTTGTGTGTGGGGGGGACTCACCAAACGCCCTTTTGGGCTGCACCAGCCTCAGGGTGAACGGCTGGGACCTGGGCAGCTCCCGCAGCATCTTGGCCACTTCGTAGTGGCGGCAGCCCACGATGGTCTGGTCGTTGATGGCCTCGATGCTGTCGCCCACACACACCGTCTGGGCGCGATTGATGATGCTCCCGTCCTTTATTCGCTGTGGGGCCGAGACGGGGCCAGTCAGCAGGGGGCGGCGCTGTCCCCTCGGCCCCCCGCGGGGATACCTGCAGCCGCGAGCTGCCCCCATTCCTTACACATCAGGAGGTGTCTGCACAAATGCCCCCCCCCCAGCCACCGGGGGCGAAACTGCAGGGAGGGGTGACCCTAGATCTGCACCCCAGAGCAGGGGGGTGACACTGCAGGGATCCCCAGGGTGCAATAAGAGCTGGCATTTCTCCAGTGCCATGTACCTGGAAGGACCCCCCCGCCCCCCGTGCTTTGTGAGGGGCAGGGTGGGCCAGTCACACTAGGACAGTGATGCCAAGTGAATGGGGTCCCGGTTCTGTGGAAGCCGCAGGGGGAGCCGGGGGGGCAGGGCAGGAAGTGCGACCGCACAGCTGGGAATGTACAGGGGCAGGTGGGCTCCAGCTCCGGGGGTTCTCAAGGGCACAGACGGGGGCAGGGGGCCAAGTCAGAGCATCTCCCGTGGAACAGGCAGCAAGGCAGGTTTTCCCTGTCAGGCACAGGCCAGGCCAACCCCAGCCGTGGGGAAGAGACCCCCAGGTCACTCGGGGTGCCTAGGTGTCCCTAGGGCCGTTAGGAGGGGAGCCGAGCTCAGCCCTCCCTCCTAGCTCTGGTCCCTGGAATTCAACTATGCCCCGAGACTTTTCCCAGCCCCCTGCCTCCAGGGTGTCCCCGCTGGGGATCCCCGTGCAATGGGGGGTTTCCTCGATACCGACTCTGCGTATGCTGCGCGTCCAGAGAAAGTGAAACCACGCCCCACACGCAGGGGCTGGGCCGGCTGCAGGTTCACCCCCAGCGGTGGCAGCAGCGCTCACGCAATAGAGGCTGCCTGGTTCCTCCCCAGCCCTGATCTGCACTGCCAGGCCCAGGGCAGCGCGGCCTCTCCCCAGCCTCAGTGAGGCGAGCCCAGCTCCGGAGCAGACGCCTTTGTGGCTAAGGCTCATAAGAGAGGCTGTGTGGCCTAGTGGCTGGAGCCCAGGGCTGGGACACAGACTCTGATCCCAGCTCTGCTACTGACTTGCTGGGTGACCTTGGCCATGTCACTTCCCCTCCAGCCCTTCGCCTCATCTGCTTAGGCTGGGATCGTCTGGGTACGTGCAGCACCAGCGCAACGGGGACCGGCTCGCAGATGGGCCCAGGCTTTGCCCCAGCCCTAATAATCATTCTATGCTCTGCTGCTGACTCACTTGGAAACCCTGGGCACATCCCTGCCTCTCAGGGCTGGATTGGAGAGAACCCAGCCCTGGGAAGGGAGGGGAGAGGTAATCGCCCATCCCCCTCTGCATCCAGCTGAGCAAAGATTCAGGCCTGGTTTCCCTGCAGGGTTTTCTTTTGTTGGGGAGAGAGGGATTTGCCCCCATCTCTGATTTGCAGGGTTCTGACACCCTCCCCCCCATCTGCAAGGCTCTGACACCCCCAGATCTACAAGGTTTTTACAACCCCAGATCTGCACTTGAGCAGAAAACAGATCACTGGGTACTTTTGTTTTTGGCTGAGTTTTGCTGGCTCCTCCACCAGCCCAATCCCCCATTACTGGCCCCAGCTGCTTTCTGAGGAAGGTGCAAAGGCACACAGCACATGGTAGGTGAAGCAGGGGGTTTGGCTCCCTTCCAGAGCTCTTGGGTTACTTTAATAATTGGCTGTCCTGACTGGCCACGCTCATTCTCTGCAGCAACGTCTCCACACTTTCCTGAGCCCTGCCAAGCTCCTGGCTCCCTGGTACCTTGTGGCAGTGAGTTCCCCAGGCCGTCACTGGGGAAAAGCATCGCTTTGGATCAGTTTCAAAGTTGCTGCTTTTCTGTGTCATTGAACGACGTCTGCTCTCGCCCCATGAGACGGGGAGAGCAGAGACACCCTGCCCCACCCTCCGCCTTCACCAGAGCAGCTCTGCTCCCATAGCCTTCCGCCAAGGCTCCCTCCACCACCACCTCAGCCGAGGCTTGGTCTCTGCTTGGTGACATTTCTCCCATGTCCCCACTCATCCCCAGCACATTTCCAACTCCCTGGGCCTCAGCGCCCAGCCTGACCTGGGGGATTCCCTGTTGCCTGCAGTAAATGGGCCAGTTACACTGGGCGAGGATTTTAATGAGAGTAAATATCTGTAAACTCTTTGCTCTCAGCTCGGCTGTCCCTGGGGTGGATGGCGTGAGCCTGATGGGCCAGCTCCTGGAAACCAGCCTTCCCCACCCCTTGGACCCTGCCTTCTTGCCCCTGTCCTGGACTCTCTGACCCCAAAGCTTTGACATTTCAGCAACAAATTGAAAATGGAAACACTGCCCGGTGCCTCCTGGGAGCTGTAGTTCAACGATTCTTGCTCCCACTCTCCTCTATGGGTCAGGCTGCCTGCTCGGACTACTACTCCCACAATGCACCAGGCGCTCCCCATCATGGGCATCAGGCTCATGGTGCATCATGGGGGATGAAGTCCAGTTGGGGACAGAAGAACAGGCACAAACAGCACCCGAACTACAGCTCCCAGGAAGCCTGGCGGCAGCATTCCCAACCCCAGGCAATTTGGCTGGCGGGAATGCAGGTTTTTAACAAATGCTGGAGGTTTCCCAGCCACTTTTCACCCCAAAACCAAACCAAAACCCTCCCGACGGATACGGCTTGACCATCTCTCATGCATCTGCCTCTCGAGCCACTGCGGCCCCTCCACCCACCTTGATGAAGGCGTAGCCGGCCCCGTTGTCAGTGATGGTCAAGCCGAGCGCATCCTCCGTCTTAGTCACCTCCACCTCCTTGGTCTCGCCCCGCACGTGTGCGAAGATGAAATCCTCCAGGCCGATCTGACCCCCCAGCAGCTTCTGCATGTCCACCTTGTGGGTGTTGAGGGTGCAGAAGAGGATCTGCCGGAGAGCAGCCGCGTCACCGTCTTGCCCTCCGGGGTTGGGAGCTGGGAACACGCTGCACCCTACAGCTCAGCGGCTGGCTGGCACCAGAGCCATGGCACCCCACCCAGGGGTTGCAAATGTCCCTAATTTTGCCCCTTGTGAGTTGCGGCCCCTGGAATTGTGCCGGATGCCTGGTGGGGACAAGTCGGCACTGAGGCTTATTTATTTTTGTTCATTGACGATCACAAGGAAGGCGTTTGCCTCAAGAAAAGGGCAGTGGGCACATTGGGGACGTGAGGCGTCTGTTTGCTGGAGACCTTTGTGTTTCCTACTGCAGCCACTTGCAAAAACGAGCCCAGCACCAGCACCAGCACCTGCGACAACCCCGTAACGCTACTAAGCGTCGCGTCTGTTATAGCAGCTCTCCCCACCCTTCCCTTGCGGCAAACATCTTTCACATGATCATCAGTGCGCAAAAAATAGACTAAGCCACAGACCTGAGGTGTCCCACCAGGCCATATTGGGCAGTCTGGGGCCTGCAGCTCAAAGTGGGCAAAATTAGGTGCATTTTCAAACCACAAAAAGGATGGGTTTCGTTGTTGTTATTGTGGAAGCAGGCTGGCTGTCCATTTATTAACCAGACTGGACTCAGACCAATTCCTGGCTCTGACAGAGACCCAGACAAAGGTCTTAGTTGCTCTGTGCCTCGGTTTCCCCATCGTATAATGGGCATAATAATTCTTCCACATCCAGCCTGTTCGGATTGCAAGCCCTGCGGCGGTGGGGACCGTCTGATGGTGACTGTGCAGCGCCCAGCACAATCAGGGCCCTGCTTTCAGCTGGGTCCTCTAAGATGCGCTAAAGAAGAACAAGGGGGAATTCCTGAGACACTCCTATTCTCAGAGCCAGAGCTGAGGGTGCGAGCGTGACCCCAACAGGTCGGAGGGGCCGGGCCAGGCCCGCAGAGGAGCATGGGTTACTGCTGCCTTTTTCCAGCGCCCACGAAGCGACAAGCTGAAATGAGCAGCAACGGGAACAAGACAAGGGCGCTAACAGGCAGCCCCATCTGGGCCCACACAAGAGGGACGGAGACTCACCCAGCCCGTTGCATGCGAGCCACAGAGTAGCATCAGATGGTAACAAGTGAGAGTCCCAACTCGGCTGGGCTGCATTCTAAGCCCCCCTCCGCCAGCCCCCTCGCAGGACAATACTTGGAATAAGGTGCCTCTCCGAGCACCATTCATCTGAGGATCTCAAAGCACCCAGCCCCATAGGTAGGCAGACAGCAGAGGTGAATCTGTGCTAGCTGGTCTTGATAGTCCCAAGGTACTTGGCTAAGGAACAAACCGTTCAGAGTTTTCTTCATGATCCCTATGGTTCACACAGCCATTTCTAGGCGTAGATCTTTCCAAAGGTGGGGAAACTGAGGCACAGAGCAGGGACGTGACTAGGCCAGGGTCACACGAGGGAGTCATGGTGTCGCTGGGACTAGGTCCCCGGTCTCCAGACTTGGCTTGCCTTGCCCGCCCACGGGGGGCTTTGTAATGACCGTTCAGGAACAGCGTGTACTGCACGTAGCCCTGGGTGCATCACTGAGGACCAGGGGCCTGGACTTCCCATGGCTGGGAAGGTAACCCAGGGCTGGGCAGACAGTGCCATAAGCGTAGCATTCTCCAGGCAAGTCCTGCAGCTGTAACCTAAGAGCAGGGCTTTGACCAGAGCCAGCCTGCTGGAATGGACCAGGGCTCCAAGGGTTAACAGCAGGCACCCCCTCCCCCCGACTGAGAGCCGAGGGCAGGGGAGAGCCTGGACGCTGGGGCTGGGGCATCAGGCAGCCTCACCTCAGTGGGAGAGATGTCGAAGACGTGGGCGATTTTGGCATACAGTTCCTTCACGTTGGTGAAGCCCTCGATCCTGCCCGTGGGGCTGCCGTGGGCGAGCTGCGTGTGGAACACCAGCCTGGGTCGGACCCGCGGGGAGGGCTGCGGGCGTGTGGCGGGAGTGCCATCCCCAGCTCTCCCGGCCTCGGGCGAGGCCTCCGTAGCGACCCCCTGCTCTGGGGACACCCCATTCTCCATGGGCTTCTCCTCACTTCGCCGGCCCGATCTCTGCAGCATCGTCGCCCTGCTTTCGGGGCCACAAACGGCAGCTGCCCCTGCTGAATTATAGATGGCTCCGTGCCTGGCCTGGTGAATGCGATCCCCGGCCTGCAGGTAATTCGATGAGTGTCAGATGAGCTCCCCTCCATGCAGGCCTGGCTCCAAGCTGCAGGGACCTGGGGGGCGGGAAGAGCCAGCAAGAGTGACAAACACCCACCAAGAGCGGCTGTGCTACGAGGCACCAAGGGGCCACAGGGCTTTGCCTGTTCCACCGGCCGCAGCCTCCGGCTGAAGGCCAAAGCGCGTTTACCATCAGGAAAGAGACCCTATAAAAACAGCACCTTCTTATGCAGTTACAATGGGTCACTGGCAGGGACTGAACCAGCAAGTCTCGGATCTCCATGCACAAGCCTCTGGCACCTGAGCTCTGGCCACTCAAAGGCAGCTGCCGCCTCAAACAGAGAGAGGAACAAAAAGGCATGCTGGGTTCCCAGGGGTACCTACGTCCCCTGGCCGGGGGTACCTCAGCCAGAGCATGGAGATGGCCAGCTGTTCAAATCCCACTGCCGGTCACATTCCTGGACAAGAAACGCACAGGGAGCGCTGGGCTGCAAAGCCGGAGCCTCCCTGCAGGATCTCCAGGGCAGGCCAGGTCAGCCCCTGCCCATGTTATCAGCAGTGGGCGAGCGATCACTGCGCAGGAGTGAGATTTTGTAGAACATCCCACATGGTGCTCTGCCCCCAAGGGGACTTGGCATGACTTGCCTGGCAGAGACATGGGTTTGGGTTTTCACCTCAGCACCTTGGAAAAGTCGCACCCGGCTCAGGGTGGAAACTGATCTGCGTCAGAAGGAAGTGTCTCTGTTCCAGCACTGGGAGGTTTCCTCTAGGACGGGAGAGCAGCAGCTGAGCTCTTTGCAAAACTCAGCCTAATTAGTGTATTTTAATGATATGGCAAATGTTTCCCACAGCCACGCTCTGCATCTCTGCCCATCTGTGTCTTCATGCCAGCCCTGCTTCCTTGGCACAACCAAATCCTGTGGGAAGCCACCTGGCTGCAGGCTGGCTCGAAGGATTTTGTTCCATCTTATGCACCAGCAAAAGGGACAGCCAGGGCCCTACTGCCGAATCAGCACCGTTGGGGCTGCTGGGAGAGGCAGGGAAAACCCAGCTTGACTTTCAGATCCCAGGGGCAGAAAATAAAAAGGATCTTCCGTCATGTGAGTTGAGTCACGTGGATCTGGGACCATGGAACCAACACCACCTGTTGTCCCAAGAGGCCATTTGTATGACATCAGGACAGTTGCTTAGCCAGGGTCCCTGCCTCACAGGGAATCTTTAAAGTCATTTTCTCTTTCTTCAGTTTCCCCACATGCAAAGTGGGGAGTGGGAGACCTAATCCACTAGGGCTTCCCCTGCCACTCGGGGAGCATGGAGCTACGGCAGCAGCAAAACCGTGCAAATGCCAGGGGCAGAACTGGGCAGTGGTGGTTGTTGTAAGATTCTCTGAAGCTCTAGGTGGATTCTATGTGTTCAAGGGTCACCTCCCCGGCACCATCTCATGCTGCTTACACACACTTCACTTTCCCACACCCTGATCTTGGTCAGGCAGCAAGGTCCCTACTCGCAAGCCATGTCTTGCACAAGGGGACAGAGACGTCTGGGGCACAGCAATTCCCAGTCCCGGGCTTTAGCCACAAAACGCTCCATCCTCTGTAACTCATCGTCCAAGCGCTCTGCAGCCATACTCGGTCCTCTCTGGTGAGGGTTGGTCAAGCTAGGCACGTGCTAGGAGCCTTATTGCACGGCAGACGGAAAATGAGCTCAGCTAAAAACTGAAGCGCAGGGCACAAAGATTTACGGTCCAGTCCCTCCCCATGCCAAACGCAAACCAGTGCGCTTTGGACTGGCTAATTTCTGCATGCGCCGAAGCCTTTCCAAAGACACACAAGCGGCGTGTGGCTCTGGGATTAGAGTGAACTGCAGCTACAGAGGAGCAGCTCATGAATGGGATCTGCGAAGAACAGCGCAAAATGGGGGTTCTCAGGTCTGAATGTTTGTAACTAGAGCAGGCCCCCACATCCCAGATTGACGCCGGGCCAGAGGAGATAGCAGGGGCTAAGCCTCTGCATGGGGTCCCTGCCAAAGCTAAGGAGACAGTGAGAACTGCTGTTGCTCCAGTAGCTAGAGATGTCACTGAATGACAGTGCAGGGACCAATGCACTTCGGCCACAATCCCATCCTCGCATGCTACCCACACCCCCCGAGCCACTTTCACACCAGCGCACACAGGGCAACAGATTGGGTCTCTACCCCATTTTTATTTTTAGGAAATGTCTCCCCGGCTGTTCCCAAGCACTGCAGGCTGCCGCTGAAGTGCTGAGACGTGGAGACGCTTACAAAAAAATCAGACTAGTTCTCGCTGCCACTCGCGAGCGGACAGAGCGTTAGCTCCACGGGAGAGGTGACTGCTAATTGAAAACCGCGCTGATACTCAGTACTAGTAAGAAAATAAGTCTCTCTAATTACATGACCCGAGATTAGTGACTAACCCCACTTAACGGGAGACAGTGAGTTAAGACCCAGACACGAGGGAGGCCTCGACGTTTGTGTGATGGGCACCGCAGACACAAGAAAAAGCTCCTGTACCGGCACAAAGGGAACGTTTAAGCCACTGATCTTATTGACTCAGCTGATGTAGAATAAGGGACACTCAAATCTGCTCAGCGAGCCCCAGCGTGTGCAGCTCCCACAGCACTGAGCACAGGGGAGGGCGTAGCCAGGTGCCCCCACAGCCCCCGGCACTGCACTACCTCAGCACCCCCTGACAGTGAGGAATGGAGCCTCACAGCCCCGTGGGGAGGAGCTGCTCTCCCTTGCACAGCTGGAGGAACACAAGGTGCAGAGAGCAGCGTGATGCGCCCGCGGTCTGTGGCAAGCCCCCTCTGCTATTCCAGTGCTTCTCAATTTTTGCATTTGCAAACCCCTAAAAGCTTTCGAATGGCACTGTGGATCCCTTAGAAATCTTAGACATAGTCTGCAGCCCCCAGGCATCTGCGGACACAGGCTGAAAACCACTGTGCTATTGGTGGAGCAGGGCTGGTGCTGGGATGCTACAGCTGCCGTGGTTGGGCACAGGCATTTCCGAGTGGTAGCCAGGGCCCAAACATCAGTTTTTCGGGCCCAGCACAAACTTGTAACACAGAGACCCTCCCACACACATCCCACAATCCCTCATCCCAACCATACAATCTCATGAGCCATGAAAATTTTTTTCCTCATGGTAACAGGGGTTGCAGCCTGGGCCAGGCCAGCCAGATGGCACATCCCCAGGGAAGGATGGATCTTGCCATGCTCCGCCTGCAGAAATTGAGCGCTCCTTGTAGAGGAAGCTGCTGCTTCCTGTGACCAGGGCTGGTGGCGCCTGGCTGCTGCCCTTGGTGCAACACTAGGGTCCCTGCTCTGCCCCCCAAAATGCCTGGAGAGGTGCTGTGTGATCAGATCTAAAAGCCAGAGCTTCACACCCCAGCACCATCTCTCAGGGGCCAGATCAACAGAGAGGGATTAGCAACATGGCAGACATCAGCGTGTCCTGGAGCAAGAGGGCACCACATGGGACCCCCCCATTGGAGGGAGGCTCAGGGAGGGAATCGAGTGGCTCTTTGGTGCTCACATAGTGGTTTGGTTACAGTCAATTTCAGACTGGATTAAACAACTTCTCTGAAAAACAAACAAATTGTCCGAGCCAGGCCGGACCCTCTGCCCCCCAACTGTGGGGACATTTGGAGCCAGGGCAAACGCTGAAGCTCAGCCCACACCTCCAGCGTTCGTGGCTGGCTGGCAAGTGTTAAAAGGTGAGCCCATGGCTACCTTGCAATTAAAAAGCCATGGCTGACATGCACTTGCAGGGCTCGGGCTGCTTCATCGCTGCGCAGACGTCCGGGCTTAGGCTGCAACCCGAGTTCTGGGACCCTCCGACTTCGCAGGGTCCTACAGCCCGTGCCTGACCATTGACACCACAATTAAACAGCCCCAATCAGCCAGCACAGGCCAGCCACGGCTTTCAGGTGCAGTGTAGACGTGCCCTCAGGGCCAGCTCTGGTGTGGTGTCTCTGCAGGTTTGGCCAGGATGGAGTGGGGCTCCCATCTCTGCCCACGCCCAGAAAAGGGGCACCCTCCCGCCAGGCCTTGCTTCACCCCACCTGCCCAGAGCTCTGGGCGCTGGAACCTCCAGGGCCGTGTCCCACCCTCAGCAGCCTCTGCCCTCTGTGAGATCTGCAGGCTCAGGCCAGGACGGTAGGGAACCGAACATGGCGATCCCGGAGACTCCTGCTCACGCGTCACTGCACAGTTCACTTGGCTGAGCAGCGCCCAGCCCAGCCAGCCACACGCAGAGCCGGGCCTGGCACCGCTCCCCCGCCAGGTGTTTGTGCTGCTCTAGGAGTCTTTCCCAGTGAATTGTGGGATAAGTGGTCTGTCCTTCTGGGCGCACGGGGGGAATTGTGGGAAACCACTGGAGGACTAGCAGCACTGAGTGATATAGCCTGCATCCTCACTGCAAACTGGGCGGTTCCCAGCCAAGGGCAAGCGGCCCCCAGAGGGGTGACGTGCCCCATTCACTTCAGCAGGTTAACTCTGACACCCGAACGCCAGACCAAGCCGTTCCCCTGCTGAGAGCTCGGGCGGGTCTACACTAGAGGTTTCTCTGGGTGGGGTGAGGGGGAACCCATCTATTTTTGCCCTAACACTGAAGCAGCTCTGGAGGAGGCTGCACTAGCACGGACAGGGCAATGGCAGTGTCCTCTTTGGCTCAGCGCAGGGCTAGATGACAGAGGGTAAGGGAAGCAGCGCCTTGTCTACACCAGCGCCTGCCCAGCGACAAGCGCCTCTGCTCTGCCTTGGCAAGACAGACTGTCACATGGACAGCTGGGCTCAGCCCGAAACGCCCAATTTCTGATCACCGTGGCTGGCTAGGGGCAGCTGCAGCTTCCGGGCAGCTTTAAGGCCGTGCGGTTTCGTTTAACGCAGCTGCTGCAGGATTTCCAGCACCGCTGCACAATCTTGGGGTCTCACGGGGGAATCAAGCGCCAGCCTGCAGCACAACCAGCCGTCTCCTGCCTCCGCTACCAAAGGGGAGCCGGCCAAGAGCAGCGGGGAGACTGTCACGCTGCACTGAGCCCCCGGCCCGCAGCCAGCAAGCCAGGGGCTCAGGCGGATCCGAGAAGTGACCCCATGAGCTGCCTTGCTGTCCCTGGCCTGTCCCCCGAGGCCCTAGAGACCCGGCCCACACCCAGCGACATGGAAGGACCAAGAGTTACTCAACCCGCTCAGATCCCTTCTCCAGCAAAGATCTGTGCGCGGCAGGGGTGTGAGCTGGAAGCTCCAGCGGATTCTGGGTGTCAGGGTGGGTGGGAGGGGGGGGATGAGGGTCCAGTCTGAGCCAGCGCTGGGCCACAGGACACACCAGGCCTTTCACAAGTGGTCACTAAAAAGAGGAGAGAAAAACATGGCTTTTTCAGGAGCTCTCAGTTCAGCTGGCATCTCGGGCGCAGCAGGGGCACAGGGCCAGAGGGGCTATTCCTCCCCAGAACGGACAGTGCCCATTCAGTGCCACGAGCCTGCCTCCAGCCCACCCTGGGGATCCCCCCAAAGGAGAGGGGGAGTTTTGGTCTCCATGGCCCGTCCAGCCTGCCCACATGAGCGACAGGTCACCCCAGGGACAGATGCTGCAACGCAGACACCTGCCCCGCAGGACACTGAGCGAGAGCCAGCAGCCCATTTCCCGCGGGCCACTGCGCAGCTGGGGAATCGTGTGATGTCCAGTCCCTGCTGGACTGGAACTGGGGCCAGCTCTTTGGGGCCAGGTCAGGGAGATGGGCGCTGTTCTGCTGGGGAGAAATCCCAGCAGAGAGAAGAAGGCGAGGGACACTGGGACATTGCCCTGCCCCACCCCACAGCTGGGTGCCTGTGGCACGCAAACACCTGGCATTGAAACTGAGGGCCTCCCCTTGGCCACCGGGGCCCCAAAACATGGAGTTACAAGCCCCAGGCATGGACACCTCCAGCTACAGATCTGCTCAGGTGCTGGCTGCAGTCCAGGCCCCGAGCTGGCCTGTGAGTGCCCTGGGGTTGTTCTAGCCAGGAAAGGGTGGGTGATCTGCAAGGGGCTGTCGGGGTCCAGCTGGAGGCCTAGGCAGAGCACAGCCATGCAGCAGAGATACCCCCCAGTCCCTGGCACCTGCGGTGACCTGGCCAACAGTGGTTTCCCATCTGGCATAGCCCAGGGAGAGGACAGGCACAGAGACAGCCTGGGTCAATCCAACCACATCCTCCTCTCACCTGCCAAGACGTGGCTCCCCCAACACTAATGCTGGCCTCACCCAACACCGAGTTCTGGGCACTAGACACCTGCCAGGATCAGCCAACGGCTGCCACGGGTCATGCCCAAGCCTGGCGGTTCCCAGCACCACTAGTCACTGCAGTGCTCACCTACCCACACACACACACCCCCCCGGCCGCTCACCTGGCTATCCGGGAGAGGATCTCCTTGATGCGCACAACCAGCTTCTCGTGCTGCAGCGGGTTGCTCTCGATGGCACTGTGCAGTTTAGCCATGTAGAGGTCCAGGCTGCCCAGCGTGGGGGTCTCTCCGGTCCCTGGGGACAGGGCTGGTTAGCGACGCGCAGAGCCCAGTGCCCCAGGAGGCCGCTACAGCTGCCGCCGCGATGCGCGGGCCGCCTGAAGGGACTAGGACTGGCACTTGGCAGAGGGGGAAGGATGCCTGAGGGCCTCTCCAGGGTGTTTCCTCACCGGGTGGACAGCTCAGCTCTGAGGCTCAAGCCTCATATTCAAACCCCTTCGCCCCCCCTGCCTGGGGGTCAAAGCCCAGCTGGCCCTTCGCCCCCAGAGTGAGTTTACCCGCACGGGCCTGTTGGGGAGATTCCCACGCCCAGGCCCCGTCTGCTCTGCACAGACACAGCAGGGCTTTTTCTCCACAGGGCTCGCTCTGCTGTCCCCCCTGCTGGCTGCATGCTGAGCCAGTCACACACCAGCCCATGGGGCTGCCCTGCCGTGGTGGCAGAGACGGCTCTCGTCAGCAACAGCGGGAGATGCTTCGGGATCCTTTGAGAAGAGAGGGAAAGGGAGGGAGATTTCTAAGGCCCCATCTCCAGCCACCACCATGTGCAGAGAATCAGGCCCCAGGGGCCCCCCCAGCCACCGCACTGCTCGGGGAATGCACTGCAGGTAGGGCTCCCATGATCCTCCTGGGCTCACCTGGGATGGGGAGGGAGGCGAAGCTGGTGGTCAGGGCCTGCCGGACGGACTGGAGCTGCTGCTGCAGGGCCAGTGTCTGTCTCTCCTCCACTGCCAGCTCCTGCTCCAGCTTCTCCTTGGCGCAGTTCATGCTCTCCGTGTGCTTCTGCAGGATGGCGTTCTGCTCCTCGAACTCCGTGTTCATCTTCCGCAGGCGCCGCAGCTCGGCCTCCCGCGCTGCCCCACCGCAGACAGGAGGGTGGGTCAGTGCAAGGATGGGGGCGATCCAGGCTCTCCACCGGCTCCACCCAGGCCTGGGGCTAACTCAGCCCTGCTGGGAGCAGTCAGGGCTCACACAGCGCTGCTATCAGCAGCAGCGGCTAGGGTTACGGCAGAGCCCAGAGGCCCCAGCCAGGATCGGGGCCCCGCAGTGCTAGGTGCTGCCCATGTCCTCAGCCCGTCAGCCCCTGCACCTGGCGTGTGCTGAGGCGACTAACGCAGCAACGGGATGCTGGGATCAGCGGCTCCATTCCTAGGGCTGCCTGGCACCCTAGCGCTGACAAAATCCGCACCCACAGCCTAGGCCCCGGGCTGCAACTCCCCTGAACTCACCGTGGGGCGCTAGGGACCGGGTTTGCCTTCCTGGGAAGGATCAGCCGCGGCTCAGCCAGCCCGGCCAGGGTGGGATCAGCTACAGCAAGCCCCAGGGTCTATTTACTCCAGGGAAAGTCCCTCTGGGGCTCCTGGACTTGCAGGAGCTGACAGCACTGGGCATGACTGACTCTAACCCTCCGCCCGGCCAGGGCTGTGTCCCTGGGAGCCCCCTGTGCTAAGCGCTGTACGAACAAACCGGAGGGTGGTCCCTGTCCCAGAGAGCAACCCCGCCTTCTCCCGGGTTCAGTACCTTTGTTCTGGTCCAAGAACTCCTCGGTGAAGATGGGCACGTCGAATGTGGAGAAGCCGTCCCCGCCGCACTCCCCACCCTGGCCAGGGGCAGATGCAAGTTAACGGCCAGTGGCCAGGACAGGTCGACTCTAGCTGCGGGGTGAACATCCCTTTGTTTGGGAGGGATCCCTGCCTCCCCTGCGATCCAGACACGAGGCCTCTGCTCTGCTTCAGCTCAGGGATGGGGAAGGCAGTAGGATGGAAGGGGAGCAGGTGGGTCCATAGTCCCTGACTCCCCCCACGGGCCGGGCCATAGTCCTCAGCCTTGGCAGCTGGGAGGGGTATTTTAAAGGATGCACAATAACAAGACACCTGCTGGCGGCACGCTGCCCCTGGCTGGTACACGTGCCATGGCTGAGCAGCTCTGCTGATCCTGATCTACTGCCCTCTCACCCACGGCACAGTCCATGCAGCAAGGGCCTGAAGGACACCAGTGGGGTGGCAGGGGATTGACGGGCCGCCCCGGCATGGACAGTGGGTGTGTGGACACAGGGGGAACGACAGACAGGGACCGAGCAAGCAGCCATGCAGCACCAGCCAGTAAGTGTCACACCAGCCTAGTCTAGGCAGCAGTTGCACCGAGTACGGCCCCACTTCACCACGGCCAACCCGCTCCCCCAGCCCGTGGCGCCCCTGGCAGCATCCATGCGGCTAGACAGGACGTACCACCTCACGCTCTACTCAGTGCTCCTCAGCTTCGCTTCCCCCAGGTGGCAGCCCAGCCCCCCACCGAAGCATTGCCCACCTGGGGAGAACCGCCAGGTCCTTACCTTGTGCGGGTGCCCGTTCAGCAGGGTGTTCACAGACACAGAACCAGCATCCTCTGGGGGCACAAAGGGTTCCCAGGTTACACGCCTCGCCCTGCTGTGCCAGGCCCACCTGCCGCACACACACTGAGGGGGATGCTCCCCGCCCCGTGGGCCCACAGTGCCTTCCAGTCCCTCAGTGCCCGTGGGGGGCAGGGCAGAGCACGCCACGCTGTACTCAGGGGCCCAGCCAGCCTCCAACGAGCCCCCCACCCCCAGCACTGACCTTTCTTGATCTTCTTCTCCTGGATCTTCTCTGTGCACATCTTGTAGGCCTCCGACTGCTGGTACTCGCGCAGCTCCTTCATGTACTGCTGCTTCTCGCGCTCTGCCTCATCCAGGTACCGCTGAAATCACATGGGGTCAGACCTGCCATTGGGCTCGCAGGCCCCACAGCACACCCCCAAATACCACCGCGGAGCCTGGATCCTAGCAAGGGGGCCCAGCATGCATTCCTGGGGGTGACTCCTGGAGCCTAGCCCGGCACTCGGGGCCCTGCTCCCAGTAGACAGGAGGAGTTCACTGCTGGCTGACACCTCCAGCCTACATTTATGCAAGGGAACTGACCCCAGACCCAGAGCACAGCAGCTGATTAGGCAAGAGCTATGGGGTACATCCGTAGAGCCCGGCCCAGCCTCCCTCAGGCGCAGTCTAGCCGACTCTCGAAAGATTCTTACACTGGTCTGCAGGTGCAATCCTCAATGCAGCTAACAAGCTGCGTGGGTCTGGAGCGGGTCCCCGGGACATCCCACCCCGCCTTCCCCCAGTACCTGTTTGTCCGGAGGCTGCAGTTTGCTCCATTCGGCTCCCAGCATCTTGGTGATCTCTGGGAAGGGCAGGTCGGGATGCAGCATGCGGATCTGCTCGCGGCGTTCGTTCAGGAAGCGGACGTAGCCTGTCACCGGGGCCTTGGGGCCGTTGGGCAGGATCTTCTTCCTCTTCTTCCCTTTGGGCCAGCCCCTCTTCTTCACTGGCTGTCACCCCACGGTAGGGGAGGGAAGGAAACAAACCAACAAGCTGGACTGGAGCTCACCAGGTGGCTATCTCCACAGTGGGAAGAGGGACAAAGCGACAAGCAGCCCCGTGCAGTTAGCTTCTCCGAGCCCAGGGGTCCTGGCCTCTCTTCCCAGCTCCTGCTGCAGGCACAAGGCCCCCACACCTTCCCGGCCCCGGCATGCTGCATGGCTGTGCTAGGACTGCAGGGTCAGCAAATACATTTCTATGGAAAGGGTTAGGCACAAAGCACAGACCCCAGCAAAGCAGCTCCCTGCCATGCTGTAAACCCAGCCCTCACAGCCCCTGTGCAACTGCATCGGAGCCAGCATGGGAGAGTAAACGAGCAACAGCAGGGGGTCGTGTGCCCAGGACAGGTAGGGAAAGCAGAAGAGCCAGATCACACCACAGAGGGGCTCACCTCCTCCTCGCCATGGGGCTTCTCAGTGCTGGTCCGAGGAACCTCCCCCTTCTCCTGCTTGATGGCCACCAGGAAGTTTCCATGCTGGCCTTTGCCGGTAGCATGTCTGCAACCAGAGAGCTCGTGTCACACTGGGGTGAAGAGAAGGGCGGAAGCACAACTGCAGGGACACTACCGGGATGGCGCTGCCGGTGCCACCGCTACGCTCTTCAGCAGCTCTTACTGGGAGGGGCTGGGAAGCTTCCCCCACAGCCAGCGCTCTCCACAGCCCTTCACAAGAGTGACTCCTCCTGGGAGAAGCTGGGGTTGAAGTAGCTGCGAGCAACTCCCTCCCAACACCAGAGATCCCACACCCTTCCCCATGGCAGCCATTGCAGGAAGCAGCTAGCACTGTAAAAACCAAGGGCTCAATAAACCACACTGAGACCAGCTTGGCCCAGGGCAACTTGGGGCACTCCAGGATGTCTTGCACACAAGTTACAGCCCAAGCCCTGCCCTCTCTGGCAGGTCAAGAAGCTGCAGCGAAGAGTAAGACTGAGCAGGGTTCTCACATGACTCAGAACTGGGTCTGAAGTTATACTCCTCTGGGTACCAATTCCACAGTCCTTGCACCCAAGGCATCCACTAATCTACAGCGGGAGACAGGCATGCCAGCCTCCATGGCACAGCAGGGAGAGAAGGAAAGGGCTGGTTCTGGAGCATCACAGAGGAGAGTTTTGCCTTTATCCGGAGCATCTGATACAAGCCACAGCCCAAGGCAGAACAGCAAACTAGGGCCAAGATCCTGCAATCAGATATGCCCACAGGGAAGCTCCAGCTGAATAGGTTGTTATAGGATGAGGATGAGTGAAGGCGGGAATTAGAAACCAAAAAGCAATCTATAACAAATGCAAAAAGGGGAAGTAAATAGCAGTAGATATAACTCAGCACTTACGAAGAATAGGAAATTAGTAAGGGAAGCGAAAGACATCAGGGAAAAATCCATGGCTGGTAAGGCTAAGGACAATAAAAAGGAATATTTTAAAAGTATATTAGGGAGAAGAGAAATCCTAGCAAAGGTACAGGCCCTTTACTAGACAGAGATAATAAAACGGTAATGATGACGCAGAGAAAGGTCGACGTGTTCAGTGTAAGTTTCCGTTCTGCCTTTGGAAAGAGGCAGTAGGATACAGTGCATCACAGAAGCACGAGGAAGTGCTTTTGAGTCCATTAGTAACCAAAGAGGATGTTAATCCACATCTGCTACAGATAAATATTTTTAAATCAGCAGGCCTGGCTAACTTGCACCTCAGAGTCTTAAAAGAGCTGGCTGAGGAGATCTCAGAGGAGATGTTACTTTTTAATGAATCTTAGAATTGCAGAGCAATTCCAGAAGACTGGAAGAGAGCTAATGTTGTACCTATATTCAAAACGTGCAGCAGGATGACTCAGGTACCTAGAGGCCTGGTAACTTGACATCAATCCTTCGCAAAATAAGGGAAAAGTTCACACATGATTCAATTGATAAAGATTTAAAGGATGGGGGTATAAGCAATGCCAGTCAATGTATTTATGGAAAACAAGTCTTGTCAACAAGCCTGATTTCATTCTTTGAGGGAATTGCAAGCTTGGTTGATAAAGGTAATAGTATAGATGTAACAGACTTTGGTAAGGTATTTAGTTAGTACTGCATGAAATTCTGATTAAAAAATTCATACTATCCCCTATCAATAAAGCATGAAATGGATTCAGAATGGGTTGACAGAACTACTCAAAGAGTAGTTGCCAATATGGATCCATCATCAAATGGGGGTTCCACAGAGACTGGGACTAAGCTTGATACTATTCAACATTTCATCAGCGACCTGGAATGAAATATAAAATCAGTGCCAATAACATTTGTGGATGACACAAAGATTGGCAGAGTGGTAACTAACGAGGACAGGGCAATCATACAGAGTGATCTGGATTGCTTGGGCCCACTCAAACAAAATATATTTTAATACAACCAAATGCCAAGTTGTTCAGCTAGAACCAAGGAAAGCAGTGACTCTGAGAAGGATTTAGGGATCATAATGGACAAGCAACTTAACATAAGCTCCCAGCGCAACAACAAAAAAAGCCATGATGCGATCCTTGGACGTATAAACAGGGAGTAGTGGAGGTGATTTTACTTCTGTATGTATGTGGTGTTGGTGAGACCGATACTGGAACAGTGCGTCCAGTTCTGGAGTCCCCATTTTACAAAGACTGTTGAAAAATTGGAGAAGGTGCAGAAAAGAGCCACAAAAATGATCTGGAAAAAGGCCTGACAGTGGGAGACTTCTTTCTTATGGCAAACAGGAGTCTTCCCGGGTACTAAAGGGCCATTGAATCCAGCAGAACGAGGCAGAACATGAACCAAAGGCAGGAAACTGAAGCCAGACAAATTTAAATTAGAAACTGGGCCCAACATTTTAACAGTGAGGTGATTAACCACTGCAACAAACTAAAATGGGACGTGGTGTATACGCCACTCGTCAGATGAAGGCTGGCTGTCTTTCTGGGAGATGTTATTGGATTCAGTCTATGGGTAACTGGGTGAAGTTCTATGGCCTGTTCTATGCACTAGATGAGGCTTAAGCTTCATGAATCCATTACCTAGACTTGGTTGCTGTTAGGCACTTTGGGCCCTCAGCATCACCATGACGACAAGGAACAGTGGACATACTGCAGTCTGGTAAGGGGAAAAACCTGCAACACTTACAAGATCCCAGCAGCCAGCTGTTTTGCGCCATGCGACATGACCGATTTCTGCAGACACCAGCTAAGAGCAGGAAATGCTCAAGCAATTCAGACCAGGCCACCTGAAATGTGCAATCAATTTTCATTACGAACATCTCAGTAACTGGGCAACAGGGAGAAAGGTTATTGGAAACTGGCGGTAGCAAACCTCCAACTGAGCAGCAACTGTTCAAACTACAATCCAGCTGAAACAAAGCCCCACTGCCCATCCAGCACATCCCACTCAGGAGGAAGCCCTGTCTCCTGCTCTGACGACTATGGGGTCAGGACTCCTGGGTTCCAGTCACAGCTCAGGTACTAGCGCGTTGTACCTAGCTACCTTGGCAAATCACATCTCTTATCGCCTCTAGAGAAATGAAAAATGTACTAGCAAAACAAAGCGAGGCTATTACATTTTCAAGGTCCACATTGCAACAAAAAGATATTCAAGAGACACAAGAATTTAAAGGCAACACTGGCAGTGCACTGCACACTTAACAGTCCGACTCGCAACTGTCTGTGTGCGCGTGTTGCGTGGGGAACGTGGGTTGTATTTCCTGACTGACTTATTTCAATTGCTATAACACAAGACGCTCGTTGGAAACTCCAGATGCCCTGATCCGCAATTGACGCTACCAAAAGAGCCCCAACTCTACTTACACTCACACGCTTAACGCTAGAACAGGAGTCATAGTCTGCACTGGTGCCACCGGGCCTCTCGGAGCGCTTGGCGGGCCAATGACCCGGCAACTCCCCCTTCTTCAAACTGGGGGACTGGGGCGCGGAATGACTCGCGCCAGGTCACCCAGTGAGTCCGTGGCAAAGGCAGAAACAGAACCCAGGTGTCCTGGCTCCCAGCCCCTGGGCTCACTGCAACCCAGCAGGAAAGGGGAGCTGGGGGGGCCAACGGGGGGGCACGGACAGAGA
>ML675700.1:2934929-2951058 GCA_007922155.1 Mesoclemmys tuberculata
CAGCACGACCCGCTGTAATCTCCCCTTTAACCAGTTCCTTATCCACCATTCTGTGGCTCTTGTGGCCTGACTGCCCCCCATGGAGTGCTGGGGGCACACTGTCCCAGCCCATAGGCTGTAGGAGTTGCTGGAGGGGTGTGTGCCACGGGCCCCCCGCCCTGTCTCTGACTGAGGGGCAGATTTTGCCCCACTAAGGAGCAGACTTTGTAACTAGCACCCACCCGGATCACTGCCACGGAGCCCCATCGAGGGAGGAGTCGTCAGTGTTGTCTGCTCCAGGAGGGAACCGGGAAGCCCAGCCGTTGCACCAGGGCAACTCCCAGGGCTGGGAGCAAATAGGAGAGGGCCCATGGAGATGCACAATCAAACCCCCAGCCTCTGAGATGGCCTGAGAGGGAATGATCACGTACTGCCCAGCTCACCAGGCCCGAGGGCTCCGTGTGTATGAGATAGAAGGGACTGAAGCATCCCACAGCCCTTGGGAGGCCCTTCAGCGTTTGTCTCGCCTGCATGGCCGTGTCTCACTTGGGGCTGGAGGGCCCTCTCTCGCTACTCGTCCCTTTCAGCCCCAACCTTTGTTCTCACTCCCCCCGCCCCTCCGCACGACCCCTCAGGGCTGCCTTCACTCCTCCACCTCCAGGCAATTCCTCGGGACCCTCCTCTGCCACGTGATCCCTCTCGGTCCCATCACCTCCTTCTCCTCCACCCCTGCACGACCCCTCGCCCTGCAATCCCTCACGCTCCCTCCTGTGAGGCAAACCAGCAGCCAAACCAGGGCTGCTCACGCAGCTGCCACGACACACCCCCAGCAGCTCCTTCACGGAGCCGTGAGCACGGGCATGCGTGTCCTCGGCACGGGTCCCCCTCTCCCGACGCGTGTCCCTTTTGTGGTGAGAGGGAGACCCTGGTGCACGTTGACGTCGAGCACGCCTGGTGGCAGCTCCTTTTCCGCCTCTGCCAGCGTCTTCTCATCCCGTTCTAGCTGCACCTCTCCCCGCACCCCCTGATCTACGCTCGCCCCATCCGTGGCCCGAAGAAGTCACAAGAACGCCCCTCATCAGCCTCCTGCAGTTGCTGGCCCCGGTGGCCGTCCACCACGCCAGGAGGATGGGGAGCTGTTCTGCAACTGTGGCGCCTATTTCCGATCCTCCCTGCAGTCACGTCTCTGGGCAGAGCTCCCCCGGGGCTGTCCACTCGTTCCCTGGACCCTTCGAGGCAGAGTGGGCATTCTCCGGGGTTCTCTGCTCGGTACTCTCCTCGGGAGCCCTGATTTTATACCTCTGACCTTCACCCCCATCATTATTTGATGCCTGGGCCTGGCAGCTCGGGAGAGGAGCTTTAGATGTAGGCAGCCTTACGCTTGCCCATCTCCAGTGCTTCAATAGGTGCCAGACCTCTGCCTCCGACAGCCGCGGTGACGCAGCCCCCGCTGGCTGCCACCCGTCACGGGGCAGAACTAAGCCAGGTGACCCCCAGGCTTGGGTATTTCCCCCCTTGCTGCCTGAGCTGGAGGTTAGTCTGTGCAACAGCCTGGCCTGGCCAGATGCCTCCTGCTACCTCATGGTGTTACCTAGGCTAGGCCGTCATCCTGCCCTCGAACCTGGCTCCAGCCCTGCCTCCACCTCCCGACCCCCAGACCCACGGACTCTGAGCGCACAACTTTGACCTTCCTGAAGTACGAAGTGAGACCTTACGGCCTGCAACCTAGCAGAACAGGCTGCGGCATAAGGCCTAGGTGGAAAAAGCCAAGTTAACAGAAACCAGCCTGTGAACTTACAACCTGACTGAAACTGGCACGGAGCAAAGGCTGATACCGCAGCATACACATTTCCAACATATTACTAATATCAAAACATTACTAAAAATACACGGCAGGTGCAGAAGGCACCAAGCCATCCTGACACCAAAGAGATAACTGACTCCCTGAAATGACACTTTGATGGAGAGAAATGTCTGATAAGGTGGTCATTGGAGTTGTTTTGCCCAAATTGTCCAACTTACGGTAAAGGGTGGTATTGGACTACGTCAAGAGGGTGGCAGAACGAAGGGGGCAGAACGAAAAGGTCTGTAGCAGTGTATAAAAGAGGGTGTCAGAGGGAACGACTTTGTCTGGCCTAGGGGATAACGGAAAGTTCCGCCATTGGGCCGTGTTCATTGTAACGCCGCACTCGTGTGAAGCAGACCCATAGATACTCTGTAGGTCACTTCTCATTGTGCCTCAAGTGCAATAAAACCTGGCTCTGGTCCCTTCGTTGCTCAGCTAATCCGTGGTTGTGTCGATTCATTCGATCGTGAGCGCTGTCTCGGCTATCTGCAGAGCTAAGACACGGGGACACGCACGCAGCCTGCACTGACAAGTGCTGACATCCAACACCGCTTCCCGCCTGCATCCAGACTCTGCCTTAAATGCTGATTTGGCTTGTCTATGGACTCTGCTCTGAGCTCTGACCCCAGTCTGCCCTCGGCCCACCCCATCCTCCAGCTTCGACCTCTGCTTCAACCACTGGGCCTGACTTCCTGGAACCAGCACCCGATACCTCCTGTCACATGCTCCCTCCTTGTCCTCCATCACCGCTGTACCTCTTGGTCCCCCTTCCCCCTAACTTCTGCCCATCTCCCCCACAGACACACCCTCTTATTCTCCTGGCCCTGCCCCAGCTCCACCCACCTTCTGTTCCTATCCTCCTCTGCCCCTGAGCGTCTGCCCTTCCCTCACTTCCCTCTTCCCCTGCCCCCTTGCCCCAGGCAGCTGTCCCTCCTGTTCCTTGAGCTCCTGCCCCACAGTTCTTCCTCACCCCTCTGCATTCGAGTCAGGCAGATTTCTCCTTCCCCATCATGCTGCCTGGGGGCCAGCAGGGACAGGGCATGGGGGGCACAGGACAATCTCCCTGGTTTCAGCTCCAGTGCCAGGATCCACAGCGCCCAGAGCAGCAATTGCAGGGAAAGCCCTGCTCAGCCCCGGCATCTCTGGGATGGAGCATCCCATTCACAGACTGGTCCCAGTGGGAGCTGGGGCGGGGGGGAGGGAGGAGGGCTGGAACGTGCCCAGTGCGGATGATATCTTCAGAGACTTCAGCTGCCAACTCTAACATGGCTCTACCGAGCGTGTGCAAACTGAGATCATTCAGGGGTTAAGACGTGTCCAGATTTGAGCACGTTCTCACAAGGAATTTACCACGGCAAACACCAGCCAAATGTCAGGCCCCTGCCCCAAAGCATGGGGCGCTAGAGCTTCTCAACAAAACGGGATACTTTTTTTTAACGTAGGCAAAACAATGGATTGTTCCTTCATTTCATAGCAGAAATGGCTGAACTGTTTGAGCTGAAAATTTGCCTATAAAATTCAGCCAGAGGCAAACACCCGGCATCGGAAATTTCAGCCCAAATGATTTATGTCTAGCAAAGTTATAAGCAAACGAAAGCAGGATTTTATAATGGGAAACGGCAGGTGACATTAACTGCAGGAACGGCTAATGTGCTGCTTATTATATATAAATGAGTGCCACACGGTTAAAATAATACCGAGCACTCGTGTAGTGCTTCGACCTCAACATTCTTAATACACAGCAGCTAATTAGACTATCCACTAACCCCATTAGTTAGGGAAGCGTGGTTCCAACTTTACTCTTCAGATGGGAGCTTGAGGCTAGCGGTTAGCATTTCCAAGCTGTGATGTGAAGCTATGCAATCACTAGGAGGAAAGGGAGGGAGGGAAGAAGGCGAGAATTTAGGCTGACGATTGGAAGAAATGCCCTGCCAATGAGATGTATGAAGCTGTAGAACAGTTGTCCCCCAAGGAAGGCAGTGGAGACCTCACCACTTGAGACTTACCTAGCGCTAGAAGGGCAAAATCCTGGCCTGACCCCAGGCGGATGAACAGATACGTCTTATCCCTTTCTAATCTCTATGCATCTCAGGCCTTTTCTCATTTCTTTGACTTAGATCCCAGTGTAGGGACAGTTTAATATCCATGGCATCTTCCCTCTACGGCAGCAGCTGGACTCAGTAGGGGCTGCCATAGGGGGCAGTGACGTGTTGTCATTTCTGTTTGGGGAATGTAATTGTTTAATCAGACTTGCATTATCGCTGGCAGGGTGGGATCCGGGCAGCTGCTGTGTGGCGTGACTGGAGAGACACCAGGTCCTTGTGCTGAAGCAGAGATTTCACAGAAGAGCGCCTACCTGTAATCCTTTGTTTCCATAACGTCCTTCCGACAACATTCCCTGGCCCACTCTAGTAAGTGGAGGACAAAGAACTTCACAAGTTCAGCTAGGCTCAGGCTTGTTGACCCAAAGATACGTCCAAGGCCCATTCGCACAGCATTGCGGGTCGCCAACCCCAAACATTCAAAAATCACGAGTCTGGCTTAAAAACCCTGAGATTTTTAAAGTTTAGGTTCTTTCAATTCACCTGCTGGTTTTTGACCCTTTGGGGTGCTTGTTTTCAAGCTTTTCCCTGCAACCCTCAGAGCTAGAAACTTACGCGAGTCACCAAAAGCCAAGCGTCTCAGGCAATCACCTGACTCTACGAGCTGAGGCTTTAAGGGAAAAGCCACCAATACTTGGAGGTCACTATGAAGTCAGGAGAGTTGGCAACACCACAGCCAGGGCCCCGCTCCTGCAGCCACGTGCCTGCTTCACTTTACGCACGTGAGGAGTTTCAAGGACTGCAGCAGGGCGGCTGAGTGTCAAGTCACAGAGGTGGCTGGGTTTGCAGGACTGGGGGCTAGCGGGCAAGAACCACGTTTAAAAGGACGTGGTCGGCTTACAAATCCTACCTCTGGCCTGCCGTCAGTCCCCTGGCCTGGGCACCGCTGAATGCTCGGGCTGACAGATTAGAGAACACAAACGTTTCACTCTGGTTTCTGTTTGCTCACTCTGGGCATTGGAGAGCACATTGTGCACAATCGGTCTCCTTGTTCACCCCCTACAACCATTTATCTTGCCAATCTCCCTGTCGCTGTTATTCCGTTTTTATGACAGTAGCGCCCGAGGGCCAGCAGAGAACAGGGCTCCGCAGTGCTGGACGTGGCAGTTACAGACAGTCCCTGCCTTGAAATAGCGCAGACTGACGGCGAGTAGGCGGGAGGGTGGAACTGAGCAGCGCGACGGCCGCAGATGTAACGAGGGATTATTTCCGGGTGGGGAGTTGAAACAATTCAGCGCAACTGCACCTGAATTTCCCCTTCGTGGGCACCTGCCCAAGCCTCCCGGCTTCTCAGCCATCGCCTCTCTTGGGTGCAGACCTGCGTCTCTGTCTCCTTCCCTCCTGACCAGGGTTTTTCCCTGCCTGCACTGTAAATTCCCCAGCAAGCCAGATGTAACCAGGATGTGCCTGCACTTTGCTTACTTTTCGAGGCTATGAACAACGTAATTGCCTACAGTTAGAAGCTGCTGCGCCGCTCTTTCTAAGGTTACACAATAAAAGGCTCTTTCTAAGGTTACACAATAAAAGAACCTGCAGAGCTTAGCTAAGATCACCCTAACTCTAACAAGGGCTCCGCTCCGAGTTAGCCCTTCAAACCCACCAGTGGGTTTCTCTCTGCTCACAAGCCCGTAACAGCTTTTGCTCTGAGCAAGAACACACGCGCCTTTATATCGCTGGGGCCTTTGATCTTCAGAGACTGTGAGCAGGCAATCAGTCAGACACTGGGTCTCTCCTGCAGGGCGTCACTTCACAAGACTGGGCCCAGAGGTGGAATCTGCATTTGCCCCCGCCCAGGTGTTTCCTGGGACACCCACGTAACTTTGTTTGTCCCCAAACTTCCTTCTTGTCTGGCACATTGCTTCAGACGGTCCTTTGATGCTCATAACACTGGTCATGTCTCCCCTAGAGAAGTGACAGACAATCCCCCAACAAGAAATCAACTTTGCATTTCTAATACAGTGGACTCCAAAGCTATTTAAGTCTAATTCAAGAAGATCTCCCAAAGATATTGCAGGAAATTGCCATGTCTGTCGTGGGGGGGATTCATTAGATGGGGAGACAAGGGGATGGGTCGAGGGGGTGGGGGGCAGGCGGGGAGCATGCCAGGTGGGTGGAGTGAGACTGGCCGGAGGGGTTGGAGCCAGCAGCCAGTCAGCTCGGGGACAAGCTTGGCCAGAGTCAAAGCCACCTGTTTCTCTGGCTGGAATTTTCTCCCCAGCGTTGGCCGCATGTTCCAGGGGAAGAAAGGCGCTGCATGGCCTAATGCCCCCAGACAGGAGTGTGGCAGGATGTCACCACTGCACAGCCGTGGGTCTGGCAGGTCTGAGGGGGTCCCAGCTGGGGCCCATCTTTCCCCCCCCGGTGCAGTACCTGTTGGGGCTGCCCCAGTCCCCGGTTGTTTGTTTGGGTCTTTCGCACAACACGAGGGGCGAGACAAAGCATAAGGAGACCACGCGACTGCCACACGCACACAAACGGGCGGGGTTTTACTACGCCTAGTGCGGCAGCACTGCAAAGCCTGAGCGGCAGAGCGGCACCGCCTGGTGCTAGGTGCTGCACAGAAATGCGGCACAAAGACGGTGCCTGCCCCAGACAGCTCACCAGCTAACGGAGAAGGAGCAGAAGCCGGGGGGAAACTGACTAGGGGGGCCTGTCTCTTCCACACCATTTGTCCCAGTTCAACTTTATTCCCCAGAAGCACCAGCACACAGCGGGTGGCTCAAAAATTTTAGCCACACCCGTGCAAACTCCCCCATTGCACACCGGCCCTGGGCTGCAAACTGACGGTGTTCCCTTCACCAATGGCCCGGCTAGCATAGCGAACTGTTGTGTAGCTTCTGCCCTAGGAAAGAGATGGAATGTTGTTTCCGGGGCTTTGCAATTCGCCAGGTGTCTCTCCTGTAACTGGCTGGGTGGGATTTCCTACATCAGACTCGGGGGAGACTTTCCAAGGCACCAAAGGCAGTCGGGCGTCCATCGAATGTCAATGGGAGTTAGGTGCCTAACTACCCTTTGTGCCCTGGAAACTCTCCGGTTTGACTGGGGCTTATCTGAGGACAGAGAAGCCGAGGCCCTGTCCACACTAGAAATCCGTTGCAGCTCTAGCTACGCTGGCAAGCCCTTCTAGGTTTGGCAGGAAGACAAATGAGTCGCTCCGGTGGCTTGTTAGCGGCTGCTCCAGGCAAGCAGCCCAGCTGGAGATCTGCCCACTAGCTATTTGGGCAGTCTGAAGCCTGGTCCAGACTGAAGGAGAACCCCCGAGGCCGGACCAGAGAGACATCCTTTCCCTCATTTCTCACAGCAGCCCCCTTTTGGCTGACACCTATTACACCGCCACAGGAAACAATGCAGACAGAGTGGAAGGTTTTTAATAGCCATCTGTGGCTGTTCTGTCCAGAGGTACCACGGAGTCAGGAACTGTGGGCTTGTTTCCAGAGGTAATGAAAGAACTCCTGCCTCGTGTTAAACTTTCACACCCTGAGCGCTTGAGATGGGGATTTGATTTCTCTAGCTGCTTTGCCACATTCACCTTATTTTCACACTGACTTTGGCGCACCAGATCAGCAGAGCAAACGATCCAGAGAGTGAGCATCCTCTAATGATCAGTGCAGAAAACAGAGTCCAGACTTCTGGGTTCCAGTCCCAGTTGTGCAATTTTGGTCAAAGAGATTGCAAGGAAATCTCACGGCTGGATTTTACTTATTAAAGGGCTGGATTAGCTCTAGTCACATTTCAGCTATGATGGATGATAGCACGCAAATGTCATGCTTCAGGGAGGGGCAGATTATTTGTAGGCCTCAGGCAGGAAGAGACCCTCAGTTTATACCTCTATAAAACCATTACAGTAATGCCTACTGCCCAGGGGAATAATGAGATGATAGCCTGGTCTATACTTAAAACCGGGGTATCTACGTCACTCAGGGGTGTGAAAAACCCGCTCCCCCAAACACTGTAGCTATGCTCACCTACAAACCAATGGAGGAATGCTTCCATCGATCCAGCTACCATCAGTTGGGGAGGTGGAGTTCCTACAACAATGGAAAAAACCTTTCGGTTGCTGTGGACTGCGTCTACACAACGGCTTTATACCTCTGTATGCCCCATAGGGTAGACATGGCCTTCGTTACTTTTTTATAAAATGTTTTAAATTAATTGCTCTGCATTCTTCAGACCAGAGGAAGTTTCTCTCTGCTTTCTTTTTAGTTTTGCCTCCTCAAAGCTGTATTTGCCAGACCACTGTTTTGTTTTCACTTCCTTCTCGCTTCACTGATTTAAGAGCCTTCCTCACATGACTCATGGAAACTTTGAGCTGGCTGTTGCAATGGCTTGACGGTCTTCTTTGGTAACCAGGGAGGAGTTTCTGCAAAAGTCACAAGACCTGGTGACAATGGGAATTGTTTGCTTAGTGAGTCCCCGGCTCAAGGGCTCAGCCAACTGCCCTGCAGAACTTCCAAGACGTCTACCTGGCAGAGCACAGGTAAACTAAGAACAAAATCTGGTCATCTGTGGCTCTTTTGAGCTTCTGTAGCAGCTGGCAAGAGAACCCAGATCCTCCAAAAGTATAAGCCACAGCATCTGAGCCACAGGAGAATCTCCGTTAGTAGTATAAGGCCTATGACACACAGCGGAGCAGTTCTGACTCCACACAACACACACCGGTGGCTGCTTTACCAAATGTTTCACTTCTGAAGGTCTTTCTACCTGATGGGCTCAAAGACCTTTGCAAATATGAACTAATTAAGCCTGAACGCAGCATGTACCATTAACTGCCTTGTAGGCAGGCGGGGCCCGTGTGCATTCAGGTACAAACATCTCATGGCCCTCAGAGATCTCAGTCTTGGGCTCTTGAGACCAAAGTGGATACCCCGGAAGGAGCTAAGGGAGCAGACAAGAACACAGACCGGACTTCACAGGACACAGGAAGATGGTCCCAACTCCAGCCTGACAGCCTCTGTGCTGTTGCAGAGGATGAAAGTTTTGGGGAAGGGGGACATCAAGCTGGAGCAGAGGGAAACAACCCCACAGTTGGGACCCTCCTTCCAGAGGATGTCATGGTGTCCTCTCGCACAGAGAATAACCCTTCTGGGGAAGGGACCCTGTTATTAGTAAGAGAAAGGTAATTTTAATGGGGGATTTGATTATTAGAAGTATAGATAGTCGGGTTGTGGTGACCAGGAAAACCATACAGAGAGTTGCCTGCTGGCTGAGAAGGTCGCGGACCTCTCGAGACATCTAGACAGTTATGTGCAGTGCTGGGGAGGAGCTGGCAGTCGTGGTACACGTAGGTACCAGTGTGACACAGGAAAGGTAGGAGAGAGGTCCTGTAGACCAATTCTAGGCTGCTAGGTAAGAGATTCATATCCAGGACATCCATGGGGAGCATTCTCTGAAATGCTTCCAGTTCCACCACGTGCAGGACAGGCAGAACTGCAGGGTCTCAATGCAGAATGAGACGAGGGTGTTGGGAGGAGGGTTTTAGGCTTGCTAGAAACTGGGGAACCTTTTGGGAAAGAAGAGGCCTATATAGGAAGGATGGGCTCCGCCTAAACCAAACTGGAACCAGACTGCTTAAAACTAAAAAGGTCGTAGAGGAGTTTTTAAATGAAAGGCTGGGGAAAAACTGATAGGAGTGGAGGAGCACATGGTATGAACCCAGACATACCCTAGAAGAGGATTTATTAAAGGGGAGACTCTATATCCTATTAAAGAGCAGAGGATAGAAGTTGATAAAGTGCAGGCAAGAACTGGAGAGAAACAGCCAAATGAAAAGAGCCCCATTCGATTACATCCCATGAAGGCAGACAACTAAATACTGACACATTTTTAAGTGCTTGTACACAGATCCAAGAAGTCTAAATACTAAAATGGGTGAACTTGATTGCCTGGGATTAAATGAGGATATTGATACAACAAGCATCATGGAAACTTGGTGGAGCCAGGATAATCAGCGGGCCAGGGTAATACCAGGGAACAGAACATGTAGGCAGGACAGAGCAGCTCACGCTGGTGGGGGAGCGGCACTGTATGTGCAAGACAGCACAGAGTCAAATATAGTGAAAATCTGAAATGAATCAAACTGTGCCATAGAATCTCTCTGGGTTGAAATTTCATGCTTGGATAATAAGAGAAATATGCTATTGACCAGGGTGGTGATGGTGATTTTGACATACTCAGGGAGATTAGAGAGGCTACAAAACCAGAAAACCCAATAATCACATGTCACCTGGGACACAGAGATAAATCTGTAGACACCATTAATGATGCATCTTGGAGCAGCTAGTCCTAGAACCCACAAAGGGAGAGGTAATTCTTCATTGAATCCTAGGTGGCACACAGCATAGCAACCGTAATGTAGTTAAATGGAACCTCCTTGTAAGGGGGAAAATACCAAAGAAATCCACCACAGTGGGAATCGACACAAATATGAAACTAGCTACGCAGACATTAAAAGGTACAGTTGCAAGAGTGAAATGCCTGCAAGCGGCATGGAAACTATTTAAAAACATCATAATAAAGGCTTATGCTCAATGTATACCCCATATCAAAAAACGAAACAAACAAAAAACCAATAAGAGGACCAAAAAAATGTCATCATGGCTGAACAGCAGAGTAGAAGAGGCAGTTGGAGGCAAAAAGATACTTTTTAAAAATTGGAAGTCAAATCCTACTGAGGAAATAAACTTTGGCAAGTCAATTGCCAAAGTTTAATCAGGCAGGCCAAAACAACAACAACAACAAACAATTTAAAGAGCAACTAGCAAAAGACACAAAAACTAACAGCAACATTTTTGGTGGTCACTGGATGATCAAGGTGATAAAGGACGACTCAGGAAAGACAAGGACATTGCAGAGAAGCTCAAGGAGTTCTTTGCGTCAGTCTTTGAGGCAAAGGAATAGGGAGATTCCCAAACCTGAGCCATATTTTTAGCTGACAAATCTGAGGAAATGTCTCACACTGAGGTGTCATAGGAGGAGGTTTTGGAACAAACTGATAAATTAAACAGGAATAAGTCACAGGACCAGATGGTATTATCACCCAGGAGTTCAAAAATATGAAATTGCAGAACGACTAACTGTGGGATGTAACCTGTCACTTAAATCAGCCTCTGGACCAGATAACTGGAGGATAGCTGATGTGATGCCAATTTTTTAAAAAGGCTCCAGAGGTGATCTCAGCAACGACAGGCCAGCGAGCCTAACTTCAGTACCAGGCAACCTGGTTGAAACTATAATAAAGTACAGAGTTATCAGACACATCAATGAACATGATTTGTTGGGAACAGTCAAGACAGCTTGGAAATCATGCCTCACCAATCTACTAGAATTCTCCGAGGGGGCCAACAAACCTGTGGCCAAGGATGATAGAGTGGATATAGTGTACTTGGACTTTCAAAAAGCCTTTGACCCTCATCAGAGTAAAATAAACAGTCATGGGATAAGAGGGAAGGTCCTCCCCTGGATCAGTAACTAGCTCAAAGATAGGAAACAAAGGATAGGAATAAATGGTCAGTTTTTACAATGGAGAGCTGGAAATAGTGGTGCCCCAAGGATCTGTACTGGGACCAGTGCGGTTCAACATATTCATAAATGAACTCAGAAAAGGGGTAAACAGGGAGGTGGCAAAATTTGCAGATGATACAAAATTACTCAAGATAGAGAAGTCCAAAGCAGACAGCGAAGAGTTACAAAGGGATCTCACAAACCTGGGCGACTGGGCAACAAAATGGGAGATGAAATTCAAAGCTGATAAATGCAAAATAATGCACATTGGAAAACACGATCCCAAGAATACAGACAAAAAGATGGTGACTAAATTAGCTGTCACCACTCCAGCAGGAGATCTTGGAGTCACTGTGGATAGTTCTCTGAAAACATCCACTCAGTGTGCAGCAGCAGCCAAAAAAGCGAAGAGAATGTTAGGAACCATGAGAAAAGGGATAGATGATAAGACAAACTATCACAATGCCACTATATAAATCCATGGTACGCCCACATCTTCAATACTGGGTGCAGTTCTGGTCACCCCATCTCAAAACAGATACATTAAAACTGGAAAAACTAGAGAACAGCAACCAAAATGATCAGGGGTATGGAACTGCTTCCAGCTGAGGAGAGATTAAAAAGACTGGGACTGTTCAGTTTAGAAAGCAGACAGCTAAGGTGGAGGGGGGGATATGATGGAAATCTATAAACCAGGACTGGTGTAGAGAAAGTGGCTAGGGAAGTGTTATTTACCCCTTCACATAACGCAAGAACCACGGTCACACCATGAAGTTAATAGGCAGAAGATTGAAAACAAATTTCTTCACACAACACACAGTCAACCGGTGGAACTTGTTGCCAGGGGATGCTGTGAAGGCCAAAAGTTTATCTTGGTTTCAAAAAGAGTTAGGTAAGTTCATGGAGCACAGGTCTGTCAATGGTTATTATCTAAGACGTGCTCCTAAGCCTCTGACGGCCAGAAGCTGGGCCTGGACGACAAGGGATGGATCACTTGATAATTGCCCGGTTCTGTTCATTTCCTCTGATGCATCCAGCTGTCGGCAGACAGGACAGTGGGCTAAATGGCCATGCTTATGTTCCATTCCGCAGATGGGGAAACCGAGGCATAGAGTGGTTAAAGGCCTTATTTGCAGTCACACAGTGAATCGGTGGCAGCGTTGAGAACAGAGCCCAGGATCCCTGACTCACAGTCCTGTGCTTTAAGCTCAAGACTGTCCTCTGTCTCAGTCGTGTCAGCTGTTTGGCACCGTGGCTAGGTGGGCAGCTCGATAGGACGGCAGAGCAGTCTCAGCCCACGTTGTTTTCCCAGTACAGTCCATTTTCCAGAAACTGCGTCGTCAGCATCCTGTCACATGCTAGCCAGTCGGATGCCCTGCAATGGCCCATACCAGATGGTTAAAAGGAGAATAACCACAGACTCCATGACAGCCTGAAAACACATCCCACATACCTGTACACAAGGGGAGAGAGAAATGCTTTTCCGATTGTACAGGTGATTGGCTTATAGCCCAAGGCACAGAGGGTGAGCGCCCATCATGATGACAGCTTGCTTAGCTGCAGTTCCTAGTGGCCTCCTTTTTAAAGTTCAGCCACGCGGTTTGTCTCCACAACCTCCTGTGGCAGTGAGTTCCACAGGCTGCCGTCACACTGCACACCCGGCTTTAGCACTCCCTTCTACACTACCGCATAAGCCCACGACTGTACTGAGCTAGGGACGGTGTTAGAGCCAGGGGCCCAAATGTGGTTGCTTTCAGGGGTCTAGAGGGGCTGAAGTTAGAGGGGGAAGAGGCAGCTGTGTGTGTGTGACAGAGAGAGAGACACCCTGAATGCACTGCAAAATGAACCATGTCTGAACACAGCTGTGGCCAAACCACGTCACTCATGATTTATGCGTGCCTGTGTGGACATGCAATTGCCAGGTTAGAGCCATACAGAGTTCAGCAGGGTCTTTAGTAATGGAAATGCAGTAACATGGAAAACAAACATGCACCGTGTATATCCAGGTTAACATCAGGATATCTGTGCAGAGCAAACAGGATCCGGGCAGGAGAAGGTAGTAGGTGGGAGAAGGAGTCAGACAATGACAGCAGGTTGGGCCTGCCAGCCTACAGAGCCTGGGAACTCCAGACTCCCTTGTGCTGAACTGACAGCAGCACACCGAGTAGACTGTTCTTTTCTTCTGCACCTGCTGGGCACAGCCGTGGAACAGGGGGAAGGACAGGCAGCAAGTTACCTTGAGCTAGCGCAGAAAAGTCTTTCCAGCCTACGGAGGTTTGCCCGGTGTCCCAAAATGGTCAGAGGACCAGAGATCAAAGGGGCGGCAAGCACCCACTTCGATAGGTGAGTCAACTTGGAACCTTACTGAGGTGGCAGCGTTCCTTTAAAACAGCAAGGGCGTCACTGACAAACTACGACTGCATTGAGAATGGTGAAATCCATGGAAATCCTCTCCGTGCTTCTGACATCCATGGACAAAGGGAATCTCGGGTCAGCTACACTAAGAGTAATTAAGCCAGTCAGTTAAAGCCAAAGGTCTCATTTTGAGAATCAGGGAATCTCAAGAGGGCCTGGCAAAGAAACAGTTTCCTAGAAACAGTTCAAGCATCCCTTGGCACGCCCAGGTTCCTTGCCACTGCAAGGAAATGTTACAAAGCTAAGGGAACATTTTCAAACCTGGCTGTCTAAAGCTAGGCCGTGTGGGCGATCGAATCAGCAGGCTGATTTTGAGCACCGCAGAGCATGCTGCTGCTCCCAAAGAAGGGCCGGCTCAGCACGTCTGAAAGCCAAGCCACTTATCACACGCTGCGTACCTGGCGGTTTTTGCACTGATAGCTGGGGTAAACAGTGCCAGTGCAAATCATTTTCGACACTGGCGTATCTACACGAGGGGTGTGCACTGGTGCAAAAAGCCCGGTATAGAGAAGCCACTGGGCGGATTTAAGTGCCTAATTTTAATAATAAAAATAATAGCTAGCTCTCATACGGCCCTTTTCATCTGTAGACACCCATGGTTGAAAACTGGGTCCTTAATATTTTTTATATGAAATTAAATCTTAGGATGTATTTATTTAGGGCCTGATCCCACAAATACCAGAGTATAGAGCTCACTACCATGAGCTGTCTCTTGGGTGCAATACAGTTACTCATGGTGGTAAGCAGGGCCCAGAACCGCAGGGGGAAGCTGCCTAAGGGAGTTAGATAGCTAAATATCTTTGAGGATCTGGGCCCAGATACCTGATGGTGTTTTCAGGATTGGGACCTTAGACCATAATTCTCTTAGACAGAGACATCTGGCCAGATTCTCGCCTGCCTTGCACCTTGTGTAATTTACACCAGTACTGGTGGGTGTGAGCAGGAAACCCTGCTTTGATGTTTAACACTCCCTTTGTACAGACATAAAAGAATTAGTGCAGTGTCAGACCCCTCATCTCTTTGGCTTGTGCCCTTTCTCTCTGCTGTTGTCTGTGCATACCTATGACACTGGGTGACTAATAAACTACTCACAGTGTAAAACAATTACTTATTTAATTAAAACCATTGTGCCATATTATTTCATTGCACAAATACACTCCCACGGAGAGCTCCATGCTCTCATGCCATACCGTGCTAGCGTCCTAACGTTACCCACGTGTTTGCAGGATCAAACATTAGTCACATGCGTAACCTTGTTCATGGACTAGTCCCACTGATTTCAATTAGGTTAGCTGCCTGCATAAGTGTTTGCAAGACTGGAGCAGTTAGAGTTTGATATTTATAGCCTGATTTGCAAAGTACTGTTGTGGGTTGAGTGTAACGGCCGTGTTTCATTCAGGATAAATGTAAAGTAGGCAAAAGAATAGCAGTAGCAACTAAAATGCAGGACTGCCGAAATGCTTGAGCAGAAGCTCTGGGCAGGAGGACAGACTGCATGGGCCCCGAGGGGTTTCAAATGAAGGGGCTGCGGCTCTGACTGGTGGCACTGGTTTTTTGTCTGTGTGTGTGAGGAGGGGCAGAGGCAGACATCAACAGAAGTGCTGGTAACATGGCCCTGATGGGAAGCTTTTGAGGCACAGTGCTGACTGAAAAGCTGGCTTGGAACAGAGGAGCTTTCTCCTGCTGACGTGTGAGTGCTGGACACGGGACTGCATGTAAAATGTTTGTAAATAAACAAGAGTGCATCAAATGACACACCTGGCTCTATCATCAATTTCTCCTAGTGGAAACAATTTTCAGGGCCCTGAACGTTGACTGGCCATTCGGGCCAAAAGGGAGAGCAGGAGTCAGCAACCACAAAGCCCATTTAATTCCCTGAGAGTTGGGGCCACTTGCTTTCAAAGCCAGGTTACTTTTATTCCTTCACCTTTTGCCTCAGCTTCTCAGTCTCGCTTCTGTGGTAAGAGACGCCTTCACGCGTGGATTCACTGCAAGACAACCGCTTCTCTCACTGGCTGACGGGGCCCGTCCTCTGGGCCTTTACCTTCCCCGTTTGTAAAACCAATTCTCTTGCCAAACCTTGCTGGATCCCGCCAGTTTTTGGCCCCAACCCCACGAATTGCAGCGCCCCGGTAGTGCCTGACGCATCCCACCACAACCAAGGGGCCAAGATTCCACTGGCTAAGCCCAGAACCAGGGCGGCTGCTCCCACCACGAATACCCCCGGGGCTGCTACTTCCAGTGCCACAGCAGGGCAGACACTTGGCCTCTGTACTCAGGATCTGCC
>ML675700.1:2951458-2973969 GCA_007922155.1 Mesoclemmys tuberculata
AGACGCGGGGGCCCCCCCCGGGGGGCTGGAGACGCGGGGGCCCCCCCGGCTGGAGATGGGGTTCCCCCCCACCGCGGGTGGTTTGGTTCCCCGGCTCCGCGCACCCCCAAAACGTGTCCCGGGCCCCGGGCCCCGCCGTGCGCTGAGCCGCGCTGGGAAGGGAGGAGACAGCGGGGCTTAGCGGGAGGCCGGTGTCTCTGCCTGGCTCCCTCGGGCTGGCCTGGCCGACTCCGGTATTACAGCAGCTGCCTGCTCGGCTTCCTGGCCCTGCTCTGGCCGGGCCCCTGGGCTCAGCTCGGCCCGCCCTCTGCGCTTCTCGCCCCGGGCGTTATTCCCGGCCCAGGGCTTTGGGGACAGGACAGGACACGCTGCCCCAGGCGCCTGGCCTCCCTGCTGTGATGGGGAGTCCCAGGGCCTCTCCTCTCTGGAGAAACCTCCCTGGCCCTAAAGCCCCTTCCAGCCAGCAGCCCAGCGAACGGGCTGGGGAGGGGGAAAACGCCCCGAGGCCAGAAGGGATCCCTGTGACCATCTGGCCTGACGGGTACAGCGGGCCGAGGGACTGCTGCGAAATCACTCCCCTGGGGTTCTAAGGCGTCCTGGAAAGTGACAGGCGCAACCTGTCTGCAGGGATCCATCACGCTCCCGCCAGTGGCATGCAGCCACTTCTGGGGTGGAATGTGGCAGCTGTTGAGCGGCGGGCAGGGCAGGGCAGCAATCTGTCATCTTGGGCCAGGGCGCGATTAGCCGTTGGAACAGCGTGGGGCAGCGTAGGGCCTGATCCTGCAGACCTTTGCGCAGGGGAGTAGGGCTCGTGCACAGGTGGCCCACTGAAGCGGTTGGGAGCCTTGTTAAGTGCGGGGCTGATGGGTAATAATCCCTGCTGGGAGGTAGCTGGGATGCCAGGTAATGATGTCGGGCTAAACAAAGCTGCTGGCGTTTGTGTCTGAACAATTAGCCGCACACGCTTGGTCTGCGTTGTAACAGAATCTCCATCCTGGGGCCGGCGCAGCCGCTAGCCGGCGATGGGGTACCGGCTAACGTAGGCGTGCCGTGCTGGGACATCACCAGTGTCAGTGGCATCAGGCAAGCCCAGCGCTGCAGTGGGGCAGCTACCCTGCTGCGAACACGACCTACCTGGTGCGACGTGTCCTGCTCTGGCCCCAGACCTCAGCCTTGTTTAACTCTGGGATTATGGGTTCAGTCCCCAGTGCTGACCAATGTGACAGTCTGCTCTTATCTAACCTTCTGCTGTACGGGGCCGTGGTGTCTTCTCCACTGGGGGTGCGTGTCCACCCTGAAAACACTACAGCCACGTAGCTGCAGCTCTTCAGTGTAGGCGCTCCCTATGTCGAAGGAAGGGGCTCCCCTGTCGGCGGAGGCAATCTACCTCCCCCAGAGGCGGTAGCCAGTTTGATGGAAGAATTCTTCTATTGACCCAGTGCTGTCTACACCGGGGATCAAGTCAGCATAGCTCCATCTAGCTGTGCTGATGCAAGTTCCTAGCGTAGACCAGCCCTTAGAGATATAATTACTCAGCCTCCTGTTGAAGTTCAGTTAATGTGAAGAAATGGACACCTAGTGCCTTTTGAGATAAAACACCCAAGGTGTTTCCTTCTGATAACGGTGAAGAAATAGTTCTAAAACAGCCCCTCTCCTGGTGGGCAGGCAGAATGCAGAAGCAGCATCTGCCATGGCTGCTGTGGAGAAGTGCTGAATTAAATCCTAGGGCACATTTTACTTCTCTATTTCTAGCTGCATTTCCGTAGGGCTGCACGGTACAGACTGAGGTGACAACAAGAACCAGCTTGCTGTCAGGTTCGATTTATATGGATCCCTCAAATAAGGAGCGACAAGGGTTGCTTTGCATACAACTTTGTTTTACTTGCAACAATCTATACATCATCAATTACAATTTAAAAGATCCCCATTAATTCTTATTTAATACAGCAACTTAACTACTTAAACACAATCACAATTACAACTATACAATTATATTTACAAAGCTAGCTTACACTATAGGATTATACTTATGCTATTATACTTACACTGCAACGGTGAGGTTTGTCAGCAGCAAAGCAGCACTCCAATTCTATTAGTAGGATTCCCGGGTTTTCATCTGAGTGGAAAATACCGTCACACTCAGGTTACACAGCCACATGCTCCATACTTAGGTTTTGAGCGGCAAACTGGGGAGAGACGGTAGGTAGATCAAGCCTGCACGTAGAGCTATTCTGGTGCCCTTCCAAGATATGGGACATCTCCAATTTACCTTTTGTTTTTGATCACCTTATATTCTCTTCCTCACAGCTATATGCCCACTTTTTAGCCAATTATGAAGTTCCTAAGAGCGATGAGGTGATTGGGGGCTGCACCCTGACACAGCAAAACCTACACAGCGAAACTTAATTTTATTTTTCTTAATTGTCCAGCTGCTGTTTGCTGTTGACAAAGACTCACCCATTACAATACATGTTTGAATGCTACTTAAATGAAATTTACTGAGTTTCGACTAACAGGTTTACCAAAGCCTTCAGGTTACATACTGATTGCATTTTGGTTGCCTTCAGTACTTAACACCTGCTGGGGTTCTCCTGGTGTTTGTCACAGAGATTTTGTTACAATACATTAATGGATACTATTTAAATGAAGTTTCACAGAGATTTTGTTGTAATACATGGCTGGAGGTTGTTACAAAGCAGTTAACATTTTACACCTCGGCCCAATGAGTTTACACCTCTACTAATTTAAAATGGAGTTGGGCCACTTTAATTATAAAATGAAACAGTGTTACAACACAGACAAGTAGATGTTTGTGAACGGAAAGATAGTCTGGCCCCAGAGCATTGGCTCGGCAGGGGATGTCCTGCTGCGGTTCCTCTTGGGGTGCTTGTCAGACTCAAACGTGACTGTCTCAAGGCACCTCCAAAGCCTCCAAGGAAAGGCATAGCACTGTCTTACGGATGGGGAAACGTAGACTCACGGGGAGTAGAGATGCACGCCGGTGCTCCGGAGTCCGTGGCAGAGCCAGAAGTAGGTTCCAGAAGCCACGCTCCTCATTTTCACGAGCCTGGCTGGGCTGGGGACGTGATTTGGGATAATTGCTTTCTGCTAACGTGCCCTGCTCAGTGGGTGTAGAGGACACACGGCCCCTTGCCAGAGTGGGACTGCAGGTGGAAGCTAGTCTCTCCTCCTTGTCTGCTCTATTGTACGTCTGTCGCTCTCACACCCACAGCACAGCTATCCCCCCATCATACGGAGGGGGCGCAGGGAGGCTGCGGGCCTGTCTACACTGCACACGGAGGCTGGGCTCTGACTCATGTTTGAGCCCAAGCCCCCCTTCCAGCCACACACATCAGTCTGACTTGGGTCTGCAAGCGCTCAAGATCTGGGTTCTAGGACCCTGCTGGCGGGGTGGGCCAGAACCCGAGTCCTGTTGATATTCAGGTCCAAGCCCTGTTCTTTTTGCAGTGTGGACGCAGTTCGGGCCGCAGACCCGAGCCAGAAGCTTTGCGTGGTGCAGTGTGGCCGTGTTAGCACGGCTGTGAGACCCAACACCAGCAATGGGAAACCTAGGTTTACAGTGCAGTGTGGACGCTCCAGTATGCATTCGGAAGCCTGGGTCCCCCAGTTCCCCATGCGGTGTGGACGTCGCTCTAGTGACATCCCCAAGGTTACACAGGGAGCCTGTGGCAGAGAAAGGAATCAAGCCAAGGCTGCCTGAGTCCAAGCCTAGTGCACTCACCACTAGACCACCCTTCCCCTTCTCTCACCACAGCCACCAGATAGGAGAAGGGGCCTGGGAAGCCCAGGAGTCCCACAGTGGCCACTTTCTCTCCATGCCCGGCCTGTCAAACAGCCTTTGCCTGCCAGTCCCAGGGCTGGCTGCCTAGGGCACGTCCTGCCCTCGCTCACAGCCATGTCTCTGCTGCTCGAGGGCACACATGCCGCACAGTGTTTGCAGCTGTCCTGAGTGGCTGTGGCAGCGGCAAGTTGCCGGTCCCATAGAAACATCCAGGACTGTCTGGGACTCGTAGGTCTTAGTGCGTCCTGTCTGTGGCTCTTTTGTTCTGAAGGCCACGGATACAGACGCTGGGCATGAGTGATTCCAGGGCAGGGACGGTTCCTGTCCAGGGGAATCTGTCGCTCTGGGGCTAGATGTGCATTGTCTTCACCAGCGGGTCTCTGGGAGCTGTCAGGCTCGCCTTCCCCGACTCAGGTGTGGTTGGAAGGTTGTAATCTGCTGCAAACTAACCCTCAGATACTTACTTCCTCTTGGGGTTCAGAGTTCTGTCTTTCTAGCAAAGCAGTGCGGTCCAGTGGGTAGTGCCCCGGACTGGGAGTCGGGAGAGCTGGTTTTACCCCGGTTCTGCCACTGACCTGCTGGATGATCTTGGGCAAGTCCCTTCCCATCTCAATGCCTCAGTTTCCCCTGCCACCTGTTTTGACTGTGAGCTCCTTCGTGTAGAACTGCCTTCCTCTGTGCTTTTGGGGCTGTGATCAGTGCTGGTGTCACTGTAGCACACCCAGCAATCCATCCTCTGATAACCAGGCCATAGAGCCAGGCAGTGTAAAAGCTGCCTTTCCCCTCCTGGCTCTGCCGCCCAACCCAAAACCCAATGAGCCCAGTGTGAGGGCTCCTGTGGACTCAGTGGGTTTTGGATCAGACACTTGAGGAGGTCTGGGGGGGTAGCAGCCCTACCAAATCTCCCTGGCGATCGCTGATGAAGAATTGGGCTACTGTTAAACACTCGCTGCTAATCATGTGAAACTCCCCCAGCCCTTCCTTACACAACATCTGGCTACACACAAGGAGCAGAAATGGGAGCTGGGCTTTGAACTGCCCCAAAACTTGGTTCAGTTTGGAGCCCATCTCTAAGTTAAACCTTCAGCCGCAGACTGACCATCTGAGATCCCTTTTATCTCCAGATGACAGGAACCTCTTCCATGTGAGGCCTTGTGCCAAATGGTCATTAATGCGAACCTGTCACGGGGACGTGTCGGGGAACAGCTTGTGGGTGCTGGTTTGAGCTGCAGGCATCCGTCCGATGGCCCAGATGAAAAGCACACGTGTCTCTGAATCCTTTCATGCCATTGCATCTCTGTCCCAGCATGGGGGGGCATGGCCTGACCTGCTTTCAGACACAACGCCCATTGATGTCCCCACTCGAGGGCTGTGTACGACCCCACGTCTTGGTCTTTGATTGCAGTCGTTTGATCCCAGACTGGAATAAGGGGACTCTTTCAAGCCGGTGCAGATCTGATCATGTCCCAAGATTAGATCGTTTGATTCGCGCTGTCGGGGAAGGCACACTGAAGTCTACTCAAAGCTTTGTGGGTCCTGTCAGGGGGCCAACTTCCTACCAACCCCAAAAAAGACAGATCTTTGTTCTCCAGGGTGGACACCCTTGGCCCATAGGATGGCGCTGATCACAGATAGGTAAATGTATTGCGGACAGAGGCTGGTTCAGGCTAGGAAATCTGCCCATTGGTGGTGATGGTTGCCGGGAAAAACGTGTCCAGCCCGTGTCAGGATGCCATGACTGAGCCAGCTGTTGGCAACAAATAATGTCTCAGGTGGACCAGGCTTCCGAGGAGGGGTGGAAGAACAAATCCAGTGCAGCACTACACATGGGGCCAGGACATTTGTTGCAAAATACAAGTGATTTTTTAAAAATCCTCATCAGAGGGTTCCTCTGCCAGTAGATGAGCTAGTTGTGGATGGAAGCTCTGCCACACAGGTGCTGGGGGGAAACAGGCGATGCTAAGGGGGCAAGGCGATCTTGTGGTTGAAGAGTTGAACTGAGACACGTGAGATGTGGGTGGATTCCCCAGCTCTGCCCACACCGAGTCACTTCATCCTCTCGGAGCCTTGGTTCCCCATTTTGCAGGGGGCAGGAAGAAAGGTCCGTGTCTTGCAGCTCGTGTATGTGAGAATTGAGCCGGTTTAATTTAAAGGGAAATTCAACTGGTGCCAGCCCCGGAGTGGCTGCTCTGATTCCGGGATCAGGGTAAATGAAAATATCCCAAAGTCAGTTGGGAACAGGTGTACGTCAAACTGAAGAGCCTTCGCACGGGCACGTGCATTGCTCTAACGTGGTGTGTGCCACCCTGCAGCTGTAGTATAGACACGTGCTACAGCCACAGGGGCTGCAATCACACGCACCCCCATGCTGCAGGCGGGAGCTGGGTTGACACCAACGCTTAGGTCGTCTTAACTACATCTCTCGGGTGGAATTTTCACACCCTTGAGCAACTTAGTTGGGTCGCTCTATGTTTTAAGCACAGACCAAGGCCCAAGGGTTTGTCTACACAGGGCATTCATCAGGAATGGCTAATCTGCTTTACGTTCCTATCCTGCCTTAATCTGGATTAGTTTTCCTGTGTAGACGAGCCCTGAACTGGTTTAGATTTAGCCTAAACTGGTGCCGCTTTCCCGTTTAGACAAGGCCTGAGGTTGTCGGCTCTGCAGGGTGGGGACTTGCACTGAGTGGCTGCAGCACCTGGCATGACGGGGCCCTCATCTCGGTGAAGGCCTCAAGCCGCTACTGTGGTGCCAATAAACACCCGCACAGAGAAACCAGGCTGTGGGCGGGGAGGCGGATAGGCCAAGGGCTGGTCTGCCTTGCGAGGGTAGGTTGGCTTAACCTCGTTGCGCAGGGATGGGAACCATTTCACACCCCTTGCGGTGCAGCTAAGCCCGCTTCAGCCCCATGCATACACTGCTAGGTGTGCAGAAGATTTCTAGCTTCTCAGGAAGCTGGGTTAACCACCGTGCCAGAAGAGCCTCTTCACTTGCTGTCGTCAGCATTTACACTAGAGCGCTGCAGCTGTAGCATTCCTAGCATAGGCAGCCCTGGAGTGGAAGATCTCTGCCTGATCCACACTGCTCTGGCGTTTGAGTCTGGAGAGAGATTAGGAACAGTTGTCTTGTTAGCAGTCCGTTTTAAAGCCAAATGAGTAGGAGAGAGTCGGGGTTTCTTCTGCGGGGCCGACCATCTCTCGGACCAACTCCTCCCAGCTCTTCCTAGCCCATCGCAACAGCAGGGAAACTCCGTCACGCAGGAAGAATTAAAAACTGAAATTTCGGCCAAGATGCCAGGGCAAAGCCACGCCGAGAGCAGAGCAGACCATGCGAGCTGCGGTCCCCACAAACAATCGGGAGCCCTGACGTACCTCCGTGGGGCCTTTGGCTGCACGCGTCTCTGCCTGCGGGGACTGGGGTGGTTTCCAGAGAAGAGAGGGGGCAGCTCTGTGCACTCGGGCGTGTGCGTCAAACAGCCAGCGACGCGTGGAGCGACAGGAAGCTGGAGGGCAGTTTTGGCTGCTTTTCTTTGGTCAAAGGAGGCTCTGACAAGCGCACTGATGGAGGGGCTGGGGGGGCCGGGGGGGAACCGGAGCTGTGGCGATTATCTCTGGTTTCATTCTGACGCCGCCTGGAACTTGGTTTCTGGCCTCGCTGTGCTTTTTAGGAAGGTAAAACCCCCTCCTGGTTCGGAGAAGTGGAGAAAGCAGCGTGGCAGAACGGTGCTGCTGGCGCCCAGTGGGCGCGTGGGGGGTGTGCGCGTGTGTTTGTGCAGACTTAATGCAAGATGAGCAGCTGCTGCCCATTTCCCTGGCCTGCTGTGCCCTCCACAGCCTCTGACACGCGGATCTTGTGCCCTGGCGAATGCCCCTGGGCACAGTTTGTGCTGGCTTCTGTGGTTCCCAGCCTGGGAGCTGGATGGAGCCAAGGGATGGAGGCTCTCTGCCTGCTCCAGCAGCTGGAGGAAATGGCCTGGTAGCTGCCCTGTCCTGTCTCTTCTGGACAGCCCCTGCTCGCCTTTTGCCCTCTCCTGGGGATGGGGCGTGTGGCCTGCACCCTGCCTTTGTCCCTCCCGGCACTGGCTTCTTGCCGGTAGCAAGGTCTGCTCTGCGGCGGGGGTTTGCAGAGAGGCAGGCCGGGGGCGTGCCATAGGGAGATGCGTGAGCTGTACTGCATGGCCTGGAGGGGGGCTGTGTGGGGAGACCAGCCCTCAACTGACCCCAGATGGGGAGGGGTCAAACCCCAAACCATGTAGGCTTCGCTTGCCAGTGAAGGCTGCATGCCTCCCTGGGGGCATGAGGGGCAGGGGGACTAATCCGTTCAGCAGGTGACGTCTGTCTGTCTGACGCAGCCCTCGCGGGGGAATGCGGGCCCTGTGCGCAAGGGGCAGGCTGGGGGGGGCTAAGGTTCTCGTCCCAGCTCTGACGCCCGCTCACTGCCTGGCCTTGGACTCTGTGAAGTGGGGGGCAGAGAGGCTAAGCCCGCTCCCTTTGACATGCTTGGAGGGTGCTGGGAGCAGGGCCCCGTGTCGGCTGGCGTCTGTCTGTCTGGCCCTCAGTCTGTCTCCAGAACAGCAGAAAAATGTGTTCCTGTGCGGGGAGGAACCCCCCAGCTCCGCTGTCCACTCACCCCCACCCCTCCCCCTGAATCCGTTCATCTGTCGCAGCTGCTAGAAATGGCAGAGCCCTGTGGGGTCCGGAGGGCAGCCGGCCAAGCTGCCCCAGAATAGCAAATGGGCTGCGTCTTCCCGTGACGCTCAGGTGGCCTAAGCACCGACCCTGTATCACTGGAACCAGGTGCTGGGTTCCCCATCGGTTCCTCGCCGACCGCAGCCCCCTGGCATGACCCAGGACGCTTGTACCGGTGCAGCCTGCGTGGGTCAAAGCCCATCTACCAGAGCTGCAGCCGTGCTAGGATTGCGTCGGTTTCTAAACCGCTGTGACAGGACAGGCTCTTAAAGACCCTTTTCCCCTTCCCTGATGGCTGGTTCTCCACCCCCGCTTCCCCCCAACCGCACCCCGATCTGAAACTCCAGCTGCCCTGGCGGCACTGGGAGGGCCAAGCACTGCTCTAGGGCTGCCGGGGGATGAGGGCGGAGCCCACCCTCCAGTGGCATTGGGCTGGAGGAGAATCCGGGGCTGGCCGCTCCATCCTGGAAACCTCCCTTCTTGGAAGCGAGCAGGCGGCTGCCTCTGGCTGAGATCTGCGTAAGGGGGCCCTTGTGCCTGTCGGTGTCTGACCGCACCTGCCCCCGAAGGAGCATGGTCTAGTGTTCGGCTCAGGGCCGGGGTGGGGCGCAAACTGACTGACTTGGATACAAGTGGCATAACCACGGGGCTGACTGGTCCCTCGCTTGACTCCTGGGCTGGGCACCGGCCAGTGCAGGACTGGGCAGCATTGCCCGCTGCTGCTCCCAGCTTTCAGCTGCCACGGGTCAGTGACCAAAGCTAGGAGCTTGGCTCTTGCACGCCTACAATTGGCCGTTGCCCTGTGTAGCCCAAGGAGCCAGGGTAGGTGTCCGCGGGCCAGCCTGTCCGAAGACGTGAGCCCCCCGAGTACGTCGGGGAAGCCCTGGGGAGAGGGACTTGCCGAATGACTGTTTAGAAGGTGCTCTCTGGCCCCGGACAGAGGCTTGCAGGGTTGGATTAAAGATGCAGCAGCGTTGAGAAGGGGAGAGGAGTTTGCCGGGCAGGCAGGACGTGGACCGAGCGCCGGCCCGTAGCACAGACCCTGCTTTCAGACTCACGCCAGCCGGGCGTTGTGAAGCGACGTTGGCCCTGACAGGCTCTGTGCAGCGCCCAGGAAACTCCACGTTAACGCCTGTCTCTTGCCTCCCCAGGGACCATCTGCGTCCTGCTGTCCTTCCCGTTCATATTCAACCCCTGCCTGGGCTGCACGGAGACCACGCCCCAGTGGGTTGTGCTCATCTACTTCATCCCCTTCATAGTCATCTTCCAGTTCGGCTGGGCGGCCACCCAGATCTCCCACCTGTCCCTCATCCCGGAGCTGGTAACCAGCGACCACGAGAAGGTGGAGCTCACTGCGTTCAGGTGAGGGGCCGTGCACCCTGGAACCGGCCCCGGCTGCTGGTGGGCCTTGAACCCCGGGGCGTGGCACCCACAGCATAGGCTGCTTCTCCTGCTGTGGAAGGAGTGGCTCTGTCAGCTGTGAACCAGTAGTGGGCTGTTATCCCCACTCAAGGGGCATGCAGTCACCCACGCTAAAGCTGTGCAAGGCGCCCTCCAAGGCGAGCACGGTTAATTGCCCCCTCCGGTACTAGCGCAGCTCAAATAGCATCTAGGGGGGGAGAGTCCAAATCCCGCCCCTGAGCGTCCGATGCGCCAGCGCAGATGGCGCCCCCCTGTTCCCCCAGGGAGCAATGCAGCAAGGGTGGGACTCGACGCTTCCAGTGCGGAAACGCAGCTCCTGGGGCCTGTCTTGGAGAGCTGCGCCCTGGGAGCTGAGATCTCCGCAGGCAGCCGGGCTGCGTGAACGGTGCAGCTGGGGGTGCCACTCGCTGGCAAGCTGCGGTACCTGGCCGCGTGGGGGGAGAGGTGGTTGCTACCTCTCCGTGCACGCCCCAGCCCATGGCGCGTGGGCCCCTCCACTCCTGTGACTGGACCCCATGGCTCACTGGAGCCGTGACCCACTGAAACCCCCAGGGGTCATCTCCTGAGCGAGGGCCAGGGCTGCGCTGGCCTCTGAATGGCTCCAGCGCGGGCTGGGGCCAGCTCTCAGCCTGGGCAGGGATGAGCCCACGGAGATGGGGGGCCCTGCTGAGTCACTGGGCCCCACGGGGCTGAGAGCTGCTTCACGCACCCCACTGGGATGGGCCGGCGCTCCCCGACCCCTTCAGAGTTCCCGTACCAGCCTGGTCCGGCTTCCTCCCAGCCACAGCGGCTGCCGGTGCCCAGTCCGCTATGGGGCCGAGAGGGTTAATTCACCCCACAGAGCCCAGAGCAGCTAGTCAGAGGGGCTGGTCCTGTGTTCAGGCTTGTCAGTCGTTTTCCAAATGGCTCCCCCCTTGGGCTGCAATGCCAGTGTCCTGCCTGCCTCCCCGCCCCATGGCCCCGACCCACAGCCTCGCTGGGGCTCTTCTCCTGCTCTGAGCTGGGGGGCAGCCCCACTCAGTGGGTACAATGACTGGCCTCGGGGAGCACTTGGGCTCTGCCCCCTCCCTGTCCTGCCCACAGCAGCTGGGGGTGTGAGGTGCCCCAGCTGCTCCATTAATACCGCGGGGCTGGGAGCTGCACACCGGTGACACCCTCCCCCACCCTGACCCTGTCCCTGGTTCCGTGTCCCTGGATCGGTGCCCTCTGGTGCCTGGGGAAAGCTGGACAAGCGCTGCCCTGCGCCGCTGCCTCCCCGTCGGCCCGCCAGGCGGGGGGGCCAGTCTGCTCGTCCTTCCCTCCAGGACCTGTGCTCCCGGCGAGCCCCCCCAGCCTGGATCGGCCACACAGGCCTGTGCAAAGCCCTATCTGTAGGACGTGAGCAGCGAGGGTGTATGCACCCCTCCGATGTGTGGAGGGGCGATGGGTGGCTCTGTTGCTGGCCCTGGTTAGAGGGGCTGTTGGAGGATCTGAGCTGCCCAGGAACGTGGGGGGTGACTGGGTCTGGGGTCCTAGTTTTGATTTGAATGGGTTGAATCCAGGGGGTGGTTTCCCCGATGGGACTGTGGACTTCCTCCAGGGAGCTGTGGGTGCGGGGAGCCTTGCTCCCGGGCGCTGTCGTCACCAGGGGGCGGGGAACCCGCCCTGTAGCTTTGCATGCAGACGGTTCTGGGCCCGCTGCAGCCTCCACAGGCTGTGAGAGAAGGCAGAGAAGCATCTCTTACCAGCGCCACGCGGGCTCGGTTATCTGCCATCAGCGGGTGGGTGTTCACTCCCCGCTGGGTTTGCACGCAGCAGATACTTCTCCAGAGGAAGGATGTGGAGCCTGCACCGGGCTGTGGGAGGCAACGCTGTGTGTGAGGACGGCTGCCGGCAGCCAGTCCATCTGCCCTGTAATGGCGATGCAGCCCCAACGGCTCCCTGCTGCGGGACGGACCCTGGGTCGTCTGTTAAACCACAAGCACCGGGGTGACGGGCGGGGGCTGTAGGGTCCTATGGGGCTGAGCTGTCGTGGATCTGAAGGGGACGTGGACCCTGTGGGTCTTGCTAGCTCCCAGCGTGCTCTGTCCGGTGTGGCCCTGGGAGCCCAGGGGCCTCCGCCTGGCCTGTCGGGGGCATCTGTTCTCCCTGCAGCGTGGTCCCAACTGCCCTGGGCAGTCTGGCTCCCTCCAGCAAAGGGCAGTGCTGTGTGTCTGTGTGAATTCACTGCACGGGTGTGTTCACGTGCAGCTGCTCTCCTCCGTCACTAGGGCGGGCGTGTGCGGCGGGCGTGCGGGGCACTGGCTGTGGAATACAGCGGGGGGGGATGGATGTGGCTAGCTCAGGCGCCAGATCAAAGGGCGGTGTTTTCCCCTCCCTGTCCCCCCCCCGTGACTCCGTGTCCTCTCCCCAGGTATGCCTTCACAGTCGTGGCCAACATCACCGTGTACGGCGTGGCCTGGCTGCTCCTGCATTTCCAGCTCGGGCACTTGGGGCCACCGGAGCACCTGGGCAAATCCGACATCCCCGTCTTCCGGGTGAGCGCGGCGGGGCCGGGCTGGGACAGCACAGCTGTGATGGGGGGTGAGGTGTCTGGAGACCCACGGGAAGCGCGGGAACCCTTGTGTGTTGCACATGGCCTGTGTGCCCGGGCGTTCTGGGCAGGAGGGAGTTAAATGGGGGGGGCGAAGGCTGCAGCAGTGGAGCTGGAAGGCAGGATAGGCCTTATGGGGCAGTTATGGGGCTTCCCCCCCCTCCCCATGCCTCTGAACTCCCGGGTGGGGGCAGGGGAGCATTAACCCCTTCCCCGGCACCCGTCTGCCCACCGGTGTCTCGAGGACTGTGCTCAGTCTCTTTCCTGTCCCGTCCCATCCCCCAGAACCTGTCCCTCATCGTGGTGGGGGTGGGCGCCGTGTCCTCGCTCCTGTTCCACCTGGGCACCCGGGAGCAGTGCCACCCCCAGGCCAGGCTGCCCGAGCCCGAGGAGCACACGCCGCTGCTGCAGAGGGGGCACAGAAGCCCCCCCCGCCCACTGCTGCTGTGGAAACACTGGCTGCGGGAACCCGCCTTCTACCAGGTATGGGGGGGCCTGGTGCGGGGAGCTTGGGGGGGGGCTGGGCCTTGCTGCTGGCAGTCCTGGAGACTGGATCTCTATCCACAGGCGGGAACGGCCCGGGCGGCAGCAGGACAAGCGGCCGGTTCCCCCAGCCGCCTGCCCTCTCTGACGCCTGCCTGTGCAGTGCCCCACTTGGGCCGGGAGGGCAGTCCAGCGTCCAGCCCGTTTGGGCAGGGCGTGGCCTCCCCGGCCGTGCCGGAGGCACTGGTGGCTTTCGCGGTGGCCGCTGCCCCTCCAGGACACAGGAGCCCCAAACGGCTACTGAGCACCAGGCCCTGTGTTGGCCCCACGCCGCCAGCCCTGGTGCCGGGTCAGGAGCATCCTGTCCTGGGAGTGACCCTCCGGGCCTGACGGGCAGAGCGGCCAGCAGCCCCGTGGGGCTTCGCACAGGGGTCGTGCTGGGCCTGGACTGTCCCCGCTGGGGGGTGGGCTGGGGGGCAAGGGAGAAGCAGAGCTTTGTATGGCTCAAAGCACCCCCTCGGGCCGAGGCAGGAATAGCACTGACTAGTGGGTGCCAAGGGGGTGGTTCCAGCAGCAGCATGGGCGACCCACGGGCAGGGACGCCCCCTCCAGGGTGCTCAGACCTGGCCCCTTGTTATTGTGCCCAGCTGGCCAGGTTGCAGCACCCCAGAAGCAGATAATGGCTCCAAGGGGCTCGTTATGGGGGCCAGGGCTCTTGTGGGGAAGAAGAGAAACCCCCTTTGGCTCGGGCCTGTGCCCCGCAGCTTTCCATGGGGGCCTGCAGGACTGACCTGTGCTAGCGCCCCCCCTCCCGCCCCAACTTCCTTGGCTCTTGCACCCTGTCCTGTATCTGCCCCAGGCGGGCGGAGGATCGTTGTCCCCCCAGTTTCCCGCTCAGCTGTGCTGGAGGGCGGGGCCTGGCAGGTGTCTCTCCCTCCCCAGGTGGCGATGCTGTACATGGCCACGCGGCTCATCGTCAACCTGTCCCAGACCTACATCGCCATGTACCTGACCAACTCGCTGATGATGCCCAAGGTGGGTGAGCAGCGGGGCGTGCCGGGGGGATGGGGCATGCCCAGCACGGGCAGGGCATGTGTCCAGGTGGGTCGGCTTCATACCGGGCACCCCATGCCCTTGGGGTGTCGCTGGGGGGCGGGGGTTATGAGTGGGGAACTCCTGTGTCGCAGGTGGAAGGCAGAGTGAGGCAGGGGGTCCCAGCATGGGCAGGGCGAGGGAAACCCTTGAGTCGTTGGTGAGCCAAGCAGTCAGCTCTGCCTCACTCCTCTCCAGAAATTCATCGCCACCATCCCCCTGGTGATGTACATCAGCGGCTTCCTCTCCTCCTTCCTCATGAAGCCAGTCAACAAGTGGATCGGCCGAAACGTGAGTAGCTGGGGGAGGGAGGGAGCTGCCTCCAGCTCTAACCACGCGTGCCCAGGCCCGTTGGCAGGACTGGCCAGTGTGGCTGGGAGGTGCCCTGAACCAAGTGTGCCCCTGGGGGTGGGTGTGATGTACCCAGGGTACAAGCCAGACCAATGAGTAGCTGCCAGCCTGGCCCTCTAACCTGAGGGCCCTTTACACTGCTCTGCTGCTGTAGCTTCCACTCTGGACGGCTCTCAAACAGCCTCCCGGCTACGTCTGTGTGCCAGCCAGCCACCCGCCCTTGGCTCTCACCAGCCTGGGTTATACGGCAGGGTGACCCTAGCAGGCTCCCAGGCGCAGAGTTTTCCCAGCAAAGCATGTCTTGTACGGGCCAGCCCTCGCCAGGCAATACAAGCTTTTATAAAGCCCATCGTTTCGGGAATAGAAATTACATCACAAACTTGCCACCCCAAAGGGAGTTTCCCAGACGCTTTAGTCCGAGCACCCGGGATTGGCTAAACCATCTGACAGCTTTATAAACCACAGAGAGATCTGACGGGAGCGCAGGCCAGGCGCAGACGTGGGAATGGTTACAAGTGTCGGGAAGAGAAAACGCAGCCCGTGCCTCACTTCCAAACTCGGTGAAATGCAGAGCGACGTTTTGCTCCCTGCACGCGCTCCGCAGGCTTCTGGCCAAATGCCCTAGGCCAGGAGCCACTCGGTGGCTGCTCCCTTTGTTAGTGACTTGGAAGCAGAGAGCGAGGGTGGAGGGGATCTTAGGTGGGATGTCCCTCATTTTTTTAGCGTCACCCCCCTCTGAGAGAACATTTCCAGCTGATGGTTCCTGCGCTGCGGCTTCGAGTGCTTCCTCGTGTCTACTGCGTTGCAGGCGCACGCGCCCCCGTGCACGGTTACCAGGATTTTTTCCCCTGAGCGGTCCCCATAGGGCCGCTCTTGCCGCCCCCAGATGTCCTGCTCACATGCCACGGTATGAACCTCTCTGAACTTCCTTCCAGCTCTGCCATGCACCTGGCACTGGCCCATGGCCCCCTGCTACTCCAGGCCTGGCCTCCACCCCTCTCCCCCTGGCTCCGCTGGATCCTGACCCCTAGGGCGGAGCAGGAGGGCGAAGGTCATAGGCGTAGAAAGGACTGCAAGGGGCATCTAGTCCAACCCCTTGCCACGGTGCAGGATTTGTGTCTCCCCCAGCCAAGACAGGTGGCCCCCCCGGCCTGCTTTTGTCAAACTCCAGCAAAGGAGCTTCCACGGCCGCCCAAGGCGGCCTGGTCTGTTGTCCTACTGCACTTACACTTAGAAGGAGTGTCCTGAGATGTCATCTAAATCTGCTCTGCGGGAGTGTGAACCCGTTGCCTCGTCCTGCCCCCCGTGCCAAGAGAGAACAACTTTCCTCCATCTTTTCTATGGCAGCCTTCAAGTATTTGAAGCGCATGATCACGTTCCCTTCAGTCTCCTCTTTTCCAAACTTAACATACCCCATGCCTCCAGCCTTCGCTCGTGCGGCTTGCATCCCGGCCCTTTGATCATCTCTGCCGCTCGCCTCTGGAGCCTTCCCGGTTTCTCCACCACCTTTCCATACATGATCCTGTGCACTGCAGCTCCGCGGAGTCCTGGGCTTAATGAGTGTCTCCTCCCCCCTTTTCTCACTGCCCTTCGTCCTGCCGTCTCCGGAGCAGCTGACCTACTTCCTGGGGTTACTCATCATCCTGGCCTTCGCCTCCTGGGTGGCCCTGGACAGCCAGATCAAAGCCGAAGTTTACGGAGCAGCCGTGTTGCTTGGGGCTGGCTCAGCCACCATCTTGATCACGTCCCTCTCCATGACAGCTGATCTCATTGGGACCAACACGGTACGTTCCTGCGGGGCGAGTGATGGGACAGGCTCAGCCGCTGCCCAGCTAGTGCCCTGTGGGGAGAGCAGAGGACGTGACCCTCCCCCCTTTGCTGGGCCCTATGGGGAAAGGCTAATTGGGGCTGCCCTAACCAGCTGGGACAGGCTCTCGGATGCCCTCTGGAGCGTATGGCAAGGGTCACTGAACAGGGCTGCCGTCCAAAGGGCAGTTCAGCCTGGTATGGTCCGGCACAGGCGCCCCGGGCTCTCTGGGTTTAGTGCCTCCTGCGTTTGCTGGGCAATCGGCCTCCCTGGGCTCCGGAAGTGGCTTTGCAGAGAGCGTCAGTCTGTGCAGAATGGGGCGACAGCCTGCTACTGGATGGGGAGGGCCCTATCAGTGTCACAGCCGTGACAAACGTGTCTCGGACCATGAAATAAGCCCTTCCCCATGAAATCTGATCTCCCCTGCTGCTGCTGGGAGGGGCCCCTGTGTGTCCCCCTGGATGGGACCCCGGGGAGCTCCTACATGCCCCCAAAGGGGGCCGTGCACCCCGTCGTGCAGTCAGAAGCGATTCACAGCTGCGTGGAAGTCAGAAGGGTTTATTAGTTCCCAGGATCACCGTCGCGGTGTAGGAAGAGTTTGTTAGCAGATTAATTAGAAGTTACAGCAGCGACCAACTAGGGAGCCTCAGAGCCCATTCTCAGGCCCTGCTCCTGAGCCCCCTCACAGGGGACTGGCCCTTCCAGCCAGCCACCCCCCAGCTGGGGGCTCTTAGCTGCTAGTCCCAGTTGTGCTGGGGAGGGACAGGAATTGCTCTTCCCTGCACAACCACAGAGGGGAGGTCAGACCCACTTCCAGAGGAAGCGCAGAAGTGAGGGTCTCTCACTTCTGTGCTGCTGCAGCCCCAGAGCTTCCTGCAGCTGAGGGGGGGAGTATCTGGAGGTGGGTCCGATCTTCCCCTCTTCTCCCCACACCCCAAGAGTGGCCGTGCTAGGGCAGGACAAGTCCTGTCCCTCCCCAGCCCAGCTGGGCCCTCCAGCAGCACAGGACAGATCAGATTTCACAGGGAAGGGCTTATTTCAGGGTGCCTGACACATTTTTCACAGCCTTGAAATTGGTAAGGCCCCATTTCTGTGGGAGAGAGCAGACGCAGCTCCAGCAGCCTCCTCTGGGGCCGGGCACTCCAGGTTGCTGAAGGCAGCGCAGAAGTGAAGGTGGCAATCCGGTGACCTCCTCTACACCCCCTTTTGGGCCGGGACCCGCAGTTACAGCACCATGCAATTGGCTGATATTCAAACCCTTTGGCCAGGAGATTGACCAGATGGAGGGTGAATTGGGTAGAGCCCTACAGGGAGGGGATTAACTTCTGCTGCCGTAACGAGTTTGTCCACAAGAGGGCACGAGGCTCCCTGGTTCTGCACATGGCTGAGCCTGGCTGTGCCCCCCAGAGCGAGGTGCGTGAAGTGGGGGTCCCAGCGTGGGGCTCTGGGACGTGCCGGACGAGGCAGAGCCCTGGGTGGGCTAAGGCGGGTCGAGCCCTGGGCTGCGGAACGAGCTGATGCTGTTCATTTCCCCGGCAGCACAGCGGAGCCTTCGTCTACGGGGCCATGAGCTTCACGGACAAAGTGGCCAACGGGGTGGCGGTGATGGCCATCCAGAACCTGCACCCCTGCCCGTAAGTGTCGGGGCCAGGCGGGGATGCTGGTCTGGGCCTGCTAAAGGGGGCCCCAGAGGCAGGCACCTCCCTCCCCCTCTGGGCAGCAAGGCAGTCACCCAGTCCGGAGCGCTGGTCATCAGCGGGGGAGAACCTGAGACCTTCCGCGCTCCAGAGTCACTGCCCTAGCTGTCCGCTGTAGTAGGCCATTATCCTCCCTCTGCCAGCCAGCTCTGGTTGCTCTGTGCCATCCGCAGAGGCAGCTCGTGCCCCCCTCTCTGCTCCCCTGGGGGCAGCTGCCATCTGCCTCTCACCAGCAGAGACCCCTCTGTGCGGTGCCCGGCTCTGACCCCAGACGTCTGTGGCGTGTGCTGGAGCCTCCCTCGTCCCTTTTGGTTTTCAGGACCCAGCTGTGCTGCGCTGGCTGCGCCGAGTTCTACCACTGGGTGATGGTGGTCGTCACCGGGGGGGTTGCCGTGGTCGCCACCGTGTGCCTGTGCTGCGTTATGGTCTGGCCAATCCGGGTCCGCTTCCGTGAGTACCGCGGCCTGGGAGGGGGGCCCGCGGAGGGCTGGCTGCTGGGTGGGGGCGGCCGTGAAATCCCTGCACGGGAGGGGCTGGTTTCTGAGAGGGGGGGCTTCCGGCTTCGGATCCTACCGGCTGTGGGGGCTGCTCTCCGCTAGCCTGGGGCTGTAGCAAGGCTGGCTGTGGGGAAGCTCTCAGCTATTCTAGTCCCACCAGGAGGCACGGGAGGGGAGGTCGTGACAGGCATTGAAACGAGCCAGAAAAGCCTTTGTCCCCATCTCTGGTTATCGCACCTGCCGTCTCCCTGGCTTTCTCCGTCGCGGGTCCCAGGCTGGGTGGCTGGCCATTCCCCAAGCACTCGTAGAGATCTCCCTGGTCCCAGCCCCAGGACACCCTGGGGCGCGCTCCTGTGTCTGTGCTCACGTGTGATCCTCGGCCGTGGTGACTTACACGGAACCGCGGGGGGGGTAAAATGAAGAGGGCTTAACTTGGCCACTGCCGAGCTGGGTGGCCAGGCCTGTTAGCAGACGCTTCCCTCACCCCACCGACTCTCTGCCCGAGGGAAAGCGTCTGCAGTGCTATGGAGGAAGTTGGCCTGGGGGCTCTAGTGTCAGTATGGGGTGCTGGATTTGGGGGGGGCCCCTTTGGCTCCTTAGCTGAACGCTGCAGGGGCGCTGCATGGCTCTGCTCCTGCTGTTCTCGAAGGTCTGGTCTACACTACAGACTTGAAAATCCACCCCCCGAGCGGCTAGTTCCACCCACCTCACCCCTGTGTAGACAGTGCTATGGCCGTGGGGGGGATTAACTGTGCTGATGGGAAAGTGTAGACGTGCCCTCGCTTGCACTCATGTGAAGCTGGGGCCCCTTGGCCTAGGTCTTGTGGCAGGCAAGTGGTCTTGTGGCCTAGTGGTCACAGTGGTTACAGCCGGGGGCTGGGTGCGAGATGGCAGCGTGCCATGCGGGACAGCCCGGTCCGCGTGTAGCTGGCCTCTCCTGGGTGCTCTCCAGCAGGGCTGGTGGCTGCGGGCGGAGGCCTTTCAAAGCTGTGAAAGCTGGGATTTGCGCACCCAGCTGCCCCTAGGTGGAGCGGGGAAGGAGGGTACAAATCCTGTAATGGTTTCAGCGCTGCGGGCCCGGCGTGCTCCCTGCTCTGCCGGGAGGGCTGCTAGGGCAGGACGTCGGCGTGGCTCTGGAGAAAACAGCTGCCCGTCATGCATTTTCACTCCCCGCTCCCCCCCCATGGAGCTGGTGGAAGGCTAGCAGCCCAGCCAGGTCCCGGCAGGCTGGGGTCTCATCAGTCGGCTGCGAAGCGTTTTCTGGCCCATGGCGTGCCTTGGGGGGGGACGTCCAGGCCGGTGAGTCTCGGGAACCCCAGTTGCCTGTTAACCCAGCTGCTCCTCTCTCTGCTGCAGACGACATCTCGGTGCTGCCGCTGGCCGGGGCTGCGCCAGGCCAGGCTGAGAGCTCGGAGGGAAGGAGTCGAAGCAGCACAGTCAACTGAGCCAGGCGCTCGCGCTTCGCACCAGGACTGCACCAGTTGCACTTTACGCCTGGGACGCTCTGAAGGAAGGGACCCGGCACCGGGACCCGGGTGGGGGCAGGGCCGAGGTCGTGGGGCAGGTGGGGCCTGTTCCTTTTCATCTCCCTCCCGCCACTTTGCACAGACTTTCCTCCCCCCTCCCCCCGTCACTGTGTAATGCCGCTGCCGGTGACGGGGAATCCCCGTGTCTTTGCACATGTCCCATCCTAGGACTGGCTGGGCGCCGGCATGGGTCGGATCTGCCCCATGCACTGTGGGAAGGGGACACGGACAAAATCCCGTACGTTTTAACACGTGTTCTGCAATCTCGTGTCTGTGGAAATAACACTTTTTAAGGAGAACAATCCTGAATAAAGAGACGGTTTGAACGACAGCGGTGCGGTGTCGGGGGGTTTCCACTCTGCGTCACACCTGGTGACTCTCTCCCGCCAACGCTGGATTTCCCAGCTGGGGAGGGGAACGGTCCTTTCTTCACCCCGTAGGAATCCTGCCTTCGACCGCCCCCTGCTTCATTGGCTTCTGAATGGGGAGCTGTGAGAGTCGGGGTTTTAAAGCCCCAGCTCCTGGAGGCAGGTGACTGGGAATCGTGGCTTTGATTTTGTTCTGAGCGAGTTTCTAGCCCTTGTGGCTGCAGAGAAACTGAAACCGTTAAGGTGTCACACTTCCTGAAGGGCAAGAATCCAAACCCAGGTGAGGTTACTTGGGCTAAAAAACAAGCCTTTTAAGCTCTGGATTTTGGGGCACCTAGCCTGTGGGATTTGGGGTTTTTTGGTTTTAAACACTTGGGCCCCTGGCACCAGCCTGGCCATGGCCTCCTCTGCCCCACCCCCTTCCCAGGGCAGAAGAGGCAGCCCCCCCCCTTCTCAGGCGGCTCCCCTCCTGTCTAGGCAGCTGCTGCTTCGTTTCGTCTCCGCTGGGCTGGGATCTCCCAAGGCAGGGAGGCCGGTGGCAGCATGTGCCCTGCTCCCCTGGGTTGAGGAGGGCCTGGTGGGGGCAGAGGAGCAGCCGAAGGCCCTGAGGGTTTTGAGCAATGGGAAGAACCAGCCGTGCTGCTCCTGGCCTCGCTCCCCAGGTGGGGGCTGGCGTGGTCCCTGGGACCCCAGCATTGCCCCGATAGCAGGGGCGGCGGGGAGGGCGAAAGCTTGTTTTTGTTGCTCTGAGCCTGGAAGCAGGAACCTGGCAGAGGCCCGGCAGCCGCCCACTACACACAGCGTGTCCTGCTCTTTCCACACGGCCCCGATGCTCTGCCCCTTCGCTCTTCTCCATGCTGCCCCTCTGTTTGCAAGGGGAGGCGGCAGGGGCCCAGAGCCGTGCTTCTAAATTAGCCGGCGGAGCCCAGCCAGCCTCGGTAACGAGAGGGCGGAGAAAAACCTCAGCCTGCGTCTCAGCCCAGCATCCTCGTGGCACGGCTCGGCTCGGCTCCCTGGAGCCGGGAGGGGGACACGAACTCACCAACAGTACGGCTCTTCTGGCCCTGCTCCCAGGGCTGTCCCCCAGGCTGCAGCAAGGCTGGGGCCTGTGAGCTCCCCACCCCCCCCCCCCACCCCCACCCGCCCCCCCCCCGTCTCTGTGCCTGGAGTGAAAAACCCGGTCCCAGGCTGCCTCTGTCCACGTCATCTGCCGCAGCAGCCGGGCCCCGAGTCCTGAATCTCTCCCCCCTGTGCCTCTGGCTGGCTGGGCTGAGAGAGCGAGGGCTGGGACAAGCGGCTGGGCCTGGAGGGGGGCTGATAGCCCCCCGCCCCCCTCGCAGGTCAGCGCTACCCTCCCAGGGCTCCGGCAGCGGTGGGGAGTTGGACTCTGGAAGGAAGGGATCAGAGCTGCTGCCTGGTGCCTACAACACCCCTTCTACCCCCGGCCTGGGTGCTGCCCGCCCGCGGGGAAGGGCTGCAGGGAGGGGGTAGGGGCTGATGGCTCCAAGGGCTGGGGGCAGTAGTTCAGCCCCGCCCCAGGGTGTAAGGAGACCGGCCTGGGGAGATCTCGGCAGGGATTTCACACCCAGCCAGGGGCCCAGGGCAGCTGGGCCCTGCACATGCAGGGCAAGAGGAACCCGCCTGCGTGGCAGCCACCCAGCGCCTTTCAGCCGGGCCCTCTCTGTGGCTTGAGCCTCCAGGCACCTCGTGCTGCAGAGCCTGGAAATGGCTGGTGCCCTCGGAGCTGGCCAGAGACACGCTGCCTGGCACGGGCCGCGAGAACAGCTGGCTTGGCTCCCTTCTGCCCCACCGCCCGGGTGACACAAGGCACAGGTGGGGCTGGACCACCGCAGCAGAGCAGCAAGGCCGTGACCCCCACAAGAATCCAAGCCCCGCTTGCTGAGATGGGGGGGGCGGCTTGTGCTGCCCTATGTGCCCACGGGGTGCTGTCATCGCCCTGCCCCACGCCAGCCTGGCACTTTACCCCTGGGGCGCTGCTTGGGGGTGAGGTGGGCTAGTGGGGGGCCCGGGCTCTCCCTGGGGGTTGCGGCAGCTGGTTAAAGTCAGTGCGGACGTGGTTTAAGCTAAACCAAGCGAGGGCCCGGCTTCCACACAGGGGCTCGCCCCAATTTAACCACCCACTGCTTCCAGTGTGTTTCCATTATGATGGGATAGTTTAATTTGAGCAATTGATTTGGATTATCGG
>ML675700.1:2974369-3001132 GCA_007922155.1 Mesoclemmys tuberculata
ATGATCATATTGGTCCCTTCTGACCTATGAGTCTATGAGTCATTACACAAGCGCAACATGGAGCCCAGGCCTTGATCTACCCTGGCCCTCTCCAGAATGAGTGCAGCCCCCACCTCGGGGGGCTGTCAGGCCCTCAGACCGTGGGGGGCGAAGGGCCCTGGCCTGACTCAGTTGCCCAGGTCCCTCCCTGGGGCTCTGCGTGGACACCAGAGCAAGCGGGAAAGTTCAGCAGGATCTTTGGGAAACACCTGGGGCCGCGTCTGATCTGATCCGCTCGTACCCACCCCGCAGCAGGGGAGGGGGCTGGGGAACAGGAAGGAGCAGGGCAGGAGGGGTGGGAATTGGGTGGGCTGGATTGCTGTTGAGTCACGTCCCTGCTCTGTGCCTCAGTTTCTCCTGTGAGGATGATACTTTGCTCCGTCCCTGGGGGGTGAGGCTTAGTGGCTGTCTGCAAAGTGCTTGGAGATCCCCAGCGGGAGGTGCCAGGTGCTGCGCGTTGTCCTCCCTTCCCCTGCTGTCTTGGGCCCCAGTTATCATGTCCCGGGCAGGGTGTGCAGGGAACCTGGCCCGTGGGACGGTGCCCCTGTGAGCTGTGAAACCTCCTGGCCCTGCAGGACAGGGCAGGCCAGGAGTGGGAGAGGGAAGGGGGGGGCTCCTCACCCACAGAGCCCCTCACCCTGGATTCAGGCCCCAGGCCCCCTCCATTTCTTTCTCTGCTGTGTTGTTACCCCTCCTCACCTGATCCCCCCCCCCCAGGCCTCTTGTCCCGTCTCTCAATGCCAGCTACGTATGCTGCCCTACAACCGGTGCCCCCCCCCCTTTCCCCAACCCCCGCAGGGACCCGCCAGGTGCTGATCAGCTGCTCGGTCGGCACATTCCAGAGGGCAGCGCCGAGACGCCAGCCAGGGCCAGGAGACGCGTCAGACGGGCCCTGGCGGCTCTGCCGCCCTGTGCTGGCCCAGGGCTCGCTGCCTGGCCGAAGGGGCCTGGAAAAGCCCCAGGCACAAGGGGGCCCCCGTCAGCCAGTCGCTGGCCCCGGGAGCCTCTCCAGGGAATGGGGCTCTGGCCCTAGCTGCTCCCAGCAGGCACTGCAGGGGCTGGAGTGGGGGTGCCAGGAGCTCCCCCTGTCTCAGCCCCTCCACGCCCGGTGTGGAGGGGGCTGTGGGGCTTGGGGCAGGATCCCCAGCTCCCCCACGCCCAGCTGTGGAGTAAAACCCGCTGCCACTGTGTTTGCGGGACACTCAGAGGGAGGCCCACGTTTTCCATCCAGCAAGGGCCAGGTAGCTGCTGTTTCTGATCCCCTGGCCAGCGGCAAAACCCTGGCTGGTGAGATCCCTTCCTGCCCTCGGGGCTGCCTTGCCCATCTCGCGCAGCCCATCGCCGGCTGAGCTCGCCCTTCTGGCACCGGACCCTGCAGAGCCACACCTGCAAGGAGCATCCAGCCGCACGGCCGCCGCCTTCTCCATTTGCCGCCCTGTCACCGCCCAGCCACGCCAGAAACGTGGCGAGGGGAGAGGCAGAGGATTTCCTAATTCCTCAAGCGCAGGCTGGGAACAATTTGCCAGGCCCCAGCCCGGCAAATTGATTTATTCCAACTCAGCCCCACTTCCTTATTGCTGCCGGCCCCGTTCCCTCAGCCAGGCCTTGAGTCATCCGTGGGGCAAAGGGCCAGGACAACTGCGCGCGAGGCCCCCGGGCTCTGCCCTGGCAAGCCGGCACATCTGCGCCTGGGGGGCATGCACACGGCATCCAGCTCAATGCCCGTTCCTGCAGGCCCGGGGCCCTGTGCGGTGCCTGGATGGGAGGAGCAGCCGGGTTAATTTCGCTGGAATCGATGGGCCCAGAGAGTCCGTGGTCTTAGTGTGACCCTGCCACTGCCCCTCACGGAACGGGGAAACGTGGCTCGGGATCACACGCGGAGCCGTCAGCCTGCCCAGCCCCATGGCATCAGCACCATCAGCCATCGCCAGTCGTCTGCTGTTAAACACCCAGGAAAAGAAATAAAATCAGGGCAAGCCTCTGACGTGCAGCCTTAAGCAACGCTTCCCTCTGAACATGAGCCCTTGTCCTTTAGTTGTAGAGGGTTTCCTCCGGAAACCTCCCTCCCGTTTGACAGGCTTTTAGCTACTGTGAAGATGGCACTAACTGGCCTTTGGAGGAATAGGGAGGTGGGCTGGTGGCGTCGGCGTCCTTCCTGTTTTGTGAACCTCCGACCCCATTTCCCTGAAGCAAGAACGAGTCAAACACATCCAAACGGGGCCAGGCAAACCCGGTAAAGAGAGTGCACGTCTCTGCCGCGGCCTCTCACTGCAGCCTCTGCTGGCGGTCGGGGGCACCGAGCCGGTTTGTATAGTGGGGGTGCTGAAAGCCATTGAACGGAACTGTAAACCCTGCGTGATGGAAACCACTTCAAGCCGGAGGGGTGCTGCTGTGTCCTCGGCACTCCTAGTTCCAGCATCTGTGCTGGAGATCCCGGCCAGACACATGCTCTTAGCGGTACAGCTGGCTGAAAACTCGCCTGCTGGGCGCTTTTCCAGTGGAGACACCGATTCGATGGCTCTGAGGCACTGCAGAGGAACGGGCTGATTCCCTCGAAGCTTTTGATAGAGCCCAGGTCTGCCTGCCGGCTGGCCTGCCAGGTTTTCTGGCCAGCCTGGGCACCCCAATTCCTGCCACCCCCAAAGCTGTTCTAAAGACCATAAAGAAGGCGGAACTGGCAGAACAGCCCAAGCCCTTGTTATTTTGTCCACCAATTAGGCTTAATTCTCAGCACTAATTTTGGTCCATTCATTTCTGATTCCGTTCTCTTGCTGGGGAGCCGTCCCCTGACACTGCCCTGGCTGCTAAGAGCCCTTTGTGTTTGGGCGACGCCAGTCACTGGCTGTAACGTTGGTGATTTTTCTGACCAATGTTCCATAGCAGGCTGCGTTGGCCGTGCCGTTGCTTTGGCTGCCTTAGCGCACACGCCTCTGCAGAACATTCCCACCTCCCTGGGCCGTTGGAGCCCCGTTAGCGTCTGGGGAGTCCCTGTGCATGGTGGTTGGGTGCAGGAAGCACTACACCGCTTCGCTCTAAAGAGAGGGCCCCCTCCATCAATCGCAGCCAGACGGTGGGAGACAGGCTGCTGTCTGAGCTGCCGGGGACGGCTTTGCTTCTCTCTGGTGCGACCTAGCTGATGCAGCTCAGGGCACAAATTCACGTGCGCACGTGGACGTGCAGAGGGACGTTCACATCTAGGCACATACAAGTGCAGAGACCCGAGAGCCTGCAGCACGTGGTCACACACGCTCACACGCACGTGAAAGGCATACATGCTGGAGTTCTATGCGCATGCTCTGCTGTGCGTGCTCAGAGCTGAATCCACGGTGACCACCTCTATTAGCAGCAGCATTTGAACTCAGCACCCGCCGGCTGAGCACTGCCACTTGCCGGTGGTCGGTGTGGCATTGGGTCAGTGTGTGTGTTACAATAATAATGGCTTGCCACCCATGCAGTGCTTCCAAGCCATAGACCATCGAGCCCACCACAAAGGCGGTGAGCGTCATTATTTCTGTTATGCAGATGGGGGAACGGAGGCAAACTGGCCCAAGGACCCCCCAGCAGAGCCAGGATCAAAGCTGCCCATCACGGCTTTCCACCACTACTGGGCAGATCTGTTTGCGCTTTTGTTTCTGATGAGTTTTCCTGGGGTGGGGGGCATTCATGGTCTGAAATAACACACCGGCTGGGTTCCTCCCAGTAGTTCCATCATCCACGACATGAAATACCAGCGGGAAAATCAGCGTCTTCTTAGCTCAGGCCCATGAACGTCTGACTGAGGTGTTAAAAAAGCCTGCCAAAAAATATAAATACAAATAGGCGCCAGTGCGCGTCCCTGGGTCTGCCCCTGCCTGCACTGTGCAAGGGTGTGTTGTAGCTCGCCCAACTAGTGGATAACAGTCGGCTACTGCTGTCCCTTGAAGGAGTCACGCCTTCCACTGAAGTGGCAGAGGGCCATGTCTGGCCCAGGGTTCAAACTCTACTGCTGACTCACACAGAAGCTCATCACACGGCAGCGCACGTGCACATTTCGTCAGCAGGGGCACGTGTGGCTCTGTGTTCTCATGGCTGGCTGCACTTGGGGGGTATGCTATACACTATAGGTGTACACGAGTGTGTGAACGCATTGCTGCACGGGACGTGTGAGGGCCTAGCAGTCGGGGCTGAGTGGGTGCACGTCAGCCGTTCGTGGGTGTGTGAATGGGCGTGAATTCACACTGGGGCAGGCCTGAGAGCGGAAGCAGGGATGTGTGCTCTGCGGGTGTGCTCTATTCCCTTGCACAGCTCTTGCTCTTGTGTGTGAATGGGCGTGAGTTCACGCTGGGGCAGGCCTGAGAGCGGAAGCAGGGGTGTGTGCTTTATTCCCTTGCACAGCTCTTGCTGGGGCAGGCTCGGGGTTTGCCTAGGAAGCAGAGATGGTTCCCTGTATGGCTGTGTGATGCTGAGCTCAGCCGTGATCCTCAGCCAGCTGGGGGCAGCCAGGAGGAGACAGACCCTGCACCGTTTACAGCTCTCACCTGAGCTGTGACTGACGCTTTTATGAGCAGAAATTGTGTAGCCCGGCTTGCTGGGGTGAAGGCCAGTCTGCAATAAACTGCGTGCCTCAAACTCTTGGCCCTGGAAAACGATAACCCCTTCCCTGCCTGCCTGCGCTGGAAATGCAGCAGGGCACGTGAGCGCTCTGGGGGAAATGGGGAAGTCATGAGCGACGAGGTCAGCGCACCAGGCTGGCAGCGGTGTCACCTGAGCAAGTTACGTCAATGCCCCGTGCCTTGGTTTCCCCTACCTGTTATATGGGCGAACGATTCTGCACGCTGGCTGGAAGGGTTTTTTTGCAAAGCACCAAATCTAATGAGGCTGCCACTAACATTGGCGGATGGCTCGAGGACTGGCGGCGTGGTCACGCATGACACGAGCAGGGCAGTCCTACAAAGCGGTCTGGATCGCTCGGTAAACTGGGCCCATTCCAACTAAATGCATTTCAATAGGGTGAGGACGTGCAGCTCGGGGCCAGAAATGCCGGGCACACCTGCAGGTGGGGGCAGGCTGCCGGAAACGGACCCAAAAGGAGTTAGGGGGCGGAGCGGACACGCAGTGTGATGCAGTGGCAAAAAGGGCTAATGCAATCCTTGGCCGGATAAACGGGGCAGGGATGAGCAGGAGTGAGAGGTGATTTTGCCTTGGCGTACGACCAAGGTGAGACCAATCCTGGCCCTTGCTTTCGATTCTGGGCTCCACATTTTAAAGAGGATGTTGAAAAACTGGGGCGGGTGCAGAAAAAAGCCACACAAATTATTCAAAGGCTGGAGAAAGTGCTGGACAGCGAGTGACTGAGGGAGCTTGTCTGCTTAGTGTGTCAAAAGGCAGCTCAAGAGGTGAATCGATTCCAGTGTCTAAGTTCCTTCGCAGGGAGAAAACAGCAGGGCCTGGAGGGCTCTTTAATCGAGCGGCCAAAGGCTGAGCAAGGACCAGGCAGGCAGCGCTCCCCGCCTCCTATCAGGAGCCAACACCATTCTCACAGGAGGGAGCAGAAAGCGCCCAGCAATTCAGGGCAACTCCACTCCCACCTCTTGGGAGCAACAGGACGGCTCCTCGGCTCCTCCTCCCAGCCAGGGAAGGGGAAGGGGACCCCGCTGCAGCCCCCCGGCCTGCGATGGGTTGTGTAGAACTCCAGGAGCAGCCGAAGGAGCAGAAATGGGAGGCAAAATTAATGGGGGGCTGGGGAGCCCAGGCTTCCGGAGTCTGTGTCCCCAAGAGATGCCAGCCATGCAGACTGCCCAGATCGATCGATCTGTCCTAAGCGGTGCATTGTTATTGCGGGTTGTCAAAAGGCTGCCATGGTCTACCCCAGAGGTGACGGGAGTGAAGTGATCATTAGACGTACAAAACTTAGACTGGGGAGGGACTGTCTTTTCCTTCTGTGTTTGTACAGCACCTAACACAGGGGGGGCCTGGTCCGTGACGGGGGGAGGGGCTCCTAGGTGCTACTGCAATACAAATAAATACATTATTATAGGAATAAATAATCTGTTAACGAGCATGTTCTGAGCTAGTGCTCACAGAAACAGTCCATTGAAGTCCATGGAGGTGCATGGTTTCCTCACAGTGGAGGATCTGGCCCATTTAGTTTATCGCTGTAAAGCTGTGGAGTGGTTTGGGATCCTTCAGACAGAACGGTGCTGGAGAGAAGTCTGGGTGTTTGCTCCGGGGGTTATCGCACATGTCCCGCAGGTGGTTATTACGCTGGCTAGTTAATAACTGCATCTACGTGGGGATTTAGGTGAGCACAGATTTTCTCTCTCTAGAGGCACTAGTCGGTTGCATGAGACACGTTTAACCTGGGAGGGTCGCTGCGCACATACGCCAAGAAGGCAAGCCGCTTAGTGCGGTTCCAAGAGAGCACCCGATGTTTGGCTGAAGAAGAACAGCCCCTGCCAGGAGAATAACGAGAGTGCTTCAGGTCTCAAGTGGGCAGAAAGGGGTTCCCCCCACGGGGAGAGCAGCTGTGGGTTATCTCTGGAGCAGCTCGCTTTGCCGTGGTCCAACCGGCAATTTGCAGGGGTGCTGCGACAGCGTGTGAGCACAGGCTCTGACCCACACGCGCAGAAGGCTGGTGTCAATAAAGGAGTGTGCTTTAGTCAGTGCGTGTTTTGGTTTACAAACAACTGACGAACCTATCCGAGGCTCTTGGGCTGCAGCCACGGCAGCATGGCCTGGAGAGGGAGGTCCCAGGGCGTTAGGGGTCGTAACCATCACCTTAAACTCCACCTGAGCAGCCAGCGCAACTCCCGGAGGTCCGGGGTCACCTCCGCCCAATGGTGCCTTTGCCTTCTGCACCAGCTGCTGTCTCCAAATATGCAGAGCAAATTGCAATAGTCCAATGGCAGAGTGGGCATCTGAAAGGAGAGGCTGCAGTTCCTGGCCAGGCAGAGCTGGTACTAAGCTGACTGGCGTGCTATGGTCGTGTAGATGTTAACGAGCTCGACCAGCTTGGCACATTAAAGTGACACTGGCTTGTCCACAGCAGCCTCGTTAGAACGTGTTAGTTCACATGTGTTAGCTCATGTGTTGTAACAGCACACCTCTGATGCCGCGTTTAGACATAGCCTGGAATACTGGCCGATGTGGGCCAGTGATTTGTTCCACCTGCAGTTCCTACCCGGAGTTTCAGTCTCATATCGATTCACACCAGATTCTGTAGGAAAAACCACTTAAGAAAGGACTGGGGAGAGACCAATTGTGTGTTACTGAGCACAGGTGTCCGTGTGTGTGTTTGAGTGTCTTTGTTAAAGAGGGTTGGCCTGTCTCATGCTTTTCCCTATGTAGCAAAACCAAGAAAGAACACACAGCCCTCAGGAGAGAGCACGGTGTGTGCGTCTCCTCAGGAACGTGCTGCACTGGAACACAAAATGGCAGCTGCGGTGGGTTTGGGAACCAGTGTTGTGCAGGTAACCTTTGGTGGGGTAGCACAGCCCAGAGAACAGTAACCCTCCTCGCCCTGGTCACTCCTAGAACGAACATTGACTTCAGCTGAAAACTATTGACTGGCCTGGGTGATCCTGCTCTATTGCCAGCATGGGAGCCTGGCTGGCTCAGGACATTGTTACTCCTGGAGAAACCTCTCTCCCCAGTTGCCAATTCAAATCCAGCCCGTGTTGGTAATGCCTGGTACTGTGTGAATGACCGTTTGGGCCAAAACATCAGGCAGGACAGACAGTTTCGTAGTCAAGAGCCAGGACTCCTGGGTTCTGTTCCCAGCTCTGCCACAGATTTGTCTCAGCAATTCTCTTCGCACCTGTGTCTCAGTGTTTTATCGGTCTTATTTAGCTCCATCTGGGAGCCTCGGTCAGGACCAGACCCCCTTGTCCAAACTTCAAACAAGAAGACAGTCCATGCCCCAAAGAGATTACAATCCAAGTTGACAAATGGGGATAATGAGGCAGTATTGGGTGTGTGTCGCCACTGCCCCTGCTGGCTGCAATCTGAGTGGCTCAGCTGTGTGTCATAGGCCCAATACTGCTAGCAGAGATTCTCCCTTCCATCCCTGTTTTTGTACACAGGGACTCTGGGTTGTGCCCCCGGCATGGCTGTGGGGTTCCTGATGTGCATCAATAACGCGTGTGCAGCGTCGGGTGGCTGTGCCCCGAGGGCCATCGCAGCTCGGTTCAGGAGTGTCTGCGCAGCGGCTGGGACGGCAGGGGCGTCAGAAGCAGAAATTGCTTTTGTTGCGCGTAAGCTGCCAGCTGAATAGCAGCCGCCCTGCCAGCCTGTCGTTGGCGTGTGCTGGCGTGTGCCGTGCGTGTTTGTGTGTGGGTGACGGTGGGAAGGGATATAAAGATGATCTCAGAGCTGCCGGCAGGGCGGAGGCAGCATTGCCAGCCTTGGACTTCCGTGAAGGAGGGAAACACCTGCTGGCCGGTCGCCGGGGAAACCATCACGAGGGAGAGAGGCTGGGAACGAGCAGCACCTTGTGCGCCAGGGCTGCTCCGCGTCCACATCAGCACAGGCTTCCTGGTGCAGGCCGGTCCCCAGGGCCAGGAAAATCCCAGCAGGCCACAGACCCTGAGCTTTGAACTCTCCCCCGCCTGCCCGGCTGCCAGCTGATAAAGCAGCTGCTGGGAGCAGGCAGCGGAGCTGCAGAGGGACAGACAGGGGACAAGGAAACCGTGCTGGATGGAGCCACCGCTCAGCGGAGCAGACAATGCCCTGGGCGAGGCGTGGGAGGCGTAAGTGGATTTCCCCCTCCAGGCCTTTGGGAGCAGTCTCCCCAGGACCCTAAGACTGGCCCCCACCCTTCCCTTCATCCTGCCCCTGTGGGACACCCCTAGCCCCCTGGGCCCTGAGGAGCAGCCTTCAGGAGGGGGCTTCAGTGTCCCTCTCTGTCCCGCTACCCACGTGCCCAGCTACCCACTGCTACCTACAGAGGCTGGTCATGAGAGAGGGGCCGGGTCAATGAACTGCCAGGCCCAGAGGCGCCGGGGCTCAGCCCTGGCACAAATGAGGCGCTGCACGGCAGGGACGCTGGGACTGTGTTTGTGGGTGTGCGGGGGGGAGCTGAGCTCCCAGGATCTGATGGAAGCCGGGCATTGGGTGAGTCCCCTGCACGCACGCACGGGGAGAGCCCTCGGGCCAGTTGCTCCTCACCAGCCAAAGCTAATCCAGCCCCCAGGCCACTCAGGAGGTGGGTCCCGGCCTGGCATTTCTAGCCGAAATACACTCACTGTGTGTTATTTGCTACTGGTGTTAGAGAGCCTGTTTCTCCATGTGCACGTGTGTGTGTGCAATGGGTTCCATTCCTGTGTGTGTGTCTGTGTGTCCGGGCTTGGATTCCTCTGGGTGGCTGTTCTGCTCAGCTCCCCCCACACACACACAAACACGGTCCCAGCGTCCCTGCTGTGCATGTGTGCGTGTCTGGTTCGATGACTCTGTGAATGTCCTGGCTTCAATTCCTGTCCTGGCTACAGATTTCCTGCGTAACCCTGGGCAAATCGCTTACATGCTCTGTGCCTTAGTTGCCCCGGCGGGGCGGTTGTAAGGCTAGTCCCCTGCCTGGGGAGGTTGTGCAGTGGAATCTGCTGACGGCTGTAAGGCTCTGTGGAGCCCCTGGAGTGGAGGGGCAGGGTTGTTGCGTGGAGATTTTGTCTTGCCGTCAGGACCTGCGGCGTCTTCCCGCAGCAGGAGATTTTATCCAGAGGCAGGTGTGCGCTCCCGGGCTCCGGCCACACGGCTCTCGGGTGTGCGTGCGCGTCCCAGCGGCTGCGCGTGGTGGGGGTGTGACTGTCAGTGCGTGGTGGGAGGAAGTGGGGGCCATGGTTGGGGGGGCAAGGTGTGAGTGGGGCTGTGGTTTGCAGGAGCAGCCGTGGGGGGGAGGGGGCGCTGAGAGAGGTGGGGTGTGTGGTGCACGGAGGGAGACGTGGGGGGTGTGCACTGGGTGTGTGCACTGTGTGTGTCCTCGGGCTATGCACTTCCTTGGCATGGTGCCAGGCTGCTGGACCCCTGTGTGCCGGGGCTGGGGGGCGCAGAGGCACAGACACAGCGCAGCTCTCCCTTCCCGGGGGGCGGTGCTCGGCTGCCCGCTGGAGCCCAGCCAGGCTTGAAAGGCCTGGCGCTGAGGGGAGGTTGGATGGGTACCGGATGGCATCACGGGTGGGATGGGCTCTGCGCCCAGCTGGCTGCCACATGTGCAGGGGCTGGAGCCAGGAGGAGAGGGCACCGGTTCCTGCCATCACTCTCCTCGGGCACTGGGGCAGCCTGGAGCTGGGCACGGCTCTGAGCCCAGCGCTTGCCAGCCCCTGGCAGACGCCCCATGGAGATCAGGTAACCAGTCAGAGGAGGGACCCCAGTGGCCTATGCCCATATCATTCCTGCTCGGTCCTGGGTGTCTCCACATGGCACAAAGGGTGGCTTTGTGGGTGTGACACTTGAGCTCTGTTCCCAGCCCTATCGCCCTGGGTCAACCTGAGCAAGTGACGCCCACCCCATGCCTCAGTTTCCCAATCTGTGGCAGCCATTGACCGCCAGCAGGGGAGGTGTGTCACCCGAGCGATCTGCAGTGCGGCAGGCGTATCTTCTCCCTATGTCACAGATCAGGAAACTGAGGCACGGGGGGGGGTGACTTGTCCCAGTCACCCACTGAGTCTGCAACGGAACTGGCGATAGGATCCAGGAGTCCCGGCCCCGACTCCCTGGCTCTAGGCACTAGAGTTTGGGTTTGGGGTCACACAAGGAAAAGGACTCCCTTGCTAAGACCCCACGTCCCCCCAGGCGAGGAAGCAGAGCAGCCAGTTAACGGTCAGAAGGGCCAGGCTGGGATCAGACAAACTCTTCCTTCCTCCACTGCGGGGTTGCTCCTCTGCTACCCCCAGACCCCCGCAGGGCATCTCAGCTCAGAACGTGCTGATCCCCCTCCTGGCAGGAAACTGCATTTTCTGGAGCCTTTCCAGGCGATCACCTGCCCCTGCTGGGAAAATCGTTATCTCGGAGGAGCCAGAGAGCAAGTGAGCAAGGTGCAAACCGCCATAAAAGCTCAAGGCTGGGAAAAGAGAAACAACCTTGCGGCAAACTTGAATGACCCAGCCAGGGCCAGTTGTTTTTCTTCTTCTTCTAACGCTGGGAGGAGGCTGATGTGGCAGATCCTGGCTCGCTGCCCAGCCCCTGGCGTGACAAGTTCCTACCCTGCCCTGTGATGAATCCACATCCACAGACGTGGTCCTACCTGCACGCACCGGGGGAGATGGGAGTCCCCCTTCCCCAAGCTGGTATCTCACTGCTACGCGGGGGAGGGCCCAGCTATTGGAAGTTGGCATAATTCAGCCGGAGTGCACTGCACGGGGGTCTCTGTTGGGGGGCAGTAGGCCCAAAGGCACAGTGTGGTTCAGTGGAGGGTGCTGGATCAGAGAACCCCTCGCCGGGCCGGGTGATCCCCCAAAGTCACAGCTGGCTCTTGGCTCAGCCACTGGTCTGCAGAGCGGCTTTAAGCAAGTCAGTATAGACTCACTAAGCGAGGGGGAGAGGTAGATACCCTGGAAGGGAGGGATAGGATACAGAAGGACCTAAACAAATTGGAGGATTGGGCCAAAAGAAATCTGATGAGTTTCAACAAGGACAAGTGCAGAGACCTGCTCTTAGGATGGAAGAATCCCATGCACAGCTACAGACTGGGGACCGACGGGCTAGGCAGCAGTTCTGTGGAAAAAGATCTGGGGGTTACAGTGGATAAGAAGCTGGGTAGGAGTCAGCAGTGTGCCCTGGTTGCCAAGAAGGCTAATGGCATATTGGGCTGCATTAATAAGAGCATTGCCAGCAGATCGTGGGAAGTGACCATTCCCCTCTATTCGGCATTGGTGAGGCTGCATTTGGAGTATTGTGTCCAGTTTTGGGCCCCCCACTACAAAAAGGATGTGGACAAGTTGGAGAGAGTCTAATGGAGGGCAACAAAAATGATGAAGGGGCTGGAGCACAAGACTTATGAGGAGAGGCTGAGGGAACTAGGCCTGTTTAGTCTGCAGAAGAGAAGAATGAGGGGGGATTTGATAGCAGCCTTTAACTACCTGAGAGGGGGTTCCAGGGAGGATGGAGCTAGGCTGTTTTCAGTGGTGGCAGATGACAGAATAAGGAGCAACGGTCTCAAGTTGCGGTGGGGGAGGTCTAGGTTGGACATTAGGAAAAAGTTTTTCACTAGGAGGGTGGTGAAGCACTGGAATGGGTTACCTAGGGAGGTGGCAGCATCTCCATCTTTAGAGGTTTTTAAGCTGTGGCTTGACAAAGGCCTCTCTGGGATAATTTAGCTGAGGTTAGTCCTGCTTTGAGCGGGTGGTTAGGACTAGATACTTCCTGAGGTCCCTTCCAACCTTCATCTTCTGTGCTTCTATGATTCATAGACTCAGAGATTCCAAGGTCAGAAGGGACCAACATGATCATCCTGTCCCAGCTCCCGCACAACGCAGGCCACAGAACCTCACCCACCCACTCCTGTAATAGACCCCAACCTATGACTAAGTTATTAAAGTCCTCCAGCAAGTGAGCCCTGCCCCTTGATACAGAGGAAGATGAAAACCCCCCAGAGCCCAGAGGGAAAATTCCTTCCCGACCCCAAATATGGCGATCAGCAAAACCCTGAGTATGTGGGCAAGACGCACCAGCTAGACACCCAAGAAAGAATTCTCTGTAATAACTCAGAACCCACCCACTTAACATCCCGTCACAGGCCATTGGCATATCTACCACATGTAGTCAATGATCAGTCAATGGCCAAACTATCCTGTCCCATCAGACCATCCCCTCCATAAACTTATCAAGCTCAGTTTTGAAGCCAGCTTGGTTTCTTGCCCCCACTGCTCCCCTTGGAAGGTTATTCCAGAATTTCACTCCTCTGATGGCTAGAAACCTGTGTCTAATTTCAAGTCTAAACTTCCTGACAGCCAGTTTACATCCATTAGTTCTTGTGTCCACATTGGTGCTGAATTTAAATAATTCCTCTCCCTCCCTGGTATTTATCCCTCTGATGTATTTATAGAGAGCAGTCATATCTCCCCTCAACTGTCTTTTGGTTGGGCTAAACAAGCCAAGCTCTTTGAGTCTCCTCTCATAAGGCAGGTTTTTCATTCCACGGATCAGCCTAGTTGCCCTTCTCCGCACCTGTTCCAGTTTGAATTCATCTTTCTTAAACATTCTGCTTGGTGCCTCGGTTTTCCCATCTGCACGATGGTGGTAATGATCCTAACCGCCGTGGTGAAGCGCTTTGAGATCGGCTGATGAGAGGTGCTGGATGAGAGCTTGGATCTGTAATATCATCCAGCCAGTCTGAATTCACGGTTGGGGGCTGTGCTAGTGAGTTGTACGTGAAAGCTAGCCAAACGCCTGGCAACAAAGACTATCCCCCAAGCCCCCATTAACAAGAGATTCCACCTGTCCAGCACCATATTCCACCTCCAGTCTGTGTATCTTTCTATCCTGGCAGCGTCGAGGCATCGCACGCTATTATTCTCCATTAGTTAACATTAATATTGCAGAAGCAACTGCAAGTCGCAGCCAGGCTGGGCCCCGCTGTGCTAGATGCTGTGGCCTTCCCCGCAGCTCCCGGACACCCAGCTCTCCCTCTGGACCTGTGCCAGCGCCCCACAGTTCCCCCGCTCCAGCCATCATGGGCTGGGGGAGCCAGCAGGGGCGGGGAGAGACAACCCAGGGCTTTCAATGCGCTGCAAAGACAGAGCTTTCCCGGAACAGCGCCCGAACCAAAGGGACAGTCCCGGGAAAGGGGGCAGGAGGCTGCCCTGCTGGGAGCCGTGGGGCAGGGAGGGAAGACTGGGCCTGGGCAAGGGTGTGCAGTGGGAGTTAGGTGTCGCGCGGCTGTGGGGAGCCAGGTTTGCAGGAGTGAGAGGCAGGGAGGGGGGTTGTGATGGAGACAGGGCAGAGAGACCCGGCCACTCCCCCCACAGATTATTGCAGTCAGCTCCCTCTCTGGCCTGGACGCCAGCTGCATTCTCCCCACAAATCCCCTCCAACGCCTGTTACCAGGATTGTCGCCCCCTCCGCCTGGATCAACCCTTCGCACCAGTGCCCCATGCGGCCCCCGCCTCACCACATCCCACACCGGCTCCCTTACGGCCCTTCGCTCTCGCTCCTCCCCATGGATCAGCTCCAGGAGCTGTGGTGTCGGGGATCCTGCCTGTACTCTGCTGCGGACAGCCCTGGTCGCCTGCCGGTGTCTCCAGGCCCAGCCACGCGTGGCAAAGCCTCCCAGAGCTGCCCCAATCTCTCCTTTCTGCTTTGCTGTCCAAGTGTGTCCGCTGATCAGTTATCTCATCCTCCTGAGCCCAGCGTGTCCTGTTGGCCTGTCTGATGTGCAGATTGCAAGCTCTCTGGGGCTGGCCCAGATCCTCAAAGGGGATTTAGGCACCTAATTCCTACTGATTCCTTCCAATAGGAGTTAGGCACCTCAGTACCTTTGAGCATATGGGCTTCTTTACTGCTATTTCCAGCCCCTCCAAATCCCATCGGCGCCCTGCTGGGGGCCAGGAGCTGAGGCCGGGGCATGGGGCAGGACAGGCTGTTCTCGCTTCTCAGCGAGTTTAAATTTAAAAACCCAAAGTCCAGATCTGCCACATGTCTCACTCATGCCACCAGGAATAGAAGTTCCCCAGGGGAGGCGAGAGTTCAGATTTAGCACAGATGTCTGGGAAAGGGATGTGATGCACAGAGAACGGGCCTGGATTCATCTCATGCTGAGCAGAGCCTACAAAAGCAAAAGGCATTCTGCGTGCCAATGATCCGTCGTTTTTACTTGACGTGTGTATTACATGAGGGGTATATTTAGCTGTTTGCCATGCGTTATTCCTACTGTGAAATCTAGCTCCGGTGGTTATAGAAACAGTTCTGAATAAGCTCTGTATGGCCACAGCTTTGCTACCCTATATTGGGGCTCTCCCACCACTGAAATGCAGCCATCTCTGGGGTGGAGCACTACAGTGCATCTGGTATTCCGGCCATGGCTGCTTCCCCTGCATGAAGGATTTAACTTCATTGCCCTGGTGCCTTCTTCACCAGCCCCATGCCACAGTCTGTCAGGCAGTGGCACTGATTTTCACAAAGCAGAATAGCCATCCTTCCAGGGGGCGCTTGGCTGTATACCTCAGGGCACTTAAAGGGTTAATCATCCTTGGCACAAGTGGGCATCCTTATCTCCAGCCAAGGCACTTGTCCGAGGTCCACGCGAGTAACGGGCACAGACCAGTGTCTTTTCCCAGCCCCTCCTGCCCGTCACCAGGGGTAGATGCTGCTTCTCCGTGTGCACGGCAGAACTTGGAAAGGCCTCCGCAGGGCTCCTAAAAACCCACCCACCCTCCTTTCTGGAAAATAGCGTGTGCAAACCACGCCCTGTGGACTGGAGAGCATGGTGTGTGCGCCTCCTTTTCTTGCTCCACTGGATCTTCTGCCTGTGCCTGGTCTATCAGTGAGCAGCCCATCCAAAGGGCTCGCTCCCGGCATGTGGCTCCCGGAGCCCAAATTTTCACAGCCCTGTCCTCAGATTAAACACCTCTGAGGCTGCCTTCCCCTGGACAGCCCCACTAATCAATTACATCCGTGTGAATCCAAAGTCACTTCAGTGGAGTGACTCCGAATTTATGCTTGTGTCAATAAGAGCAGAATCTGGCCTGCTGGCCTGGTTGCAGGGGGTGGGAGGGTGAATTTTACCAATATAGCCAGCAATGTGGACAGTTATAACAGAATAAAGGTGTCTATTACTGGTTGGTGTTGCTGATTCCCCTTCCCATGCCTTTGTATTGGTTTAGCTGTGTCCACATTAGGCTGTATCTCAATCCAGAGCCAGCAATCCCACGTTTGTGTGTAAACCAGGCTAAGGCAGGTGATGATGAGGCTGTCTCTCAGCCTAGTGGCACAGAGTCGGGATGTGGCTAGCAGGCCCGCTGGACAGCTGATGTGATCCCCTGGGGAAACCCTATGTCCTCTGTCCCCACAGGAACAGCTCAGCTCCCCTAGGGTTGCCAGCCCTGCAGGATTGTTCTGGAGTCTCCAGGAATTAAAGATTAATCATTAATTAAAGATTGTGTCGTGATGAAACCTTCAGGAATACTGGCAACCAGGAGAGGAACGCCAGCTCTGCCGTAGACAAATAGGGAAATGTCTCCTCCGCTGCTGCCCCCCCCAGCCCCAAAGTCCCTCCCACAATCATTATGTGGGGCTTGTCGCTGGGAAAAAGCGAGGCCTTTGTTTGCTGCATGTTGGGGCCAGCCCAAAATTTCCATCACAACTGTTGTGTTGTCCAACCGGCCGGGGAGGGAGGGGGGTTGGGTCAGGGATTCTCTTAGTGACAGGAGGTCCCTTTCCATGGGAAAGTGCCGTTTTCATCAGCAAACTGAACATCCAAACCCTGAAATATTTTGATTCGGTCGCTATTACCCTCTGCGGGCTGGGATCCCCAGACTGGACTTGATCTCCCAGTATTCACTGCAGCCAGGGACTCCCGGATGCACTGAATCCCTGCCCAAGAGAAAATGAAATTTATTTTCTGAGGGAAAAAACTCATTTTCCCAACAGCTCGACTGCGCCCGGCGCTGTCACACCCCTGAGGTCTCCCTGTGGAGCACGGCACCCATGGTGCTCTCAGAGTCAGCACCTTGGAGGAGACGTGCACGCTCTGCTTGTGGTTCTTGCTAGTTGTGCTTTTCCCTTCGGTATAGAGAATAAAGCCACAGCAGACAGAGTGCACGACCATGTCATCAATAATCCTTCATTACACTTTGCCATCTGTAACTAACCAGGCTCGCTAACTGCTCTTTGGAGTTGGTAATGAGTTCAGGGTCAGGTAGGGTATCAACACCCCCTTTTCATCAAGAAGAAAATGGGGGACAGAAAAGGGAAGTGACATTAGGTAATGCAATGAACCTAGGAGTCCTGCCTCCCAAGCCCCTCCAGGTCCTCTGTCAATCCAGCATGACTGATTGGTCCCGGCTGACAGAAAGGCTGATAAATTAAAGAGGGCTCAGAGAAGAGCCATGAGAACGATTAAAGGATATCTTCCCCTGTTGTATGCAGTGTTCTTGTAGCCGTGTCGGGCCCAGGATATTAGAGATCATATTTTTTATTGGACCAATATGGCTTATTACAACAACCTGTAACCCTCTAACCCCTCCTAAGTCTACAGAGGTGTTAAAAGGCCACTTCACCTTGAAAGGGCCCTTGAAATATGTGTTAACAGGGTATGCTAAACAACCTGTTCCACTTGTATTTAGCTGAGATGCTGACATTTCTCAGACCTGAAGAAGAGCTCTGTGTAAGCTGGAAAGCGTCTCTCTCTCTCACCAACAGAAGTTGGTCCAATAAAAGATATTCCCTCGCCCACCTTGTCTCTCTAAAGGACTGGAAAATGTGCCTTTTTTCCAATCCAATAGTGATAGCTCTCAAACTATTTAGCTTAACAATGAGACGTTTAAGGGGTGACCTGTTTACAGTTTGTAATTCCCTACATGGGGAACAAATATATAATAATGGGCTCTTCAATCTAGCAGGGAAAGATCGGACACGATCCAATGGCTGAAAATTGAAGCTAGACAAATTCAGATTGAAAGAAGGTGTAAATGTTGACACAGTGCAATTCACCACTGGGGCAGTGTACCAAAGGTTTCATGGATTCTCCATGACTGGCAATTTGTAAATCAAGCTCAGATGTTTTTCCAAGAGCTCTACTCTAGGCAATATTTCGTGGAAATTTTCTGACCTGTGTTATGCGGGAGGGCAGACTGGATGTTCACAGTGGGGCCTTTCGGCCATGGAATCTCCGAATCGTTCAATAATCTGCATAGGCCACGGAGCTGAGAGCTTTCAGGATGAATCTTTATCGTTCGGAGGGTCTCAGGGACTGTGAATGACCCAGGAATCGTTAGACAAAGGGCTTGGTCCACACTTTTTACAACTAAGGAATTTGTAATTGAAAAATGCTCTTTTGGGGAACATTTTCTCAAAATAGGTGTTTTTAAAAGTATCTCCACAAAATAAATATTTACCTATTCTTTTTTATCAACAACGTTACCTACTGTTTCCATGTTTTTTAAATGAAACATTTTAAAAAATGTGGTTTTTAAAATTTCAAAATAAAATTTGTTTTTTCTGGAGGAAAAAAACTTCTGCCCTAAAATAATCCCCCCAATCTTTTTTTTTTTTTTGAAGGGGGGTGAATCTTTTGAAAAAGATCAGTGATGAAAAAATGTAGATAAAAAGGTCTGATCATGTTTGAAAAAAACATTATGTGGAAATATTTTGTAGCCCTGGCCTGGGGAGCGTTTGATTCGGGGGCTGCTCACTAAAGGATCGACACTCAAGAGAGAGGATTATGCTGGTGGCGAATGGCCCATGTGCTTTTAGCAAACGTGTTGGTTCTCTTGGCCCGGCCCTTTAAGGAAATGGTATCTGGGAGTGACACCTCCCCAACAAACTCACTCAGCTGGTCCCAGGGAGCTGGACCAGCTGTAGGCAAGGCATCCATCCCTTCCCCGCCAGCTGGGAGGAGGCTGTGGGGCTGAGGGCAGGGCCAAGGACTTGAGGAGCAGCAGAGCCAGGCAGAGGGTGGAGCGTGGGACTTTGAGGCAGACAGGCTGGAGCGCAGCAGGGAGCCGGAGCCCAGCAGAGCCAGCAGGGGAGCTGGGGATGAAGCTGGGAGCTGGGGCAGGACACAAGCCCTCGGCTGTCTCAGTGATGAGGTACAGGGCAGACGTCAGCTCCGGTGGGCTCTGATCTCGGCCAGAGAGAGGGTGGGGGTGCTTGGCCCATGTACAGAGGGAGGCGCCACAGCACAGCTCCGAGCACCCCGACTCTGCAGCTCACGTGTCTCGTGTTCCCGTGTAAACAGGCCAGGTGGCAACTGCTCTTGTTCTCCCTCCCCGCCCCTCCCCACTGCCACTCGGCAGCAGTGCCTCAAAGTCCTGTGGCTCTCATTACGGCATCTGGTCTCCTTGCAGGATCACCCAGAGGGTTTGTTAGTGACGGGGGACACTGAGCCATAGGGAGCCTTGCCCACCGCTATATGGCAAACCTGGGCCACGGCTGGGACTCGAACACAGGAGTCCTGGCACCCATCCCCCCGCTCTGACCCTTGGCAACCTTTCCTCCCAGGGCCGGTAATCTAGGGGCTCTGTCTCCAAGCCCCTGTTCTGATGAACTGGCGGCCCTGCGAGCTGGGAGCAGGACCCAGGGGTCCTGGCTCGTTCTCCTCTCTTCTTCCCCACAAGATCCAGGCTTTGCAGAGACTTTGCAGCGCTAAAAATACTCAGGCAGGGCCTCTGGTTAGGGTGCCAAGGGAAGACCAGGCTGGGAAGGGAAGCGGATGGGTGGGTCTTTCTTTTAAGGTTTTAAGAAACCAGGATGTTTCCGCAGGCCCCTGCTGGGTGTCTGGACGGAGCTGTTGATTGATCTGAGCGGGTTCTCATGGGACCTTCCTGATGCACACGTGCAGGTGGGGGGCCGGTCTGCCCCATAGGAGAGGATGACACTGGAAATAAGCACAGTCATTTTAGGGGCTCAGGCTTTTGACTGTAGGATTCCCCCTAAAACTGTCAGGTTTAGCACAAGCAGGCAGCAAATGTATTTCTCCTCACAACACCCCGATGAGGCTGGGCAGGGCTAGTCTCCCCATTGTGCAGAGGGGGGAACTGAGGCCCAGAAAGGCTAAGTGACATGCCCAGAGGGGCACAGGAAGCCTGTGGCAGAGCTAGGAATTGAACCCAGGTCTTTTCGGTCTCACGCTTGCACCCTAACCGCTGGACTCAATTCCCTTCTTTTTGGAGGGGCCCACATCGTCGGCTCCCTATTCCTGTCCCGTGCGGTGCCGCACGCTGGCACAGGCAGGAAATTGGGAATCCCGAGTCCCTAGGTGGTGTCGTGGGGCACAGAGCAGCCGCAGAAATGATCAGGTGGTTCCCTCCTCCAATCCTGGGCGGTGCTGAGCACCCCCAAGCCCACCCCCAGGCAGGATGCCGTGCCCCCCAAATGTCAGAATTATTCAGCACTGCAGGAAAAAAACAAATGGGGGTCTCTCCTCCTCCCTCCCTGGCGGCACAGGGCACCCCACTACCCAGGCTGCAGGCCCCATGGTGTTCAGTTTTGGGGGGGGCAGGAGGTTAACCTGATGCTAAAGGCGAATGAGTCGCAAGGGGCAGCGGGGGCTGGTCTGCGCTACACAGTGAGGGCGACAGAAGGCAGCTCACGTCGCCCTAGCTCTGTCAGTGTCTGCACTCCAGCCTCCCCCTCGCCCGCATCAGGGCCCTGTGACCCACCCCACCATCATAACTCCACCTCCGCGGGAGGCATAACAGCCCCACGTCAGGTTAGTGAGGGTGACGCCGGGTCTGTGCAGACGCTGCGTCCCTGAATTTGACTGTCTGAATTTCACGGCAGCAGCCGGGCAGTTGGGCAGCTGGACTCCCCGCGCAACTGGGAGCCTGTGGGGCAGCCAGGTTCCTGGCAGGGATCTCAGCTCCCCACACTGCCCCTCCGAGTTCGGTGGAAGCAAACCCTGCTGGTGAAGACGTGCGCCACTGACCCCAGGAGGGCCCGTGGACATGAGCCACCGCGGGAATTACTGCGTTGGCTGCACGTTGAGCAAATATAGGTCGACTTTACCTTTCTAGTGTAGGAGGCTGTCACATGGCGAGAGGCTGCGGAAAGGGAACAATTCGGCAGTGCAGCATTTTCACTGACTTAACCCTTTCTATGCACAGCAGCACCAGGGGCAAACTCCTGCCTGGGCCATGGGATGTTCGTTTCTGTGAGAGGGAGCCAGGAAGGAGTGAGACAGGCCCAGCCACTGGGCTGGGAGCCAGGAATTCTTCAGCTCCACTGCCCGGCTGTGTGCCGAACGGGGAGAACAGCCCTTGCTGCACAGGAAGGGTTGTGAAAATGGATTGATTGGTGTTTGCTAACTTCCTGGGAAGGCTGGGCAAGTTGGGCCAACCCCAGTAGTCCTCACGCAGGCAAAATTCCCATTGACCTCAAGGGGAGATCAAGCCCAGTGTCCCATCTCTGATAGTGACCAGGACCAGCTGCTTTAGAGGAAGTTGCAGGAATCCCTGCAGTGAGAGGATCACCTGCCCCCAGGGGAAGTTCCCTCCTGACCCCCATGATTCAAGGTCAGGTCATGCCCTGAAGCCTGGGGATTTATCTCTCTTCTTTGCCTTCAGAAGCAAAAATTTAGGCTCCCTAATCCAGCCTTTACTGAGCCCCCACCAGTCCCTTTGCTCTGGGTCAGGACTTTAGAATCTGCCTTGATGTTGTCATCATCTGATGAACAGGATATTACACAAGCTGAAACTGATCTTGGATTGTCACAGCGCACCTAGTATTATTAACTTCCAGCTAATTACATCCCAACCTCGGTAATTTCCCTAATGACAGGGATGCTTGTTGCGAGTGATGAAATGTTGCAAGTTAGCAAGTAAATGAATAAAGTCATTTAAAAATAGGGAAGAGGCAGCAAACTAGACTTTGTGCTTCTGTTTTGGCAGCTGACGATTTGATCACGGCTGACACAAAAGGGTGTTGTGCTGGGTGGACTGGAATCTGATGATCCCCTGTGGTTGGGTGGCACAGGAACTGGCACAGGCCTCATGACACCAGGGTTCTGCTCCCAGCTCTGACCCTGGCCTGCTGGGCGACCTTGGTCACCTGAGGCCCCTCCCAGTGCCTCAGTTTCCTCATCTGTAAAATGTGGACAATGATACCGACCTCCTTTGTAAAGGAGATCTCCAGATAGGATGTGGTCTGTGAGATCTAACAACAGCCTCCTATGGTGGGAGATTGTGGAGGGGTGAGGTTCTGCTGGGCCCAGCTGGGATTGGCGGGTGACGGGAACGGGCTGGGTGACGGCAGGGGGTGGGCAGCTCGCACATGAGACCCCAGCGTATGACGCCCCCTTTCCCGGGGTGCTCCGGGCCTGCGCCTCGGCCTCCCAACACCAGGCAGGTGAGCAGCAAACGGTGCCACCGCCCCCTTCACTTTGGGGAGATGGGGGGCAGGGAGGAGGCTCCTGCCTGGGGGATGCTTGTCACCCGACCCTGCTCTCTGCCCTCCCCAGCAGCCCGGCTGACCCCGCCCCGAGCTCTGGGAAACTCAAGAAGAACAAGAAGAAGACGCTGGAGGCGAAGAAGTGGCAGAGCCTGGAGGAGACGGGGAGCAACGGCCCCCAGCTGGGGAAGCGCCCCAGCCTCTGCAGGTGAGGCCCTGCCCCTCCCCAGGGACCTTTCCCCAGAATCAGCCCCCCCGAGTTCCTTCCTCAGGGTCGTCACACCTGGGCCCCCCGAGTTATCCTGCCCTGGAAAGCCGCAGTCACGGCACACCTCCCCACCCCCCAGAGCCCCCTCGGCGCCTCCTCGTGCTGCAGGGCAGGGGTCAGCCTCCCCCCCAGGCCAGCCCTGCTCTGGGGACCTCCCCCACCCCCCCGGGCTCTGCCGCGCTCACCTGTGGCCCCTGGTGCATTTCAGATCAAAGACCTACGACCCGTCCTTCTCCAAAGACGCGGACCAGGAGCCGGCCCCGGGCAGGCAGAGGGCCCCCTCCTCCACTGTGAGTCCCCCACCGGCCCAGCTGGGACGGGGCGCGGGGTGGGTGGGGGCTGGGATGGACACGGGGCGTTGGGATCCCCAGGGAGCTCGGGATTGGGCTGGGCGCGGGGGTGGTTGAGGTATCTGGTGGGGGGTATTAGGGTGGGTTTCCGCGTGGGGGGCTGGCGCCATCCATTTGCTGTGCTATCTGCACTAGCACGGGTGGGGGGCTGGCTCTCCTGGACGGGGGCTGGCAGCGCGGGGCAGTTCCCAGCTGCAGCAACGTGCTCCCCAGAGGACCCGTCCCCCCAGCTAGCGAGGGGCAGTTCCTGGACCTCCCCCCCAGGCGCCTCCTCCCCCACTCCCCACCCCTGGTCCCGCGGGCCCCACACCAGGGCCAAGGCAGATGGTGAGTCTGGCTGACAGCCCTCGGGCTGGTGCCCAGCTCTGGCTGGCCCCAGCAGAGACCCCCGGGACCCGTTGGGGCAGGACGGGGCCTCGTTCTCCGGGGCTGACGCTGCCTCCCACTCTCTCCCCAGCAAGCCAAGCGCGTGGCCAGCTACCACAAGGCCTTCAGGGCGATCCCAGAGGAGGAGACCCTGCTGGAGAGTGAGTGCCACCCCCCCAGCCTCCCGCCCACCCGTGCCCGCCCCCCACCCGCTCACCCCGTCCCTCTGCCCCTCGCCCGCAGGCGTCTCCTGTGCCTGGCAGCGGGAAGTCCCTTACCACGGGCGCCTCTACGTCTCGCCGAACTTCCTCTGCTTCCACTGCAGCGTGTTGCTCAGGGACGTCAAGGTAGGGCGCCCCGCGCCAGGAGCTGCACACGTGCCCCACGGGTGTGCTCGCGTGTGTGGGTTGGGCAGTGTGGGGGGGAAATGTGGGTTGTGCGGGGGGAGGGGAGGGGGGATGCGTGTTGGGGACAGGGGTGTTTGGTGGGGGGAGTGCGGGCGGGGAGGCGGGTAGGAGGCAGTGGTGGGATGTGTGGGATGGGGCGATGTCTGTGCATGTTTTATCTGCTCTCCCCCTCTCCCTCCAGCCCAGAGAGCAGCGCCCCCCCTGGGGCCGGTCGGTGCCTGGGTGGGTTTGTTCACCCCAGCCGGCTCCTCTGGGCTCCCTACGGCTGCCCTGTGGGCATCTAACCTGGCCCAGGCGCCGTCCGTCCGTACAGAGCCGTGGCCAGCCCCCTGCAGCGCCAGCCCCAGCCGGGCACCGGTACCCTGGATGGGGGCTCAGGACCCTGCCCTCCACCAGGCCTGTGGGGCTGGCTGATGTTGGCACAGGATGCCAGCGGCTGCCCGTTGCCCAGTTCACTTCCCTGTCACCCCTGCGTAGGCTCTGTGCCAGAGGCTGAGGGGAACTCCATGGGGGGCAGGGGGAAAGTGTCTAAGCCAGGGGCTGCCACCAGGACCGTGGGGCAGCAGCTGAGCCATGGGGGCTCTGCTGGAGGAGATGATCCCGGGCCCCACGCAAGCTGCCGGGGACTGCTTGCCGGAGCGCAGACCCCCGCCTTGCTGCCCCTAGTGTCCGTCCCTACCGCCACGGCTGTGGGGCGCTCCCCCCCAGGGCCTGGGGAGCACGTTCTGGTGCCAAAGCAATAGCGGGCCTGTTCCTGGCCTCATCCCGGGCTCCCTGCATGTGCTCGATGGCCGGGAGCCACGGGCCCTTACCCATCTGAGCACCTCTCGCCCGGCAGGTGGTGATCCCCGTCCCTTCCATTGCCACCCTCAAGAAGGCCAACACGGCGCTGCTGGTGCCCAACGCCCTCAGCATCCGGACGTCGGAGGGCGAGAAGGTGAGAGCAACGGGCGAGTCACATGGGGCAGCCGCCCGCCCGCAGCGCTGGGAGGGGAGCCAGCCCCAGGCACAGGGCGGACCGTGCGGTGCCAGCCTCCCCGTGGCACTGGGAGCGGAACAAGCCCCACGCTGGGCACAGGGGGCCGGGGAAACGTTAGCCACATGAAGAAGCTCAGGGAAAACCTCGGGGGGTGTGAGGGGCTGGAGGGGTCAACGGACAGGCAGTGCATGGCCGAGCGAGCCCCTCTGGCCGGCCTGGCAAAGAAAAGGCCACAAGCGGGAGGGGAAGCAGCTCCCAGCAAGGGCAGGGTGACGTGGCATGGTGGGGGGACTGCGGCTGGGCACTGCCCGAGAATCAGGCCAAGGCAAGCCCTTCTCCCTCTCCCCTGCTGCAGTTTCTCTTCGTCTCGCTGCGGACGCGGGAGGCCACGTACCAGCTGCTGAGATCGGTCTGCAAACACCTGCAGGTGGGGAGCGCCGGCGCCCGCCGCACGGGCTGGGGAAGGCTGCGGGGCGGGAACGGCTGAGACGCTAAGGCACCTCTGCCAACGCACCCCTATCCCAGGCCAGCTCCCCCCACGCCCTCAGCTCTGCCGCTGCGCCTCGGGCCCCACCGCCACACCAGCCCGGGGCTCCCCTCCGCAGGCGTTGGGCCAGCGCCCCTCAATCCCGCCCTCAGCCCCTTCCCACCCCCAGCTTTCCAGGCCAGGGGCAGTGCCGTCAGGTGGAAAGTCCTGGAGATCCTGGGTCCCCTCGTGTGTGGAGCCGTCCCCCTCCTCAGGGCAACCCCGTCCGCCTCCTGGGGTGCCCGCACTGGGCACCAGAGGCTGGGTCCTGGCCAAGGTTCACTCTCCCTCTTCTCGTTGTCCAGGACGGGAGTACGAGCAGCACCCCTCTGGCCTTGCCCACCACCGCCAGCTTGGAGCAGCCCCGCGACAAGGCTCGGGTAAGGGCTGGCAGCGGCCCGGGCTCTCCGGCGCCGGCTGTGGGAGGGGGCGAGTGCCGCTAGCCCCGAGCGATGGAGATTCCCGGGAGAGGGCCCAGCTGCTCGGCACCAGCTGCCAGGTCACATGGAGGGCGGGGAGGTGGCTCTTTGAGCCCTGTGTGCCCTGCACGTACCCGCCTGGGTCTTGTCCTTGCCCATGGCTGGCTGGCTGCTGCCCAGCTCCGGGGCCTTGGGCTGCCCCAGGTGTGCCACTGACTTGTCAGCGCCGGCGTTGTCCGGGCCGGCCGCAGTGCTGGCGGTCTGGGCCTTCTCCGCAGCATCTGTGCCCCCTTCTGCCCGTCTCGGCTGGGCTGCCCCAGGCAGAGAGACCCTGCGGGCAGCTGGAGCTGCCCGGCCTGTGACCCGTGCACCTGGAACCGTGCCCAGAGCCCAACCCCGGCTCCACACTCCCTGGAGCGGGTAGGTTCAGGATCCAAGCCCCGGGCTGAGCCAGGCCCCCGAGCTGGCCCCTTGCTCCTGCCACGGGGATCCCTGGAAGCCAGGCCCCTATTTGGCTGCTCAAAGCCCTTGGCGTCACCAGTGTCCCTGCAAAGTGCTGGAGAGGCCTCGGGTCCCTCCTCCCGTCTCTGCCAGGAGCCCCCTGCCCGGCGCGCTGAGCACGGGGCAGCGCCGGGTCGATAACCCCCGTCCAGTGTCGCCCAGGGCCCCGCACGCGGGCCCCGCACCCAGAAGCCGGTGGCAATCCCGGCCGAATGGGACGGCTTTGATTGCCCCGGGGGTGCTGGGTGGGCTCAGTGGGTGTTATCAGGCTGACGCCCCCTGACTGCCTGCGGGTGCAGGGCGCTTGGCTCTGCACCTCCCTGGGCTGGGAGGGATCCACCGTCCGTGAGCCGCTGGGGGAGCCCTGGCCGGGGCTGCCCATGACCTGGGGGCTGCCGTTTGTTCGCCCCACATCAGCCTCAGTAAGCAGAGCTCTTCCCTGGGAGTGAGAGACCCTGCCTCAAAGCCCTTCTTCCCCTCGGGCTGACCGAGCCTGGGTCCCCACCGGGGGCTCAAACCCCTGGGCTAACGGCTACCAGGTGGGTGGCAGCAGAGCCTCCCCCAGCCAGGCTCCGAGCAGGGCCCGAGCTGGCGTGTGGCCCCTGAGCCTGCCACTGGTTGGGACCTGCCAAACCCCCTCCTCCCCTGGTTTGTGACTCACTCTGGGTGGGGCAGGAGGCGGGCACCCAGGTGCCCACAGGGGCAGCCGTGCCCATGCCAAGGGCAGGAACGTCAGTGCCCAGGGAACTTTTGTCTGGAGAGTTGAGGCGCTGAGAGAGATTTGGTGCTTGCAGCGGGAGGCCGGAGTTTTGCGTATCTCAGCGGGGCCAAAACTAGGGTGTTGTGTGTCTAACTCGGCAGTTGTGTGTCTAAACTCGGCAGTTGTGTGTCTAA
>ML675700.1:3001142-3039665 GCA_007922155.1 Mesoclemmys tuberculata
GTCTAACTCGGCAGTTGTGTGTCTAAACTCGGCAGTTGTGTGTCTAAACTAGGGTGTTGTGTGTCTAAACTCGGCAGTTGTGTGTCTAACTCGGCAGTTGTGTGTCTAAGTGCTTTGAGCAGCCGGCCCTGAGCACAGTGCGACGCAGGTTGTGGCTGGGGCTGGGCGAGGGGGGGTCCAGAGAGCGATGGGGCGGGGGAGGCTGGGCTCCCTTTGAGACCTGCAGCTTTTTCCCTTCCAGAGCTCGAGCCAGTCGGACGTGGAGCGGGACCCCCACGAGTCTGACAGCCTCCTGGACCAGCCAGGTGAGCCTGGCCTCCAGCTCTTGCACACTCGGCAGCACATGTGCAAACGAGCGTGCAAGTGCGAGGAGCTCCCTAGGGACCTCCTTTCCCTTCCATTCCGGTCAGCATCCTGTGCCCCCATCCCTGGGTCTGAGCATCACGGCATCCGTCCAAGAGCACAGCTCCTGTGCTAGCCACTTGTATTAGGTGCAGTGAGTTTGACCAGCCTCCACTCAGCCCCTTCCAAGCTCCCATGCCATGGTGTGGCCGAGCTGGTGAGGGTGGCTCTCTGGCCCCATGGCAATCTCCTGCCCGGCCCGAGACAGCCGGTCCCCTCCCAGCCCCAAGGGCAGGCAGAACAGGCCATGGCTGGCCCACAAGTCACCGCCCCCAACCTCCCAGGAGGTGGCACACGGGGAGCCTGGGACGAGGCCGTGGCAGGGCACGTGCAGCGCCGGTGACCGGGCCTCCCGTTGCTGTGTGCACAGATGGGCTGAGCCCGAAGCAGAGCAGACAGGAGGAGGGCGAGGAGACGGCAACAGCGAGCAAAGGTGTGTGGATCCCTCCGGCCCAGGGTCACTAGGTGCCCAGCCCACGGTCCCCTACCCGGTGCTGATGTGGGTCCAGGGACCCTCCCCGGTGGCCATCCGTGGCACAGGACGCCTGGCACCCGCCCGCGGCCCAGAACCACGCGGCATTGTGACAGCGGCTTCCCTTGTAGCTCTGGGGGAGGGAGGTTGTTCGCGTCCCTTGGCTGCTGAGCCCCGACCCCGGCTGGTCCAAGCGGGCCCCAGAGGGGCCTCCCAGCTGCACAGTTTCTTATGGGGCAAACGGCTGCTGTTGGGGCGTTTGCTGCCAGGGCGTTGGCGTCACCTCCTCACCAGCCCTGCTGCAGGGCCGGGGCCTGGTTGTGGGACCCCTGGTGGCATCAGTAAAGTCACCCCAGACGGACCCCGGAGCCGGGCCCAGCTGGGCTCCCCGGGGCACAGCCGCCCCCGCGTGGCAGAGACCCAGCACGGTTGGTCCGGCAGCCCCTGGGCTGCTCCGTTACAGGCACCAGGCGCCGTGCAGGGGAGCCAGGCCCGGGGGGGTCTCGCCGTGGCATCCCTGGGGAAGGGGGCGACGTTCGGCTGTCGCCTGGACACCAAGGGGGCACGAGACCCTTGGCTCTGCAGGCCCCACTGGGGGCTGGTTTGGGAGATGCAGGGAGTCCTTGGTCCTCGCTGCGGCTCCATGGGGGCGGGGGGGCCGGGTTTCCAGTACAGGCTCCTGGGGGGACAGTAGGGGTTCATGGGTCCCCCTGATCCCTCCCGAGGTAGATCACGAGCCTGCTGCCTGCCCCCCCAGTCTGACGGCTCCTTCTCCCGGCAGGGGGGGCCCAGTCAGGCCGGCCAGCGAAGAAGAAGCCCAGGGGCTGGTGGTCGCACCTGAGCACCCTCAACGTCGTCATCCTCATCTACCTGCTGCTGTGAGTCCTGGGGAGTCGGGCCAGCGGGCCCCAGCAGGGCCCAGCCAAGTGCGGCACCGCCGGGCTGGCACCGGGCCACGCTAATAGCGGAGCCTGCGCACGGCGCCTGTGGCCTCAGCCCAGGGCTGCTGGCCCGGGGAGCTGGGCACCGGGGGGGATGAGCTGGGCTCCGGTTCCGTGCTGCGAAATCAGCTCCAATGTCCTCCCCGGCTGGCGTCCTGCGCTGCCGCGTTGGCTCCTGCCCGCGGCTCCCTCCAGCTGCCGTGCGCCGAGAGGGCGACGTGCTCTAAGCCGTTGTTGCCCGGCCCGGGGTGCCTGGCCGGCCTGGCTCTCTGCTCACGCTGCCCTCTCCCCAGGGCGCTGGTCCTGCTGCTTTCCTCCGGGTACATCGGCCTGCGGATCGTGGCGCTGGAGCAGCAGCTGACGTCAATGGGGGCCTGGCCGGAGCTCAACCTGCAACGCCAGTGAGTACGAGGGCCCCGCGCGGGGAGCGAAGCGCGGAGGGGGAGTGGGCCAGGTGGCCGCGGGGGACCCCAAATGCTGGGTTCTCCTCCCGGCTCTGACGATGGCTGTGAGCAGGGCACGTCCCCACTGCCTGACTGCTTGGGAGGCAGCTGCTGTCTGTCTCCGGGGGTCTGCCAGGGCCTGGCACAAGGGGGCCTGGGAGACAGAGCAGATCCAGCCCCTGCTCTCCGGGCGTCTTGGGGGACCACCTGACTTCCCTCCCCCCGATTGAAAACGGGGCCATCCACTCAAAGCCTCCCGCTGAGAGCCGGGCAGCTGGATCCTAGCTCGGGGGCAGTGTCCACTCGTTTGCGGGGTGTCTCCTGGGAGGGCTGGGCAGGCAATGCCCCGATCCTGGTGGGCCAAAGGCTCTTCGCTGTCTGCTCCAGGTCTGTGCCCGGCGGAGGGCTTGGCGGCTGCCAGCACAGGTGCCAGCGACGGGGTGATGGCTGCTGGTGCAGTCGGGGCACTTGGAGCCAGCCTGCAGGTTATTTCCCCTCTGGCTGCCGTCGGGACAGGGGCAGGAACCTGGGGGTCGCCGAATCTCAGGTCCCCGAGGGTCTCAACGAGCTGAGGGAGCAGCGTGTCCCCCTGGCTCCCCTGGGCCCGGGATCTTTGGGCCCGGGGGGAGGGAGGGGAGCAGCTGAAGGAGGCAGGAGCCCCCTGCTTGAGCAGGGGGAGCTGGGAGCGGTTCCCCCCGATCCCAGCCCTTCTGCCTCCCCTGCCTGTGCCTGGCTCCTGCTACCAGCTGGGGGCTCTGCTGGGACCCTGCTACCTGGCCACAGCTCCAGGACAGGCCCCCGACGCAGCCCTGGCCCTTGCACTCCCCTGCGCTGCCCCACCTCCCAGCCTGGCCCCACGTCCAGGCCAGCACCTGCTGGCTCTCAGGACGCTCCGCAGCCAGGGAGGAAAAGGGGCGACCTGGCAGCCATCCCGCACCCCACTGCCCAGCCCCAGCTTGCCCTGGGCTCCCGGCGGCTCCGGTCCCTGCGCTCCCCTGCCAGGTGGCCGCTTTCCCTCCCTGGCAGCAGCTGCTGGCCCAGGTGGGAGGCTGCAGCTGGGAGGCTGGGCTGGAGCCACTGGGAGCCCAGGGCAGAGGTGAAGCAGCCCGGAGCAAGGGAACAGCTGACGGCCCCGGGCCGCTGATGGCACAGCGTTGGCGTAGGGCTTTATCATCCACCCCAGCTCGTTCAGTGGCGCCCATGGGCCCTAAACAGGCCTCTCGAGCCTGACTGGCTTTAAGGGGCAGCCCCTGCTGGCATCGAATCTCCCTAGGGCCGGGACCCCCTGGGGCCAGGTGCCGGGACACCCCGAGGTGTATGCAGGGGATCACAGCCTAGAATGACCGGCCTCAGGGCAAAGCTCCAGAGCCTGCCAGCACGGACGCCCTGGAGGCACCGTCCCTGGGCAGCTGTGGGCCAAGAGACTCCAGCAGGGGTGAAGGGAGGCCGGACATCCAGCCTGCTCCCTCCGCGGCCCCTGCGCCTCGGCGCCGGCGGAGAGGAGCACATAGACGTGGCAGAAAGGGAATAACCCCTGGTGCTTTGCATCAGCAGCTGCCAGGGCAGCGTGGAGATTGCCAGCACCAATGCCCAGGGAAGGAGGTGCTCAGCAGGTGTTACCCCGTCCCCGCTGGCTGTCACGCCCTCCGATCCTCACATCCCTCTCCCAGGGCACCCTGCTTCCACACACGTGGCGAACCCAGGCGAGTGGGACGCTCCGGCTCAGGCCGTTCAGGCCTTGGCGCTGTGACGCTTGGCGCTGGTTACTGTGACTGGCGGCCAGGAAGGGCTTCCCAGCTCAACCCCCCCATGTAGGTATCATCTTTATAACAATGAGGAAACTGAGGCACGGTGAGCCAAAGGGCCCTGCCCCAGGTCAGTGACGGAACCAGGAATAAACTCTGGGGCTCCAGGGCCCTGTTTGCATGGTAAGGGACTTGGTAAAGTCTCACAGTGAGTCAGAGGCAGAGCTGGGATTCGAGAAACCAGGTGCCCTGTGCTTTAACCACGGGCCTAGCTCCTCCGCCAATGGCCAGGGTGGCTGCTAGGGGCTGATTCACCCAAAGCCCCCTTGCGAGGGCCACATCTCCCAGCCTGGCCTCCACTGGCCCCATCCCACAGCCCCTAGCACAGGGCCCAGGACACGTGCTGCAGGGACCCCTCCTGTCAGCGCGGCGCGGGTGGATTATTTAGTGCCCAGGCATGAATGAGTGAAGATTCCCCACCCAGGAACTGGGCCCGCAGCTGGGAAGCTGCTCGGTCACTTCATGCGCTCAGCCTTCGCCTGCCGTTCCCCTGTACAGCGCATGGCACACGGGCCGCGAGGGGGCCAGCCATGGCCCAGGCCACAGAGCAAGTGGCTTGCTGGCTCCTCGGCCCCTTCCTGAGCGCCGCGGGCCACGCTCCGGGCCCAAGGCAGGAGCTGCCTGGGGTTAGCGGGAGGGTGCCTCCCAAGCGCCCAGTCACCATGTGGGGAAACAAAGGGGGGGCAGGGCTCCCGCTGGTGGGGCTGGCCCTGCTGCGCTGTGCCCCTATCTCCATGCCAACCGGGGCAGGGGGCTCATCACCCCCTCGCCAGACCCCTCGGTCAGTGGCTTTAAGGGGGCAAAGCAATTGTCACTGGAGCACGAATTAAACCCTATTGACTTGGCAGTGACCCGTGGGCAGTGACTGAGCTCTTAGCCCCACGTGGCGCTGCCCGTGGGCTGGGGGGAGCCGTGCCCCTACAGCCATCGCAGCTGGCCTGCTTGTGGTGCCGTGGGAGCAGCCAGCGTCAGGGCCGTGCCGTTGGCGGGAGGCTGGCGGGCCAGTGAGAGGTGGCGCTCGGCTGCGCTGGGTGCCCTGGCCCGTGTGGGCTGCAGGCTTTGCGCCAGGGGGATGTAGGCACGTGCCAGGCAGCCCTCGGGGGACGCTCCGCACCGCCGGGGGCGCTGGCCTCGGCACAACAGCCATGGGAATTGGTAGCCAGTGATGCCTAGGCAAAGCGACGGTACGGAAGGTGCCGTTACCCCCCCCCTGCAGTGGGGAGCCGGCTGCGGTTTCAGATCTTGGCCAAAAGCGTTAGCCCCCCAGTGACGGGTGGGGCTTCCCGTATTTACAGAGGAAGGGCGGAGATGGGCCCACGGGGATCCGAATCCCTGACAGAAGGGTCCAGGGGTCCGCAGCCCTAGACTACCAAGCCACCCTGTCTTCTAACCCCATTTCTGCCCCCTACAGCTATAGTAATTGTTCCCAGAAATCATTGGTTTCACCAGTTTTCTCTTGTTCATTTAAAGATACAAGACGACATGAAACAAGGGAGGAATCAGGCTGCACTCAGCCTCGGGGCCTTGCGCCGCCAGAAGGACCAGGCTATCTGCAGGCAGAGGCCTCCCTGCCCAGAAGAAACAGGCTGGTGTCCCGTGGACCATGCTTCTGCTCCCCTCCCTCCATTAGGGGTCTTGATCCAGCTCTCGCGCTGTGAGGGGCAGGGGCTGATTTTTAAAGAGCCCGGGGGAGGGAAATGAACCAACCAGGCCTGGAAGAGGAGTAGACCCTGGCCAGTTAAATGCAGAGCCGCGCTGTGACTGATTCAGAGGACCAGTTGAATTTATCCTGAGCCAATCTGGGGTTTAAACACCGTGTGCCTTAAAGATCCCCTCCAGCGCGTGTAGTTGCTCATCACCAGCTTTCACCCGGAAACCCAGTTGGTGTAGCTGGTTTATTTGCTGCCCAGCCACGTGGTTTCCCAGCTCCGCCGTACCCGCCGCAGCGCCCGCACAGGACTGAGCACGCAACTCTCACACCGACTCTGGCTGAGGCAGCCAAACCTCGAGCCGATTGTGCCCGCTGCCATGGCCGGGCGCTGAAAAGGGGGTTTTTGGCGTCCGCTCTGTGCCCTCTGCCAGTGTAGAGAGCGTTCGTTGAACAAGGAGTGAACGCAGCAGCGTGGCTCCAGCCTGGCGGGGAAGGGAGCCCCTGGCTTTCGGCTCAGTCGCACAGAAGGAGCTGGCAGATCAGCGGCCCCCTGCACCTTCCATGCCTCTAGCCCTGAGCCTGGCCGCCGGCTGCTGGGAGAGACAGGCCGGGCTCGTGTTTGCTCCCCTGCGTCTGCGCTGCCTGCGGCCGTCGCCCCAGCGCTGTGTGAGAGGCAGCAGGCAGCCAGGGCTGCGATTCGCCCGTCCCACCTGAGCGAGATGGAGCTGACCTGGCGTCCCTTGCGCCTGGCGGTTGCGGGGGCTCCCCGAGCACCGCTGGGCCCAGCCCCTGCAGCACTGGGAGGCCGGGACAGAGGTCGGGACAGGTCCAGGCACGGTGTGGCCAGTGGGGGTTAGTGTCAGACCCCCCCCCCTTCCATTCTGTCAATACTAGAACTGGCCCCGCTGGTTACGGCCCTGCCCCGTTCATCGAGGAATCAAACCGAGCGCCCCGCTGCCCAGCCGGCTCTGAGAGCAGAACAAGGGCCCAACCCGCCAGCTCCGCACCCCCAGCTCCGACTTTCACCCTGTGCCCCAGGGGCCAGCCTGGAGATCCCCTCCCCACCCAGCTTTGCCCTGGCCCCGGGGGAGCGTCTCAGGCAAGCTCCGAATTCTGCTTGGCCCAGGCCAGTGCTGAGCGTAGCCCGGTGGTGCCAGAGGAGGGTCTGGGGCCAGCGCCCTGCCATAGGCTGGGCAATCCTAACCGCTGCCCACACCCTCGCGGGGCCCGGCGCCGGCCCCTGGAGTGTACGCAGCAGGACAAGCTGTTTCCCACAGCCCGGTGCTCAGCCGAACGCGCGATCTCCCCATGCCCCCCCACGCCGGGCGGGGTAAAGGGCTGCATTTGATTATTAATAAAGACAATCCAGCCCCTCGCTCCAGGTTGAATTTGTCTGTCTGCAGTGAAGTGCTAGGCCTGGGGGTGGGTGCGCGCACGCCTGGGGCCCCTTCCTCAGGCTAACTGCTGGGGGGCGTTGTGGAGGGGGCCAGCTGAGTCCTCCCCCCATCTCTTTTCCCAGCACCCTTCTTGCAACAGGCGCCTCCGGCCTGGAGCGGGACCCGTCGAAGCCACTTACTGGAGTGGCTGGGCCGAGCCCTCGTCGGCTCCCAGGGCCTGCCCCGTTTAGCCTGTGAGCCACAAGCAACGGGGGGGTGGCGGAGGGGGGTGGCGCTGGTGATCGAGTGGGCCCTCGAGAGGGCAGGGGTGGGGAGGAGGGTCAGACCTTGCACCCAGCTACCTGGGGTCCCATCACCAGTTGGCACCGAAAGCTGCAGGCGCCCACTCATCCTTTCCCGGCTGGGGCAAAGCTACTGCCAGCCCCCGGGGCTGCCTCGTGCGGGAGCCAAGCAGCAGACGGCAGGTGAGCCCCGTCCCGGGCGCAGGCGGTTCAGGGCAGCCTCGGTGCACAGCAGAGGAAGAAGAGAGCAGCTTGTCAGCCTTGTCGCCTACAGGGCCCCAGCCCGTGGGGGAGACGGCACGGACCCTGAGTGGGTTCTGCCCGCTGTGCCTGCTGCCAGGGGCAGGGAGGCTGGGCGGGCAGGGGAGCCGTAGCGTTTTCACGTCTGGGGCACTGCGGGCCAGGCAGCTCCGGGCCATGCCAGCTGAGGGGTGAGAGCAGGGCCAGGCTCCACCAGCCAGGCTGGGAAAGGGAGGGATGGACTCGTGATCCCAGGCAGGCAAGGGCAAGGCCTAGCAGCCAAAAGGCTGGAGCTGCTGTGTTCACGGCCCCATGAGAGCCCCCAGGCCCTGCCCATGCACAGCCCCGCTGCCTGCCTGGGCATGGGGAGAGCCTGCTGGTAAACCCTCGGCCTGCGCCTCTGACTGCAGCCCACCCCGGCCCGGTGCTCGGCCGAGGGGCAGGGGCTGAGCAGAGCCAGGGGAGGCACCTGAGAGTTGCTCGGGGTGCTGTTTGTGCCCGGGTGGGGGGGTGGGGGGGGGGGGGACAATGAGCCCACCCTGGGTGGCACGGTGGCCGAGTCGGGCGTGTGGATGGGAAGGGCCAGGGCAGTGGGTGTGGGAACAGCACCAGCTGCGCACATACCAGGCTGGCGCTGGGTCGCTACGGCTGTGGGTCCTCTACCTACACCAGGCCACGTGCCGCCTGCGTGCCGAAGTCAGACTGGCCAGAACCCCTGCCGGCCACGTGCCACAGGGCTCCCCTGGAGGCCAGCAGCTCAGGCCCCAGGTGGTCACTTACCCCCTAGCCCCAGTCCCCTCCCCCCCAGCCCCAGTCCCCTCCCCCCCCAGCCCCACTCCCTGCCAGACGCGGTGCAGGCGGCCCCTCCAGCACAGGGGTGTTTACTGGTTGGTGGAAGGCTGGGGGCTGAAGAGGGTCCAGGTGCGGAGGTCCTTGGCGGTGAATGCGGGCACGTGGGCCGACAGGAAGGGGACGTAGCCCGCGCTGCCCTTCAGCTCGTTGCTGCAGCGGTTGCGGTTGACAACTGGAGAGGGAGGAGAGCGCGGCTGAGGGGAGCGGAGGAGTAGGAGCGCTGGGGGCCTGCTTTCACACTGCTCGCCCGCCACGCTGCTGATCTGCCTTCCCCAGAGCGCTCGCTGAGCCAGAAGGTTCCCAACCCCGCTGGGATGCTGGGGGAGTTAGCCCTGCTGGGTGGATGAGGGACAAGGGACGTGGCTTTCCCACACTCATGCTTCAAGGCAGCAGGAGAGCCAGGAATGGCACCCAGGAGTCCTGACTCTCAGCCCCTCGCTGCTCTAACCTATCCCCCCACATGGCCTCCCCACGAGTGGCCAATGGGGCACGACCGGGAGCTCAGGCTGCATTAGAACCCCTCCCTCTTCACAAACGTACACTGGGATCATGGCACAATGCTTGGTAGGGCTCAGGGCTCCCACCCGCAGCCCGAGGGCACCTGGCACAGGGCGGGCCAGGTCAATATCCACACATGACGGCTGGGGAACCAGCCCACGCAGGGAAAGCAATTTGCCCAAGGGCAGCACGGGGACCAGAACCCAGGAGTCCTGACCCCCAGCCCCCACCATGCTGCTTCCGGGCCCCCTGCGCATGTGGGGACATGGGGAGGGAGGAGATGGAGCATCAGGGACCAGCTCTGCCCCCCCACTCCTCCCGGCCCTGGAGATCAAAGCCACGTGCTCTTACCATACTCTTTCCCTAGGATGGGCTTGTCTTTCCACAGCAGGGCCCCCCACCTGGTCCTGGGCTCCAAGTACTGAGCAGGGACCACTGGGTCGTACCACGATGCCTCCCGCAGGTGCTGGGCATAGGCTGTCGGAGTGAAACAAGCGCAGCAGAGTCATCAGGGAGGGAGCCCAGCCCAGCGTGAAGCCAGGGGCTGCAAAGCACGTGCCAGCCACCATTACCAGCTAACCCCGTGAGAGACAGTTCAGGAACCATCTTCCCAGTAGGGAACTTTCCTGCTGACCCCACCAGCGAGGGGCTAAGGCCTTGAAACCAGCACATTCATCTGCCTTTAACGTTTTACCATCCTATCGAATGCAACTCCGCATAGTCTTAATAACCACAGGGCTGGGGCTGTCAACTGATCATGTGAACTGCAGGCCTCAATAATGTCTTGTGGCAAGGGGTTCCACAGGCTGGTTAGGCACCGGCACATGTAAAGCATGAGATTGTAAATATCTGTCGCACTGCAGTCACCCGTCCGTGCACACCTGTAACTGCAGAAAATGCTTTTCCCTGGGCCCTTTCCCCCTCCCCATCTCAGCGGATCAGTTGTTTGCAAACGGATTCCCTAGAAACATCCCAAAGAGTCCTTTGGGGGGGTGGGGCAGGGGCTGGAACAGAAAATGTCAACCCCAAGAGAGGTTTTCCCAGGAGGTCGTGAGTGAGCAGCTCTGGGGCAGGGTTGTCTTGCAACCCTCCTTTGAAGCACAAGCGAGACGTCAAAGCAGAGCCCCCGTTCCCGGGAAGGGAGGGCTGGGTGCTCTGGAAAGAGAGGGACCGGTGGGGGCACGTGCGAAGCAGCACGGTGAGTTCTCAGCCCCTGCAGTGCAGAAACCCAGACAATGCAATTTTGCGTCGCACGCAGGCAGCTTGGGTCCGTCAGCCTGGATCCATCCAGGCTGACTCGCCTGGCACCCGGCCAGCAGGACAGAGGAGCAGGAACGTCCTTCTCTGCCCCCAAAACCGACCCAAGTTCCCAGCACATCTGTCCAGCCCCTTCCAGCTGCTGCCTAGAACGTGAGCTCCCCCTGCTGGGCCGTTGGCACCTCGCAGCCCCCGAGTGAGCAGCGGGCAGCACGGCCCTGACCTCGGCTACCGCAACGGTCTCCTCTGGCGCTGTTCCCTGCCCCTGCCCCTGGGCGAGCCAGGCTCCAGTGTAGACATGCACACGCGGAGCTACGGGAGGGTCGCAGCAGCCCTGCCTGGGGACCAAGGTCAGCTCAAGACGTCCCATTGCCGGGATGCCTACAAAGAGCTCGACCGCAGCTGGTGGTGCTGATCTTGCTGGCGGCCTGGATCCAGCCGTTGTCCCTTCTTAGACGTAGACTGTCAGCTCTCTGGAGCAGGGCCCGGCTCGTAGTTCTGTGTCTGTCTAGAACTTCGCACAGGGGGCTCCTAGGCGCTACGATCATACACGCATTAAAACATCACCCTCTCTTGCAGGCTGACATGGCGGCTCTCGGCTCCCTGCCTACGGGAGCCTGGAATGTAAAGCTGGCCTGTGGGATGAACTGGCAGTGGATCCACAACTCCTCTGCATTCGTGGTAGGACTTGGGATTCTCATCTATCAACGTCAGACGCGATTCCCCCATGGCCCCGCTTCTTGCATCGGCACTCGTGCCAGGGCAGAGCGAGCACAGAACCGGGGTGAACGCTGCCTGGCCTGGTGTGCCCTCACCCTGCCGCTGGAGCTGTGCAGACAGAGGGCAGCTGATGGTCGGTAGCTTATAAGGCACTTGCTGGGGCGGTTGTTAAAGGGCTGGTTCAAGCACGTGTTTAACACGTACCTATCCAAACAAAAGGAGGAAAATCTGCAAGGTAAGCGTTAGATTGCTCTCTTAGTCACTTGATGAGTAGTAGTTTTATTGGTGCCTTGGAGCACATCTACATTGCAAAAAAAAAAAACCCATGGCAGTAAGTGTGAGAGGCCAGGACTACAACGTGGGGCCCACAGAGCTGGCAATCCAGGGCTGAAAACAGCTGTGTAGATGTTCTCACAGGCTCTCAGACCCACTGAAGGGGTGGGTCCCAGAAGCCAAATGGGAGTGTCTTTGTGGCTGTTTCCACTCCAGTTGCACAAGGCCAAGTCCGTAGACCCTGAGAGTCAATGCTGCGGTTTTTTGTTGCAATGTAGACATACCGTCGGAGCCAGGTCCATGACTGTGGGTTCTTTGCACTAGGGACCATGCAAACAGAACACAAGGATGGGCCCCTGCAGCCCCAAGCTTTAGCGGAGTTTTTTGGAAAAGATGACGTCCATGTTCCATTTCCCATGTTTTCCAGTGTCCTACGAACGGGTCTTAAGGATAATACAAAGGCGTAACCAGCCAGGGAGCTGTGATCGATAGCCTGATACTTCGGGGAATCCAGCTCCGACGAACGTCTGTGGGAGCAGAAAGCTTTCAGGGAAGGTTCTGTGTAAGCCCCTGCTCTCCGGTGGATTCCATGCCAAGCTGGGTACGCCCAGCTGGGAAGCTGGCATGGGAGGGCCCTTCGGAGCCGCTAGTGTGGAAATCAGATTTAAACTTTCTTATTAATGATAATCCGATTTTGCATCAGAGGATCTCAAAGTGCTGTACAAACACTGAGCTTCACGATTCCCACGCTGAGTAACTTGCCCGTTTTACAGGTAGGGAAACCGAGGCACCATGGTTGAGTGATTGGCCCACGGGCCACATAGCGAGTTGGGGGCAGAACTGGGAATGGAACCCAGGAGTCCTGCCCCAGTGCAACACTCCCTCCTGAAAATACCCTAAACCACTTAGCTACAATCTCATGGCTGCCCTCGCTTTCCAGGCCCGGGGGGGAAGCATTTGATTTTGCTCTAAAGTGGCTTTTTAGTTCAAGTGAAACATGGTCAAGACAGTACAAATGTGAAGCCATGAGGCGAGAGCAGTGTGGGTCTGTCTGTCCTGCAGAGCTCATTTAGGGGGCGGGCGCGTGGGTCTGAACACACAGGTTGGCCGAACCTTGGTGCGAGCAGCCGCACTGCAAATCCAGCCCCGCTGCTGTGGCCTCCCTGGTGTGGCAGTCTCCCATGGGAGGGGTAGGGATGCTGAGGTCATATCGCACGGCTGCTAGCACTGCACAGCGCATTGTGGGAAGGGGCCAGTCTTTCCAGCTCTGTGCCCGTCTGCAGAGCGTGACCTTTCCTGGAGCCAGTCAGCTCAGGGGGCACCTGGAGCTGGCTGGTGGCATTGACATGACGAGTCTTGCAAGCAGGCGGGAGGCTCGTGCCCCATCCCAGGGTGAAGGCAGCGATGAGGTCTGCGAGGGGATCACGCATGTGGACACGGCAGCTGCAGGGGTTACCAGCTGTGAAGCCCCCCGTGCTGGCCGGCTCTGGGAAAGGTCTCACTCTGCAGACGGGCACAGCGCTGAGACGTGCACCAGCGCTCTCCTGATCCATGCACAGCCCCTGCTCCCAACCCCACTACAAGTCCCACCTCCTTACCAGGAGGCAACGTCTTCCGCTCCCGCCGGGCATGGGTCTGGTGCCAGCGGGCATAGGCCTCGCGGCCGGGACTGCGGGTGAGCGTGTACCAGGCGTCTCGGTTGTCACAGTTGGTCAGCCCCGTGTACCAGGTCTGGGGGATGGCGTCGCGCCCCATGGGGGTGCACTTCCAGCGCACGGCCTGCTTCAGGATGGGGGCATTGCGGGGCCCGCTCAGCGTGAGGTACTGGTCGCTGTGAAGGGCAAGGAGCTGTTAAAGGACAGCAACGCGCTAGCTCCTGCCGTGCGCACCCAGCACCAATGGGCAAAGCAGTTGGGAGGGATGGCACGGCCGGAGCATCTCGAGATGAACACTGGGGGGGAGGGTATGGGAGCAAGGTCGGCCCCACATGACCTAGGGAGCGCATGGCCTGGGTATGGGGCTGAGCTCAGAGCAAGGCTGCTGGGGTGTAGGCGGCTTCTGCTGGGCCAGGGTTCAGTGAGCTGGGAGAGGCACAGACTCCCCACAACGGAGAGTGGGCGACCCTTTGTGGGGATCCAGCTTGGCTCAGCTGCGGGCAGAATGCGTGCACATCTGGACACATGTGGGCCCTAGGCTCAGCCAGGGGACAGAATGCATGCATGTCTGTACACACGTGTCCTAGTCTCAGCCAGGGGGCAGAATGCGTGCACATCTGGACACATGTGGGCCCTAGGCTCAGCCAGGGGGCAGAATGCGTGCACATCTGGACACATGTGGGCCCTAGGCTCAGCCAGGGGACAGAATGCGTGCACATCTGGACACACGCGTGCCCTAGGCTCCGCTGGTGCGGGTGCACGCAGGTAACCAGTGACTTTCAAAGGAAGGTGAAGGCTGGCAGGCAGCCGCACCACAGCCTGACGGAGCCAGAGATTGACATGAAAGGGCGACAATGGGGTTTATGGGGGGGCAGGATCCACTGGGAACCTGGGAGGACAGCTGGCAGCGATGGGTAGAAACACTTGTTGGTTTGAGGATTACTTCCCGTCTCTGCCAAGGAAATATTTCTGTGATCTCTCAGCCTCCAGCTTCGCTGCCTGGATGAGACACCGCGCTGCTCCCCTTCCACGTGTCCCAGACACCCCCCGACATTCCAGGAGCGGCGCCTCATCCCCGCTCTCCTCTGGGGAAACCGAGGCCCGGAGCGGTGACGTGCCAGAGCTGGGATTGGCACGCAGGAAGGCCTGGCTCCCCACCCCGCACTCCCACGCGCCTCTCGGACCCCGCCAGCGAGGTTTCCCGTGTCACTACGAGAGCCGGGGACCTGCGGTCGGGCTGGCAAGGCTCGCACCTGTACAGGGGGGTCGGGAAGTCGGTTTCCAGGGTGCCCTGTGGAACGTACGGGCGATCTGCCTCCAAATCCATGCCCGCCTCTGCCAGGCCACGCCGCCCCCTGCCCGGGCTGCTGCCAGCTCTGGCACGTCACCGCTCCGGCTGGCAAGTGGTAGCCGTGCTCCTGCGCTATTGTTGCCCAACACCAAGCATGGCAACCGTCCCCTAGCAACCAGGCAGGCCGGCTGGCAGAGCAGGGAGGAGCCGGAAGCGCTGCCTGCCAGGAGAGGCCCAGAGCTGCAGGCTTAGGGCAGCCTCCCTCGGCGAGGAGACTCAGGCGCATCCCCTCCGGAGAGCCTGGAGGAAGGGAGAAAGGGAAGGGTTTCGTCTGGCTCCTCGCAGAGCATCCTGGCAGCGCCAGGCAGGGCGACCCGGCGCTCCCCTGTGCACCCAGCTAGAATAAGCCCTTGGCAATTAGACTCACTCAACCCCCCCCCTTATGCCCACTCCCCTGCGTGTGGGCATCCGGCCCGGCCCCTGGGTTGGCATTGCTGTCCCACTGAGGACGGCATTACCCCGTCCTCCTGCCAGGTGCTTGTCTGGCTACGCTCCTCCCTTGGGGGCGCACGCACAGGCGGTCTGTGCAATCAGTGATTCCCCCACAGCCAGGGCAGGTTATGGGGACCCTTCCAGCCGCAGGGAATTCACTTTTCACCCAAACGTCAGAACTTTGACCCCAAGGGCCAGATCCTGCCTCCAGCAGAGAAGATGCCCCGCAGCACCGAAGCTGGCTAGAAACTCCCCCTTCTGGCATCATGATCACCCGAGTAGGGGAGATAGTTACACAGCTCGAGTTAACCACAGGAGAAAACAAACACAGGGGACTCCAACAGTGATCACTGCCCTAGATTCGGTCTTGCAAGCACCAAGCATCTGAGCCATTTACTAACTCATAAGAGAAGCTGAAACCCCTTTTTAGCTCTGGTGCATTAGCCAGCCATTTCAAACCTCTCTCCTCCAAAAAGGGTGTTCTAGCACTCTTAATAGACTCTAGCTGGCAATGAGCAAATTGAAATCTACCCTTTTTCTTTCAGAGGGAGACAATGGCCCTCTTTTCTCACAGCACCTAATCTGATGTGCCCTACTGCACCCCGGGGAAAACAAATTCCTTCCTGACCACTGTGATGTGTTTACGTCCTGAAGCATGAGGACTGGGTTGCCCCCATACTAGCACACACAGCTACATGGACTGCTACTGTTCAGTAAGACAAGGTGGGTGAAGTAATAGGGTGAGTCTCACCATCTATAACCACCGACCACCACCTCACCCCTCGTCTCTCTCTAATATCCTGGGACCAACATGGCTACCAGTAATCTGCATACGTTGTTTAGCATGTCATCCAGCCCGTTAGTGTTCAACCACAAAGGCTCTGTCTTCTAGAGTTCAGAGCCGGATCCACGTCACTTTCCCAAGAGCATCGCCCATCTGGTCCTTTAGTCTTTCCAGTGATACAGACAACGACACTCATTTCTTCCCACAGGGCGGATGCAAAATCCCCTCCCAAGCAACGCTGAACATCTACAGAGATCACTAACAAGTGCACGAACTCGAGTGGTCGCATGGGCTGGCCTAAGCCCCACTTCTGATTCACATGCTGCTTGTGGACACACAATCAGCCCCACCGCAGAACATGCTCCTTGCCCCGGTCACATCTTTTACCTTCAAAAACCTGTTGCTGTTTAACAGTGTAAGAAGACTGGAGTGGGGGAACGGGGCACAAAACATGATTCATCCCGAGTCTTTTACCCTCAGCTCCCTGCTGTCGATACGCTAGTCTTGATTCTCCAAAGGACTCCAACAGGGGAGCCAGAGGTAGGCAGGCTGTCGTGTGGCTGGTGGAAGGAGCCGCCCAGGCAACGTGTCCAGATTTTTGACATCATGTAGTCAATAAAATTGCTTTCGCAGTCCAGGCCACTGATAGATCAAGTACATTTGTCATTGTGTGGCTGGGAGGGTAGTGTCTGTTCCAGCACCCAAGAGGCTTGTTTTTGTGAGAACGTGTTTAATTTTCAGCGACATACAAATCAGAGATTACACTGGCCACGTCTGTACAGTAAGAGTCCAGTTCAGTAGCAGTGTGTTCGCCCATATGTTGTGGTATAGCAAGGGCAGAGAGCAGTAGGAAAGTTCTCCTATTTGAAACCGGGGAAGGTGGGTGGGTGCAAGCCCACCCACCGCTAAAGCCCCCTCCCCAGCCTAGGGGAGGAGCCACTGGACCTAGATTCAACTAATTATGGGGGACAACAAATGAAAAAACAGGAGGGGATGTGAGGGTCACAGGGTCAAATGCAGAAAACAGGAAGGGGACAGTAGAGAACCCCAGACAGCGCCCACTGCTCCCCAAATGTGTCCAGGGAGACAGCGGACGCCGCCCAGAGGAACTCTGCCCGGAGGTGTGAGTTTACAAGGGAACGGAAATAGGCCCCACAGTCGCAGAGTGTCCCCCCACCCCCCGCCAACCTCCTCTCCCTGGTCCTGTAGATGGTTAGTTTGGCCAGAGCTAGGAGGAGGTTGATGAGGAGGTCCCGTGACTTTGTGGGGCCACGGATGGGGTGTGCGTGGATGAACAGGTGCGGGGAGAAGTGCAGCCAGAACCTCAACAAGAGGTTCTGGAGGAGCCGGAAGAGGGGCTGCAGCCTGGCGCACTCCAGGTACACGTGCGCCAGGGTCTCCCTCACGCCGCAGTAGGGGCAGGTGTCAGGGTGGGAGGTGAACCGCGCCAAGTACACGCCCATGCTCACGGCTCCATGAAGGAGCCACCTACTGATGTCCCCGGCGGACCATGGGGTCAAAGTGGAATACAGACTGGCCCACTGGGGATCCTCGCCCTCTGCAGGTGGTAGCAGGTCCCGCCATTTGGTGTCCAGGTGGGACATGAGGGCGAGGAAGTGAAGGGTGTGGAGCATGAGCATGTACAGATGGTCCCTTGGCGCGGTCTGAAAGAGAACCAGCTGCAAGTCAAGCAGCCGGCTCGGGATGTGGGGATGGGGAGGCCAGGGGGGGAGGACGTTATTCCCTGTAGAGTAGCCAGTCATTAGAGGGCAATTAGGGGCAGCTGAGGCCAATTAAGGCCCAGCCACGTGCCTGATAAAAACCCTCTGCTCCTGAGAGACAGCGCACGAGCTGGAGGGGTAGGTGTGCGGTGCTACTGAGCAGAGGGGTGTGTGGAGCTGTGAAGAGGAGCTGAACGGAGTACAGCGGTGTGTGGAAAAGAGGTGGAGTCCTGAGGAAGGTACTGGGCTCAAGAAACTAGAAGGACAGAGGGGGAAAATACCCCAGGGGAAAAGTTTGCAGCTGCAAGTACGGTGCCAGCAGCACATAGCTGCTACTCATAGGGCCCCTTGGCTGGAACCCGGAGGAGCGGTTGGGCACGGGTTCCTACCCCCTCCCTGGGGAGACGGGGTAACCGGCGACGCCCTGGCCCATTACAAGAGGCAAAGCATGAGACTCATTAGGGGGAAGCTGGCCGTTTGCCACAATGTTTAGCTGTCAGATCAACGAGGCAAGGTTTGTATCTGCTTAACAGTGCTGTCAAATGTGAAAAGGATGTGCCCCAGGTCTCCCTGCAGCAAAGCGCTGAGAATTGAGATTGTAAACCTGGCAGGCTAGGTCAACATACCAGTTCCCTCTATGTGACTTGCATCTGCTTTTACTGGCTCAAACCCAGCGCCCTGAGAAGTCAGTAGCAGCCATCACAGCCCTGGGAGAAGGGAAGGACAAGACTTGCGCATCATTTAAAGAACAGCTGCAGAATCTTTATCACCAGATGTGCTGGGAGCAGAGAGAAGCCAGCTGGATTTTCAGATCAGAGCATCGAGAGGTTGGTTTATTTATTTATTTATTTATTTGGTGGGAGCGGAAATGAAACATCACATGACTTGTAAACTGATGAAAGATGGTTTGGAACAGAACGTTTGGAAAAGTGCCCCGGGGCGTCCTATTTACACACTCACTTGTCTCTGGCCCTGCTTCTGCAATCAGACCCTCGCCCCTGGGAAGTCAGCATGGCTGTGTGGTTGAGGGGTCGCCCGTGTACTTGAGCACGTTAAAGCAGTGGTTCTCAACCAGGGATATGCGTGCCCCTGAGAGATATGCTGACGTCTTCCAGGGGGTTCTCAACTCATCTCAATCAGTGTTTCTTAACCTGGTGGTTGTGACCCCAGGGCAGGGGTTGTCATGGGCGGGTTTTATGGCTGGGGTTAGGACGCGGGAAGCAGGGCAACTGCCCAGGGCCCCATGCCACAGGGGGCCCCCTGAAGAGGACGTTACTCATGTGCAGTAATGACAGTTCTCTGAGGGGTCTCCCCCATGGATGCTCCCTTGTGGGTGTCTGCGCCCCCGCGCTGCTGATCGGAGAACTTGGGTAGCAGTCCGTCCCGCACACGCATGTTCTGCTCCCTGCCAGCCATGAGGCCAGCCAGCGTGCGCAGCCATTCCCTCCTCTGTCCCCACCACCACAGTCAGCTCCGAGGACTCCGCAGTAAAGGGGAGGAGGGAGGGACACGCATCTCGAAGAACCTTCACTACTGCACAAGGTGAGTAACTTCTTCGAGTAGCGTCCCTATGGGTGCTCCACTGTAGGTAACTCATGAGCAATGCCCACCACTGGAGGCCAGGACTTCGGAGTTAAATCTCATACAGATGATAATACAATGGCACTGAATTTGGTGTCTGCAGCCAAGTCACCCAGGATGGCATCGTTTTCTGCAAAGGTATGCGCAGGTACCCAGGTAGCTGCTCAGCAGATTTCTGATATAGGGATACCCTTGAAGAAGGTGACGGACGAGACCAATTGAGTAGAATGTGTGCGTATTGAGGATGGGGGAAGCTACCTTACACAACTGGTAACAGAGCTTAATACAGCTGCAGTCCCACTTAGTCTCTGAGCTGAGATCGCTGTGTCTTTTGGCCTGTCTGCAACCGCTAGGAAAAGTCTTGGGGATTTCCTGAAAGCCCTTGTCCTGTCCAAATAGAAGGCCAAGGCTCTTCTCACATCGAGGGTTTGGAGGATGGTTTCCCTATTATCCTCAGGTTTGGGGTAAAAGGCTGGTAGCTGAATAAGCTGATTGATGCGAAAAGCAGAAGTCATCTTCACGGAAAGGTGAGCTAGCAAACAAGTGGCCATGGGTTCAAACGGCGTCTCGTCAGCCCTTTGAGCACTCCCTTGGGGAGTGGGAGCCTGGGCTGCGGGAGGAGGTTTGTTATGCTCTCAAGAAATCTCTTCGTAGTCGGGTGGGAGAAGACGGAGTTTCCCTCTACCTGGTGCGAGAAGGTTGCAATTGCTTCAGATGGACCTTCAACGAACTAATAGAGTCCCCACTTCGTTCAAACCGACAGCGAGTCAGACACCCGGCAGGGTGGCTGCAGTACGGGTGACACACCTGGGCTGGCATCGGATCCAGAACCTTTTCCATTTCTGTAGGTAGGGATGACGAGTCGTTCTCTTTCTCCTGTGTAACAGCACCTCCAGCTCCACCTCAGAACAAGATGTCTCTATGTGCTGGAACCAGGAAGGAGCCAGGCTTTGAGTCGCTGAATCTGTACATTGAGATGGAAAGTGCGTCTCTTGTTCAGCGACTGGAGGTCATCAGGGGACGTAATGCCAGGTGTGACAGGTAAGGACACCACGTCTGTCTGGCCCAGGCAGGAGCCATCGGTCTGATGTTTGCTTTCTCTCCTTTATTTTCAACAGGTCCTTCAGTAATAGAGGGAAGGGGGGAAAGGTGTAAAGAAGGCCCTTGTCCCGAGGAAGGAGGAGACCCTCTCCCATAGAGCGTTGTCTGATCCCTGCTCTGAAGCAGTATTGTGGACGTTTCTTGTTTCGGTAAGTAGCAAACAGATCTATTGCCTTATCCCCATTGCTGGAATATGTTGTGTAGTATTACCAACCATCTCCCATTCGTGGTCACGTGGGAATGAGCGGCTGAAATGGCTGGCAGTCGTGTTGTGTATTCCTGGCAGGCAGGCCGCTGATATTAGGACATTGGGGGAGATGCACCAGTTCCACAGTTTCAGTGCCTCGACGCACAGGGAATGAGACCAGGCACCCCCCTGTGTCAGTTTATGTAATACATACAGGCCATGTCTGTCATAAGCCTTGTGTGTGCGTGTCTGATCAGCAGGAGGAAGTGAGCACATGTGTTTCTGACCACTCTGAGCTCGAGCAGGTTGATGTGAAGGCATGTCTCTGTTGGGGATCATTTGCCCTATGTTGTGTAACCACTGAGATGCCCACCCCATCCTATACAGGATGCATCGGTGGTCAGGAGTAGACATGGGGAAGATCAAGCAAACAGGATTCCTACATGGACATCTGCTGGCTCCTTCTACCAACCCAAAGATCGCTTGACCGTGGTGGGCATCGATAGATGTTTTTTACATTGCCTCTGTTCGGCCTGTAAACCAAACTGAACCCTGCTTGGAGGCATCTCATGCACCTCGACCACTGACGCTTCAAGGTGGAGGGCTGAGATGCAGTCAATTGGGGTCCTGACTGCTTTCAGCGAGGGAACTTCCGTTCCTTCTGCAGCTCGTAAGCTCTTTGTGATGAGCACTGATATGTAATGTGATGACCAGGGCTTACATGGTGGCAGAAGGCTGTATTTTCTCTTGTAGGCTGGCGTGTTTAGCCCTAGGAATTGTAGCTGATAGGACTAGTCTGCTTGCTTGTACATATATATCTTTCCTTATAGATTTAAGTATTGTTTTAATTATACTAGAGTCATAGATTCATTTTAATCTATTACAACTGTAATGCAAGGTACCTTACAGGCCACATCCTGTATGAAAGGTAAGGCAGTTAGCATACATACTTTCGGGACCTTTGGCCCAGATAAGTAATGATGAGTTAAAGGATTTAAGACATATATCATTATAACCTTTACCTTAGATAAGTCAGGAGACATCAAGAGCAGAGGACTGCCTCAGTTTTATGCCCCAAGTAAACTTCACAGATATGCCACAAAATCCACAGGAAGGGCCAGAAATAACAAAGGTGAGATGAGCCAATCATCTGGAAAGGATATGGATATGCCATTATCCATGAACCGGCCAACCTATGGAATAAGTGTACCCTAATAATTTGGGGGTGAAAAAGCCAAGTTTTGACTTTAAAGGAGGACCCAAATTGTTCAGGGTATAAAATGGGGCAAACCATGTTGCTTGGGCATGATCACCAGCTACTCCTTCAAGCTTCTTTTAGTTAGTGTTTGTTAGACTCTTTTGCTCTTAGTTTATACATAGTACTAGTTGTAGTCTTAGTCTTAGCATTATAGCTCTTAGCTCGCGAGCATTGCATATTGTATGAGTGCATTAATCCAAAGCATACCATAGAACTAGATATATCACGTGTCTTTAGAATAAGACTAATCCTACCCTTTATCCATTTGATTATTCATTTTCTTTTAATCAGTCATTTGTCCATCATTTTATATCATCATAATAAAAGCTTATAAAATTATACAGACTCTGTTATCAGCGTGAGCATTCCTGTCGTGCGCCCCGGGGATCCCTGTAAAAACTCTTCTGGAGCCTGATTCCGGGACTAGAACCTCATTATCTTCTGATCAGATCAATTGGCGAGCCTAGAACCTCATTCAAATTACTAAACACCCAGAAATCAGGCAACAGGATTGAAGAGTATTCCACGCATCCTTCAACATATGAAAAGACACCGTCTCCACAGCGAATAACTTCGTCCCTTCAAATGGAAGGTCCTCCACCATGGCTTGAGCCTCTTTAAGGAAGCCAGACGAAGGCAGCACCGAAGCCAGTCTCATAATAATGCCTGTGGAAATCAAACATGCTGCTGTGTTGGCGACGTCCAATTCAGACTGAAGAGACATTTTAGCCAGCAGCTGGCCCTCACTGATTATGGCCTTGAATTGGTGTTTAGGGGAGTTTGGGAGCTGTTCAATAAAGCAGTGCTTCTCAAACTTATTTGATGGCGCCCACGTCTTTGTGTCTGGAATGGTTTACACCCTGCCCCGCACCACACAACTACATATACCTATAAAGAAAGACCAAAATGCAACTCTCACTAAATATGAAAAGCAGCAAAGCATTGATTGAAACAGAGCCCGAGATCCATTGTAACAAGAGCAAAAACAAAACTGCCCTGGTGATCAATGCTTGCAATTAAATGTGCACACTGCGTTGCAGCAAACGGATTAAAGTACAGATGATAACGACTTTGTACAATGCTATGCAAGCTTAACAGAAATCCATCCAAATGCACAGCACCAGCTGAGGACCTGATCTGTCTGGAGGGATCAGCTTGGCTAGTTATTCATGGTGGTGGGTAAAATGTGCACAGTAAGTTTTTCTCCCTAAAGCCTCCTTCAGATATCACTCTGAGGCCCCCTGGTTGGCCTGCCCTCCAGTTTGAGAACCTCTGCAATAAAGGGACCGTGTTTCATATAACTCTGATAATCACATTTTACCAGCAAGGCCTGGTACTTTGCTACATGGAGCTACAGTGTGGCTGATGAATATGCCTTCCTGCCGAACAGGGAACATTTCCGTCTCGGTCATACAAGTGGATTTAGATTGGTGCTTGCAGCCCTTAGAATTAACCAAACTCACAGTGATGGAGTTGGGAGGCAGGTGGGGAAAACAGAAATTCTGTGCCCTTTATCGGCACATAATGCTTTTTGTCCATCCACTTGCATGGTGGCGGGATGGACGCAGGGGTCTGCCCTATGATTCCGACAGAGGTGGGAGAGTGTAAAATGTCCACCCATTCGGGGTGAAGCTCAGTTATCTCCGGCAACTGTATTTGCAGGACTTCTGCCACCCTCTGAGAGGTCCTGGAACGATTTAAAATCATCACCCACGGATGGCCGACGGAGCACCACTGCCTCACCTGGTGAGGAGGATGAGAAATGAGCTTGAGGAACCTCTCCCTCCTCTGTCTCAGTCCCAACGTCCTCCCCCAGCTGCTCAGGGGGTTCCGAAGCCTTTGAGGCCACAGCTGATGAGGGGGTCTCCTTGCCTGTTGACATGTCATGCTAGGGGCCAGTGAGGCTTGCTGCCTCTGAACCTGCCAAAGGTGCCAGTACGGCCATGGAGGGTAGGGGGCTGGTGGCTGGTACCACCGTCGGCCAAGCTATGGAAGCTGAGGGTTGAATAATAGATATGCCTGGTTCTCATGATGAGATTGGTCCCATATGGTGGGTGAGAAGAACGGTGGGAACCCAAGTCCTCTCACTCACGTCCTGACTCAGACGATGAGAAAGGCAGGGAGATGTGGGCGAGTCCAATGCTCTGGGAGAACTTGGTGTTGGGGTCCCAAAACTGAGTAGGGGTGAGTCCAGTGCGTCAGACAGAGATCCGTCGTGTACCAGAAGTCCGGAGGTGCAGATAGCGTCAGTACTGGTGGGGATGCTGGTAGAGAAGTGGAAGTATACTGTGCTCATGTTCCTTCTCTGGAGTGAATCTTTTATGTCTTTCCTGTCCCTGGAGTACTGGTACTTCAAGTCTATCGGTTCTTTGGGCAGACTGACTTGCTCTCTCACCTTGGTACTGCATGTGACCTGTGTACTCACAAGGTAAAAAACAAAACAAGGTAACAAAGGAAAAAAGCTCCAAGAGAAGCTAAAAGTAACAAAACTAAAGGGAGTTGATGATCCGTGAATGGAGAGCTCTGAGCTCTGTCTTTAGCCAGGGGCAGCTGAGAAGGAACTGAGGAGCCATTGGCTATTAGCTTTGAAAGCTCGTGGCAATCAGGGGAGGTCCTTGATGATTGGAAAAAGGCAAATCTAGTGCCCATCTTCAAGAAAGGGAAGAAAAAGGATCCAGGGAACTACAGACTGGTCAGCCTCATCTCAATCCCTGGAAAAATCATGGAGCAGGTCCTCAAAGAATCCATTTTAAGGCACTTGGAAGAGAGGAAGGTGATCAGGAGCAGTCTTCATGGATTCACCAAGGGCAAGTCATGCCTGACTGAACTGATTACTTTCTATGAAGAGGTGACTGGTTCTGTGGATGAGGGGAAAGTGGTGGACGTGATATACCTTGACTTTAGCAAAGCTTTTGATACGGTCTCCCACAGTATTCTTCTCAGCAAGTTAAAGAAGTATGGGTTGGATGAATGCACTATAAAATGGATAGAGAACTGGCTAGATCATAGGGCTCAACGAGTAGTGATCAATGGCTCCATGTCTAGCTGGCAGCTGGTCACAAGCGGAGTGCCCCATGGGTCGGTCCTGGGGCTGGTTTTGTTCAACATCTTCATTAATGATCTGGAAGATGGGGTAGATTGCACCCTCAGCAAGTTTGCAGATGACACTAAGCTAGGGGGAGTGGTAGATACCCTGGAGGGTAGGGATAGGATACAGAAGGACCTAAACAAATTGGAGGATTGGGCCAAAAGAAATCTGATGAGTTTCAACAAGGACAAGTGCAGAGTCCTGCACTTAGGATGGAAGAATCCCATGCACAGCTACAGACTGGGGACCGACGGGCTAGGCAGCAGTTCTGCAGAAAAGGACCTGGGTGTTACAGTGGATAAGAAGCTGAATATGAGTCAGCAGTGTGCCCTGGTTGCCAAGAAGGCTAATGGCATATTGGGCTGCATTAGTAAGAGTATTGCCAGCAGATCGCGGGAAGTGATTATTCCCCTCTATTCAGCATTGGTGAGGCCGCATTTGGAGTATTGTGTCCAGTTTTGGGCCCCCCACTACATAAAGGATGTGGACAAGTCGGAAAGAGTCTAGTGGAGGGCAACAAAAATGATGAAGGGGATGGAGCACAAGACTTATGAGGAGAGGCTGAGGGAACTAGGCCTGTTTAGTCTGCAGAAAAGAAGAATGAGGGGGGATTTGATAGCAGCCTTTAACTACCTGAGAGGGGGTTCCAGGGAGGATGGAGCTAGGCTGTTCTCAGTGGTGGCAGATGACAGAACAAGGAGCAATGGTCTCAAGTTGCAGTGGGGGAGGTCTTGGTTGGACATTAGGAAAAGGTTTTTCACTAGGAGGGTGGTGAAGCACTGGAATGGGTTACCTAGGGAGGTGGCGGCATCTCCATCTTTAGAGGTTTTTAAGCCGTGGCTTGACAAAGCCCTGGCTGGGATGATTTAGCTGAGGTTAGTCCTGCTTTGAGCAGGGGGTTGGACTGGATACCTCCTGGTCCCTTCCAACTCTAATATTCTATGATTCTATGAGGAGGGAATGGCTGTGCACGCTGGCTGGCCTCCTGGCAGGCAGTGCATGCGTGGGCAGGACAGACTGTTACCAAAACACTCTGATCAGCAGCGTGGGGGCACATACACAACTACAGCAGAGCACCCATAGGGACGCTACTCAAAGAAGCAGCTGAATTAAATGCTTCAGTCCTGGGTGGTGGGGATCGCGCATCAGACAAGCCTCACAAGTGAAAAACAAGCGCAAGTATCACCCTGAAATGTAAGTACAATATTTATATTATATGCTAAAAGTGAGAAAGTAAACAATTTTTCAGTAACAGCGTGCTGCAAAACCTGTATTTTTATGTTTGATTTTATAAGCAAGTGGTTTTTAAGTGAGGTGAAATTTGGGGTAGACAAGACAAATTGGACTCCTCACAAGACGTAGTCTGGACAGGTGACAACCACTGCTTTAAAGCTCACCACCACTCTCATGAGTTTTATGTGATGCTTTAGAGAAAGTGACACCAGGCTTAAATTCACAACTTATTTAATGCCAGTTACATTGCTTTACATGAAAAAAGTTACAATGTTTTCTATATTTTTTTCACCATATGATGCGTTATATGTAACAATGCCACAAGTTCTTCGAATTTACCTGCATGAACTCTGGGGGAACCCTTTGTTCCAACTGCCTGAACTGTACAAGTCGGAACTATTATGGTTCATACACTGAACAGAACTGTACACACGTTTTTCTTCTTCCATTTACAGCACTATTGAGCACACTCCAGACAGCCAATCGCGTCACACAAGTTGCCTACATGCGATTCTAGACACAAACACACCTCGCACCCTCCAGAAAGATACCTTTTGAGGACACTCCACTGGCCCCAGCAAAACTACCTCCTTTGGCAACAGCATATGAAATGAGGGAGGGGAAACTGTGCTGTTATTTTTGTGTGTCCACTAAGGTCTGTCATTAAACCCTGCTCTCTCTCTCCCTCCAACCAGTTAGCCGACACACTCAACCATAAACCAGCTATGGAATCAGGAATCAGCCATCCTTTCCTCTAAGCAGAACAGAAGGAAAACAAAGTGAAGTGTCCTGCTCCCAAGGCAGGTGTCAGATCAGCCTTCCGAGCCGGGGGGGAGGACGAGGAATGAGATCGCTCTGAAACATCTTAACATAAATAAAGGGCATGTTGTTAGAGGCAGAGACTGACAAACTGAGAGTAGAGAAGGATGCTCCCTCGACTGAGATGTCGAATGCAATTCTACACCTGAGATTTAAAGGGCAACACACAAGAAAGCTCCCATGTGTAACTGCAGCTCAGACTTCTGAGCATTACTCTGTGGTATTTTCTCCCTCCACTCCCCCATTACATTTCTGGGGATTACTTAGAAAGCAAAACATCCCAGGCCTAAAGGAAGGGAACTGTCTGCTCCTCCCGCTTTTCTAAAATAAATCACCTTCCAATAAAAAAACAAAGCTCTTCTCATCAAGGGTCCAAATATTTCTTTTGCCAGATGCCTCGGAAAGAGTGGCTCTCAGATGCAGTGTGCACAAGCCTAGGGGACAATTCAGCTGATCACACATCCGACAAACAGTGAAGCTCGCTCCACTCCATCTTGCGGTGTTGGGACGGGAAGAGTTTGTACCTCACCTTCCCTCACGCCAACTCTCCCAGTAGCGCCTGTGCATGCGATCAGACTTTCCCCCTTTCTTCAGCACAAGACACCTCCCGAGTTTTCCTCCTCAATAAGTGGACACTTACACAATTTGAGCAGAGACAAATCTACTCCCCTTTCAGGGATGGTTTCCTTGTTCCCCTTCGTTTACAGATTTTTCTCCAAGAGGAAAACGTCTTATGGGTGGTTTGGACATTGAGCCAGGGGACTGAGGAACAGAGAGTTATCCCAAAGCACAGATTGCAAATGAGAAACTAAGCCACAGAAACAACCTCCAGCCATTCCCTGTCCCTCTCCCGATCTCTGATTTGACACATGCAGTTACTTTCCTCCGGTCCTTTCTCCATCATGATTGGCCCAACGGGGGGTGGAACAGGCACCAGTTACAGACCACATTTCACTGAAAGTGGATCCTTCAATTCAGAAATGCTTGCCTGGCAATGATCTGACACGGTAACAATTCCTCAGTGCTTTAGTGACGTGAAGGTTAAAGACGCCAACTACGTAATGAGCCGCAAGAAAAGAATCAGAAGACCATTACAGACCATTTTTAGAATGCCTGGTAATTTTGTGGAGAGAACCAGAGCAAAGCAGCTCTGTGCTGAAATTGTTTTTCAGAGGAGCGTGGGAAGTGGGGGAAGAATATTCAGGTCTCATTTTTGGCTTCAAGAGCTCCAGTGCTGTCAGCTTTGCTAAGGAACACCATGTCCTCCTGGCACACTTAAGCATTGAGAAACATTCGCAGCACCCAGAGACCAACATCCAGGCACTAGCTGTAAATGGCACGCTCGGTCAAGGCTGCAGTGAAATGGAATCACAGTTCAGTGCAATTCTCTGTGCCAGACTTGCTACCTGAAATTTGCCCTTTCTAAAGGGGTTACTGCTGCCTCCCCCACCTCCCCCCTGCCCCACTTGAGTCTGGTTTCACAAGGTATCTGCCTACACACTATGTACAACAGGACAAGGTCTATATACACAACAGCCAAGAGAAGAAAGAGACATTCAAACATATTACAAAAGTAGGCGAGGGGGTGGGAAGAACAGTCAGATGCACGGCAGGCGAGCGTTGGCACATGTACAAAATAGACAGGAACTGGCTGCTGCAAGCATCGCAGCTTCTCTTTAAATTAAAAGCAAGACACACACACGCACACACACACAAGTGCTTAGCATCACATCCCACTGCATTATTCCAACAAATTGGCAGGATCTCTCTTCCTGAAACTTAAAAATGGGTCCCTGGCTCTGACCTAATTAAAGTTTAAAAAAGCAACACTTCTCCCTTGCTTTAAAAAAAACCTTGCACACAGACTTACAAACACATGATGTTTCCTCCTTCCCATGTGGAAGACAGGCAACAATCTTAAAGAACCTTTTTCTTTGAAAACAGATCCACAATAGTCTTTTTTCTAAATCCATCTCAACTGCATTTGTCCTCAGAAAGACACGCTGCAGCAATCAGTCTGCAATAATTGGCACAGTATAAAGCTCTAAATAAATACTTCTGGGTCTTTAAAAAAAGCCATTGTTTTCCCCATTAAACTAAAAGTCTCGAGACCAGCTTTGAATGTGTAACATCGATAATTCTTTTAAAAAAAATAATCATCTATTTGGATTGTGCAGTAATCTTTCCTTCAGAAGAGGCAGCTGCTGTTAAAACGTTTTAAAAAATTCTCAGCTCAATTGTTTTAGCCAGATTCTAAGTGTGCTGAAAATTAAATTGTCTTCAGTGAATGGTCACATCAAGTATTAGGTCTATTTTTTTTCTCCTTTAAACTGAACAGAAAACTGTGTATGAGGAAAATAAGCAGTTCTTTTTGCTACTTGGAAAATGATTCCCAAGCAAAAGCAAATGCCCTTTTACATTTGAGAGGCTACTTTCCAGTACTAGCTTTCTCTCCCACCACTAACATTTGATCAAGTCTGGCTAACTCCTGCTTCCAGAAGTCTGTCAAATCAGAGAATGATGAAGAACCCAGAGCAGCTTTCCAACCCCTCCTCACAAACCAGCCAACCCAACATGCCTGTCCACTCACAGAACACACATCTCTCACGGAGGTTATAAAGCAGCAGTTGGGATGCACTTGGACTGATCTTCCTTACCATGGTCCAGATCACACACGTTCTACCCAATGTACAAAATTAGAGACTTTAGTTTTTCCCTCTTGCACCCGTTCCCCTTTAAGGAAAATGAATTCTTAACCCTTTGACAGTCCCCCTCATGCTCCCAGCCCCGCCCCAAATACTGTCCAATATGGTTCACAATCATGTATTTAATAAGAATCTTGAAGGTCCATCCTCCAAACACACTGACACTCCCCTTCCCCATCTTCTAGTTGATAGCGTGAGGTTCCATGCACGCCAAATTAGTGGTTTTCTCCTGGTACGTTGTACAGGGGTCTCCTGGGGTGCAGTTATGGGGTTTACCGTATCCTGGTGAAGAGATTCAGAACAGACACAGACTCCTGAAAAAAATAAAGAGAAACAAGTTTTGAACCCAAGATCTTCACTCTAATTATTCACTGACAAATTGAATGAAACGCAGACAGCTCCACCACACCACCATACCACTAACGCTCATTTCTGCCACAAAGCCAGTGCTCAAGGCAAACCAAACCCAGGGAAATGGTCTGGGACTCGCCTGACATCAGAAGGCAAAACTTTGCAAGCACCCCCAAGTTTGATGTTGGTCAGAGTTCAGCCCACCTGTGCCACCAGAAGACGGTTTGGCCTAGTTTTGCAGTACAAGTTTCTGTGAAATAGACAGACTGCCTAGAGCAGAGCCATCAGAAACCAGAAGAGATTGGCAATTCTTCCATTAACTGCTGGTCTCTGTCTCTCCCCTGGTCCCTCCCTGTGAGATCTTGGTTCCTGGCATCCTCTGCTGTCTCTCCACATCTGCTCAAGGTGCCTTGAGACTACTTTTCAAAAAGAGCCGTGCAGAAACTTTTTTGAGAAGAAGTCTCTGGAATGGTGACAGTTCTCAGGGAGTTTGATCCTCTCTCCTAAAGCCATTGTTTCAGGCAGCTGTGCCAGGAACTGAAGAATATGTATTCAGAGGACGCTGCAACGGTGTATAAAAGTGCTAGGAAGGAACAAGCAAAGGTGGACACCCTGCACCACTGCTACATAAAATCAGTGGTGTGGCATGGCACCAGCTTAACTACCAATGATACAACCTTAAGAGTGTAGACACCCTGCTTTAAATGGAGACTGATGGCCTTTAATTGTAGCATTATTTTACTTATTCTGAGCAGAGGCCTCACAAATCACTACTTTCAATGAGGATTACAAACCCCTTAGCATTTGATCGAAATTTAATCCCGCCCCCCAGGCTGCTATGGGGAGATACATATTGTCCTCATCACACACACACACAAGTGGAGGAATACAAAAGCAATGAAACGACTGTCCAAGGTTACACAGTAAGTGACTAGAGTAGGACGTAACTTTCACAGCCTCCATCCTAGAGGACTCTCCCTCTCTGGGCATAGCTTGTTGCATAAACAGGAACCAGCTAACTAACTATCCATGCATACTATAGAGTTTACCTTTGTCGAGCGGGTTTTGCTGAAGACATTCCAGAACCTCAGGGTTTCATCTCCGGCTCCTGTGACTATGGCCTCCCCGTCAGGAGACATTGCCTAAGGCAGGAGAGAGAACAAACACACAAACAACCTTCAACATGCATTTTCACATTTTGCTAAATGGTCGTTTAAAACAGAGCCTCTCCCTCCCTCAACAAAAAACAAACAAAAACGCTGCAACATTCAATTCCCTTCATTATCTCTCTAAGGGAGGTAAACCAGACCCAGCTGCCTTTGCTTCCATCCTGTCTGTTCACCACTGCCACAAGTCAGATGCAGAATTTGGGAAACGGTTTAATTTATGCTGCTACAGAGTACACAAGGGCCATTCGCATGATCTCTGGAATCATACTTCTCTTTATAAAGGGAGAGTATGTTGTTAAGACGTTGAAATATTGGTGCCTAACCATGCCAACATGACACCACACATTATTAACTAATGAGCTAGCCACAGTGTTTGTAACAGTATGAGACAGGCTCAACTGATCCCATTCTGTACTGAAGCTTCCCAAAGTACCACAAGAGGGAGAACAAGGCAGGTAAGAGATGCACCTATCAAGAAATGGAAGTGGATTAAAAACAACTGGATGCTTTAATGCACAACTATGAAGAGGAAAAAGAGCAGGTAGAAAAAGGGGAAGGAGTAAAAAAAAACCTTCTAACTCTGAAGAAGCTTTTTGGCTTTTATAAATTTCCCTTTAGATCCTTAAGATCTGCTTGCTGTCTCAGGCATCTGTACGCCCTCACAAGCCAGAGAAGTTTGATTTTGGCAACGTGATGATACATTTTATTAAGCACACAGTGTCAGCAAGCAGGGAAAGCCAGATCCCAGCTGCTCCTGCTGAGCACAATGAAGCTTAGGTCTTGTTTGTTTCACTAACCAAAACCATGGACAGCTAGAAACCAGCAGATCAGTACTAGCCAGTCGGGTGGTGTGTGAGTGCACAAGCCAGCCACAGCAGAACTGGAAGCTATAGGGGAGATCACTAAACGAAGAGCGTGGCTTATCGCTTACCAGGTATAAGACTCTGTACGAATGCCCTGTTAGCTTTGCTACTTGGGTTAACGAGGGATATTTCCAGACAAGAATCTGGTTCTGCGAGTATCCATGGGTACTCACCTGCAGGGAGAAGACACAAGAATTACAAGAGAGTCAGGTGCTGACAGTTCCTGATACACGAACGCTTAGCAGCAGGACTCCAAGCCGGGAAGCACTTACTAGTTCGTTGGCATGTTTGGACCAAGCCAGATTGCATACTTGTGACCCGGTATCAATGCACTGCAAGGGCTGCCCGGTTAGAGTGTTCCAGAACCGTATGCAGCGGTCAGCTGTCCCACCGCCTGAGGCCAGCAGACCATGCTGGTGTGGAGACCACGCAATGGCTTTCACGGCTGCTAGGTGCTCTGTGTACTGCTGGACAGGACTCAGGCTGGAGTGATTCCACACAAGGAGCTGGCGGAAAGAAGAAACCAGAGGAATTAACACACAGCTCCAGCCTCTGCTCCCTGCCCTCCAAACCGAGACAGCACCAGCCAAAGCGCAGCGTGGTGAAGAGGTGCTGAGGAAGCTTGGCCAACGCACCCCCATCTTGATGACTTGCCATTCCTGCACTTGGGCCTCTCCCTCAGGGACAACCAAACCTGCTCTGCTCAGGGACTGTTTTGCAATTTGGGGTTAGAGTAAGATCTACACATTCATGTCACTTGGGCTATGGGTGGTGTTTGAACTCTGGTCTCTTGACATGAAAGACATTGTGAATAATCCAGTGATAATCAAAATCTTTGGAAATCTATTCTCATTCACTGGGGAAAGAGTATAAGACGAAAGAGTTTGGGCTACAGTACATTCCTTCACACCCGTGTCTGGGGTGTTAATTGTGCAGGAATCTAGTCCCCGGTGCTCTCAGAATTGCTTCTTGGTATCATACGTAACCTTTATCTGTTCTTTGGTAAATAGCAAACCTGAGCTGTGCATGTTAAAACACAACTAACTTGTGGAAGGGAATTTCAGTGTAAACTAAGTCTAGTTAAAACTGTGAAAACTTCCTTCATTGCACATTGCCTAACTTCATGTTTAGGTGGAGACAGTTTAAACCAGCATAACTGAAATCTAACACTCTTAAGGCCAAGCATACAGTGTAGACATCCAAGCACGAGGAGCTGTCCTATTAATTTGTACTTAAAAGGGATACTAGAAAGTTGTACGATTGTCTACTTTAGCCACATTTGGGGGAGGCGAAGGGGGGTGTATGGTCTGTCAATCATCTCATTAGTAACCAAAAGGAATCTTTAGAAAAAAATGAGAGTGCGGCTAGAATCACAAGTTGACTTATCTTTGAAAGACGGCAACTTAAGATTGGGAGTACGGGTTCAGAGAGGACGACAAGGCCCACCCCAACAGCAATCAGTACTATACCTTGTTATCATTTCCACCTGACGCCAGGAGTTGGTGGTCTGTGGACCACTTCAGCCCACACACCTCCTGCCTGTGGCCCTGAAGCCGTCGCTCAGACTGTAGTGGTGGGGTCCGGATATCTCTCTGAAGGATCATTCTGTCCCGACTACCTGAAGAAAGCTGGTCTGCATTCCATGCCAAAGCACCTGTAAAGAGGCAAAGGAACAGAGTGAGAATTCCATGCAGCTTTCTTAGGGGAAAGATTAGCCCACGTATCAAGTCACTAGAGCCAGAGGAGGGCGACACAAATTATTTTCTTGAGCAACTTTTGTTTGAAGATCATAAAACGTTTTACAAACACAAACCCTATGTAAGTTCATATTACCCCCACTTTACAGCTGGGTAAACTGAGGTACAAGTGGTGTAACAACTTGCCTGGGGTCAGTAGCAGACATAGGAGCAGAACTCATGAAGTGTCCTGACTCCCAACCCCTGACCTGGTCACCAGTGCACACTGCCTCCTTGTAAAAACTATTGCCAGAGAAGCAGGATTAACTGGAAACCGCATGCAGCCAGCCTGGAGGGTTGAAACCAAAGACGTTCAACAAGGTGTATTAATGTGACACACCTAGAATGCCTCATCACACCCCATCCGCCACAGCTGTATGTGGCAATGATTCATGGTATCACCATCTCTAAGAGCAGGGCAGTGCCATTTAAAGGGACTTTTAAAAAAAGTTCTTTCATAGAAGGCTTGAGGAGGGAGCGGTGTGTGGGGCTGGCAGTGAAATTCCCACACTCCTTTTTGGCTCATACATTTTAGCAATACTCCAATATTAACATGGCTTTAAAGATCCCTCTTTTATGTTAGCAAATGCCATTTTCAAATGGTTCTCTTCAGCTCTCTTGCCTCTTGTTCCTCCTTACCCACTCTGGCTGTGTGACCCTCAAGCATGGATAATTTCTTCCCTGCAGCTGCGTCCCAGATCTGTACAAAGCCCTTGTGAGTTCCAACTGCCACCAAGTTCCCCTAAATACACAAAAAGAAAACCTACAATCAAGAAACCCTCACAACAGATTCCGAGTACCTAAAAGGCAACGGGGGGGTGTAGAGGAGATTACACATCTTGTAAGATCTGTCCGGCACAGAGGAACTCCATCTATTTATCAGCAATGAGTTGAATAAAGATTCAAGTTCAGCAATATCTTAACACATACGAATGAAAAGATCTGCCGTAGAAACGAAAACTGAGAAGGATCAACAGAACCCTTTAAAGACAGATTACACTAGCACTTCTTTATAGTGCACCTTCTATTCAAGGCCTTCTAAGATTTTTACAATCATTAGCTAATTACATCTTTTTACCTCCTACATCCCAAGATGTTTTAACAGATAGGGGAAACTGAGGCACAGACAGTAAGTGATTTGCCCAACAGCATACAGTGAGTTATTGGCAGAATTGGGAACAGAACCCAGGAGTCAGTCTTCACTCTTCGTCTCGCACTGTAAACTCCATGCGAGTCTTGCCAAAGTGACAGCGAATACGTGTCCTAGCTGCATGAGCTAAGGGTTTTTTTTTTAGCAGGATGTTTGGCTCTTTTGCTCCAAGTCTTCTCTGCAATAAGGAAGACAAGTCTGGCATGACAGGACTATTGAGACTTATTACAGCAGACTCCAAGCACATCATTTCATGCAGAGCATCTCTTAAACTGTAGATTGTAACCTCATTCTAATAGCACTCCCAGGGAGTTGCACTGCAGTGACGGCACAGCAGAGTACAAGAGCATGATTCACTCACATTGAGATATTTGTAGTCCATTTATGATGCAGTTCTACATTTACAGACCAGTTCAAGTCCATTCCTGCTATCCAAGCAAGGTGCTTTTTGGGGGAAAAAAATTCCCTTAAGTGCATACATCTTAGGTTTTAACAAAAAGAAGCAGAGAGAAATGGATGCTTTTTGGCATCGCTTGATGGAGGTTGTGTGTTGCTCACTGCTGTGAGAGACTTAATCTACGTGGCTCTCATTTTGTGTACTCCTATCAGCCAAGGAGTGCCTCCAGTGGCATAAATAGGATCGGACGCTCTGAAACGCTGAGCTCTTACAAATGTAACTGACGTCAACAGGAGCTTTGGGTGCTCAGCATCTTTGAAAGTCACGTCTCAGCAGGCCGTGTGGTAGGGTTATACTGACCCGTTCTGACCAGCCCACGGATGTCACCGAATCGCCTTCCACAGACAGATCACACAGCCGGGTCACCTTGAAAATTGAGGAAATAAAATGAAAATTAGGAATAAATAGGCATCAGTTTGATACTATGAGATTAGCTGCCTAGCAGATTAGGGATTTGGAAGGAAGAACACTAGTATGATGCACTGCATACGATACCTTCCTGGGTTCTGGAAAGATTTCTGCAGCAAAACAGGAAACACAAAGCTCACTCCACTGACCTGCAGGCCACTTTCTTTTCTCCCAAAGCAGCACAGAAAGGGCCATGCCTTACCTGGCTAGTACAAGCACTCCATAGGTAAACACAGGTACCAAGGCCAACACTGAGAACATTGAGAGAAGACCAGTCCACTAGGTTCAGGTAGAAGTCATCTTGCAGCTCTGGAGCATCCAGCACTTTGAAAGGAATCTTGGAGATTTTTCTTGTGGGTTTTCGAGGTGATCTTAACAACTTCTGACTGTGTACACAAAGGGGTACATGATTTTTATGAGGCGTTGAAGGTATAAACAGATTTAGAGAAATTCCTGCTCTGTATTTGAGCACAGCCTTTCTACAGAGATGAAAAGATGGAAAGAGACAGCAATACTCTGCCAGTGCTGCACAGCACCTGAGGTAGGCAGCTAGAGGGAAGTAATGGAAACAAAATGAAAAAAGGGAAGCTGCCATGACAAAGCTGCCCAAAAAGCAGAGCCTGCTTAATAGCAGTCCTGATATTAACAACTTCTGGTTAATAGCAACATTTGGCTGAGAATCAATCCCATCATATGAGACCAGTGGTCCCCAAACCGTGGGGTGCACCACCCTAAGGGGGTATGGAGGAACATTTGAGGGGGGCACAGAGAGGATCCCAGGCCAGCCCCCATTGGGGGTGGGTAGGGACCGCCACTCGGTCCCGCCCCCAGCCCAGCTCTAGCCCTGTCCTCATTCCCCCTCAGCACCCAGGCCAGCTCCAACTCCCACCTCCACCTTCAGTCCAAGCGCCTCTGCCGAGCCAACTGTGCAGTAATGGAGGGGGGCCATGGACAGATTCCATTACTGGTAAGGGGGGACGCAACAGGAAAAGTCTGGGCACTGCTGCATTAGACTATGTTCTTGGGATTGCGATACTAACAGGCATGCTCTTTTACATGCCTGCTCTTTGGGAGGAGAGGCTTTTCACAGGAGTAAGAGTTCCAGGGCTGCACGGTGCCTCTGTGCTCTCCAGGCTGCAGCATGCCATGGCACCAGTGGGCCAGACTCGGCACATTCCAGTGCTTCCTTCCTGAGCTAGAGCCCCACAAACCTCCCCCTGATGCCCTGCTCACAGCCTCCCCTCCCAACTGCAGGCTGGTTTGCAGGGAGAAGGACTGTGCACATGCCTGCAGCCATGCAAACCTGCCTTTTTCTGCAACCTCTGGATAAGAGCAGCAACTGCTGGGAACCAAGAGGCTGCTAACAAGTGGAATCTACTGTATTTCTAGGGATGCTTGCACTGAGACCAGTTCCTTGCTCTTTAGGGGTCTGCCTACTCTTGCTGCCTATTCCTCCTCCTGACATCCCATAGGTGCCTAGCAATCAGTTCTGAAATTAGTCAGAGAGCACCTTAAGAACCTTGGCCCCCAGTGCATCAATAGCCACAGGTAGCTAGCGTTACCTTTTGTTGCTGACAGGCGACAGGGAATATGGGGAAACCTCATTGCCGTCATCTGGACTGGAGCGTTTGGTGCTGAGGGAGTACTGCACAAAGAAGAAAGCATTGGATTCAAAGAAACCCCACACAGTACAGGTCCCAGCGTGCCAGAGGTTTGTTTACAAGCTCTCCTACAATGTAATTAATTAACATACATTACCTAGTCACAGGTCCCTCAAAACCCTGCACGATGGTGGCCTCCCTCGTGTTTTACTTTCTACCCTCTTCAGTCCCTTCCCTTAAAAATTCCTTTTAAACTTGCTCTTAAACAATACAGAGAAACTATTTTCTGTTGAATTTCAAAACTTCTCCTTTGTTTAGGGGACACATCAAGACCATGTGTTGACTTGCCCACAACTTTTCCAAAACAATCTTTCAAAGCCTGTCATAACTCAGTAAGGAGGTCTGCAGCTCCTCACGCTGTCTCTGGAGAAGGCAGAGAGCATCCAGTGGATTTTGTTACTAATACAAACCACCCTAGTCATTCCATACTACTGATGACTCACTTTAAACCTTGGCTAGACTTCTTGATATAGCTACTATGCTATGCACCTACTAGCATGTTTGGAGAACATCCACTCCTCTACAAACTGAACCATAAACAATGCAGACCAATGAATCCATTGTTAGGCAAACTTACTGTGAAGAGGCTCTTCTTCTCCGGCGTGGATGGCTGCAGTCGCCTGTCCTCTGTCTGAGGGTCCTGCACTTTCTCGATCCCTGCTCCCAGCAGTTCGTTCTTTAGCAAGGCCGAGTAAGCAAGGCCATCTGTATGAAAACACAAACAAGCACTTGAGCAGAGTGCCCTACGCAAGCAGGCTGCCCCTCAAGCTTGAAACCTGTGTCTAGGAGAAAGAGAGGATGCCACGTTTGGCCATCAACAGCTCCATTTATTGCTTATCTAACCCTAAACTGTATTCAGCAGAACCAGGCATTTCCAGGAGACGGCAGCTCAAGGGAGCGGCAAAGGGACACAACGCCTTACTTATGTCACTGGTTCAGTGTCCTATCTAAAATGAGCTGGGTTCACTCTGGTTCCTACTGGAGAAGTGCCCTTGGTTCTTACTGGTTCTTACTGGCTTTCTTATTGGCAAAGACTGAATGGGCCACAAAGACCAAGCCATTATAGTTCCTCTGATTGCTGAGGCCCAATAGCCGACGGCAAACGAGAGTCTTGCACTGCTGCTGCCCGTGCTATATTTGACCTGTAGATTGGACTTCAGTCTCAAATTAAAAGCTAGACACAAAGAACAAGTGGTACAAAACACATCTACCTTTGCCATTGTCTGAGGTAGCATCCTTTGCTTTTCTGTTTTGACTTGGTGACTTTTCGTTTTCCTAGAGGGGAAAAAATACATGCTCACAATCACTCCAGACACTGCAAACAAAGATCTCACAAAATTCATTTGTCTTCCCCCGTACAGTAATGGGACAAGAACCACCATCCTGAAAAATCTGCAGACATGGAGTCACAAGCGCACCAGGAGGTCCACAATCGCTTGTGGCTCTGAGGCAGCAAATACTGAGGCAGCAAAAGAGATGGCGAGCAGAGGTGAAGCAGTGAGGTGGGGGAAAGGAGGGAAGGCAATACTCTACTACCAACCTGATCTCCTTCTTTGAGAAGGTGACGGATTACTTAGACAG
>ML675700.1:3040065-3061459 GCA_007922155.1 Mesoclemmys tuberculata
CTATGAGTCTATGAGTCTACTAGTCCTCTGAAGTCGTTTTCCTGAGAAACTCCTTTAACGCCATGCAAACTCCCCATTCCCGTAAGGAAATCATACATTGTGCTGTGGAAGATGGGGGCAATACTCACATTTATCCTGTGGAAGTTAATGCTCCAGTTGGCCCCAGCTCTTGAGGGAATGAAACGGTCTCCATGTTTACTGGGGGAGGACATTGGGGAGTTGGAAGGTGTCAGTGTTCGTCTCATCTCAGCTACCTGAAGTTTAAAAAGGTCACATATGGAGAAACAAACACTGCAAGAACCAGGTAGAAAAAAATGTTGGATTACAGTGGACTCTGAAAGACAGAGTCCAGAAATCTGCTCTTAGTAGGGCCAAACAAACCTGGAATGACAGAACATGGTTTGTCACCTTACAGCCCCAGTAAGCACTCCTTACACAGGCACAATTCCCACTGATGAGTGCTAGAAGCACTTAAAGAACCCCCATCTCCACATGCTCCCTCTCAACAGTTGAAATCAGCTGGCATGCTCTTGCCAATTGTCCTGAGGTTTGAAATCTGGGCAGCTGAAGGCAGGGAACTGTGTTTGTTTGTGAGATGGTGGCATGACGGGATTCCCTTCCCTTGTTGGTTTAAAAGACCCAAATATTAGCAGCTCAGGCTACATGTAACATCATGTAGCCACATTACATCTCATGTGAACATACAGTGTATTGTACTTTAAAGGACTATTTCACACACAAAACATGTTATAGTTGAGGTTGCAGGTATTCAGTGCCGTCTTTCTTCTGTCCTTCCAGAACATGAGTTGAGTTCCCAAAAAGCAAACACCAGAGAATCAGAAAATAGCAAACTACAGCAACAATCATCCAAACAATTATCACACAAGTCCCTTTGGTCCCAGCTGAGAGTCACACAGAGAGATCACAGTACCTTGTTTCTCCCTAAGCCTTTTGTCTAGTGTGATCTCTGCCAACCAGCAACAAGCAATCACTCAGTTAACACTAAAAAAACCACGAGAGTCCTGTAGCACTTTAAAGACTAACACATTTCTTCAGGCATAAGCTTTTGTGGGCTGCAACTCACTTCATCAGATGCATCGCACGAAAGCTTATGCAGAAATTTGTTAGTCGGAAGTGCTACAGGACTCTCGTTGTTTTTGCTGTATACAGACTAACACGGCCACCCCTCTGGAACTTTTCAATTAACACTGCTACCATTAGTAAGCTTAGGGTCTGCTGAGATGTATGAATAGGAGACCTGGTATGGCGTGGATGTGTTCACAGTGAAAACAGCAATTTTTCTTAAGGTCAGATAAATACTGCAATGTTTCCAGGTCCTCTTGGCATTGCAATGGAAGCAGAATCATAGCAGCTGTGTGGTGTGGGGAAATGTCATCTTATCACCAGTTCCTGGTTTTCTGGCATTTCTTTATTTTCTCCATAATGTGTGACCGCTCTTGTAACTGACATGTAAAGGGACCTTACCTTTATATTTCTTGGCTTTGTTTTTGGACATCGTGTGTAACACAGCAATGTCCCTTCAATGCACATTCAGCATCAATTTTCATTTAAATTCGGCACTGAACCTAAATCAATCACATCAAGTGGGATCTCTGCAGGACTACACTGGATACAGCTAAGTGTGTATTTTAAGATCTTAGCAATAGTAAAAGATATTATGGAGTTAGCAGATATACACTGGAACCAATATACTAATCCTCCTGTGGGGGCTTTATTTCAGTTAAAAGCCATTTATGTGCATCGTTCAGCAGCTGAGGAGTTTTTGTGCCAACTCTCAGTAACCTCTGGCGATCACAGTCTTTAGAATATTTACACTTTTTCCAAGGCAAAGCAAACCAGAGAAGTAGCAAGACATAAAAAGGATTACATGGATTAGTTCATGTCACAGTCTCGTAACGTTTTAAAGGCCTAGCCAAGCAGAGACAGAGGCTGCAATTATGATGTTTGCTTTCTCTCCTTTATTTTGAACAGGACCTTCAGTAACAGAGGGAATGAGGAAAAGATGTAAAGAAGACCCTTGTCCCAAGGAAGGAGGCGAGCGTCTCCAACAGAGTGTTGTCTGGTCCCTGCTCTGAGGCAGTACAGTGGATATTTCTTGTTCTGGAAACTAATTAACAGGTCTATTATGAATGTCCCCTACTGTTGGAATACACTGTTTAGTATTATCAACTATCTCCCATTCATGGCTGTGTGGGCTGAGGTTGTCAGCTGTCATGTTATGTGTTCCGGCAGGCAGGCCACTGATAATAGGACATTGTGGGAGATGCACCAGTTCCACAGTTTCAGTGCCTCGACACACAGGGAATGAGACCAGGCACCCCCCTGTGTCAGTTTATGTAATACATACAGGCCATGTCTGTCATAAGCCTTGTGTGTGCGTGTCTGATCAGCAGGAGGAAGTGAGCACATGTGTTTCTGACCACTCTGAGCTTGAGCAGGTTGATGTGAAGGCATGTCTCTGTTGGGGATCATTTGCCCTATGTTGTGTGACCACTGAGATGCCCACCCCATCCTATAAAGGATGCATCGGTGGTCAGGAGTAGACATGGGGAAGATCGAGCAAACAGGATTCCTACATGGACATCTGCTGGGTCCTTCTACCAGTCCAAGAATCGCTTGATCCTGGTGGGCATTGACAGAAGTTTGTTTATATGGTCTCTGTTCGTCTGTAAACTGAACTGTACCATTATTGTAGGATAACCTATGTGCTCCAGAAGCTGCAGGCAATGTCTGGCCAAAGTTTGTGGGATGCATTGTACTGTCTCTTTCAATAAGGAGACACTGAGATATCTGTGATGAGGTCCGAGCGCTTTGCCTGAGTGGAGTCAAGTTCAGCTCCTATGAATTCTAGCCTCTGTACTGGTGTTAAGGTCGATTTTTGTTCCTTGATTTGTAGGCCCAGATTCAGAAACAGGTCCACATGGCTCGAGTGACTCGTTGGGTCTCTGCAAAGGACCATGACCTGAGAAGTCAATCATCTAGGTAAGGATGAATCATAATGCCTTGAAAGCATAAGTGGGCCACCTCTACCGAAAGGTTCTTGGAGAATACCCTGGGGGCTGATGAGAGGCCGAAACGGAGTAACCTGTACTGATAGTGGTCCTGGCCTAGCATGAATCTGAGGTAACGGCTGGGACTCAGTATGATGGAAATGTGGAAGTGTGCAGCTTGATGGTCAAGAACCAAATTTCCTTCTTTTAACGCTAGAATAATTGTTGACAGGGTGACCACCTTGAATTTTGAACTTGGACCTCAGAGTGCTCAACAGATATGTCCAGGATGGGTCTCCAACCTCCCTTTTTCTTTGGTATCAGGAAGCAGTGCGAAGAGAAGACATTGCCTTGGAGGTGCACAGACTCAGGTTCTGTAGCTTCTACCCTGAGGAGATGGCTACCTCTTGATGTAGCAGATTCTCGTAGAAAGAGTCCCTGAAGAGGGACAGGGAAGAGTGCGTGGGAGAGGGGGGCAAAGGAGAAATAGATGGCATATCCATTTTGGATAATCTTCAGTATTCACATGCCAGGCGTTATCCGTTTCCAGATGCTGTGGAAAGGGGTAAAGGTCGTCTCTGAAAGGACGGGCAGGGTTTTCCATTGCGAGGTTGCAAGGGAAGCGTTCTACTGGCGCCTTAATTAACCTTTCAAAACTGACGCTTCGAGGTGGAGGGCTGAGCTGCAGGTGGTTCAATTACTTTTGGCTAGGGAACCTCAGTTTCTTCCTCTGTGGCTCGTAAGCTCTGTGCGATGAGTACTGAGACATGTATTGTGATGACTGCAGCTTAAACAGTGGCTGAGGGCTGTATTTTCGCTTGCAGGCTGGCAAGTATAGCCCTACGGAATTGAAGAGTTGCCTGTGAACCCTTCAACATGTGAAGAGATGTGTTGGTCTTCTCAGTGAATAACTTCACCCCTTCAAAAGGAAGGTCCTCCACTGTGGATTGGATCTGTATAGAGAAGCCAGATGAATGCAGCCACAAAGCCTGTCTCATTACAATGACTGTGGAAATCGAATGTGCCGCTGTGCGAGCTGAGTCTAATGCGGACTAAAGAGACGTTTTAGCCACCAGCTGGCCCTTGTTTATTAGAGCCTTGAATTCGTCTTTATGGGAGTCTGGGAGCTGTTCAATAAAGGGACCGAGATTCATATTATTCTGGTGTTACGCTGGCTGGATTAGGAGGACCATTTATGATATTATTTAACATCATTATGTCAAAATCATAATAATTCATATGATATGCCATGTCGGGTACCGTTAGAAAGTCTATAATTTGATAAGTAAAACGATAGTGTTTATGTGCATGTGTTACATGTGTATTGGAAGTTATGGATATGTTTGATGGATCTGTATTTCCACTTGTGCTGTGTTTCTCGGGGACACCCCAGATGGGATAGCAGCAGCACTAGCCTGCTTAATGACCCATTAAGGAAATTCACAGGTCCAATGGGCCCAGGAGGAGAAGCCAGGGATAAACCTGATGAGTCACCAGGACTTACTCATGTGACCCTGGACTCCATCTTATTCCTGTAAATTTCCACAAGCAGCCTGGCAAAGGCCAAGGGACGTAAAAGGCAGCTGCACCATATCCATTTTGTCTTCAGTCATCACCTACCTCTGGATCAACCAACTCATCTACAACTAAGCTGTGAATCAAGATGGAGACCCAATCCAGGTACTGGATGTACACCAGAGGGACTATACAAGCCTGCAAACTCCACAGTTCTGGTGGAAACCTGATACATATGGACTTTCCAATCATTTGTATGTACGTGATTGCTTTAATGATTTAACATTTCGCTTATAGTTTATTTCTTTCCTTTTATAATAAACCTTTAGTTTTAGTTACTAAAGGATTGGCTGGCAGTGTGGTATTTTGGATAAGATCCAAACTTATATTGATCTGGTGCTGTGGCTGACCCTTTGGGGTCAGGAGAAACTTTTTGGTAAAAAGCATAGTTTTAAATAACTTCTCTCTTTACTGGACCTAGTGGCTGATTGGGAGCCAGAGACTGAAATGCAGTAAAGGGCGCTGTGTATATTTTTGTTTTAGCTTCTTGATAACCAGGGCAGGGAATCAGAAGCAGTTTGTGGCTGGTTGGGAAGTCTGACTTCAGTGTCACCCACCAGTGCTGGGAGAATCTGCTCTTCTTTTGCAGCCTGCCCTGACCTTGGCATTTTCAGGTGGTCTATCCCAGGCACAGACAGGTCACATCTGGTAGTTGTATTTTGCCAGCAGGACCTGGTAATTTGCTACGCAGAACTGGAGGGTGGCTGATGAATACGCCTTCCTGCCAAATGGGTCCAGATACTCCCATCTCCATCATATGCGCTGGATTTAGATTAGTGCTGGTGGCCCTTAAAATTAACCACATCCACAATGATGGAGTTGGGAAGTGGATGGGAAAATAGAAATCCCATGTCCTTCACCAGCACATAATGCTTTTTGTCCATCCGCTTGCATGTTGGCAGGATGGATGCAGGGGTCTGCCTTATGACTTGGGCAGGGTCCAGCAGTGCCTCATTAACCAGGAAGGCCACCCTGGCAGAGATGAAAGAATGTGAAATGTTTTCCAATTTCTGGTGAGGCTCAGTCCCTTCGTGCAGCTGTATTTGCAGGGCTTCTGCCACCCTCCGAGCTAGGTCCTGGAATGATTTAAAAGCACTGGTCATGGATGGCAGAGGGGGCATCACCACTCTTTGAGTGAGGACAACGAAAAATGAGCCTGAGGAGAATCTGTCTCCTCTCCCTCCATTCCAACTTCCTCCTCCAGCAGTTCAGGGGGTTCCAAAGCCTTTGAAGCCACAGTTGATGGGGTGTCTCCTTGGCATGTCATGCTAGGGCCCGTGGAGGCTTGCTGCCTCTGAACCTGCCAAGGTGCCAGTACGGCCATTGAGGGTAGAGGGCTGGTGGCTGGTACAATGGTTGGCCAAGCCGTGGAAGCTGAGGGTCGGATGGATGATATACCGGGTGCTCATAGTGAGATTCGGTCCCATATGGTGGATAAAAAGAGCGGTGGGAACCAAATCCTTTCGCTCACTTTCCGACTCAGACAATGAGAAAGGCGCTGCACAGCAGGGAGATGTCGGCGAGTCCAATGCTTTAGGAGAACTTGCTGCCCCGGGGCGTGGGTGGAGGCGGCAGGCTGGTATCGGGTGAGGTAAGTCCACTGTGTTAGACACCAAGAGATCTGTCCCGCATCGGAAATCCGGCGACGCAGATAGTGTCAGTACAGAGAGGCTTGCACCGATGGAGTACCTGGCTGTACGATCGATCAGCGAAACGTGCACCAGGGTCGGTGCTGGTGCTGATATCCATGCCCACGTAGCCTTCCCCAGGGTGGCTTGGTACTGTGCGTGCCCTTTGTACCAGCACGAGGCAGCTTCATTGCCATCGGCACCAATGATAGTGATGGAGCCGGAAACCATTTCCAGCTAGATCAGGTCTCGTTGAGGGGACTCACCAACTTCTTCTTGGAGGTCTTAAGTGAGTGATTCGTCTCTTTGGGTTTACCTGTCTTTGAAGGAGAAAGTTGCGGTCAGGGTTCTCGCCAGGGCTCTGGGGGTTGAAGAGCCGACTCCATGAGTAGGAGTTTGAGGCTTAAACTCTCTGTCTTTCCTGGACCTGGGTTTTAGTTGCTGGCACCAACCACGTGCTTTGTGGATTGTGCTTTTCTCTCAGACAGTGAACACACTGCAAGTCACTGGGATAGATTCCTTGTAGCTGAGGCACTTTTTGAAGCCTGGAGAACCAGGCATATCCTAGTCCATAGGCACACTATTCAAAGAACATCTGCTCAGTGTGCAGCAGCAGTCAAGAAAACTAACAGAATGTTAGGAACCATTAGGAAAGGGATAGATAGTAAGACAGAAAATATCATGTCACTATATAAATCCATGGTACAACCACATCTTGAAAACTGAGTGCAGTTCTGGTTGACCTAGCTCAAAGACATATTACGACTGGAAAAGGTAGAGAGAAGACCAGTAAAAATTATTACGGATATGGATCAGCTTCCATAAGAGGAGAGATTAAAAACTGGGACTGTTCACCTTAGAAAAGAGACAACTAAGGGAGGATAAGATAGAGCTCTATAAAATCATGACTGGTGCAGAGAAAATGAATAAGGAAGTGTTATTTACTCCTTGACATAACTCAAGAACTAGAGGTCACCCAACAAAAATAATAGGTAGCAGGTTTAAAAACAAACAAAAATAAGTACTTCACACAACACACAGTCAACCTGTAGAACTCATTGCCAGGGGAAGTTGTGAAGCCGAAAACTATAATTGGGTTAAAAACAGAATTAGATAAGGTTATGAAGGACAGGTCCATCAATGGCTATTAGCCAAGATGGTCAGAGATGCAGCCCCATGCTCTGGATGGCCTTAAGCCTCTTGACTGACAGACACTGGGACTGGACAACAGGAGATGGATCACTCAATAATGATCCTGTTCTGTTTATTTCCTCTGGAGTATCTGGCATCAGCCAGTGTCAGAAAACAGGATATTGGGCTAGATGGACCATTGGTCTGACCCAGTATGGCCGTTCTTATGATGTAATACAATATTGAAAAGCTGTGAGATGTGCATGCATCTCAAGTCCATCTATTGTTCACCCCGAGCATACAGAAAATTTGATGGTTTAAAAAAATTCAATTGTCTATATTCCAGGAGCACCTAAAGAGATTATGTAGTTTTGTAGTATCCTCATGTCAAGTACCGAACAATGAAGATGTGGTAATTCCACTTAGGCGTCTGAGTATTATATACATAAAGACATTTAACAAGTTTTAGCTGACAAATCAAGCCAAGTTATGAAGTTGTTTGACCAACTGTTTCCCAGGACAATTTAGAAACTCTGACAGTAGAGCATTTCAATGAAAGGTTTTGTTTAGTTTATAACAAAAAGGTCTCCATGCTATTAAGTAGCTCAAATAGGAAGCTAGTTTGAAGGACTGTAAAGAAAGCAAATTACTGCTCACAGAATAGTCTGTTCCTTTTCAGGGGGAGGACAGGGGGAGTCTGGCTAAGTCACTAGGAGAATCATTAAACACACTGTAAATTTGCAGACTTACACAAGGCATTGTGTTTTCATTCTGGATGTTGATCTGGCGTAGGAGACGTCTCTCATAATCCTGGTCCATGGTGGAAAGAGGGGCTGGGGAGTCTAACAGTCCCAGGACCTTCTATTCATGAAGTCTAGCCAGTAATCAGTTGCTGCAACAAACAGGAAGAAAGTCAACAAATGATGCACATCTCCAAATACAAGCCTATTGCTACCACTATTTTCATTTCTATACCACTGCCCGCATGAGATGCTCAAAGCACTTTACAGGCCTTAATGAATTAAGCCACACAACCACCATGAGAAGTAAACAAATATCACTCCCAGTTTCTGCCACAATCTGTGAAGGGAGGCAAAGAGAGGCTAAATGAATAGCAGGATCAGAAAATAAAGCTTGAAGTCCCAACTCCAAATCTTGCGCTTTGCCTCTCTGTCGCACAGTATTCAGTGTTTCAAGTGGCAAAGCATAGCAGAGAATCAATGCACTAGCTGGTTGGGAGCATTTCATCACACTATTATCCTCAGGGCTGCTGCTATCACCTAGCTCTACAATTCTGGGTTGACGGTTGGTCCTGGCCTCTACTGAGACCTGGTCTACGCTTAAAAATATGATTGATTGAACGATGCTGCTCAGTGCTATGAAAAATTTCACACCCTGAATACCGTAGTTAGGTTGACCTAACCCCCAGTGGAGACACAGCTAGGCTGAAGGAATAATTCCTCAGTCAACCTAGCTACCGCCTCTCAAAGAAATGGATTAAACTACATTGATGGGAAAAAACCCTCTGTCAATGGAGGAAATGTCTACACTACAAGCGCTGCAGCTGTAGCATAGAGTTGCCATACCCAGAGTATCTTTCAGTCATAATATCTAGGATGATGTGATTTCACAACAGATATTCATTTCCATTTGGTTGGTAGGATTTTATCAAATGTGTCATACAAAATTAAACATATTACGCTACCCTATGCTTAAAAATTGCATTATCTTTCAAGTTATAGTCTGTCTCACAGTATAAATTCTGTAAATAGCTGAAAAAATAACAGATGACAAGATTACACTTCATCATCTGTTTTTAAACAGAACTTCCTTTTCTTTCAGACATGAAAAAAGAACAACTGAAGATTTCATTCTTCTGACAAAGTTTTCTTATCTACTGTACTGTCATACTAATGTAGCTTCCTAAATGGACCAGTGAGCAAAGGACGCATTTTAGGAATCTATGGCTACAATACATAGAAAATGGCAATACCAAAAGAGCAGTTTGTTGGGAATATACATCTCATTTTAGATTAAATCCTGACGAAAGCGAAAACTGGGCATCCTGTTTGTATAAGAGGTACACTGAAATAATCTCAACACATAGATTTTGAGATGTGGAAGTTTTGCAGAACACATTATTTCAGGGTTTTCATTTGTGGATGTTAAAGACACACTTGCTACCCTTTGCTAAGAACAGACCAAAAACATTGCTAGATTGGTGTCAAGTGACCTTAATGTAAACGAGAATGGCCTGAGAATGGAAACCCATGTTTCCTCACCCATGTGTATCAATATGGTTAATTTAAACTTTAAATCAACCACTGCTGCTGGAATCAGCCATGTCCTAATTAATACATTGCTCAACTTGTAACTTATATAAACAACTATTATTCAAGGGAAGATATTTTTGAATATGGATACACATCATTTACTTCTAAAAAGAAGTCAGTTTGCCTGACAGCACACCAAAACCTTTAACAATATAGCCAGAATTTTGAAAGTGCTCAACACTCAGCATGTACTGTAACTCACTGGGAACGTAACTAAGCATTGCATTAGATTCAAAACATTATATACGATTACATTTCAAGATTGTGTGATCCCAGAAACTAAGGCTAGAAAACATAAGAAGTTTGGGTTTTTCTTTTAAACCACCCAGAAATGTAGTGACTTTTTATTTTACAGAAGCTAGGTTAAATGATACATTGTTGTCAGTGGCAGAAACTTGGGGCTGAACTCTTGAAAATATGTCCCACAGTACCATCCACTGATTCAAAATCCTTTTGAATCCTTTTGAAAATCCTGTATAGACGCGCTCAGTCGATCCAGGAAGCAATGCAGGAAAACCACCTCGGTAAGTGACGTAGCACTGCGTCGAAGGGAGCGCTGTTCCCTTCGACGCAGCGCAGTGTGGACGCCGCGCGGAGGAGACGCTGCAAAGTCGACGGGAGATACGCAAGTGATTTACGTCACTTGCATATCTCCAGTCAACTGCTGCCAAATCACCAAGATAAGTGTAGACCGGGCCTAAATCAGCATAAGAACACTCCATCTACTTTGAATTACACTACTAAACCTGTTCAGTATTTTAATCCAAATCACTGTTACACACAAAGATGTGTCAGCTGCATTGCAAGTTACTACTAAAAGGAAATCTAAGTTTGCAAGACCTGGGACTCAGTGAAGAAGTTCCCAATATTAAGGCTGTGTGGTAACAGCAGCTCAACAACAAGGTACATCTTATATATTTTACAATACACTTTAATAACGAAAAGAGTACTAAGCTTAACACGTCACAAGGACGGGGCACCAGGGCAAAAATCAGCTCCATCAGCTATATAACTCTCCAGCTCCTGTGTGCTTGAAACCAAAACCGTAACGTTATTTTAACACTAAATATTTACATTGACTTGCCTAGTATTTTTTTTTAATTAGGAAGAGAACAATAAATCAATCAAGAGAGGTAGACTACTTGTGCAGTTTACAAATTCCACTGGCTGTGGTATTTCACTGTCTCTCACCTTCCTGAGAAAAGTGTAGCATAAATATAACCTGTTTGGCATCTACATAAACAGTTTAGCATTCGTTTTAAATGGATCCCAGTCAGCTTCTATATGAATGAAGTGGATTGCAGGCTTTGTTAAAGCCAAATGTTCAACTCTCTCACTCTGCTGGTGCAGTCAGAGTCAAGAAAGTTCAACCGGGATTGAGGGGGTGGAAAAACCTGTGTTTGATACCCAATGTCATCATTGCTAAGGAGTCCAGGGTAGACACAGCCCATGTGTCAGGATACACACTCCACAAGGCAGCAAGGGAACAAGGCACGGAATTAAATCAGCATTCAAAACAAATGCAGTTATTCGGTCAGCTAGTTAAACTGGAATTCAGAATACCAGTTGAAAGCCAGTACAGCATTTAAATGCATGAATATGTTCTTTCCTGATCTAGAATTTTTTTAAAGTGATCTTCATACTAAGGAAAAAGAATATAATTCCATGTATTTCACTATAGAAGATATTATTACATATCATATTTCTTGCCAAACAAAGTTATAATGAAATTGCAGTCAGGTTTTAAGACAAGGAAGGGTATCTTCAAATAGTTGAAGTTGTCTGTTTCAACTTCTGTTTATGCTTTTTTTGGAAAAAGATATAATCATGCCACGAGTTAATTCTATTCTTATTTTTCATATGTAGGGCTCATCAGCAGGATTCAGTTGCTTGATTAGTAACAATAAATAAAATAAATAAACAAACTATTCCAGCCCAAGACTATATACCAACACGAACTGTTCTTCAGTTTACACTTCTATATTCTCAAGAGAAACATTTTTTTCAGTTTACATACAAAGAAATTTTACAGCAAAACCAAGTTTAAAACAACTTTTTTAAAGAAAACATACACTGACTCTGTATAGACTTTTTTTAATTAAAACAATATACCTAAGAACAGAAAAGCTGCTCTCAGCTTGGATTAGTGTGTTTAATGATATCTAGCATAAGTCTTCAATAATTCAAAATAGGTAAAAGATGCAAAATATAGTCTGAAGCTCCCAAAGAGCTTTACAAGAAAATATAACGAGTTTTCTGTAGCACTTTAAAGACTAACAAATTTAAATTTTTGCAGGCACAGCACAGAGACAGTTGTAGTGGCACAAAAGAGACAGCCTTCTTATGGCCAGGGACACAGGCAATATTTCCATGCCCACAGTGGTCTGCAACCTCTGATATACTGCACCAAAAGGTACAGCTAACTCATCTACAGATCATCACAGGAGTAAGTGACCCTGCACCACGAGGACTCTCTAACAGAACTCAGTGCGCCTGAGTAATGCTTTTCCTCTCCAAAGGCCCTCACCTACTGGGTCCCACAAGATCCATACTACCCCATCTCCTCTTACTGGCAGAGGTAGCGAGATGCCATGGGCTCAGCTGTCAACAATACACAGATGATGCTTAATTACACATCTCATTCTCAACTGATGAAAACACTATAATGTCATAGAGCCTACAAGAAATCAGGTCTTGCATGATGAGCAGCTGGCTCAAGCTGAACCCAGCAAAGAGCAAAGCAATGCTGGTCTCAAAGGGGAAACACCTTGAAGAACTAGTCAAGTGTCTCCACCTTCCACTGAAAGTTCACAGCCCACATTCATCAAAGTGGCAGAGAACTTTGGGATCCTATTTCACGCCTCCTTAAGCTTAGCTGAGTAAGTGCCATCAGTACCTAAAATTGTCTCCCCCACCTCAGACAAAAACTTGGCTTCAGTGATCCATGCATCTGTCTGCTATACACTAGAATTCTGTAATTCAGTGTATCTGAAGCTGAATGTGACATTAGTACATGGGATCCAGCTGGTACAGAACATGCCCACCTTCCCTATAGCTTAGGCCACTGCGAGTACATCTGACCCACGCTCAAGTCCTTCCACTGTCTCCCAGTCAGCTTTGATGACAGTTAAAAGGCTTTGTTCCTAATTTGCAAAGCAATTAATAGATCATGCTGCAGCAACGTTAAAAACAGAATTACAACCTAAGAACCATTGTGACAGCTGAGTTCCTCTAGGACAATGCAGATCTCACCAAGCCCAGGAGGAAGTAGTGAGAGTTGGAGATTAAGTATCCTTAGTCAAGATGATCTGACTGTGGAACAAGTTAGGCACTCAGACTAATGCAGAGGTTGACGACCTTTAGGAAATGATGCAAAACCTTCTTCTTTGAAGGAGACTTTACACCCTAAGAATGAAAGATAGAACTCTAACACCCTTCCCTTCCAATAAATCCCTACCAGCACAAAGACGTTAATAAAAATCTAAACAAATCAAGAACAAAATCCCTACCCCAAGCAGAATTTTACCCAGAAGACAGAGAAGTTATCGCCAGGGAGCCCACCAGGGACTTTGCTAATGTTACTGATTTCACATGGAAGGTGTTCCGATATCACAGTGACGGCCAGAAGTACCAAACCCTGTGATAGATAAGACAAGAAACTTTATCACAAGTCAGAAGGCTTTCCACTACTGCTGCACTTCAGAATAAAGGTAGGACTGAAAGTGTACAAATGTTCTATCTTCACAAAGGTAACAGTGTAAAATTCAAAACAGAAGTCAGGGTAGCTGCCAATCTTTTTAGAAAAGAAAGCTTAAGTGTTATTGTGCACATTCAGTTGCTATCCCCCATGTGGGGAGAAGTCTAACTATGGTCTGATTAGACATTCTGATTGTCATTTAAAGCAATTCTATTTGTTATTTTAGATTTATATCGCAGCTTTTCATTCACTACCTATCTCAAAGCAATTGACAATATAGTCGGTCAATGCTGGTAGTTCAGGGTCTATCATACTGTCAGCAACAGCTCACAAAAAACACCATTAAAACCCATTTTACTGAAAAATAATATTGGTCTAGACCAGGGGTCAGCAACCTTTACTATCCAAAGAGCCATTTTGCCGGAGCTGCAAAACATAGCTTACCGCGGCTGAAGAGCCGCATGCGGCTCCGGAGCCGCGGGTTGCCGACCCCTGGTCTAGACAGTGGGATTATTTCCCCTCTTTTCCGCCAAGTGATTTATAACTTCCACCAGAAATGGACAAAGGACTTTGATGAAAAGTCAGATATAAAGAACAGTGTCTTCAACAGCGCAATATACCCCACACTACCGCAGGAAAGCTTAGTACAGACCCAAGGTTTGACAGAATTTGTCCTTTTGATACACAGAAAGAACTTTGCACCTGCTTAATAAAAGGTTTGATAATGTACAAGTTTCCTTATCAGGGAAATATAACAGTGAGGACAACATTAAAACCTTCCAATGTAGAGGTGTTAATGAGCAGAGAACAACTTGGCCAAACAATACAACAATGGGAAGCTCTTTCCCTCTTAGCCATGATAAAGGCTATGAAGTTAAATAGACTTAAGTTACATCGGCAATCATCCTCTGCTGTAATTAAACCGCTTTTGCACATCCACACAATCCTCCTTGTGACAGCGGTGCACATCCATAGTTGGTGCTCTTGCATCAACAGAGAGAGCAGTACATCATGGGTAGCTATCCCACTGTGCAGCACACCACCATCTGGCAGTGGGTGTTCTGGGACTGGATTGCAGTGCTTCATGGGGGCAGGTTCAGTCCCATGTTGCAGTTTTCTCTGTCCCATCATTCCATGGGTTTGCGACCATGCTTGACGCCGCTTTTCACCACCACCTGTTAATTGTGCACCCACCATCTCTGTCTGAAAGCATGGATCCTGCATTGCTCTCGAGTCTTGTAATGAGCGTTATGAACACAACATGGCTGATCCTGAAGTATTTCATGAGTTGCGAATCTTATGACACCGTGGTGTCTGCCCTGCTGAGGCCATGGAAAGAAACCATTCAAGATTGCTGTTGGCATCCTGGAGCAGCTACACAGGCTGGACCATCAGTACTGGGCTCAGGAAACAAGCACTAAGGGCATCGTGATGCAGGTATAGATGACAAGCAGTGGCTGCAGAACTTCCGGATACACAAAGCCATCTTCCTTGAACTGTGCGCAGAGCTCTTTCCAGCCCTACGGCGCAAGAACATGAAAATGAGAGCTGCCCACACCCTGGGGAAGCAAGTGGTGACTGCTCTCTGGAAACTGGCAACTCCAGCCAGCTACTGATCAGCTGTGACTCATTTCGGAGTTGGGAAGTCCACTGTGGGTGTTGCAGTGATGCAAGTGTGCCATGACATTAATTGCCACCTGCTATGAAGGACTGTAACTCTGGGCAATGTGCAGGAAATAGTGGATGGCTTTGTGGCAATGGGATTCCCTAACTGCAGCGGGTCAATAGATGGCTCACACATCCCCCTTTTGGTCCAAGGCCATCTTGCACCAGAGTACATCATCAGAAAGGACTACTTTTCTACAGTATTGCAAACGCTGGTGGATCCCCGGGGTCACTTTACCGACATCAACACGGAGTGGTCAAGGAAGGTGTATGACACACGCATCTTCAGGAACCCTGGCCTGTATAGAAGGCTGCAAGCAGGGACTTTCCTTCCAGATCAGAAGATTGCAATTGGGGATGTGGAAACACCAACTGTGATCCTGGGAGACCCAGCCCAACCCTTGCTCCTGAAGCCTTCCTATAGAAACCTTGATTGCAGGAAGGAGCACTTCAACAACAGGTTGAGCAGATGCAGGATGACAATTGAGTGTGCCTTTGACAGATTAACGGGGCGCTGGCGCTGCCTTTGTGGTAGGTTAGACCTCCATGAGGACCATAGCGACCTGGTCATAGCAACCTACTGTGCTCGGCGTAACATTTGTGAAACTGAAGGGGAAGTTTCCGGGAGGGCGGGGAGCACTGAGGAGGATTGGTGGACAGTTGCTCTTGAGCAGCCAGGTACCAGGGCAGTTAGAGGGGCACAACAGAGGCTATTTGAATCAAGGAGGCTTTGAAGGAGCATCACGACAATGGGCCCACTAATGTGTCTTTCTATAGTGCACTGACCCAGGCATTGTTTTCTAACATTGTTGAACGACCCTTGTAATTACTGCTGTGTAAGCATTAATTTGAGTCCACAAATGTACTGATTGCTACTGTGTATGAACTTCAGCAGCAACCACCATGTGTAGGAGAAAAAGATTTTATTTTTATAAGAACATTTTTATTAAACAGGAATACAAATGTAACTGTTTCCCTACAACAACCGTAACACTGAACAGCTCTTTATGAGATGAGGCTCTCACAGGTGGAAACACATCCCTAGGGGTAGAGTGCCTTGGGTACTGCCACAACCTAGGAACATGCAAGGAGCATGTGGGGGGAGTCTGGGAAGGGCACAGAAGGTAGTTTTGTACAGATGGCAGGATGGATGAGCATGGATGTGTTCAGTCTGCAGCACAAACAGGAACCTCAACATGTCAGTTTGGTCCTTGAGCCGCTGCATCATCTGCTCCTGCCCATGTCCTCTCCTGGCTATCCACTTTCAGGTTTTCATTGTCTCCCTCCATGCTCTTTGCTCACAATCAGCAGCGTCAGAAGATTGCAGCACCTTTCTAAAAATGTCTTCCTTACTCCTCTGGGTTCATCGCCTTATCAGATGGAATTGCTCCGCTGGTGTGCGGAAGGAGACCCTCAAAAGCACATCTGTAGAAGCTAAAGAAACAATAGAAAGAAGCACTGCTGTGAGTGCACTCACAGCCTTGATTCGTACAAGTTAGATACACCACTTCTCACTTTCCCCTGGCAGGCACACACCACGGCAAGAGCTCTAACCATGGTGAATTCAGCCTCAGCAGGGAGAGGCAAGATGGGACAAAGGGGGAGAGGTTTCCGAGAGGGATCACTACAAGCGCCTAGGGACGCTATTCTGAATATTGGCATTGTTTTCCACAGGCGTGGGAGACAGAAGCGAATATCTCACTCCTGAAGATAACAGAGGATGCAAGGGTGCAGCTCTTGCAAGCATGCAGCTTCAGACCAGGTCTGTAGGCTGCTCGCCTGTGTGCTGCTTTGGTGCCTGCCAAAGTAACTGCCAATTGGCGTGCCAAAGTTTCCTACCACAGAGGTAGAAACAAGGCAGCCCTCCTGAGGAACCCTTGGCAGAGGATTCCAGAATACCTCCAGGAAAGTTTCCTAGAGATCTCTATGGAGGATTCCTAGGACATCCTGGTGTGTATTAACAAACTTTTCCACAGGGCCCCCCCTGCCTACCTACATGGGAATGAAAAGCAAATGCAAACAGTGCTAATGTTAGCTGTTTCTATCACGTATCCTTCTTCTGCCCTGCAGAAAATAGAGCTCTCTCTCACATCCCCCTGCAGTATCAAAGCACAATAAGTACTTACCAGAGCTCCCCTTTCCTGCATCAGGTACATCAGAGTCAGAGTGCTGGAATTGGCTAGACCCCTCCAGAGTTAAAAAGAGGTCCTGACTTGCCACACCACCTGGGGACCCTGTAGCCTGTCCCCCATCCTCCTCCAACTTCACTTCCTCATCCACCAGTTCATCCTCAGGGTCCACTCTGCTGGCTGCTGCCTCCAGCCCCTCCCCTATCCACAGGGCTCTTGGCGATGGAGGTGGGGTTGCCATCAAGGATCGTGTGCAGTTCCTTGTAGAAGTGGTATGTCTTTGGCAATACACCAGACCAACTATTGGCCTCCCTTGCCTTCTGGTACGCCTGTCTCAGCGCCTTGATCTTAGCACAGCACTGCTGCGTACCCCTTTCATTTCCCTTCTCCTCCATGCCACAAGAAATCTGCCTGTAGGTATCAAAGTTCCTACAGCTAGAGCGGAGCTGTACCTGCACAGCATCCTCTTTCCACAGAAGCAGCAGATCCAACAACTCCAGTGCTCCTGCATGGAGTACACATTTGCTGCAGGGAGCTGGCATGGTCAGCTAGGAAGATGCTGTGAGCTGTCCAGGCCGAGCAAACAGGAAGAGGAATTTCAAAAATGTCCAGGGCTTTAAAGGGAAAATAGCATATGCCTGCTTACCTGGCAGTAGGGTAGTAAAGTTCAAACTGGTGACCACAATGGTCACAATGGGCATTGTGGGACACCTCCTGGAGGCCACTTAGGGCAACATAAGCAACTCAGGGTCTACACAGACACTGCATCACTCTAACTTCCTTGCAAAAAGCTCTATGCCGCTAGTCGAGGTGGTTTTATTATGTCGACATAGCAGCAGAGTACACCTCCACTGTTTTATTGACAAAAGCTGACTCTTGCCGACAAAACTGTGTAGACGCAGCCAAAGCTTTGACTTTTAACCAAAGGATCAGTAAAATCAGGATCAATTCCTATTTTGCAAGTCATATAAGAAAGCAAATGCTTGTCCTGATATCACCAGTCTTCACAGACAATTTCTTAAGCATCTATACCTACCCAACTAATGGACCAGACACCTTGTTGCCTGTCCTTTGTACAGTCATTTACACTAGGGCAAAATGGATGTAACATGCTAAAACTTTCCATAAGTGGTAAGTGACTGTACAGGGTAATGAGGAAATTGGGCCCACATGAATAACTACATGACATACAGGGGACAGTAATTAAACATAAGATATTCTGATTTTAATTTGACTTCTCACTTCTCCATCCATGTCATTAGTAAATGGCACAAGACTGGTAAGTAAGTCCTATTTATCCATAAAAGAGAGAAAACATGAGCAACGACATTCCAAGATGCTCCATAACTGTAATTCTACAGTTCAGTTGCTATGTCCCTTCAATCCTTGGACCTTGTTGAGACTGCCAGCATGGGAAGTAAGGTGCCAAACATGACTGCAGTTGTTTTTACTGATACTGACACCTGTCCACTAGGACATTAATGTCAATACCTCCCACCCAAACATATTTTGCATGAGCCACTGGACAGAAAAAAAGGAAATGAAAGTTTTGTGAGTAATGGCACAAGGTGAGTAAAGACAGAAACTGCTAGTGTGCTTCTTTTTTGGTCATAGACTAGCAAACACTACAGAGATGGTCTTTGCTGTATATTAATAAAGGTGGAGTTTTCCATGTAAGTGACAAACCTAGATAATAGGGATTTACAGATGGGGTGAGGTGCAGGAGGAGCGAAGGGCTACTTCACAGTCACGTGAAGCATGTTTCCTATTTACCAAGTATACAGAGCTCACTTTTTAAGTATCCTGTGTTTACTAATGCTCCAGTAGCACTTTGACCAAGATGGAGGGGAAAAAAAGCAGTTACTGCACAGAAAACCATGCATCTTAGAGATGCTATGTTTTGAAGGTAACATTATTTCCTGGATTGTATATTCCAAGAGATTGATCTGTCTAGGACTACACTGGCCTACTTTATTGGAATCTCCCCTGATCTATGTTTTTTGTTTTGTTTTTTAAATGCCACAGCTCCCATATGCGGTCTTTGCTCTCAAGGGTTTTATACACAAGCTCCACAAGTCTGATAGTACTGTGATCCCAAATACTCACTATATTCATATGCATATACTGTAAAAGATGAGCTCCGTGAAGGCACTACAAGTCTTTACTCAGACAATTATATTTCGTACTTTGTCATTTTCTAATTCCTCATGAGAAAAGTACGTGGAACTGTTAACAGCACTAACCTAAGAAAACAGTCTGCTGTACTGTAATTGAGTCTTACCAGACACCTGCAAATCTAACCCAAAATTTTAAAATGCACTAAGTGTTTCACTTGCAGAATTTTGCTGAAAAGCAATCCATTAAAAAAATAAAAAAAATCAGATCAAGCAACGCATCTGATGTTTTAAGTACTTAGAGTGGAATCCAGTTCTATCCATAAAGAATAATAAAAAAACACAGCATTTATATGAATGCAGCAGCCTCAATCCACAAATGCACAAAATTCTATTTGTACATAAACCACAATTTTTAAATATGAGAAACTTACCAGCATGGGAATTACTCTTAAACATGAATCACTGTGCTTCATATTCATATTTCAATAAGACTCAGCACCTGCCCCCCCCCAGGAAAGTGAGCATAGTGCCCTCTGAGAGCTACAAATCAAGTACAATTCATTTAAGCAATAATGTTTTAAGACTGGGGCTTTGTCAGATTCCTCCAAGATTATCTAATAGATTTCATTTAGCTTTAGTGGCTCTGCCAAAGGAACCCTCTCCCTGCACTGTAAGAGGTAAAGTAGCTGAGTTTAGGTTTTCTAGATCTGTGAATTACAGAACATGTGCACCACGTCTTTTTTTTAAAAAAAACCCAACATTTTACTCTTAAATGAAAGAATGGAAAATTGTTAGCAAGGAGACTGACAATAAGACAAGGTGGATGAGGTAATTGACTCTTTCACCAGCAGAGGATATCTGTTGAGCTTACACAGAGCTCTTGTTCAAGTATAGAAAAGCTATAGAGTCTTTTACCTCTAGGTTGCTTGTATACAGCCTAGGAGTTAATGACACTGTGCTGATGTTTTCTGATCACTGTTTGGTGGTTTATGGGAACTGAATTTGGGTCTAGTCCCCAGTGGACAAGTGTTCACATCACGAAAAGCACCATCAGAATTACAACCACTGTTAGCAGTTTTGGCAATGAAACCAAGAATTGAAGAGACCACAGAAATGGAGCTACCCTCTCACTTCTAACAGAGACTCTTTCCAAACCAGGCTGAAGTATACTAGCTGGATCGGGCATCTAGTCAAGGATCTGTCTGGATTCTTGTAATACATTTTAGATCATGCCCATTGTTCACAAGGACTGATCAGAACAGAAGTGAGACCAGCAGAAGACCATGCATGCAGTCAAGCAAATCCAACACCCTAAGTGTGCTGCCTTTGTCAAGGAGACTAATAGATATTCCAGCATAACAATATTTTTAACAGCTATTTTTAAGAGATTAAATTTTAGGCCTATCCATTTTGCCAGCATCCCTACAAAAAAGAAAATGTTTGTGTTATTGAATGGTGCTGGCTAGATATTCTTGGACAACGGAATCCCCCATTTGTCTATGGAATAGGTACAGTACAGACAGCAGTAGCATAAGTTTCCCCTCACACTGCCCCATCTCTATGTCTAAGGAACAAACCCAGGCCCCCGTGGCTCAGTCCAGCATTGGTCTTTCTGTCAAGATGGCCATCTAAAGTGCCAGCCAGCACCAAACGTGCTGATATTTTTCCATAGCAGGGATACCTGTCCCACCGGCACCTGGCCAACTGCATCTCACAAAGCATGCCCAAAACGCAAGCGATCGTGATTTTAGGCTCGCTACGGAAGGCGCTGCATTTGGAAATAGCGTTGACAGGCTAGGCAGAGTCAGCGCCTTCTTAAACCGGATTCAACTACCAGGGACGCCCGAGCCCTTGCCAAAGGCACACCTGGAACCCGAGGGCGCGTGCCCCTCCGCGATGGGCATAGCAAACGAGCACGGCCAAAGGAAGCCTTCAGCCCCATCACGCAGGGATGTTGCCAGTGCAGCCAATGGCCTGGCAGAGCACACGGAGGGGGACGAAGTCTGCAGCTGAATTCTTCACTACACCCCCCCAGCTGCTCGGGGGCTCTACAGTAGCTCTTGGGGTGGGGGCTGTGCACAGACAGACAGACAGCCTCCACGGGGGGG
>ML675700.1:3061469-3074389 GCA_007922155.1 Mesoclemmys tuberculata
GGGGGGGTGCACATCTGCCAGCCCGTGCCCCGAGCCAGCGGTGGGGGGGCTGGGCCCGCTAGAACAAACCGGGGCGCCCCGCACGCCGTTCGCTGGGGCCCAGCCCCTCCATTACACCCGGGGGGGCCGAGCTCAGGGCCTGGCACAACTGGCCCCCGCCTGTGCCCCCGGCCGCCCGTGACTGGATCTCAGCCCCCCGCCCCCGGCCTGAGCCCCTCCCCCACCTCCCGGAGAGGAGGCCCCGCCCCCCGGACCGGGCCCCCGGACCGGGCCCCTCACCTGCCCGGCCGCCCCGGCCGCTGCTCCGCCTCCTCCTGTCACTCCGCCGGCCCGGCCCGCAGCGCTCCCCAATATGGCGGCCGCCCGCCGCGGCTCCGCCCCCTCGCGCGCGGGGCACCACGGGAGCCGCCTCGGCCCGTTCGAATCAATACAGGAAGCGGGGAGGGGGCGGGGCGCCCGTTGCCCGTAGCAACCGCCGAGGCCTGGCGGGTCGGCGCTGCGGGCCGGGCCGGGCTCTGGGGGCCGGGCCCGCGGTCATTTGGGGAACCTGCGGGGGAGGGGCCGGGATGAGGTTGGGGGGCCCCGGCGGGTCGGGGCCTGGCAGGGGCAGGGGGCCCCATGGGGAGCTACTGCCCCTGTCCCAGCCATGGCGCTGCCGCGTGGGGGGAGCCGCCCGTGACGTCCGCAGGGCCCGGTGACGTCATGCTGCGAGGGGGTGACGTCACGGGCCCCGGGCTGTTGGCTGGCGATGTCATGATGACGTCACGGGCCCCGGGCTGCTGGCTGGCGATGTCGGGATGACGTCACGGGCCCCGGGCTGTGGCTGGCGGGGCCCATGCCCACTGACAGAAGTGGGGCCGCGCCCCCCCCCATGGAGTCAGCACAGGTGTGAGAGCCGGGCCGTGTCCCCCACCCCATCCCCTCTTCCTTCGCAGCAGCCGGCCCGGCCGTGCGCGGCTCCCCGCTGCGGCATAGGACTGCGCTCGTGGCTGCCGCCCAGCCCTGGCACCTACCGTGCCTGAGGCGGCCGCGCCGGGAGGCACCAGACGCTCTGGCTTTGCACGGGAGACCTGGGGTTATCAGCTCTCGGCATTTTGGGGCCCCTCACAATGGCCGTTTGCTTCCTACATAGCTGCTTCTGCGGTCACGCGAGAGTCTTGTTTTTATTTTCGCAGCACGTTGCTGGCGCCCCTGGTTGCAGAGGAAAACTAGGAAACGTGGCCCGAGGCAACACTAAAGACTCCGAAACCTGAAAACAAAGAAGAAGAGCCCAATGTTTATGATTAAAATCTCATGAATTCTGAGCCAGTCTCGATTTCGGGGGGCAGGGAGGCACTCACGATGTTTTAATGCTTGGGGTTGGCAGTTCTGCAGAGGCTGCCATCTTCGGATGTGTGAGAAACCCTGTGCTGATGCTCAGGGCGATGTGGCAAAAAGTCTCCTCAGTTCCAGCTATATCCGTAATGCAGCACTATTGAAAACCCCGGTCTCTTTAAGTTTCTTGCAGTTAATGCCCATCTAATGATCTAAAATTGAAAGGGCTGGTGCATGCCTCTTCGTTTCCTGTGCGCTCTGAAAGTTCATACTGGCATGGTTCTGGCTTCACGTGTCAAAGGAAATTTCCCCGAGAGCCCAATCGGATCAGAACTGCAGGCCTGCCAACACTGGCAATTTTCTAGTGAGATTTTTATTTGCTTTCCCATGGTGCTACCAGTCATGCCAGGAATAGCCTGCAGCTCGGAATTTGGGCTTACTTTTCTGTAGTATATTCTGCAGCTAGCAGAGACTGCCACTCCAATCCCAGAGCAGGGTGGCAGCTGAGGAAGCTCACAATTACTTGTCTCAGCCTCTCCGAGCAGCAGCTGCTCTATGGGATGGAGTTGGAGTGAAGGCTGGAAGGGACAGCTACTGGACCACTATCCTTCTGCAGGAGGCCACATAGGGAATGGAGTAAAAGTGCTACGTATGAGGGAACTCCCAGCAACAGCTTGCCAACACTGCCAGCAGTGGGCACTAAAAGGAAGGTATAAGAGTGGGGATATAGTGGAAGCTTTTAGCCTTTCCCAGCAGGAGTCAGTACACAAGGTCCAGGGCTGAGTGCAGCCTTCAGCCAAGATTCCTCACAATCCCCAGCTACGATCCACAGGATGAATTTCAGGATCAAAATAGCCAGTGACCTGTTGTGTCAAGATGGCCCTTGCTAGGTTTGGTAAATTTATGTGGGTGAGAAGAGGTGAAATAATTTATGCATAAACAATATATATCTGGAACACGTGCTTTTATAACAGAGTAGCTGCTGTTGGCCAATAGTCTGTCCTATGCTAGCATTACACTGACCAGGGAAGATGCATTAAAAATCATTTTGGTTTTGCCTGAATTCTTTTTACTGCTGTAATCAATAAACTGTGCCAGCATGGTTTCCATATTTGATAAAGTACTGAAATTTCTATCTCTACAAGTACTCAAATTCAAATCCCTACTCAAGACCCAACTGTGGTGATGCCTTCCAAAAATCCAGCCAATTATTAACTAGCAAGGCTGAGACAGCCAGAGAAAATTGAGTTTATTCATTTTAAAATAATTCACGTAACTGAGACCCACCAACATGTCTCAGTCCTTCCCTAACATGCAACTGCATGATCTTATTGCCGTCACACTCAACTCCATGCTTTCCCAAATTCTGGCTGCATTAGAAAGAAAAGGGGGTTGATATCCAAGTTCTGAGCAGGGACCAGGATCTGGGTTCTCTAGGTCGTGGGGTGGGAGGCAATTTGGATCTGGGTCTCTAGGTTCAGAGGAGGATCTGGACCTGAGTTCCACAAGCAGGTTGGGAGGAATCAGGATCCGAGTTCTGAGTACAGGCCGATGGGGAATTGGGATCTGAATTCTGGGTCCAGATCAGTAGGAGATTTAGGGGGTGCACTCTGGGTGGGTGCAAGTCTGGAGGGAGAGGGATTACTATCTGAGTTCTGGTTGGTGGGGTGGGGGAAAATCAGGATCCAAGTTCCAATGTATTCCCACCTCCCTCAATCCTGTCCTCCCAACTCCCTTTAACACCCCCTGATTCAAAATCTGGACATCATTGCAGGGCCCATTCTGCTGCCTAGATTCCCTGTAGCCAGCAGTACACAAAGGTGAGAAAGCTTATCAGCAAGGGCCAGAAGATCAAAAATCAGACAGCCCTTCCTCATCTTTGCCTGGGCCAGCCCCTTGAAAGAGTAGGCCACAAGGGAAGGCCTGACTTCCACTGATCAGGCAGGAGCCTCAGGTGCACAGAGTGTAATTCTCACACCTGGGAGGAGGCCTGCTGAAATCCGCAGGGTTCTGCATAAGCACTGAGGGCAGCTGTGAGGGTCTGAGTGCAGAACGGGGGTCTTTGTGAGTTTCTCCTTTTATTTGTGTGGGTTTTCACAAAGCAGCTGGGGAGAGGAAAACATTGGGGTGGGAGGAAAATATGATTGTGAAAACTACAAATGTTGGCGGGGATGAAACCAGAAACTACTTTCACTCACATTTTTTTAAAAGTGACTGTCGCTTTAATCTTGGTAAACCACCTGGAAGATGAAAGCCAAGTTAAAAGTGTGTTTAGTTTACAACATACCCTGAGATATTTGTGAAGTACACTATGTCCAGGGACACTGCATTATGTTACACTTTGTACTGGTGCTTGATAAGACACTATTAGAAAAAAAGAAAATGGGACTGGAACTTGCTCTTCTGACCATCCAGAAATCCATGCTTCCAAGGCACTGGACCTTGTTCATTTGTTACAATCCAGAATTGGCTGGGGAGGAAAAGTTCATGTTCCAAACTAATATAATGAAAAACAGGCCTGGAACTGGCCCTGATCAGTGAATGGGGACTGGCCACTGGATCAGCAGTAGTCCTGGGGCTGACAGCTGCTCCAGTCCTGCTCCTGACATCCCGGAGGCCCTGGAAAGTCACAAAATCCATGACCAAATTGTATCCTTAGCCATGGTTATAAGGTCCCCGCCACCCTTTCTAAGCAAGCACATTTATCCTTAAGGTGAAAGCATTACAAAGAAAACATTAAAAACCAGGAAAGAGCATGCTAATAAACTAATCAGAGATCACCATATCAGAGATCTTCAAACAGGTCCTCTATAGGCAAAAGTCCGAGGGTCCCCCTCGCAGAGAAGTTCCTGAGACAGTTTATAAATTCAGGATGTTTATCCTTTTTGATCCAGTTTATGCAGCCTCTCCAGGTGGTAGGACCTCTCTGGAGGTGTTACAACCTGAGTGAATTTGCTTAATCCCCCATCCCACCACACACACACACACTGTTCTTAGTTCCTAGAGGGCTGTGGTCACCTTTCCCCATGGAATTACATACAGTTTCTAGCCCAACATGGTCCATAAACTTAGTACCGTGAGATCTCTCAAAGATATTCCAGGTAATTGCCAGGTCTGTCACAAGGATTATTTGCACGCTTAAAATTAAGCACATGCATACATCTTTGTAGGACTGATGACTGATACTATACTGTTGTCAGCAGTCTACTCCATTAATCCTTTGTTCAAGCCAGGATTTAGGTAAGCCCTGTCTAATGCCCGGAAGCAGTCCTGGTGGTATTAGTTTGGAAGCTAGAGAGTCAGAGAGAATCACAGGGTCTGTCTGCATCTAGCTGCTTCAGTAGCAAATCCCTGTTATGTTCTTCACAACTGAGCCTTATCTCTTCTGTGCTGGGAGAGGCATTGCAAAGTCCATCTCTCCAGCTGGTTGATTTTTAAAAACGAATCCCCTGGATGTTGAAAGGGGAGCAGTCAGATAGTTTAAACCTCCATTTAGGTTTTGTAAATACAGATCTACAAAGAGCAGCAGGAGAAATACTTGTATATACATAGGGGAAAACTGCAACCGGACCATTGCAGCAGAGTGTCTGAGAACCAGGTAGGGAAACTGCCTAGGCACACTGGCAAGGAAAGTCCTTTTGGTTTTTAAGTTGAGGGTGACTTTGACCAGTGACCCTTTAATTTTTGGTGGCCCTGGCTGCTGTTCTGTGCTGTTTCCTGGGGAGACGGCTGTGTGACAGAGAACCAGTAGATGGAGCTCAGCTTGCAAGACACCTTCTCCTTCCCTTGCCTTTGTGCTCCTTGGCCATGCTCTGACCCCAGAAGCTGCTCAGCCCATTCACTTCCTGGGGAGGTCGGGCTCTGAATTTGAAAATGCAGGAGTCGTTGCTGCTGTGGCTGTACCTGCTGATGCAAAGGAGGGCCAGCCCGCCGTGGGAGATGGCTGGCAGAGGCGACGAGCTGCAGAGGACAGCCTGGCTTCGGCAGTATTACACACAGAGACAAAAGAGGCTGATGACGGTAAACACCTTAGCAGAGGGACAGAGCAAAACGCCAGAGACTTGCTGTCCAGGCACTTATTGCTCAGCTCTCTGGGTGCACAGCTCCATAAGCCCCTGGGCAAGGGCAGCAGTGTCCACACAGGGCAACAAAGATATTACCAGGTGTGGAGCAACTGGATTTGGGGGGCGGGGGGGGAGCCGGACGTTCATCGGAAGCTCGGTGACGAGAAGGACTGATGATGCTGACAGGCCATGGTGTGTTCAGACTGGCGGAGAGGGGAGGAGGGTACAAGACTAACAGGCCAGGGGATCTCCAAGGATTGGGGTTGGAAGTGTGGGGAGAGGGGGTTCAAAGATATTAGGAAGGAAATGGAGGAGACACAAGGAGAATGGAGGAAAATCTGGGAGGGAAGCATTTAAGACTTTTAAACCCCTCTCCCCGCATCTAGAAAAGTTGGGCTGAGGGGCCCACCCACTGCAGATAAAAGGGAAATAAAGCCCTTTTATTGTTATATTCTCCTAATTCTTTAATTCCCATCCAGAAACTCAGCTGCAACCATGGGGCCGAATGAAGACTTTCCAACCGCTTTCTGCCTTGCAGCAGCTTCATGGCTTTGCTCATCTCACACTAATAACCAAACGCCAGTTCTCATACCTATTACCTCCACAAGCAAAGCAACCCAACTAGGATGCTGATCACCAGTTTTGATTTTATTTTACAGCATCATTTAAAAATAATGATGAAACCTGAACGGTAAAACAAAAATAACATGAAAAAAATGTGGAAAAAGTTTAAATCAAAATATTGTAATTGGCCAGAAATTGATTTTTGCCCCCATAAGGTTCGTTCTTAGGGACTCTGACTTTTCGTCCCCATTCAGAACTAAATGTTTTCGATACATTGGAATTTTCTGCTGAAGAGAAATTCCAAGTGTCACCCAGCTGCAGCAGTTATGTCCTGCCAGCCTAGAACTCCCTCCGCGCTGTCCATCGGCTGCAATGTTGTGTTTCCCAACCTGGCCTCACCAGTGTGCATTATTGCTGTGTGCTGGTGAACAGCGGCTGGGGTGCATCCCAAAGGCGGGCTAAGTGAGCTACATAGAAAGAGAGAGAATATCCTATGCTTTTGACACTCATTGGATTAAAGCTGATATAGGGATGTAATACTACCCTGCTCTTATCTAGCATTTCTCATCCATAGATCTCAAAGTGATTTACAAAGGAGGTCATCTTCATTGTCCCCATTTTACAGATGGGGAAACTGAGGCATAAATAGGCTAAGTGACTTGCTCAAGATCACCCAACGGGTCAGGGGTAGACCCAGGAATAGAACCCAAGTATCCGGACTCCTAGGCCAGCGCACTACACAATAGGCCACACACTCGTTCCAGTCAGCATTAGCTTGGCATTCATGTAGACAGCACGATACAGGGGACTGGGCTGGGTGCCAGGAACGACTGAGTTCCAAAGCCAACTCAGCAACTAACTGCATGGCCTTGGGCACGTTACTTAATCTTTCTTTGTGTCGCTTTTCCCCCTTGGTGCTACAGGGGCGAGACTGCCCCAGGACCCAGGTATGCTGGGAGGATGAATCGATTAATATCTGTGCGGCACATTGCGTGTTCGTAGATATAGTGCTGCAAACATGCTGGGTTTTGTCCCATTCCAGTAAATCCATCTGAAGGAAATGCACGCCAGTAATTGTCTCCCATGTGAAATTTCAGCTGCTGATTGCCCGCCGGAGGAGATCCAGCTGTTACTTCCACCCCCGCGCATGGCCCAGCTTCAGGAACTCTGACTGGTGGGAACGGGTGGTCCTGAAAGACTTCCAGCCACGGGACTGGCTGGAGAAATTCCGAATGTCCAAGGAGACCTTCTTCTACGTCTGCAACCAGCTGCGACCCAAGCTGTCCCACCTGAGTGCCCACTCCCACCCAGTGCTGCCCCTGGAGAAGCGGGTAGCCGTGGCCCTTTGGCACCTGGCCACCAACGTAGAGTACCAGACCATCAGCCCCCTCTTTGGGGTGGGCCCCGCTACAGTGCAGAACTGTGTCAAGGAGGTCAGCTATGCTGTCGTGCTGCTGCTAAAGCCGCTGTACCTTCGGCTGCCCAGCGAGCAGCAGCTGCAGAACATGGTGCGGATCTTCAGTGCCCGCTGGGGATTCCCACACTGCATCGGTGCCTTGGACAGCCTCCATGTTCCCATCCATGCCCCTGTGCACCTCGGCGCCGACTACTGCAACAGCCAGGGCTGGCATTCTGTCCTCACGCAGGCCACGGTGGACGGGCTAGGCCAGTTCTGGGACGTCTGCGCCGGGTTCCCCGGCAGCATGGAGAACAGCGCTGTCCTGGAGAGCTCCCGCTTGTGGGTGTTAGCCAGGGAGGGCCGCCTGTTCCCAACCCCGCCGAAACATTTCATGGGGAAGACACAGAAGTACGTCTTGTTGGGGGATGCCTCTTACCCGCTGCAAGACTGGATCCTCAAGCCGTACCTGGAAGACGGCACCCTCACCCCACAGCAGCTCCAGTTCAACTATCGCCTGAAGCGAGCCCACAGTGTGATCGAGAATGCCTTCTTGCGCCTCAGGGCCCGGTGGCAGTTCCTCCTGAAATGCGACGACTGCAGTCTGGACCTGCTGCCCACTGTCATAGTCGCCTGCTGCATCCTGCACAATGTGTGTGAGGCCCACGACAGCCCCTTCAATGATGAGTGGCTGGAGGTCATAGAGCCAGCCGAGTTCCCAAAGCCCTGCCACCCTGTGCCCATGTCCATGGACGACAGCAGCGCCGAGGAAGTGCGAGAGCTGATGTGCAAGTACTTTGAAAGCTATGGAGAAGGCTGATTGCTGCAAAACAATGACCGCATGCTCTCTAGCTCTCGGACTTTCCATTAACTCTAGTATGTGTAACATTGTCCCAGCAAGAAAAGTCTGCTGAATGGGGACTGTGCGCTGTCACGTTCTGCAAAACCTTTTCCATGGAATAAAGACGGCTTGGGGGGTTTGTAAGGAGACAGCTGGCCCTTCCCAGCTCTGTTATCAGGTCTAGTCCAGAGGAGGTCGGCCGTTTTGTGCTAATGGAGTCTTTGTCTTGGTGATTTCAGGCAATGGAATGGATTTTCTCCCTTTGTAATCTGCCAAGATTTAGAGGATTTTGTGACATGTAAATAAAACAGGGATCCAGGTTTGGACAAAAACCGTGATGCATATTTCTTTGCTTTCTTTAAGAATAAGTCGGGCCCCGTAATTGAGTGGCTGGAAAAGGGACACAGAGCCTGTCACTTCTAGCTCACTGGTATGAAGCCAACCTAGGCTGCAGGCTGGCAGCCAATGCAAGTTGTTACCATCTGAGGAGTGCTTGGTGGCCTGTGTGAAAAGGTGGGTGGATCTCAGGTCCGCAGACAGGTGTCCTTAATCCCTGTGCTACTGTTACCGTTGGCACACAGTGTCACCCGCGTGGACAGCCTCAGTAGACTGGGCCCAGATGCCGTGGTGATGGGTGCTCCAGAAACACATAACCGGAAAGGCCATAGTCATCATTTTCTGAATCACGATAGCTTTTAGAGGCACCAGCTGAGGTCAGGGCCCCGTTGTGCTGGGCGCCGACGCACAGACACCAGTCTCTGCCCTGTGGACCTCACTGTGTGAACAGACGGGATGCACGCAAGGCGGGAGGGGAAAAGGAGAGGGGACGTGACTTGCCTGAGGCCAGCGGCAGAGCTGGGGTTAGATTCCAGGAGTCAAGTTGCCCAAGTTGGCACCCTACCCACCAGACCCCACTACCTCCATGTCCCTCCAGTTGAATTCCCTTCTCAGCCTGCGGCTGAAGTTCCGGCCTCCTGACTAACACAGAGGCACATTGGTGGAGCGCGCCGGGGCGGCTCGTTCTGCTGGTGCACATGGTATCTCTGTCAGTGCTTAGCTGCCACTCTCCAGGCTGCTTCCCCTCAGGAGCACAGGGCTGAGACACAGGCGCAGGGGAAACGCCCTCGGGTTATGTAAGGAGGTTTCCCACAAAGGTATCTGCCAGGCACGGCTGAATCTCTTCAGAGATGCTGCCTCCAGGTGAAATCACAGAGCTTCTGCTTGTGCCGCCGGGATGAAGGAAATAACAGCAAACTCGGCATCCTGGGCCAGATTCAACCATGGCCCCAGCACGTAGGACAACACCGCGTTCAGCGGAGTGACACCCGTTCACATCAGGGCTGAGTTTAGCCGGACACGTCTCCTGTGGTTCTGCTCCTGCTGACTCCCACCTCCCATTTTACTAGTCACACTGCCTAGCACCCTCATTCCTGAAGACATACTAATATCATCCCCCCCAAGCTTGTGCAACAGCTCACTGTCTTGTGGAAATCCAGGGTTTTACTCCTAGAATCTGTGGTGAAAACGAATTTTGGGCTTTGGCAATCATCTGCGGCCTTGCAGTGCATCTGAAGGGCTGTGGATATAGCAAGAGTGTTCACCCGAGTAGCCAGACAAACTCCAGGGTAGGTAACTACATTCTGCCTACCTATGGCCCAGAGCCTGCAAAAAGACATGTGCTTAACTCTACCTGCATGAGCAGACCCACTGGGTCCAAGCCATAAGCCTCCGGAGTCTTTGATTTTTAAAACGTGGCGGGATATTTGTCTGCTTTCCCATGAGCAGGCTGAGAGAAGCAGCGGATGTGGTTAGCAGTCTGGCCGTTGCATTAGGTAGGGTGAAAGAATCCAGGGCTCCGACTGGTTCCTTATGAGCCACAGGGGTGGGAACTTATTGCCTTGGAGTCAAAGAAGCTTTGGCTGCATGCCTCTCTGGAAGAGGTGCTTTAGCCGAACACACACCATGGGGCTCAATGTAGAGGCAAGTGGGTGAATTCCATGGCCTGTGACGTACAGGTCAGACTAGAGGATCCCTTTGGGCCTTAAGCTCTCTGAATCTCTGGACTGTACAGTTGAAGGAAAAGTCCAGCACACCCGCCACACTTTACTTCCTTCCCCAGTCTCCTCCACGGCCCACACCTAAGCCTGTCCGCACTGTCAGCCGGCGAGAGGAATTCTCTTGAGGTGGCCTCGCTGACTCCCCAAAGTTGCCCCAAGGCCCTGGCTGTCCGAGAGCTTTACGTACACTGCACAGCGGCACTTACAAGGAGCCGCTTCGGGAGGCAAAAGGGGAGCAGCCCACAGCACGCAACGCAGGGTGTGATTTGTGCCAACGACATCAGGCAAACCTATGAATTTTGCACACGGTGCAGGGGATTTCCAACGCCCAAACAGAGAAGATAGGACCTCATTTCTGAGCTCGCTGGAAGACAGATGGTGTAGAAACCAGCGTGACTGCCTCAGGAGGGATAAAGGGTTGAGTCAAACCCGTGGGGATCTGAAGCTATGGTTGCAGGTAGGTCAGGTACAGCATTTCCACCTGAAGGCTGAGTTTCTTAAACCATCCCCTTTACCTACCGCACGTATTAGAGGATGCCACGTGGATTGCAGCATGTACTGTATCTCGCAGAGATTGAATCTGATCCCCATCACACTGCTGTGAGTCTGGAGTAATCCCACTGAAGACAATTGCAGCAGTGTAAAATCAGGGTCCCTGAGACCAGAATCAGGCCATAATGCACAATTGGATTGTTTCCCCTCATTTTAAGCAGCTGAAGAATTCATCATGTCAGTAGGGCTCTGGCCCTGATCCAACAAATAGGGACACCCGCACTTAACTTTGAGTTCGTGAGTAGGTCAGTCGACTTCAGTGGAGTAATTTGTGCTTAAAGTTAAGCGTGTGCAAAACAATTTGCAGGACTGAGGTCTATAGCTGCTCCTTTCTTCACTTCCTGTCTCAAACTGCTGTGCAGCGTCACAGTGCCATGTGGGTGAACTGCAGTAGCAGATGATGTATGTAGGTTTGGGATCATTAAAGTCACACCATCCCTCCTGAAGGACATTTAGTTATTCCTCTGTTATGTTGCCTTTGTTTCACAAATGCCATCGAGCTGAACATTATAATGAAAATACATTTCTTTTCCTGTATCAAGAGCAGCAGCTCGGAGTATTACATCTGAAAATTAAACGGTTTACTTTGCACTGCTTGCTGTTTGTTTCCTTTTCTCTTGCCTTGGACAATGAAAACAGATTCAGTTTCACATGGCTCTGTGGTCAGTTTTCACTTTTCGGTTCTCAGACAGCGGCATGAGTCTGCCTTTGGGAATGTCTAGAAGGAAGCAGAGGGCGCTGAGGACTAGGTGATGATCAAAGGAGACTCATTCTATTTCCACTTCTGCCATAGACTCTCAGGGACCTTGTGAAAGGCATATCCCACTGTCCCAAAAGTGGACACTGACTTTTAATGTCTCACTTTCTGTGGGACTGACTGAGGGGCACCTTAAGGCTTCCCTTCCCCTTTTGGAGGTGCTGAGTTCCCACTAACTTCAGTGGGAGTTTTCGGTGCTCAGCTTCTCTGAAAATTAGGCCAGAGGGGTTGCAAGATGGAACAAACAAAACAGCCTCTAAAATCAGTGGCCACTTTGGAAAAGTGGTTCTAACTTCCCTGTGCCTCAGTGTTCCTGCATGTTGGGGATAACAAAACCCCCTCTGCCGGAAGGATTTGAGATGGGTGGATGAACAGTGCTATGGAAGGGCTATTTGTTAGTATTTGTTCCATGTAGTATAGCTAGGGCGAGATTAAGACCTAGACACTGTAGACCTGAGCCTATGGTCCCAGCTGTGGAACCACACGATGAAATCAGACTTCAGCTTTCATTAGAATAACATTTTTTGGAGCCCTCCTGGATGCAAAGGAAATATGAACCAAATGCCTGCCTGAGTTTGCAGCCAGGCTGAAACAATAGCTCCCACTACCCCATTAATCTTAACTCGGAAACCGGCTGCTATGGCCGTGTGGGCGTAGGGTATCCTACGTGGAGTATGCCTAGAGCCCTGGATTGCCCACGTTTGACCCTGATTTCATTTGTGCTCACAGACCCTGATCACGCTCAAGGGCTGATTGTGCTGAGGGATGCAGACACAGAGTGAAAGAGACACCGTGCCCCACCGAGCTCACAGACTAATTTATCTGTTTTTAATAAAACTCTATTGGGATCGCAGACTAGAAGTCAGGACAGGTCTCTACTGAACATAGGTTTGGTCAACCATTTACGGGCTCATTTCCAGAAGCGCTGAGGGTGCAGAAATCACCAGGACAAGCTCGGAACGTCCAACTCTCGCAGGATCATTGTGTGAGTGTCACGATATTTTAAGTTTCTCATGATCCCCCGATTTCCTCCATCAAACTCCAGGAATTACGCCTTAGTCACCGTTTCCCTTTTCTGTCCGTAGGCCCAAAGCCAGGCCTGCCCTCAGCTGAAACAGCTGCCTGTGACGTTTACAACGGGGCTGAAGCCAAGTTGCCCAGCCCTTGGGGAAGACGGCCACGCTCTGCCCTCCGTGGTTAGGGAGCTGGGCGGGGAAATGTAAAGGGTGGTGGGATTTCTGTTGGCCAGCGGCTGGGCATGGCCGAGGGGCTGGATCCCTGGTCATTAAATGCTCTCTTCCTTCCCTCTGAAGCACCTGGCCTTGGCCACTGTGGGAAGCCAGGAGGCCGGGCTCGATGGGCCACTGGTCCGAGC
>ML675700.1:3074789-3087308 GCA_007922155.1 Mesoclemmys tuberculata
ACGCGGGGCGGGGCGGCGCGGAGACGGCGGCGGGTGAGTCCGGGCCTTGCTGTCCCCCCCCAATCGCTGCGGTGCGGGGCGGCCGGCCCGGCCCGGCCCGCGGTGCACGGCGCTGTACCGCCTCCCCCCCCAGAGGCGGCTGCACGGCCGGGCCCGCTCCAGGCTGTGCCGGCCCCGCACGTGCTTTGCGGGCCCCGCGCTCCGGGCCGGGGCCTCCCCGAGCCCGGGTCCCCCCCAGTTCCCCGCCGGGGGCTCTGCGGGCGGCACAAGCCGATTAGCGGCTGCCCGGTGCGGGGGGGGAGGAGGGCCCCCCCTGGCCTTGATCCAGGGCCAGCGAGCTCCAGGAGCCTAACACGTTTGCGGCGCCAGTGTGGACGGGCCCCGCGGGTCTGTTCCCAGCCCTAGGTGTTCGTGTTTTGCTGAGCGAGGCTGGCCCTGCCCTGGCAGCGGGGAGCGGGAGAGGAGCCAGGCGAACCAGGTGCCCTGGACCAAGCGTGTGGCCCCACCACCAGTGTCCCCTCCCCACCCCGGGGGCCGGGGGATGCTGGGCGGGAGCAGGGGGCAGCAGTGAAGCCCTTGGCATTTCTTCTGCCATTCCGGCCCTCTGTGGCCGCAGAGGCTGGGTTATTAAAAGTGCATCATCCTTTTTTGGAGTGGAGACGACGCTTCGGTGGGGTTCTGAGCCCATGTGGCCTGGGCAGTGCTGAGCAAGGCCTAGTGCTGGTGTAGGGAAAGAAAACCTCTCCCACCCGAGCCGTGTAATGCGTTCCCTGTCGGATTTCCCAAAAGGCCCCCCCAGGATCCAAACTGTTACTCTCCCGTGTGGAGATGAAGGCAACAATTACCTTGCATGGGTCCGTGCAGCAGTTCTACCCTCTTGCTTTCCACCTTAGCTTCCAGACTGGCAAATGCTGTCAGGCGTCTCCGAGCAGCTCTTGAATTTGTAGTTGGGCTTTAACCCGTGTTAACTATCACCACTGTAAATTGCAGAGAGGATGCTACAGGACGTTTTTTTTTTTTCCCCCCTCGAGGACACAAACGGGGTTAAACAGGACTAGCAACAAATGCTCATGTCCTGTCCCCAGTAGAATTTACAGTCACGCTAGTTAACGTGTTAAAACATGACTAAAAAGTGAAGTGTGGACATAGCTGTTAATCCTGGCCCAGGGTGAGCAGTCCACAGGCCTGCTGATGGGCTGGGCTACGCGTGGGAAGCCCATGGAGATGAAAGATGCTCTGTATCTGTGAATGATTCCTTGCTCCCTACAGAACTTTTCATCCCAGCCATTCAAAGCACTTTACGACAGCTCAGCCTCCCGACCGCCCTCTTTGCACGGCAGAATAAAGGCTGTGTGCAGCGTCTGATCTACCCCCGGGGTGGGTGCGTATTGGAGTCCTGACCCCTCTGTCTCTCGCCCAGGTTCTGGCAGTGCCTGGTTTGTGAGAGGTGCTGGATTGCGCAGACTCAGAGCCGGCTGTGGAGTAAGAGAGGTTGCCTCTAGCTGGGGACGCCCAGCTTTCTCCGCCCAGGCGCCATGGTGACGGCCGAGGAAGTGGAGGCCATCGGCAGGACGCTGGTGGACAAGACGCAGCCTCTGAAGGCCCGTTTCCGAGCCCTCTTCACCCTGCGCAACCTGGGCGGCCGGGCCGCCATTGACTGGATCAGCCGGGCTTTCGCGGATGAGTCTGCCCTCCTGAAACACGAGCTGGCGTATTGCCTGGGGCAGATGCAGGACGAGCGCGCCATCCCCATCCTCAGCCAAGTGCTGCAGGACGCCAGCCAGGAGCCCATGGTCCGACATGAAGCAGGTGTGAGAGCTCGGTGCTGGATCGGGGCCAGTCCTGCTCCTGTGGGCGCAGAGCCCTGCCCATCGTGCAAGACGTGGCCTGGCAGGGATGGAAGCTGGGTCTTGGTCTCTGCTTCCACCTTGTGCCTGGGGGGGCCGCACCGGTGCAGCTTATTTCCAGGTCTGTGCTGCTCAGCTGTGCTGGCTGGCGCCGTAGGGGGCAGAGCCAATGCTCCGCTCACTCCACCCCTTTGCCGGCTCTCCTTCGTGCCATAACTGGTGACGTGGGGAGCAAGGGAGTTCCTAACTTCCCTGCACCGCCTGATGGAGCCTCTGGGGCTGCTGGAGCCGACTCCCCGGGGGTGGGCGCTACGCTCCCTGTGACCGGGCGGACGTCTCCTTCCCGATGGCAAACCCTCAGTGCTGCTTCCTGGCTGCCTTCGGCTAGGCCATTCCCATGAAACGCCAGCTCGGCCCCGCCTCTCCCTGGTGCCACGCGCTGCGTTGCCTCCCCCTTCCCATGGCTCGGCTGTTGCGCTTTAAAAGTGCCGCAGCCAGGCCTGTGATGACCCCCCCCATTAAAGGTGGCAGCCGCAGCAGCGATTCCAGCGTGTCCATCAGCACCAATGCGATAATCTGCCTTTTCCAGCCCTGCAGTGCCCCCCCCAGCCCCACTGACTGGCTTAGTCCTCCCCTCTGTTTGTTTCAGGGGAAGCCTTGGGAGCGATTGGAAACCCCTGCGTGCTGGATGTTCTGAAACGTTATTCTGAAGACCCAGTAGTCGAGGTAAAGCTTTCCCTGCGTTCCCCCGCTGTTGGCAGCATTGATACTGCCCGGCTGTGTGGCCCAGTGGGCAGAGCACTGCACTGGCACTGAGGAGACCTGGGCTCTAGGCCCAGCCTGGCCACTGACCTGCTGGGTGACCTTGGGTAAATCCTTTCCCCTCTCTGTGCCTCAGTTTCCCCCTCACTGTTGGTCTGTTGAGACAGCGAGCCCTTCAGGGCAGAGAGGCTCTTACTGGGTATCTGGCGCCTCGTGGGACCCTGGGCTCTATTGGGACCTGCCGATTCTACTGCAACGCTGGCCCTGATGTCGGGGTCCCCAGGTGGCCCTGTTAACAAGGCAGTCGTTGGGGGTGTTCCGGTGATAGGCAGCTACGCCTCTCGTCTGCGTGTTCGTTTGTTTTCTCTTGTATCAACCCTAGACCTACAAAAGTGTCATTTTTCCTCACGCTGCCCCTGCCCTGGAGTGGCCCTGTCGAGGGAATAGGGAAATTCAGTCTGCGTAGCCCCGTTCGATACTTGGCATCTCTGCTGCCGGTGGGATTTCCGCTGACCAGGAACTGAACTGGTCCCAGTCTGGGCGTAACTTATATCCCAGAAGGCGCAGTCGCCCTGTACAGACGCATGAAAAGAAGCAGTTCCTGCCTTTGGATTGTAAATGTCGCCGGGCAGCCGGACCCTGTGGAAGCAGAACGTCAGAGCTGCACATCTGACTATGGGCAGCTCCACTGCCCCTCTCGTGTGAGGCTTAACAGAGCTGGGTACGAGCCCTGTTGTGCTGATAGGGAAACTGAGTCGCAGAGGGGGCCGTGACTTGGTGGTGGTATCGCAGCGCATCGGTGGCAGGGCTGGGACTGGAACCAGGACCTGGGACTCCCAGTCCTGTGTCCTGACCACTCGATGCTGCTGCCTGGCTTGTGGGACTGCTCTGTCCTCTGGCCACCTTCTCCCCAAAGCCTCTCCCAGGGGACCCCAGCAAAGGTGTCTTTGCCCCATCCTGCTGCAGGTGGCCGAGACCTGCCAGCTGGCTGTCAAGCGGCTCGAATGGCTGCAGAAGAGCAAGACAGGCCCAGCCCCCGGCCCCTACCAATCTGTGGACCCGGCTCCCCCCGCCGAGGAGAAGGACGTCGCCACGCTGCGGGAGGCGCTGCTGGATGAGTCGCGCCCGCTCTTCGATCGCTACCGCGCCATGTTCGCTCTGCGGAACGTGGGGGGCGAGGCCGCGGTGCTGGCGCTGGCTGACGGTGAGAGCGTGCCCCGGGTAGCTGATGCGGTGGCTTCTCCCCTCCCTCTCCCCAGGGCAGGATCCCCCCATGCTGAGCCCAGGGATCCCCAGAGGGGTGCCCCACCACTGCCCTGCCCCTGGGCTCCCCTGCTGGGTTGTATCCCTGCTATTCCCAGCACCATCCAGCAGGGGTCGCCCTACATGACTGGTGCCCTGCCCTGGCTGGGCCTGGGTGGGAAGAGCAGGCATGGCCTCCCCTCCTCGCCCCTCCCCCATTCCTCCCCTCCCCCGGCCGGCCTTCACTACCTGCATGCCCCATGCCTGCTGGGTGGGAGAACCCACCGCGCCCTCACCCTCCCCACAGGAGCCCTCCTGGCCCTGTGCAGCTGCAATCCAGAGATGCAGAGCGGAGATGTCAGAGGGAACCGCCCCCCGCGCCTCCCCAGCCCCTCTCTGCTCCCTCCCCACGTCCCTTCCCTTCCCTTCTCGCAAGGCAAAGGCCGATCAGCAAATGGCCCTGGCCTGGCAGAGTCAGGAATCGCCTCCCAATTGAAAGGGGACCAGCTGCCCGGGCCCTGCGCCCTCTGATAGGCATGGGGATTCCCTGGGGCAGGCCGGAGCAGCAGCTCCCAGTGTTGTGGGGTGACCCCTGGCCCTATTGGGGCAGAGACCCACCTCTCTGCTCCCTGCCCCACCGGGCTGAGCCCGGAGCCGGCACCAATGGAGACGGTCAGAGCGTTTCCATCTCTGCTCCCCAGGCACCCTGCACCCAGCAGCACCCACTGCTGCCGCCAGAGAGGGCCCGTCGCCCCAGTCCAGCTGTGGGCGTTCAGCAAGCGAAGGGTGGCTTGGGTGCTGTGGCTGGTTCTGCAGATCCAGCCCCTCGGGAGGGACCGACCCACAGAGCCTGAGACCCCCCGTTGCTGTCCAGCCGGTTCTGGCCCTGCAGTCAGCCTTGACCCGGATAGGAACCAGCAAAGCTGGTGAAATCCAGCCCCAGCCCCACTGCCAAGTACATCAGGCAGCCTGCTCGTTCCCCAGGCTGTTGCTGACCGCCCTGGGCTGGATTCAAACTCGCCCCCCCAGAGGGGACCAGCCTCACCTGCCGTTATTAACCCCCGAGCTGCCAAGCCCCCACAGCAAATTGCACTTAGCTGCCCCATGAGTAGTCACACCAAAGCGGGGGGAGGGGCTGTGAACCCTACCTTCAGATCTGGGGGGAGAGGGGGCCCAACACCCCCGAGTGCATTGGGGGCACCTCTGGCCCTTCTCGGCGTTCCTGCTCTGACCCTTCTCTCTGCCCCCTGCTCTCCCAGGCCTGGCGTGCAGCAGCGCTCTCTTCCGCCACGAGATCGGCTTCGTCCTGGGCCAGATGCAGCACGAGGCCTGCGTGCCCCAGCTGACGGCGGCGCTGGAGAGCGGGGCGGAGAGCCCCATGGTGCGGCACGAGTGCGCCGAGGCTCTGGGCTCCATTGCCAAGACGTCCTGCCTGGAGACGCTGCGGGCGTTCGCCCGGGACAAGGAGCGCGTGGTGAGGGAGAGCTGCGAGGTGGCCCTGGACATGTACGACTACGAGACCAGCCCTGAGTTCCAGTACGCCGATGGGCTGAGCAAGCTGCAGGCCTCAGGCTAGCGGCAGCCCCAGGGCAGGGGGACCAGGGTCGGAACCACCCCTGCCCCACGTGGCTGCTTGCCCCGGGCAGAGGGGGTAGGAGGCCTCGCTTGTTTCTTTGGGTCCTTGGGACGGGCCGGCACCCCAGAGCCAGTCCCGGGGGTGGGGGTGATGCATGCTGGGGTCCCGGGGCAGAGGTTTCAAACAGCCGCTTTGCTGACTGGCCACGCTGCTGGGTCCTGGCCCTGTGGCCCTTTGCGTGGGAGCCTGCTTAGGATCCAGGGGCCTGAGCCCGTCAGCACGGCCGAGACAGGAGCTCTGGGCTGGGCGGGCAGAGAGCAGTGAAGTCGCGGGGTTTGGGTGGGTCCAAGGTGCTGCCGATGAGCTGCCCGCGACGGGCCTGGGGCTTAGCTGGGGTTGGATCTACAAAGGCTCCGTACCCCACGGCCACACTCCTGTGGGTGCTAATGCAGCGGCCTAGCCTCATGCGAGGCTTTGCCACGGGCGGGCAGGATGGGAGGCGAGGCCAGGGCTGCACCAGGCCGGCTGGCACTTCCGAGTGGGGACTGCCACAGCCTGCGCCTCGTATCCAGGAACAGACACCCGCCGGCGCCTCTGCCTGTTAGACACCAGCGCATTTCGCCGAGCCTCCCTGCCAGGAGTGTGGTTGCAAAGAGGACCTGGATTTTCAGCTGGGCCCCGGGCCTTTGCTGGCCCGGCGTTGTGCTCACGGTGATGTGCTGCCGGGGGGGGGTGTGCGCCCGTGCGTGCGCGCGCGCAGCAGTGAGGCTGGCTGCCTGCTCTGAAAATCTGCCTTAGGTTTCCCATCGGCCTCTGTGAGGGTGGCAAAGGGAAGCTGCGTTGCCCCAGAGCTCCCGTCCTGTGCCAGCGGGGCTTAGACCTCCCAGGGCACAGCAGATCCCTGCCCGCTGCCTTCGCCGGGCCCTCGCCTGCAGTCGGAGGAGGCAGAGGCCTGGGGTGGCCCTGGCATGGAGTCTTCACTTCCCCCGCCCTCCCCCGGCTGGGCACAGGCAGTGTGTGGCGCAGCGGGCATGGGGAAGGGTGCAGGACCTGGAGATAGCTCCCGAACCGGAATCCGATCCAGCCCCATGGGAGGGATGTGGGGGAGCCCTCCGGAGCCGCTGTTCCCTGGGGTGGGCAGACTGCAGTGCCACGGGCAGAGCTGTTCTGTTCTCATGGCTGGGGCATTTTGCAGCAGCTGCCCGGAGCAGACCGAGCCTTTCGAGGACGCAGCCGTTTGCGTGTACCTGGGGCAGGGAAGGGCTCACTGGGGAATAAACGTGGTGGTGGAAAACCTGGCTGCGACCTGCGTCTGTTGAGCACGGGGCCAGGGTGTCTCTCTGCCAGCACAGGGCCTTTAGTCCCTGTGCCCATGTTCAGGCTGGCTCAGTGGCTGGCACAAAGGGCCATGGGGCTTTTGGAAGAACAGGGAGCGAGTGCTGCTCTGGCACAGTGAGGATGGGGGGGATCAGTTTGCCCCACAGGTGGGAGCCGTGCCATTTGGCACTGGGGGCAGACTTACAGTGGTGTAATGACAGAGCCTAGCAGCCCCCACTGAGAGCTGGGCACTGGCCAGTCACAGGGTAAGTGACGGTCCCAGCCACGAGGAGGTTCTGCAGTGAGATGAAGCTGGGGGCGGGGGTGAGGCAGAAGCAGAATGAACAACTGCAAAGGGGCAAAGAGCATGTTACTGCTGGGGGGAGGTGTTTTGGGGGGAGGGGCTTAGAGGGGGGATGTAAGGAGGTGCCTGGAGGGCGCGCGGCAGCTGTGAGGCCAAGGGGCACAGGGCGAGGGAGGGCGTTGGAGCTAACAGCTGATCGGCACCACCGAAAATGGCCAGAGTGAAAACTTGAGCCAGCAGCTGGGCACTGGCTGTGCCCTGGTGTAATTGCTGCGGCAGCTTGGAGAGTCCCTGAGCCCCAACCCCCCCGGCTGCCCCACACCTGAGCAGCTTGGCCTGGTTCCCCATTGCCCGCCCCCTTGTAACATCACAGGCCCCAGGGCACAGCGGGGTGGGGCACTACCCCATCGGCACAGTGGAGTTTTGCACGTTAGCCCAGCATGGGGGCTGGGGGAATTGGGGTTGGGGGGTGGTTTGGCCGTGAGATTGCTCCAGTGGGTGGGTTGGACACATCTTGCTAGGCCTTCGTCTGTGCCCATCACCGTGGTGGCTGGGCTCCTCTGCCAAACGCCAACGTTCATAGAGTCCAAGGCCAGACGGGAGCCTGGGTTCATCTGATCTGACATGTATGGCCCAGAATCGCTCCTAGAGCAGAGCTTGCAGAAAACCAGCCCATCTTGGTTTAAAAACGGTCCGTGAGGGAGAAGCCCCACCCCCACCCCGGTTAATCACTCTCACCGTTAGACATTGACACCTTTCCCATCTGAATTTGTCCGGCTTCACCTTCCGGCCACGGGACCGTGTTAGCCCTTCCTCTGCGAGGCAGGAGAGCCCGTGACCCCCAGAGATACCTGCAGAGTGGGATTGAATCACCCCGTAACCTCTGTCTCAAGCTAAATCGATCGCGCTCGGAGAGTCTAAGGCAGGTTTTCTAACCCTTTAACCATCCCCATGGCTCTTCTCTGACCCTCTGCGATTATCAGCCTCCCTGAACGCTGGGCCCTGGCCTGGCCAGCAGCTGGAGCAGCCAAGCTCTGACTTCAGGGGCGCCATGACAGCAGGTTACTTAGGTCACCAGCTACTCGGGGACGCTTGGTGTAACCCCTGGCGTGAGCCTGGTGGCCTGTGGGGTGACAGAGCCCACCTGCCTGCTGCCGGAGCAGCTTCGGCCCTGCTTTCCCCTCCTTTCTCTGCGGCTCGGCCGGGGCCAGCGGGTGCAGCCGATTTGCTCACAGATGCTTTTTCCTTGGCAAAAGCCGTTGGTGAGTCACTCTCTCCCAATCCTCTTATTTCCTAAACCCTCATGCGTCTGCAGCTCTTCTGCTGGGGCAGGAGGGGGGCAATGAGCCGCATCCAGCCCAGATCCTGGCTCTCCTCTGGGCTGGGGGCAGCACGTGTCCCACCAGGAGCCGTGCATCAGATGGTTCAGGAAGGCTGGAGGAGGGTGGGGGAGGACGGGGTTCCTGACCCTTTCTGGCCTGGGCGCTAGGTCACCGGCTGGGCTGGGGAGGGGAAACAAAGGCGTCTCCAGCTTCGACACACAGCACGTGTTGGCTACATGCCGTTTTGCTGGCCAGGTTCAGCGCAGCCCCCAAGCTGGGCTGGCAGCTCGCCCCGCCAGCAGGGCCCACCCGGCACCCGGGGAGCATTGGTACTGGGGGCTGATACGACTCTCGGTCGGCTTCACTCTTAGAACTCCCAGTATTGACCCACACAGCTGGGGGAAACTGAGCCACAGCAGGGCGGTGACTCGCTCAAAGTCACGTGGTGAGGCAAGGGCAGAGCTGGGACTAGAACCCAGGCGTCCTGGTCCTGAGCTGTTGGGAAGGAGGGAAGAAAGTGGAGCGTCCAACGGTGCCTGAAGGTGCAGGGGAAACACTGAAGCCCTAGATGAGAAGCTGGTGGAGCCCCTTGTGCCTTTGACCCTCTGGATTATCTGGCCAGGCTGGATCCTGGCCCTTTGGCAAAAGCTGCCTCCTACGCTTGGTTAGCGTCACTACCATGAGCTGTAACGCTGCCACCCCCGCAAACCGAGCAAGAGCTAGTGCCATGCCCCGTGCAAATTCCAACCTGGGTAACTCCCGGCTGGACTCCCTAACCTCCTCCTGCACTTTCCATTGGGGGCATCAGGTCTTGGGCCGTGTAGCTGTTTGCTGTTCAGCAGCTGCCACGTTCTGCCCCAGAGGCGGCTGCACTGCTGTACTAGCTCAGCCACTCCCGTGCATCCCCCTCTCAGCTGGCGTGGGGGGGGGCATCTTTCTCGGACTCCACCCCGATGTGTCTTCTCCAAGTGGGTGAAGCTTTTCCTCCAGCCCCTGTCATATTAATATACGTATGCAAATTAGATCATTAATGGCTAGTCAGTGACATTGACGCACATGGATCCCGTCTCCCCCTGCTGTGCGTGGCCTGAGCCAGCGTTGGATGGGGAAGTCGGCGCTTCCCTGGGATTGGGAACAGCCCCAGGCCCCGGCCTCGCTGACTGAGTTGCTCTGGGTTTGTTGGGTGAGGGGGGAATCTTCAAGGGGCTGCAGGTTCCCCATCAAAGCAGGAGAACAGCTGAACCCAGGGCCCCAAATACAAGGCAGCAGATTCATTGGTCTGTTTGCCTGGCAGACGGGCTGCCTCCCCCACCCTCTCAAAGGAGCCCGCTGTGCCCCCCTGCCAGCCCAGGGTCAGGCCTAGAGCCGCAGGCTTGTCCCTCGCTGGTTTCACACCATCTGGCGGACAGATTCCAGCCCGGGAAGGATTATCTCGGCCCTGGGGGAGCCGTCCCTCCTCAGGGCTGCGGACGCTCGGCTTTCACCCGCCAGCCTGGGCCCTTCTGCCCACCCCAGCCACCAAGCGCTCGTCGGGACTGTGTGAGCTCCGGCAGCGCAGCAGCAGAGCCCTCGTCCAGCCCTCTGTGGCGTGCACCGAGGGAGCAGGGCAGATGTGCCTGGCATCTGGGAGCCCTGCGGCATCTCGGCCGCTCCCCGGGGTAAGATTTCCAGAGGCGCCAAGCTGCCTGGAGCCTGGCGCAGCCAGAGGGTCGGGGAATGCAGCTCGATCCTGCCCGTCTGCTCTCATCACTCCCAATGCAAAACCTGGCCAGAGGCCCCAAGCCATCCTATGGGTGCGGGGACCCGCTGCGGGGAGCTCATCCCCTCTGGGGCATTGTACTTTTATCCCAAGAGTTGCCTGTGGCCCGGAGGCCAGTGGGACGCACCCGGCTCCTGGGAAGGAGGGGCTGGTGCAAGCTGGACAGCACCCCTGACTACCCCCTCTGTGTGTCCGCTTCCAAACAGGGCAGCTGAGCCCCAGCCAGCTGGTCCCTCCAGACCCCACAGGGAGCAGGGAAAGGCCTTGAGGGCCCCGGTGCCAGCTTGGCCTCCCCCCAGCCGGGCAAACTTGCAGATCCTGGCCAAGAGGCGACTTCGTGCCCCCACAGCTTTGCTCCTCTTCCCTGCGTGGGGCTTGCTGTGCGCAAGCTGGGGTGCCGGGGTCCCCGAATCTGAGTCACCACTGAAGCAGCAGTTCTAGCTGCAGCTCGGGGCTCTTTGGCTCCCTGCCCGGTTGTCCCAGCTCTGGAGCTGCGAGTCTCTGCGGGGCCCCATGACGGGGCAGGCGAGTCGGGCATAGTCTGTGCGCGGACGCTCGTCTCCACCTGGTGAGATCTCACGGGCGCCGGCGCCTGGACCTGAGCGTGGAGCTGCCGCCTGGCTCTGCCTTTGGAGACAAGTCCAGTGGGCACGCTGAGTTGCCCTCCAGCCAGCAGGCGCTGGGGTGGCATGGGGGTGTGGCAGTGCCCCCAGCAGCATCGAGCAGTGTGGGACGTCCAGGAGGGCTGCACGGACTCGGGCGGTTAGACGGGGGCACGGGGCTGGGGGCTGGCGAGTGAGAAGGCTGTTTTCTGCTGCAGCGGGAGCCTGGTACCTGGCAGGGACGTGGCTCACGGCCCATGGGGGATGTAACATTTGCTGCAGGACGCCCATGAGCGGGAGGAGGCCCTGTACACGGACTACAAGCCCCCGGCCCTGGACGCCATCCACCTGCCCTGCTCCGTCCTGTACCTGCTGATGGCTGCGCTCATCGTGGTGGTTGTGGCCTATGCCATCGTGGGCCACCTGATCAAGGACCTGGCGCATGACTTCGCCGGTGAGTGTCCCCAGGGCACTGGGACGTGCTGGGCAGTGGCCAGGGGGCAGGTGGGAGTCAGCAGTCAGCGGCAGGGATGTGCAGGGCTCACGGGGCAATGCGGGCGGGTGGGCGCAGTCAGGGACACGGGCCTTGGGCATGGATCAGGGTGGCTCAGATGACGGGTGATGAGACATGGACATCCTCAGATCAAGCTCAGCTGTTCCAGCCACCGTGCGTCAGCACTGGCTGGAAACTGGTCCCGTCTCGTGGCTGCCAGGCAGCCTCCATCTGGTGAATCGCAGGCCTTGGGGGATGATGTTGGCATTCGCTGGCCCCTTTGCTTGCAGCCTCAATGCCAAAATCAGGCTTGCTGTGGGTGGGGAGGAGGTGCCGGGGGGGGGGCGAGAAGCTGACCTCACCCCCTCATGGTTAGTTCCCACCTCTGAGCTGACACATGCAGCCCCCAGCTCTGACCGGACAGCACCCAGTGCCGATGCAGTGCAGCCCCCTCTGGGGTGGAACGTGGCAGCTGTTGGGGCAGGGTACAGCGAGGCTGCTCGGGTTGGCTGCAGCTGCCCGGGCTGTCAGGGGGATTTGGGCAGGATGCCACAGTTACCAGCCTGGATGCTAGGAAAAACCCCAGGGATCCTTCATGGAAACAAGTGTCAGGGCTCCCGCTGCCGCCAGGCTGGGGTGCTGCCACGTGGAATGGAGGCACCGACTGATTGGCCCAGGCTATTTGTCCTCCTGGGTCTGCGGCATGAGCTGCTCGGTGGCCCTGGGCCCAGGCACAAGGCGACCTGGCTTGCAGGCTGTTTGCAAATCAGGCCCTTGGGCTGCCCTGCCCATTCTTTCGGGGTGCGGGGAGGGCAATGCCCCTTCTCATCTCGCTGTCTCTGCCTGTGTTTAGACTGGGTGTTCGGGCTGAAGCCGGAGGAGCAGGGGCACGGGAGAGAGCAGGAGACCACCATGGCGATGGAGGGGGAGCAGGGATGCCAAGCTTCCTGCACCCTGCCTGGGATGGAAACCCCCCTGGCACTGCCCCCCATTATCCCCCGCAGCTCCATCACCGCCACAGATTCGCGCTGGCAGAAGTTCTTCTAGGGCACAGCTCGGAGCAGGCGCTGGGGGCAGCACAGACGGAGGGGTCGGCGGAGCGGGCGATGGGGTTGGTGGAGCAGGTGATGGGGCCAGCGGAGTGGACGGAGGGGTCGGGGGAGCGGGCAATGGGGTTGGTGGAGTGGGCGATGGGGCCCGTGGAGCGGGTGATGGGGTCGGCGGAGCGGGCGATGGGGCCCGTGGAGTGGGCGATGGGTGTTGGTGGAGCGGGCGATGGGGCCCGTGGAGTGGGT
>ML675700.1:3087318-3160706 GCA_007922155.1 Mesoclemmys tuberculata
GGCGATGGGTGTTGGTGGAGCGGGTGATGGGGCTGGCAGAGAGGACGGAGGATTCGGGGGAGCGGGCGATGGGGCCCGTGGAGCGGGTGATGGGGCCGGCAGAGCGGGCGATGGGGGTGGTGGAGCAGGTGGTGGGGCCGTTGGAGCGGGCACAGGTGGCAGGCCTAGAAGGGGGCCAGAGGCAGTGGCCTGGCCCGTGGCACACCCTCCCGTAGCCAGAAGGGGATGTGAGTTGACAAAGTCAGATCCAGTCCAGACTTCTCTGCCCCCTGACCCCAGGCCAGTGTGGACTCTGGGGGCTGGGTTTGGCCTGGTAGAAGAAAAGGGGCAGAGTGGAGACCTTGACTCCCAAATCAGGCCTCTCTCTCCTTTCCTGGGGAGAGGCTGGGGCCTAGAGGGGGCCCGGCCCATCCATTTGTCTCCCTTGTGTGCTGACAGTCCCCCCCAGCCCCTCTGGAGCCGCTCACTCTGTGCTGGTATCGGGGTGCTGCCAGGGCAGCGAGGCCCTGTGGGCAATGCCAGGCCTGCCCGTGGATTTGCACCCCTGCGGCTTTCACTGACCAGCTGCATCTGCCCCGCAAGGGCTGGGTTTTGCCTAAAGACGGCCCAGGAACCAAGGCACCCCCAGCTTGATCCTGGCTGGGCCATTGGCTCCTCCTGCACCCAGGGGAGGGAGCCCCTCCCCAGTGCTCTGTCCTTGGCTGGAGAGTGGGACAGAGGGAAGCTGGGGGGGAGGACACGAGGCTGGGGGTGTCAGGGTCTCTAAAGTGCTTAGCATCCTTGTCTCCTCCGCTGATCATGAGGGGCAGCAGTTCCACTGGGGCTGGCAGGGCATCTTGCTGCCAGCATGGGCCTGGGCAGCTCCAGACAGCCCTCAGAGGGGCCTGCTCGGAGCCATTTCCAGCCCATCAAGGCCCAAAGCCGGGATCAAGACTGTCCGGCCGGCAGAGAAGGCGCCACGCCAGCCTCGCTCCACTCCGCTTGCTGCCCACACTGGGCTGCCAGCACCAGCAGCAGCAGAAGGGTTCACGGCTCCCGCCAAGCAACTCCCATCTCAGACCACGTGAACTCACAGCACCACATCCACTGCTCACCGGGCATTGTCCAGAAAGGGGATCGTGTGAGGTCGCTCCTGAAAGCTGGCAGCCTAGCGACGGGTGGACGTGCTCCTGGCGTGCTGTGTGCACAGCGGATAGCCAAGGAACAATGTAATGAACTTTATGCCCTTAGGGTCTGAAGGCTACAGCAGTCACCAGACAGTGGCACAGCTCAGGGATGGCAGGAAGGAGTGACTCTCCCTGCTTAGAGTGCACAGCTCAGTTCTCTCCCCTTGCCCCAGCCCAGAACAGTTCATGGAAACCCACCGAAGACAGCTGCCAACAACTGAAACCACTGGGCCAGTGTAACAGACAGGGGCTCGCCCCTCCTGTGACCAGAGCCAAGAAACTGTGGGGAGAGGCTCTCTGCATCCACACACTGAGGAGCTGTCGTGTCGTGGGGTGTTTTTCATAGACAATTGGATCCCGGTTCCCGTGAAGCCAGCTCTGCAATGGACTGAGCTAAGCGCGGACGCCTACGGCATGAGGTCGGAAAGGGAGCTAGTAACACACGCAGGGCCCACTTCCTGGGGTCTGAGTCGGTTGTGCATTGGAACCATTTGTGCCCATCACACGCTCCAGTTCCTAGTGGAACCTCTGCTCTTTCCTAAATACACCTGCTTTGCTTTCGTGACAAGTGCCGCCTGTTATACTGGAGCAGGGGGTTGCGGTGACGCTCGTGAACCAGGGCAGATTGCTCCTTTTGGGGGCCGAGGAGGTTGGATTTCTGTGAGTAGCTGAGTGTCGGGGCTGGACATCACAGGGGAATGCTACAGAGGGACTTAGGGATGGGGTGCATGGCCAGGCAAACTGCAAGGCAGAGACAGGGCAGCAAAGCCCAAAGGAGGGGGCGTGGGCGACTGAAAGGTTGGTGGCGGTAGCTCCCACCCAGTTAGCACAGGCAAGACTCTCTCATGCTGGAGGAGGGGGGTAGCAAGGTGACTCCCAGTCCCAGGTACCCCGAGAACTGCCACGCATGCCCCATAGCACTGGGACACAGAGTGGGGGGCTATTTTAGCCAGGGGGGTCAACGCTCTTTGGGGAAGGGCTCTCCACTGCAATCAGAGGGGCTGGGAGAACGCTAGGAAAGAAACAAATACATGACATTTGTGGAGGGGGGATTGGAAATCTTTGTGGATTTTTTTCCAATTTTCAGACCAAACGAAAGCCAACCATTGCCAGCCGCCCCTTGCCAGTCCCCTCCCACCGCTCCCTGGTTTTGGTTTGATGTTTTTCATTTTAAAAAAATCCGACGGCACTCCATTTTCAGTGCAAATATTTGGTTTTGGGGAACGAAATCCAGCCTTCGTTGAGAACATTTGGTTCAGTAAAGCTCGGAACAAAGACCCTGGTATCCACCAAGCCCCCGACCAACAAGGATCCATCTTGGGGACTTTGGGGGGATGAAGGGCTGGAAACTCCTCCTCGCCATCCCTGGGATTAGCCAGGCCAACCTGAGCTGGTAGCCCTCCCCCTTCCCTGCCCTCCCCAGGGCTGGAGCGCTGTGTATGTGGGAGCTTCACGGGGATACGGCTGCCCAGTCCCGCTCCTGGCTACCTGGATTGCGATGTGCAGAGCTGGAGCAAGGAGGCCAGGACTGGGGGAGATAACCCGGGGGTGGTTCGGCTCCCAATCAGGGCTGGGGTTTGCATACAATGGCAGCCCACTGCAGGGAGCGTCCACCCCAAACGCCGGCGCCCTACTGTGCCTCCACCACCCTGCCAGGCCGGGAATGGGGCGTGCTTCTCAGCTGCTCGGGTTTCGGCTGCACCTGAACCAGGGCTGGGAATCGGGGCCACTTCAGTTCGGGATCGAACCAGGAGGTAAAATTGAGTTTGTAACTGACCCCCATCACCTCCCACAGTGTCCTGCCCTCCTGAGAACACACTGGGCCCAAGAGCTGTTGCTGCCCTTCCCGGGGGCGGTTCCCTTCCTGCCCTCCCACATTCAGAGAGCGGTGGGTACCGAAACAAACTGTGCTTCTCTGCCGCAGAGGGAGGGAGGGAAGCAGGTTTCTTGTCTCCTTGGAACAGCCACTTAATTGCCTGCCCCTTGCCCCGGCAGGGCCCCACCTCAGCGTGCTGGGGCAGGGCACGGCAGGCCGGAGTAAGCTGGCTGAGGTGTTTGAAGAAATGCGCACACTCGTGGAGACGCACGTGCGCTGGGAGGCCTACGCTCCCCTCACACATGGGCGTGCAGTGCCACGGTCCTTCCCACACCGGGCCCCACACACACACTGCAGGTACATGCGTGTGTACGCACACACCGGCGTGCACACTGCAGACGTATGGTCACGTGTGCGTTCACACGGAACGCATGTGTGTGCACACAAACATGCCGCCACGTGTGTAGACACACACACACTTTCATTTTGTGTTCCACACAACTGTACCCTGCCTGGAGTTGAGCTTGCTGCTGATTCAGCTCCGCTAGAGGACTGTCACATCAGTTCCCTGCCCCGTGTCACTGGCACCCTGGGGCTCCCGCTCAGGAGAGCTAGACAGCGCCTGTCGCTAACGCCTTGGGTCATCCTCCCTCCTCCGTGAGTGTGGAGCAACGTCAGCCCCAAGGGTTGGGGCAGGACTGTCTCTGGCAGCTGCTACCCCAAAAGCTGCTCGGGGTGCCTGAAATGCAGGGATCCAATTGGGATTTACCCCCAGCAGCTGGGGCCAGGCCCAGGAGTTTGTGCTCCCTGGGCTAGGATCCCATTTGTGACCCATGTGCAGTGTGAGCGGCTGGGACGGCCATTCCGGGGTCAGTCTGGGGGCTCCAGGAGCAGAGGGACATTTACTCCCCCCGCATTTCCTCCATCTGGTCGCTGGGGATGGCACCTCATGCAGATGCCTAGGGAAGGGAGCCTGCCGCTGGCCTGTCCGCAGCAGCCCGCTGCACCCTGTGATCTGTGGAAAGACCCTTCTGGGAACACCCAAAGGGGATATGTGCCCCATGGACTCCAGACCGGGCTTTGCCCCACAAGCAAGAGACAGGAGCTTGGGGCTTGTTCCGGGGGCTATTGTGGCCAGAAGATGCTGCTTCCTTGCTAGGGTGACCAGATGTCCCGATTTCATGGGGATAGTCCCATTATTAGAGGCATTAACGGCTCCCCACCCCATCCCGGTTTTCCACACTTGCTCTGGTCTCCCTGTTCCTGGCAAGCCGGCGGCCAAACTCCCGCTGGCGTCAGTGGGAGAGGATTTCGCCCTGCGTGTATTTCCCGGCTGGCTCCTGACGCCCTGGATGAGATCCCCGGCACTTGGCCCCCACCCTGCCCTGCTAGAGGCGAGGTTCCTTAGCCCCAGGGCCCATGTGGGCCCCGCGTGGCTCCCGCAGAGGGGCGCGGTGCTCGCAAGATGCCCAGGGTTTATTTCTGACTATACTTTGGCACCGTTGCCATGGCTACCTCCCGCCCCCCCCCCAGGGGCCACATCAAAGTCCAAACTCCAGCGGGCTGGGTGCCCGGCTCGCCCCGGGGAGCAGTGCCAAGGCGCCGAGGGGCAGGCGCTGCCTGCAGCAGGAGTGGGGCTGATCTCCCTGGGGCGGCTGCCCCCCCCCCAGCACTCGTCACCTCCGTTGCAGACTCAGCCCCCCCGAGCTAAGGGGCCCGCAGGCCGGGAGAACGGATGCGGGGGCAGCAGCTGCCATCACTGGGCTCCAAACTGGGTGCCACGGGGGGTGGGGTCTGTGGGGCATCACTGTGGGCCTGTGTCATTTCATGGGGTGGGTCTGCCTGGGGCGAATCCCCCATATCGGGGAGGGGGGGAGAGCTATGGCTTTGCTTTGCCAGACTTCTGCCCTGGGCTGACGGGCTGTATGCGCCACTCCCCCCTCCCCGCGTCTCTTCAGCTCAGCTTCACCCCACGCCTGCTCCCGGGACCCTCTCCTTCCCTGCCCCCTCCCCCCTAAAAACCCGGGGCACTGCCCCTCCCCCAGCCCACCTGCGGCTGGGTTCGCCCCTTGCCCCCCGCGTCGGTCAGCTCTCGGGCAGCGCCGCGAGCAGCCCCATGACTGCTGCTCGGAGGTTGCGTGCGCGGGCGCTGGGGCCCGGCCTGGCCTTGCACAGAGAAGCTGGCGCGCAATCTCGAGCTGGCACGAAGCACCCCAGGGTGCCCAGGTAGCGGCATTAACGTCTGGCACAGCTTGTGGTGCCCATGCACCCCCCCCTCCAGACCCCGTGGTGGAGAGAGGCTCCCAGCCCCCGGAGAACGGGGGGCTCAGCCGTCCCCCCCAGAGAGCTGGAGCAGGGGCACAGCGCCTGGAGGGCGACGTGACGGCTGCGACCTTGGCCAGCGCCCAGGGCATTGAACCAGGGCCCTTGGGATCTAAAAGCAGCAGCCTGACCAGCAGGGCACACGGGGGCACCCTCAGCCCAGCCTCGCTGCAATGGGAAGGCTCTCGCCATTGCTGCCCAGCCCCCGGGTGGAGCTGCCCCAGTGCGACCCATTGGTGTTAACAGGCAGAGCAGCTGACAGCCCCGATTCACCCCAGAGCCAGTTGGCACCCGCGGGCAGCTGCGCTCGGGGCCGCTCTGGCGCGGCCCCCACGGCCGGGGGGCCTGCCAGGCCCAGGCATTTTCACACCACCCCTCAGTCGGGAAGGGGTCTGGCATTGGGGGTGGGTTGGTCCCTAGGGCGTGATGGCAGGCGGAATCACCATGGGGCAGTGGGCACAAGTCAGTCCGCCCCTCCCCAGAGCCAGGCAATAACCCCGCACCCCCCAAGATTCACGTGCAACCTCTCCCCCCACCTGCCCCAAGCACCAGGCCAGCTGGGGCAGGAGCTGCGTACTACTGGGAAGACGAAGGGCATGTCCCCAACAGGGGGACGTGGCGTGTCCCAGATGGGGAGGGGGTGCCACAGCCCCCCCCATCAGCCCACTGCTTCCAGGACACGTGCCCAGGCTCTGCTCCCCACCAGCCCAGGCAGGGCTGAGCAATGCCCCTTGCTCCCTGCCCCGCTGGAGGGAGGAGGAGCAGATGGCACAGGGAGGCTGCCTGATGGGCTGGTCGAGGCCCCGGGCCCGCTCACGAAGGCTGGCTGCAAACAGCTGCAGCTGGGGAGCAGCGAGCAAGCAGGTCTGCGGTGCGGGGGGCTCCCTGGTCAGTGGCAATGCCATGTCTGCAATCTCTGCCTTGTCTGGAGCCGCCGGCCCCAGAACAGCCCCTGGCTCCCCAGACATGCCAGGGTCTCTTCGTGGCCCTCCGGCACCCCCCATGGCTCAGCCTAGAGGAGGGTGCAGCATCCCCCAGGATCCAGCTGTCATGAATCTGCAGGGTTCTCGGGCTCTCAGCACTGCACGGGGTCTCTCCGAGTCCTGGCCTGGCCCCCACACTCCCAGAAGGGACTAGGGATGGCACCATGGAGGCTCCCTTGCCATGGGCCATGCCCCACGGCGCTGAGCCATTTCCTGCCCTGTGGCTGTCAGGCTCTGGGATTGGCGCTGGGCGGGTGAGAGCAAACCACAAATCAGAACAAATATTGGGTTCAGGTCTGACGAGGCTCCGACTGCGTCAGCAAATGGGAAAAGTCTGTTTTGGGCCAGCAAAGCGTGTGTGGACGCGCACTCCTGTAGCCTGCTGGGTTTGAGCCCACGGCTGCTACCCCCGGGTACACAGCTTGTTCCCCAACTGCATTGAGTGGAACAGCTTCCACAGGGGAGCTTGGGCGTAGCTGGCGGGGGGTGCGGTGCGGGCGGGGGCCAGTCTCAATTCAAGCCCTGGTGGGGATTCAGACGGGAATCTCCAGCGTCCCGGGCAAGTGCCGTCCCCACTGGGTTAGAAGGACAAGCCCTGCCCGGTCTGTCGGCCTGGACAAACTGGTCCCCACGGGAATGGATCATGTCAAATTCGCCTCTCGTTTCAGGCTGGCTGAACTGGCCTTGTTCCGTCCCTAAACGACTCGCCCGGAAACTCTCGCCCGGCTCTCTCCGCAAGGCCTCGGCCGGGAATCTGGGATTCCCTCCCCTTCCTCAGCTGCCTCTCGCCGGCTGCCAAGGGTTAAAGGAATCCGGTTGCCATGGTACCTTTAAAACAAGAGTTGGCATCTGCCCTTTTGAGCACAATAAAGCGACTGGCTGGCGTCCCTGAGCTATCAGAGGAGTCCTTGGACGCGCCAGGTGCTGCTTATCGGGAGGGACGCTAGCCTTTGAGTCCAGGTTCAGCCGCGCACTCCCTGGGCAGCCCTTGGGCCGGGAGAGCCCCCAACGGCCGGGACGACAGGCAGCCGCCGAGCGAGCCAGGCATCATGTCTCGTCTCCGCGCCGTGCTGCTCTCACTGATCTTCATCTCCTCCGCGCAGACCCAGGATGGTAGGGCCGCCACCCCTGCCTTGTTTGAGAGCGGTGGGGGGGTGGGAGAGCGTGGGGTGGGCACGGGGTCTGCACAACGCCCGTCCCTGCCTCTGTGGGCCCCCCAGCCTCGTCTCTGAGCTCTGGGGGCAGCTTTGGGGAGCGGGGGCCTGAGGGGCTGGACCTGCCCGTGCTGCCGGAGCAAGCAGGGCTGTGGAGTGCTGGAGATGGCCCAGAGCCAAGGCCCCTCGGCGGAGCTGGAGGCTGAAGCGGGCCCTGGAAGCCCCTCGGGTCCGGGCGCCGGGCGGGATCAGGCCGTCTCTGGAGCAAACCCTTCCCTTTGGCTTGGCAGGCGCTGTGCGGGGCACCACCTCGGGTTCTCAGATGCTGCAGCCCTGGCTGGTGGGGCTGACGGCTGTCGTGGTCTTCCTCTTCATCGTCTTCGTGCTGATGATCATCAACAGAGTGTGGTGCTACAAGAAGAGCAGGTGAGCTCTCGCTCTGCGCCCCCCCAGCTGGGGGCTGCCTGACGGGACGTACCCTCCCCTCGGCCTAGCCCTGCCCTCCGCTGACGCTCCTTTCTCCTTGCACCTCTGGCCCCCTCACCTGCTCCCCGCCACCGACGGAGCTGGTCTGAGACGTGTCTGTTGTGGGGGCAGGGCTGGGAGTCAGGACTCCTGGGTTCTCCCGCCAGCTCTGGGAGGGGAGTGGGATCTAGTGGTTGGAGCAGGGCGGGTTGGCAGTCAGGGTCCCTCGGTTCCATTCCCAGCTCTGCTAGTGATGTGCCTTGGGCAAATTACTTAACTTGCTGTGTACCATGGGCAAATACCTGTCCCGCTCTGTGTCTCAGTTTCCTTCTCTGTATGAAGGGCATAATAGAGCTTCTTGCCCCCCCAGTGGCTGTTGGGGGGCTGGGTGAATGGATGCTCTAGTCAATGTCCACGGAGCACCTGGACGCATATGCGGTCACTAACCATATTAGTAAAGCACTTTTGAGATCCTTGAACAAAATGTGCTGTCAAAGGGCACCATATAGCAGCTCTGTGCAACCCTGGGGACAGAGCCCGTCACTTGGGGAAGGTCATCGTCTCCTCTGGTGTCTCCAGCATTGCTGCAACGGCTGCTGATATGGAATCAGCAGTTTGCCGCATATCTGTGGCTCGTTCTACATAACGGGACACACCTGAGCTCTGCTTTCTGCTAATACTGCTTGCGTCAGGATACGCGGGGCACAGAGCACATATAAAGGTCCACACTCCTGCTGTGTCAGGCTGCTATAGGCAAAATGGGCAGGGCCACCTGCCGCTGAGGTGACCTAATGTTTTTCATTAGCAGCCCCTGTTTTCAGCCGCCCATAACTTTGCCAACTTTTAACCATTTGGGCTGACATTTTCCAGCTGGGTCTGAACACAATCCAGCCTGTCCGAGAACAAGGCTGGGAAAATGAGGTAGGTTTGCCAGGGTCCTTCTCACCCATTACTGTGATGCGCTCGATCGCCTCCCTGCCCTGGAGCAGAAACTGAAACTCGGTTCAGGGAGGCATCTTTTGCTGGGTCCGTGAAAACTCATCTGGATTTAGCAGGGTTATAAACCTGTGAAAACTGCCATTTGCATGTGCTTGGAAACGCTTGTGGGACGCTTGCTGCTAAAGTCTCTGACGGTCCCAGCCGCACTGAACGGGCTTCAGGTTCACAGAGCCTGCGCTCGGGACAAGTGACAGCCGCATTGCTGGCCTATGGGGAAGGCGTGCTGGGCTGGGAGCCGGCAGGACGCGGTGAATTCTGGTCCCGTTTCTCCCCCAGACGCACGTGAATCATTCTGTGCCTGTCACAGCTCCTGCTAGTCAGCCCGGCTACCCAGCCCATCCTCAGGGTGCAGGCGAAAACCAGGCCCTGCCCTTGTTTTGCGAAGAGGGAACATCAGGCAGAGCTGGGAGCAGGGCCCATCTCTAACAGAGTCAGCCCACGGCGCCCGGCCTTTCCGCAAGAACGTGGCAAATCAAAGTGCTTGGCTGTGGCATCTGTACACACCAGGCCAAGGGTCTCAGCTGGTTTGGATTAAGGACCCATTTGTCAATGTTTATGGCCTGTCGCGATCCAGTAAATAGTCTGCAGGGGGAGGCCCTGGGGTGGTTTCGGTTGGGTCCTGCCCCCCAGGGGAGTTGGGTCCTGCCCCACTCACCCCACAGTGGCAGCGCTTGCAGCTCCAGCGCTGTGGGGTGGCTGGGTTTGAGTCTCCGCTACGCGTGTTGCACCCTCCGGGGTTGCAGTGCTCTTCAGGTCTGGCCCCGCCCGCCCCCGACGTTACTAAATCGGTGTGAGCGGAGCGGTGACCTGGCTCATCGGGCTGCAGGGCCGCTCGCTCGGATTGGGCCCACCCGGGCTCCCGCATGGCAACGGCTGGGCCAAAGCCGCGCGGTGCTCGGGCCCCAGAGGGGACAGTGCCTGGAGCAGGAGGCGAACCCAGCCAGCGCCGGGGGACAGGAGCTGCCACGCCGCCCTTTGAAACATTTTGGTGACGCAGTTTTGGGTCCCGACTCGTGGGCTGAGAAGCCCTGGCCTCGATGATGTTCCTTTGGAGAGCCAGGAGCAGAGCCCTCAGTTCCAGCTGCCCATCCTTCCTCGTCTGTCTCGCAAACAATTGTGTGAAACATGAGCAGAAGCCCTCAAGTGGTCCAGGTGCAGAATAGCAACCTGCTAGCTCACTCGCTCCCCACACCCCTCCTGTTTAAGGAGCTGAGGGCTGTGCTGTGGCTCTAAAGGGCCTGGGTGCCAACCCCGTCCGTGGCTCTCCGGAGGGTGGGTGAGATGATCACGCAGCATGATGCAGTTTCTGCTTTTGTTTTACTTCGCCCCCCGTGACCTTCACACCAGGGGCACGGCTGGGCGTAGACGAGAATTTCAGCGGGCAAAAAACGGCCAGGTGCTGGAGGTTGTTTTCGTTCCACATCAGACAAGACTCGTGAAAAAAAGTTCACCCCAAAATCCCACAAGAGCGCGGCCCCACCCAGACTAATCCCCTGCTGCGGCCATGTGCCTGGGGTACGAGAATCCCAGCTGTAAAGCCCTGGTCTGCCTGATTTGGAGCAGGGACTTGAACCTGGGCTCCTCCATCACAGATCAGCACCCCACCCACTAGGTGCCAGCTGCCCTCCAGCTAGAAATTCCACGTGGGACCCAAGACCCTTTCCCAATGAACGTTTTGTCCCAACTGACACATTTCGGTGCAAAGTTTTGGTTTTGATGAATCGGCCATTTCTAACCCCCCCTGCCCCCATTTTGATGAAAAATACCCAGCCAGTTCTAACGATAATACAGCCTTCCCCACTAGAGAACGTGCTGGTTGCCCTACAGCGCCCTGCCTCGTTCAGTGCCCAGGACAGACAGGGCAGGTGGCCGAGATGTGAAAGGGAATGGCTCTTTTCGTGTGCGTAAGGCACTGGACAGAGACCCGGCTCCTGGCCTTGACCGTGCGCCATTAGCAAGGGGGCAGAATTAAGGGGGCCTGGCCCGACCAGCCGGAGCACTGCCGTCTCCTAACTCCTGAGCAGGGCGGACTGGGAAACGGAAGCACCTTCCTGGGGAAAACGTTTGTATTTTTGGAAGAACAAAATGTGACTGAGCAGGTGAAACGTCCCCACACAGCGGGGTTTGCGGGCAGGGCTCACAAGGAAGTCCCTTTCAGGAGACCTGAAACCGAATGTTTCACCTTCCCGGATGCCCGCCTGCCTGGCTCTGGCCAGTTTCACGTGTGAAATGAACACGAGCTGTCCAGCCCATGGCAACCCTAGTGCACACCCTGGCCAAGCCCCAGCGCCGGAGCGGGAGAGGCGGAGAGCACCTGGGCTCTTGGCCCTCTGGGGACGTTCGTCAGTTTTGTGGGCAGACAGTGAAACCGTCCAGCGGGCGCCAGGCACCGGCACGGCTGCTTTCCTGACGGGAAACCAAAACCTTTGGCAAAACGGAACTTTTCTCGCAGAAAATCGATCTGACAAAGAGGGTTTCACCTGCTGCACTTGGGTGCGCTGGACTTGCCATCCCTAGCTGTGTTTCGTGGCTCCAGTGGCCCCAGAGTTGGCCATGGGCCCTGCAGCACTGGGGCAGTGGCACCCGCCCAAGTCGGGGTTGGAGGGGAGGCTCCTACAGACATGGTCTGGGCTTCTCGGGTGCACAGCGCACGCTGACTCCCCGTCCCTCTTGCTCTTTTCACAGGAACGAGGAGGAGCCTCTGGGAGAACCTGCCACCTCCAGGTAGAGCTTCTGCCTCTCTGGCTGCGGCCCCTGCGCCGCGATGTCTTGGGGTTCTCAGGGTTCTGTGACCCTCCATCTCCGTTGGCTGCTGTGACCCCCGGTGTTTCCAGCTCTGCTGTGCGGCCTTGGGCAAGTCCCTGGCCCTCCCTGAACGGCCGGCCGGCGATCCTGGGCCTCCTTGGTGCTGCGCTCGGAGATGGAGGGGGCGGAGAGGCAGGGCCCATGGTGGTCGGACTTTGTGTTAAGGAGACAGAGGGCCTAGAGCCTGGCTCACAAGGGGACTTCCCAGCCCTCCGTTCCCCTCTGCCCAGTGGGGAGAATGGCCCTGCCCTGCCCCACAGGGTGTCGGGAGGGTCAGTATGTTGGAGATGTGGGGTGCCCAGGACCTATCGTATGGGGCCGGATAAGTGCTCTGGCTAGATCATGCCCTCGTGGTGCCCCCCCACCCCCCAAGAATAACCGACCCTCTCAGCAGCGTGTTTGCGCCTATTGCCCAGGTAGGTTCCCCTAAGAGATGGGGTCCTGCCCCGCGCATGAACACTGGTCCCCTGGTGACAGGGCTGTGTGTATGACAGGAACATCTAGCGGCCCCAGCAGGCAGTGCCCTAGCCACTAGACCGACCTGGCTCGCTACAGCAGCATCTGTGCCTGTGTGCGTGTGTGCACACGTGTGTGCCTCTGTGGGTGCTCGTGCTCGTGTGTGGACATGTGTGTGTGCACGTGTGCGTGTGCCATGGGCTGGGGTAGAAATAAAAGGTGTCGCCCGGGCACAGCGTGGCCCGTCCCCAGTTCTCGGTGGGAGCAGTGAAAGGCAGACACCGTCTCCTGGGGGACAGATCTCAGCACGGCCCGACTCTGCAGCGGGAGGGAATTGGGGCTGCTCAGCTGTGTGTCATGTGCCCTATACAGCTAATAGCTAGTGAGGCGCTGCTGCTGTTCAGGAGCTGAGCCTTATGGAGCAGGAGGCTCTGGGCTCCTGCCCCACAGCTGCCCTCAGAGCCCAGGTGGCTGTGGCCACAGTGCAGTGGCCAATGGGCCGCCACAGGTGGCTGCTGCCTCGCTAGGAGGGGAGCAGACACGCAGTGTCCTCGACCAGGGCCGTGGGGCTGAATCCATCTGCCGCGACCAGCCCACTCCCGGCGCTGTGGCGCCAGCCCCGCTCCCGTTTACACATGCGCGGTTATTAACGGCTCCCCTGCCGGCTGCACCTTGCTGGCCCTGTGGCGCGCAGGGCCCCACTGAGCAGGGCTCCGTGAGCCAGAGCCGGTCCAGCCCTGACCAGCTCATGGCCAAAGGCCATGCGCACAAGGGCAAGTTTAACTCACCCATGGTAAAGCTCCAGTGTAGACAAGCCATGTTGTGCTTTGAACCCGCATGAGCTGGGCCAGGGCGCCAGGGGAGCCTGTTACGCCCTCAGCTCGTCTACACTCAGCGTGGAGCCAGTTAATTAACACGTGTTCCCTGGTCAGCCACGGGAGCCGCCGGCTAGCGCGACCCAGCCCTGGCCGCGGCATTTCCTCGCTGTCTCTCTCTCTCCCCTCCGCAGGAGTGTTGCAAACGCCTACGACAACCTGACGCTGGAGGAGAACGAGGAGGAGGAGAAGGCGGCGGTGATGAGGGAGACCCAGGCAAACAAAACCACCTCCCTGTGAGGTGCCAGTGAGCCCTGCGGGGTGGGGAGACCGTGGAACTGCTGCTGCTGTGGCCATCGGCCCCCGCTGGGCTGCCCTGCAGCCAAATCAATTCGCTCCTTCCTGGCATCTCTGCCCAGCTCCGCCGGGTTACTCCCTGGCCCCGTAAGCGCCCGGCTGCACCATGCATGGAGACCAGCAGGCCTGGCCCGCCCAGCAGCCTTCCCCGAGCCATGCACCCCGCCCTGCGAGCCGCCCTCACACCGGGTAGCAGCTCGATCCTGGAGCCCAGCCCAGCTCGCCCAAGCCAGCTCCAACCACTCTTCGTGGGCCCGGCCCTGACAGAAGTGCCCTGGGGCTGTGGGGATGGAAGGGAGAGACCCCAGTGGTTCCGTGTGTGGGGCCCAGCGGGACCTGGCCATCCCCTCTCCAGGGGACGTGGGGACAGGGCGGTGTCAGGGGGCAGAGATGGGGGCTGGACCAGCAGCAGGCGGTTCCCATCCCCTAGTCCCCGGGGCTAAAACCGGGCTGGGTTTCTGTGCCCACATGGAAGGGATGCTGGGTGCTGCCCCGGGGAGGGGACGAGCAGGCTCAGCTGGTCGCAGCAAGTCAGCCCGTGCCTGGCACCGTGTATGCCACGGCCTGCGTGCTGCGATCCCAGGCCCAGGGGCGGAATGAGCACAGAAGCCAGGTCCCTCTGCCCCTTCCGGATTAGCCCGGCCCCCTGGCCATGCAGCCGGGAGGGGGGCATGGCGGCCTCTGCGGAGCAGGTAGCCAGAGCCAGTCCCTGGCAGGGTTCTCCCCCAAAGCCCCCTGCAAGGGGGTCCAGGCAGGGCCTCGCCCTGGCTGCGCTTGCGGTGCAGCAGCCTGCAACCTCCAGCGGGGAGGGACCTGCCAGCAGGACTGTGCCACCACAGCCGGCAGGAGACGCGGCCAGGCGGTGCCGGCTGAGGTGGTGATCGAACGCGCAAGGAACGGGAGGCGCGCAGGAGCAGCGCGGTTAGCAGGGCCCCCTGTGTGCTGAGGCGGCAGAATTCCCCCTCCCGCCCCGATGCTGGCCCGGCGCGTGTATTGACGGTACCATTCACAACAATAAATGGGTTTGGCCCCTGTGGGTGTGAAGAAAAGCCTAACGGCTGGATGCGGAGAGCCTGACCCGCCGCGCCACGGCCCAGCTGCTAGCAAGTGTAAAAAATTAGGCCACTTTTTGTCTCGTGCAGGGCGGGGGCTAGTTGTGGCTCTAAGGCAAAGCCCCTAAGATCGGGACATCTGGCACCCCAGACACACGGGCTGGTGCAGCTCCAGGGGGTCGAATGAAGAGCTGGGGGCTGGAGTGGGGGGGTCAGAGCCAGGAGACGGCTCCACTGGTTCATGGCCGTCCCCAGGCGGCGCAGGGCCGTGCGACACGCTGCAGGGTGCGCGCCTGCCTGTTTGAGCAGCTGGTTGCCATCCACGCATATGACCCACACAGACCTTGGCCACGGCCTCTGCTGTCCCTGGGGAGGTGGGGGGGGCGAGCCCCCGCTGCACTCCTACAACAACCCTGCCCCCCGTCCCCATAGAGCTGAGACCCCAGGCTTTCCCTGCGCCGCCCCCCAGGCCTATCCCCAAGGGTACCCCAGGCATCGCCCCCACAAGCCGCAGCCCCATTTCCACACTGAGTAGTGCCTCGACATCTGGCTCTGCCCTTTCCGTCTGTCCCCACCCTGCCGGCTGGGCGTGGAGCTGCCCCGGGATCCGGCCCCCCGAAATGACTCAGTTAAGGGGAAGCTGCGGTGCCTGGCTCTGTGCTGCCGAAAGGGGCAGGGAACGGGTGGAGCTTTGCCCGCTGCTGGCAGCCACCTAGGAACCCCGGGCAGAGGCTGCGCTGACCCTGCCCGGCCTAGCCTTGCCCCCTCCCGCCCCCGCCCTGGGCTGGGCGAGCTGCCGGGGTGCCAACGCTGTGTTTGAAAACGACAGGCCAGACATCGGGGTCCCCAGTCTGGACTTGGAGCCTGGGGCAGGGGGCAAATCCCTCCCCTCCCGCCAGGCTTCCGAGAACCCAGGGCCTCGAGGTCTGCCCGGGCGCAGGGAACCGCACGGGAGGCTGCAGCTGCCGGGCTTTGCTTGGTGCAGCATGGGCCCCCCCTGGGGCCATTGGCAGACTGTGAGCCAGGACACAGCACACCAGAAGCACTGACCCCTGTGCCGGACGAAGCCCCTTCCTGCCCCGGCCCCTCAGTGCAGCTCCCGGGCACCCAGCCCTGGCCACTGGCTCTGCCAGACAGACCCTGCGCAGTGCCCGCCGCCAGGCTGCAGCCAGCAAGGAGCCCTGTCCCACGTGGGGCCGGGATCCACAGGTACAGCTTTCCGCCACCCACCCCCGGCCCCCGAGTGCAGGTTCTCCCTGTGCAGCACTGTCGGAGGGGTGGGTGGGGGGGGGGGAGATGCACCTGGGAGTCCTGGCCCCCTGCTGTAGAAATCTGGGGGGGAAGGTGCCTGCACTGAGCTAGGCTGGGACAGACACTTCTAGTTAAATACGGGATGGCCCCGTCCAGGGTAATAAGGATTTGCTGGTAAACCTGTGCCCCACCCCCAGCCCCCTGCCCCTGTTGGGCTCCCTGCTTCCCCACCCCATAGGGTGATCCCTGGGGGGGGGTAGGGCAGGAGGGGGGAGCCCTCTGGGCCCAGGCCAGGACAGGGTGTGATGAGAGGGGACGTGTACAGGTCTGCTGGCACCAATGTCCCCCCCCGAGCCCCAGGACAGAAATCCAGCACCACAGCCAGTCCTGCGGTTCGCGGTGCGGTGGCAGGGGCTGGCGGGCAGGGATGCGGGGGGCACACACCAGATCTCAGCAATGGCAGAAGGAGATGTCAGCGATGGGGGACACACCAAATGCTGGCCCAGCACAGACAGGACTCGAAGCCATGGCCACCAAGTCCCGACGACCCCAGCCACCCTGCCAGGCCCTGCCCCACGGTGCGGCGCAGGGCCGAGGACAGGGCATCGCTTACTCAGGTTTTGTAGCAGCTGAGATTTTTTTTTAAAACCCCCACCATTTTATGAGGGTCACACGGTGGTGGGGGGTGTCACAGTGTCACCCACACACTGAACTGCCGGGGGGGTCCCTGGACTGGCATTGCTTCACCAGCAAGGCCCCCCTCCCGGTCTGAGACACGTGTGCTCCTGCTCTGCCGTCTTGTCCCGCTGGTGCTGTCTGCCCCCCAGTGCCTGCCCGCCGGTCTCGCTCACTCGCCTCGCCCTCCGCCCGACGCCAGCAGCGCGGCACCGCATGGCCCCGCCACGGCAAGATGCCCCAGTGACAAGGAGGGCCCAGGCCAGACCTGGCGGCGGTGCTGGGCCGGGGCCGACCAGGCAGCCCAGGGTACGGTGTCCGTGCCTGACCAGGCTCCCTGGAGCCTGTGAATGTGGAGCAGAGCCGCAGTCCCGGCGCGTGTCCGCTCGCCCCGCTGCTAAGCAGCGCGACTCTCCATCCCGCGTCAGACCCGAGCAGACATTGCCCTTTCCCCACCAGGGCCCAGGCACAAGCTTTTCAGGCCCAGGACAAACGTAGGACACAGGCCCTGCCCGTAATGGGGGTCACAGCCTGGGCTGGTCCCCCAGGGCGTCCGGGCCCCAGTAAAGTGTACCTTCCCGCCCCTCCAGTGCAGGATCCAGGGGGCTGGCACCGGCTGGATCGGAGCAGGGTCGGCACTCGCTGGCTGCAGCTGTGCGGGCGTCAGGGGGGTCAGGCCACGACACAGCCCAGGGAGAGGCAGGGCGGACCAGGACACCATCGCCCCCAGCCCCACTGGCTGGTCCCTGCCCCACGGGGCGAGCGTGTCTGGGCGGTGGGTATCTCCTGCCAGTGCCCAAATCCCAGCTGAGCCACTGGTGCCGAACGTGGCCTGGCCAGGCGGAAGGAGGGGGGGCCTGGTCCCCCCGGGTTGCAGCGCTGCAAATTACAGTGAATAACCTGCTGCTGCCTGCGCATCTTGCTGGGCTGTGGAATTGCATGAGGGGGCCCCAGGCCCCTGCCCCCTGTGGGGCACGGGCACACTAAATCCAGCCCTGAGGAGCAACCCACCGTCTGGCCTGCCTGGACCACGCGGGTCTGGCACAGCCAGAGTGGGAGGTAGGACGCCTGGGTTCCTCGCTGTGCTGCTGACTCATGTCAGGTCACGTCCCCTGCGGCCCGGAAAGCACCAAAGCACAGGCTTAAAGCCCCACGGGGGCCAACGGGACACCCGCAGCCGTGCATTCCCAAAGCTGGACCTCTGTGCCTCAGTTTCTCCAACTGTAAACAGGCGTGATTATTTGACCAGAGGCAAAAACATACAGACCTGAGGCTACCATGGGGCCAGGTCAGGAATGGCTCCATTGCTCTGGCCCCACCCTACAGATGGGGAAACTGAGGGCCAGATTGTGGCAATTGGCCACCTCTTGCTCACACGCCAGCCTGTGAAGTGTTGTTGCCCAGTGAGATTATGCACAGGCACAAGGCACAAGACGCCTAGGTTTCACTCCCCAGCTGTGCTGTGTGTCTTTGGCTAAAACCACCGACCTGTTCTGTGCCTCAGTTTCCCCACCTGCTATCCAAGACTGATGCCGCCGCCCCACATCGCCAGGCTGGTGGGCTCGGCTCCCCTGGTGGCTGGAATGAGACCCAGACGCGGCGGTAGAGTTGAAGAATAGCTTGTTTAATTTTTATACATTTTTTTCTTCTTTTTTTTTTTCTTTTCTTTTCTTTTTTTTTTTTTAAACTTTTTTTTTTTCGTTTTTCTTTTTGCATAGGGGGGGAAAACCCATAGTCGCGTTCAGTAACGTGTACGTACGCAGGAGCGGCGAATAAAGAATAACGGCTGCACACAATGTTATAATCCAATATTGGGAGGCACCAGAGAAGCAACCAAAGGAGCTATTCAGCCATGGGGGGGGAAGGGAAGCAGGAATGGGGGAGGGGGCTCCACATGCAGGTGGGAGAGCCAGGAGGGCCAACGGAGGAGGGGGTGGTTTTGATCAGAGAGCTTTTGCCAACCAGGCACTGTCTAAGAAGCCGCCCATGCGATATATGCCCCACGGCGCGGCCTTCCCTGGTGCCGTGTGTGTGTGTGATGTGGCGCAGCAAGCGAGAAGCAAGAAACAGAATATGACTGTAATGGCTGTAAAATATCAACGAAAAGGAAGGAAACAAAATATCTTCCAAATGAACTTAAAACAAAACAAAAAAACCCCGAAAAGCAAGAACTTTCCGCTCGGTCCCAGCGATCTCTGAGCAATATCTTCTCCCCGGCGCCAGCCTCATCGTCCTCAGCGTGGAGGAAGCACAGTGGAGACGGACCCACCGGAAAGGTGGCGGGGAAAGGTTGGGGAAGCCTGTCCCTCCGGGGCCATGCTGGCAGGAGAGCGCTGCCCCATTGCTTGCCCGCGGCAGGGGCAGGATCAGCTTAAAAGGCGGCATTGGGAGCCTGGCGACCCGAGGCAGGAGTCAAACGCCCGTTCCCAGAAGGGGCAGTGTCTGAACTGATCCTGCCCCGCCAGCCAGGCATCGTGGGCCTGCGCCAAGGCCCATCTGTGCCGATGGAAAACTCGACGGTGCCCACTGACTTTGGCAGACTCTGGTTCAGACTCCAGAATGTCAGATCCACCTTTATGCAAAGGATCCTGCCCCTCCAATTTCCCCCCAGGAAGCCCTAGATTTATTTTTGGAGCCTTATCCAGAAAAGTTCTCGAGGCTTCATGAAAAAAGTCTCACGCCCCCTCTGCTAAAACTCGCGCTGGGTGGGTGTGGCTAAAATATGGAGCCCACCCTCTCTCTCCATCCTGACAGCATGGCAAAAGGAAGAAGCTGGGCGTTCCCTTGGATAGAAGCCGGGATGTGTAGGAAACATACGAGATGGTCTTGTAAGCAAAAACCCCACCCCAGCTGCCCGCCCGCAACCCAAAATCCTGGGCAGAGCAGGGCGAACCTGGGGGAAAAAAAAAAGAAAGCCCAACCCGCAGTAAGGTAAGAGGCACTACGTCGTCAGAATTTTTGGTATTGATGTATTTCAGATTCCTGCCGGCGGCTTCTTCTTTTTTGTTTGGTTTTTGTTGTTGGGTGTGTAAAAGGGGCGGCGGTGGCAGCCATCGGAACAAGCAGGACGCTGGAGCGTGCAGAACCTCAGGGGAGTTCCAAAAGGGACCGGGCCAACCCCAAGCGAACCCCAGCTGCGATGGCGTCGGGGGCTGACCCATGGGGGCAGGATCCTGTGATAACATGGATATTCGCGACAGGAATTCCAATCTGGTTAATATAGAAGGGTCTGGATTTGCCCAATGAAGGGACCTTTAATGTAATAAGTTCCACTGCTCCTCTGCCACCTTAGGAGGCATGAGGGCGGGGGGAGGATGGGGGCTAGATGCCTCACTAGGATAAATCCGCACAGCTCCATCATGGTCTTAATGGAGTGACAGGGATTGAACATCTCCTCTTGCAAAGATTTAGGCACGTGCTTGACACAAAGCACGTGGGAGATCCTAATTCAGTGAGATACCCCCGCCCCGATCCAGCAGCCGCCTTTATTCAGCACAGCTTTTCCATCTGTCCGGCACGCTGTGCCGAATACGGATGAGCTCTAGCATGTGCTGTAACGTTTTGCTGGACGGGGACGCCCGAGTTCCTCTGCAGCAAGACCGGGGCCTTAAATCAGCTGGGGATCTTGCCCCGCCCTCCCCGCCCCCCAGCCTCCAATATTTCAGCTAAATTTGGAAGGAAATGGCAGCCCAGCCCCGAACCTCAAGATCTAGGTGCAAGTGGAAGGGGCAAAAAGCAGCAATTTCAACATGATATTACAACAACAACAAAAAAGACCCTATTTTGCGGTTTAAAGTACCTTGACTGCTTGGGGGGGCCACAGGGCTGGGGCAAAGGATTGTCTGCTCCTAGGTTTTGCATGCACAGCTCCTGTGCGCTGCCCCCAGCCTCCTTCCCTTCCCGAAACAAATGCAGTTAAAACCAGAACAGGTGTGTTATCATCTTCTCAAGAGAGGCTGAAGGTGGGTAGCTAGAGCGACGTTTGCCATTGCGCCCAGGTCCCCAAGGCTCTGCGATTCAGCCCCCATAGCACCATATATAGATTATATAGATGTACAATTGTTTTCTATTTATAGGTCACGAGAATTTTTTCTGTTGTTTTTTTTTTTAAAAGAAGTTGAAAACAACAACAACGAAAAAAAAAATCCAGACCCCTCTAGAGAAAGTGTAGTGCATGAACGAACTCAGCCAGCCCCATGCTGCACCGGGCTGTGCGTGGAGGGCGACAGCGGGCGAGGAGGGCTGAGCGTATGGCTCAGAGGCTGGAGGGAAGGAGGTTTCCCCCCCCTCCCCGTTTTAGGATGTGTTTTGGGATTGTCTCTCCGTGGACGTCGGGGCTGGTCAGAACCCCTGGAGTTAGCCTGTCTGGGGTTCACTCTGCCACCCCGTCTGCCCTCCATGCAAGCAAAGGCGACACGGGCTGCTCGCCAACCTGATTGTCTAGAGACTCTAGAAGAGCTAATGTTCCAGGAGTTTGTCTCGAGAAACACGGTGTATTTCTCTACAGCCACCGCTCACGGCCTCCCTCCTCCACCAGCCTGGCTTGCCCTTGTAACCTTCTCCCAACCCAGCACTGGCTAACTCTCTCTCCCCCTTCCCTCCCCACCAGATCCTCGCCTTCCCAAGAGATTTCGTTGTGATGGTCTACCTGTCTATTTCAACAGCTGGACTATGAGGGTCTATGGATACAGCCGAGAAAGGAAAAAACAAAACCACCAAACCCGAGGTCCCATGTGAAGTATGGACTGCGGGCAGTGACCTCTGCCCCCCAACTCTTTCCTGCTGCCTTTTTTTGAGTTAAAAAGTCACAGAGAAAAAAAACAACAAACTCCAAACCAAACCAAAGGAAGCCCCCAAAGGACACAACAGACAATGGAGATGGAGACGCTGATGGAATTTGCATATTCCCTTCAGGCGAGGGCTTAGACAAGGGAACTGGTGCCCAGGAGCTCTGGAAGGGAGTCCAGTGGAGCGAATTCTGCCAGGGTAAATCCACTGGGGTCAGTGGCGTCATGCTGCTGTCGGAGCGCTGCAGGGAGAGCAGGAGGGCCCTGTTGCCCTCTAGCCAGGAGCCACAGCTTCCACTGCAAACAGTCCGTGGAACCTGGGGGAGTTTGACTCCGAGGCCAACTCCCTCCGTGGCTCTTCTCTCGCTCCTGGGCTGAACCAAAATGCGGCTCCAGCCAGCCCTGGATGTTAGTAAATGGGGATCTGGGTCTGAACTCTTGTGCTGTCTGATCACACGTTTGAGACCTGAAAGACCTCTCAGGCTGTACCTATTTCATCCCCTACCCACCTGCCTCGGTCTCCCCTGCACAATTCGGTGCCTTGTACCGGCTGGGCCCCTCCCACGGCCCGTGAGGCTGGGCTAACTAAGAAATGGCCAAGAAAAGCGTGGTAAGTGGAACAGTGCAAATTTTCCCAGGGGTTGAGGAGGGGGCAGTGTGTGCTTTCCTTTCTTTGGTGGGCACCGTCTCAGCAATGGCCAATGCGAAAGAACCCAATCCAGCAGCCAATCTTTGCTCAGTGCCCGTCGGGATTGGTTGGGACGTTTGTTAAGGTGCATGTCTTCGCGGGGGATTTTTGTTGCCGTCTTTGAACCAAACCAACAAAAATTAAGTGCTTTCTCTCGACAATGATGGGGAGTGGGTGTGTGGCTCAGAGATCTCACTGTCATTAGCAGAGATGCCCGAACCAGAAGGCTCTGAATGGAAACGTGGAGTCCGGCAGATAGGTGGAGGATTTTGGGTGGGACGGAAAACGTCAGCGGAGCCACAGGTCAAGCCTAGGGTGTGCATGCGGGTTTCTGGGCGTGAATGTGCGCGGGGCTCAGCTGTAGGCCAAACGCCAGCTCAGCTCAATGGGCGCTGCGTCTGTGTGAGTGATTGGGCGTGATGAGCGGTTAACGTCCAGTGCAGACGTTTGGGCTGAGATTCACCTCGTCAGGAGGTGCATTCTCATCGTCTGTGCCCCAGCCACCAAGAAAGCGTCCAGTGCCCCCTGCCTCTACCTCTGCTTTCCCTTGATAAGAACACAAAGCCAGTAGCTGTGTCTGGAGATTGTGGTTGAAGTTACTTCCCAGCCCAGCCTGCCCCCGTGCCCATGGAGTCGGTTGCAGCGGGTGTGTGACTTGCAAAGTCTTTCATTTGTCGGTTAGCTTGTGAGAGATTTTTTTTGTGGGTTTTTAGGGGTTTTTTTGTGTTTCTTTTAAACTGAATTGCTATTTAACCCATTTTTATCTGCTTTTTTTTTTTTTTGAATTTTTTTTTCTTTTAAAATAAACTACAGCTACCCGCATTGCATTGTCCTTGCGGAAAACAATACTGCACATTGCATAAAAAGGATCCTTCAAGGACTTCCCATGCATGCGTCCCTTTCTTCAAATCCCTCCCTGTTCGGCCCGCGGCATGGAGAACACAACAACAACAGAATACATGAGGGAGGAAACCAAAACCATGACGAGCTTTCTACAATTCTAGCCTTGCTCTGTCCCAGTTGCTTTCCCAGTCCTACCCACTGCAAAACCATCCTCTAGCACTTTTGACACAAAAACGTTTCTTCATCAAACAAAGCCCTGTTTCGCTTTCGCCGACATTGGCTCTGGCTGATTGTTCCTGGAGTGCGAGCGTGTGTGTGTGTGTGGGTATGGAATCGCCAGCGTCAGTGAGCTGGCCAGTGCCGCATGAAAACCTCTCCGTCTTGCCAAGGCGTCCCTGTCTTGGAAGAGGCGGCCGTTTTGCAGTGGCAAACGCACCGGGAACGAATGTCGGCTGGCGCTAACTGCCTGCTGCAATGCTAGATCCAGCACCGCCCAGGGGTTGCTCTGCTGGGGTGAAATTCACCCCTCTGCAGAGGGCCAGCACGAGGTGACTCAAGTCCTCCAATGTTCTGTCCCATTTAAGGGCTGATGTGGCATCTCAGGGGGCCATAGGCCTAGTGCAAGACCTTAGCCCAGGGTGTTTTCAAAGCAGCTAGTCCATTTGCCTCTTCCTGGTGTAGGGCAGGGCCTGGCCCTGAGCTCACGTACACTGGTGTAAATCAGGCGTAACACAGCTGGCGTCACCTGAGCAGCCAGTGAGACCTCGGGGCTCTGTGTTAGCAGCAAAAATCTGCCCAGAGCTGACAAGTCCAGCGGGGGCGTTGGACGCCACTCCCAGCATTTCACATCATTGCCAACTCTGGCCGGCCTTGTTTTCTTTCAAACCCGCAGCTCCCAGAGGTGGAGAGCTAGGAGAGAATCTCAGCTCTTGTTTAAAATAAAAGGAAGGTTTTCGCCTTCCTGGCTGGGAGAGAAGCTTGACATCCTCTTACAGATCAAGCACCAGGAGGCAAAGAAAAAGCACCCGCTTTTTAATTATTAAATCTCATGACTTTTAAGCCAATCTTGCCAGCAAGTTAACGAACTATGAGTTGGATGAATGGACTATAAGGCGGATAGAGAGTTGGCTGGAGCGTCGGGCTCAACGGGTAGTGATCAATGGCTTGATGTCTAGTTGGCAGCCAGTAACAAGTGGAGTGCCCCAGGGATTGGTCCTGGGGCCAATTTTGTTCAACGTCTTTATTAATGATCTGGAGGATGGGTTGGATTGCACCCTCAGCAAGTTTGCAGATGACACTAAGATGGGAGGAGTGGTCGATACGCTGGAGGGGAGGGAAAGGATACAGGGTGACCTATACAAATTGGAGGATTGGGTTAAAGAAATCTGGTGAGGTTCAACAAGGACAAGTGCAGAGTCCTGCACTTAGGACAGAAGAATCCCATGCACAGCTACAGACTGGGGACCGACGAGCTAGGCAGCAGTTCTGCAGAATAGGATCTGGGGGTTACAGTGGATAAGAAGCTGGATATGAGTCAGCAGTGTGCCCTGGTTGCCAGGAAGGCTAATGGCATATTGGGCTGCATTAGTAGGAGCATTGCCAGCAGATCGCGGGCAGTGATTATTCCCGTCTGTTTGGCATTGGTGAGGCCGCATTTGGAGAATTGTGTCCAGTTTTGGGCCCCCCACTACAAAAAGGATGTGGACAAGTGGAGAGAGTCCAGCGGAGGGCAACAAAAATGATTAGGGGGCTGGAGCACAAGACTTATGCAGAGAGGCTGAAAGAACTAGGCCTGTTTAGTCTGCAGAAGAGAAGAATGAGGGGGAATTTGATAGCAGCCTTTAACTACCTGAAAGGGGGTCCCAGGGAGGATGGAGCTAGGCTGGTCTCAGTGGTGGCAGATGACAGAACAAGGAGCAACGGTCTCAAGTTGCAGTGGGGGAGGTCTAGGTTGGACATTAGGAAAACGTTTTTCCCTAGGAGGGTGGTGAAGCACTGGAATGGGTTACCTAGGGAGGTGGTGGCATCTCCATCCTTAGAGGTTTTTGAGGCTCGGCTTGACAAAGTCGGGTTGGTCCTGCTTTGAGCAGGGGTTGGACTAGATACTTCCCGAGGTCCCTTCCAACCCTCATTATCTAGGATTCTAGGATTTTCGGGAGGCTGCCTGATTCGTGTAGGGTTGGGGCTGGCCATGCTGTGTATGTGGGGGGTGGGGCAGGGGCTGACTGAGATGTTGGCTCTGAGCTTCCCCCACACCAGGGGTGGCTGACTTGGTCCCAGGGAGCTTGTGGAAAGCCAAGGAATCTCCTGGGGACAGGAACTGGTAATGAAAGAAGATGAACCAGCCAATGACGTTGATGTGGATGTTGTTGCCGTGGTTTGTGGGACCATTTTTGTAGGGTTTTTTTCTATATCGTTTTACAGAAAAAAAGTTACTTTCAATCTTCTCGCTGCCCTGCGAATGGGGCTGAGGCACTGAGGTGCCCATGCTAGCAGAGGGCCCCCGGCTCATGGCTATCAGTGCTCACAGCAAGTGTAAGGGCAGAGGGGAGACTGGGCCAGAGGACGTGTGATGCTCAGATCTCTCAACCGCCTCTTTGCTGCGTCGTCCCCCATGTGGCTGGGCGCTGAGCAAGCCTTGGGGGTTCTCTGGCAGGAGATTTATTGGTCTAAATTAAGACGTGGGTGATGTGCGGGTGGCAGGACCTGAGGAGGAAATCTTGCCTGTCTGGGGTGGGTGTCTTTGATCTGGGCTCGGTGAGGTGAGAGAGGCAAGCGGGCGGCTCTACAGAAGAACCCAGGGTTGTCGCCATCACAGGGACACGTGGAGGGGGAGAGAGATGCTCCCGATGGCCTGCACGCAGGATGCCCGGTGGTCTGGCCAGCCGCGGGCACTGTCCCAGCAAAGTCTGGAGGGGCAACAGCCCTTGGGTTCTTCTGCAGGGAGCTGGAAGGGAACAGCACAATAAGCGCTGACACATGCTTTGTCTCCGATCTGGATGTTCTCACCCTGGTTCCCCCTTTCTCCTCACTGCTGCCTGCTTCAACCACTCCATCGAGCCCCCTGGAAACACACCGCCCTCCTGCCAGCCCAGGCCACCACAGACCCGCCACCCCCTCCAGAACGCCCCTCCACTCCCATCAGACTGTGACCGACGGGCCATGCCCTGCCCTAGGAAACAGCTCGAGGGACTGACTGGATCGCGCCAGTGACCCAGCATCCCTTGAGCCAGGGAGCCTAGCTCAGCTGCTGATGTCTCTGGGCGCATGGAAGGAGGATCAGCACAGCAGGAAGCCAATGGATTTCCCCTCCCCAAGAGGTAAATCAATTTGATTTAAAAATAAAATCACCAGAAAGATAGAGACGATCCCCAGCTGCCCTTGATTCTGAGGGGCAGGGGGCCAAACTGGAAAGTGTGTGTGCCTGGCCCTGGCTTCACGGGCTAGGATTCCAGCCCCCTGCCCCTTCAGAAACCTCTGCCCTTCTCAAAGGAAACACGCTGCTAATAACTGTGACAAATCCTACCACCACAACAGAGCGTATGTGTCCCCCCCGAAAACTTGCCATGGCGGGAGGGAGATCCTGCCGTGTCGCCTGACTACGGCTGGGCGCACTAACTTTGGTCAGTTCAAAAAAAGAAACAGAAAAAGGAAAACCACACAAAATCCCTGCCCCACGCCAGAAAATCCAGACTAAACCTCCCACCCGGCCCCACGCTCCCCCGCCAGTGTTTGATCAGTCACTGAGAATCTTAGCTAACAGATCTATCAATACAGACAAAACAGGTATTGCATATTTTTTCAAACAGGATGCACTTTGTATTAACAGCTGGAAGACATATCTGAGGAGGGGAAGCTGTTAATAAATGGAGAGAAAAGGGACAGCCTGGCAGCTTGGTGTCCAGTGCAAGAAAAAAAAACCATGCGCATGGCTAACATATGGAGAGCTACTTCCTAGTCTGGCCTGGACAAGGGGGGCAGCTGGGAGGAGAGGAGGGCAAAATAAATATATACCCTGGGCTGATTGCAAAGCCAATCTTCCGGATGGGAGCAGTTGAGACAAGGAGTTTATTCACCCCTTGGCTAGGCTTCCCCCTAGGATCTGTCTCAATCAGCCAAACCACTCCAGGCCCGGGACATTGTTTGTTTCAAACTCCCCTTGTGAATTTCGTTTGCTTCCCTTTTGGAAACTCAGTAAGGTCCCCCAGTTATTTCTCTCTGTATCCTTTCAGCCAGTATGGAGGCGTCTGAATATAACGCCTGATTACGTACAGTCTGGAGGCAGACTCGTCCTCTCAGTTATGCTGGTGTGAAACTGGAGTAACTCCCTTGAAAGCCAACGGTCTTACAAAGGCCAAAACGTAGGGCTAAGCAAGACCAGAAGGGGTGGGGGTGTCCTGGATTTCTGCCAGCACGGCTGAGCCTAGAATCCAGCCCTCGGCAATGAGATCCCAGCGGGGCTGAGCGGCGCAGACCCTCCCCTCCAACGGTGGCACTGACACACATTGAAAAAAGCAAATCAAGAAGCCCCCGGCCCCGGCTGAACTCGGAGGGGTTTGACAAATGGCGATAAGTCCCACCCCCCCTTAGTTTTACTACAAGAACCAGTGCATGCAGCTATTCCTGTGCAGCGATATCATTGAAGTTAATACTTAGTCTTCAAAGGCAAGGCACATCATGTGGTATAAAATTTCGTGCAAATTAGGAAACATGGATTTTTAACTTGTTTTTCCTTTTATACATAATGTGGGGGTGGGGGGGGAAGGTAGAGCCAGTTATACAGTCTGCCATGCACATAATCAGCCAGTAGCTGACTGGTTGAGCTGGGTCACATGAGTTCCTGTTAAAGCACCATGCAGTTTATTTCTATTTTTTTGTATTTTTATTTTTTTTTCCCCCTCTCCATCAATTGCTCTTTTTTTTTGGTACTTCCTGTGTCAGCCCCTTCTGCAAGGGGCACCAGAAATGGGATCCCTCCTTCCCCCTGGCCAAATAAGATCCCACCTTGGAGATGGACCTGGTATGCAAGGTTTGGCCCTCCCCATGGACCTGACTGTGAAAACAGCCCCTTGGAACCAGCCCGTCTAGCCCCAAAACCCCAGTGCTGAGAACAAGGTGCCTAATCCAGAGTTCTCTCCTGAAAAATGCAGGCGCTGGGATCCCCTCAGGCCCTGATCCAGCCCTGCTTTGGCTTTGGTTGGTCCGTTGGGCCGTGGGGCAGGCCCTGGGAGCTGTGTGCAGGCTAATTCACCACGAGCTCTGGGGAAGCAGGACGCGTAACGGGGTCAGGAGCAGGGGTGCGCCCCTCTTCCTTTCTGTGTGTGACTTGCTGCCCCATTGAAATCGACTCGAAAGGTCCTGGCCTCCTGCTGGAGAGGAGACACCGGCATGTCCGCCGGCATGCCAGGAAAGAGGGAGAAAGGGAAGCAGGTGGAGGGTACAATGAGGGGGAAGGGACAGTGGGAGAGCACCCCCCAAAACTGGACAAAGCCATGGGGGGGGCAAAGAGTTTGATTCAAAGGAAAGCGCCTCCAATTTTCACTGGAACCAATGCCAAGATGCTCCTGGGGGCTGCAGATAGATAGAGGGAGGCGGGCATGGGGGTTTAGAGATGATTGTCGCAGGGGATTGGCACCTGCCGCTGCCTGGAATCCTGTCTGGTCGATCCTGGTGGGAGCAGCGGAGCAGGATCTGTCTGTACACCTGGGATGGAGCCAGGGAGCAGCTTCCTGGGCTGGAATCCTTTGCCCCCCGTAATTAACCTGGGGCCGAGTGGGGACAGGAGGGGAGCCTGGCCTGGCGGTCCCATCGGTCAGGACTGTAGGGCCGAGGTGGGCTTTCCTGCCTCTCTGGAATGGGCTCGGTCTTGTGCCTGAATGGTTTACAGGCGCCAGGTGGTTCCCTGCTGCAGAGAGCGCTCCAGTTCCCTTGCTCCTTGGTGCCCAGCAGCCCATTCGCAGCCTTCCTCTGCAGTCACCGCTCCTCTGTTACCCTCGTCCTCCTTTCTGGCTGGCTCTCACCTGCTGCCTCGCCATCTGGAGTCTGAGAACGCAGGGCCTCCAGCTCCATCCAGCGCAGGGCCCTTCGCCGAGGGGAGCACAGCCTGGGGCCAGGGATGGCTAGCAGAAAGGCACAGGGGGGCAAACTGCCGCTCTTGCTTGGGGGAATGCTATCGGTGTGAGGACAGCTCTAGACAGGGTCCCAGGCTGGTGGCAGGGAGATCCCAGGTGTCTCGGGGGATGGCCAAAGGCATAGGGGCAGGTGGGGTCAGGTCTCTGGGAGTTGGGCACCTCACTCCCTCGTTTGATGAAGTCCAGGACACCCACCTGCCCTGTGGCTGGGGAAGAGTGGCGCTGGGCTACGCCAGCAGGTGCTGGTGGTTGGGTGGCACTTCCTCTTGCATGGATTCCTGCCACTCTGCTCTGTGGCCCTTGGGATCCTCCCTCCCCAGACACAGTTGTCCTGCTGGTAACTTTCCCCTGGCCCCCCCCGTGTATCTACAGGCTGGATGGAAGCGGGGGGTTCTCCACCACAGTCAGCCAGCAGCCTGCATAAAGCGGAGGAGACAGCAGGCACGGGCGCCAAAGAGCCCAGCCGTGCTGGAGTCAGGCGGGAGCCACGTGATCTCGCCGCTGATCTAAGGCACTAACCAGCAGTGCTGGCTGGGGAGGGACGCAGCTGGGTCTCCTCTCGCCAGGCCCCACCCCAGTACCACATCTTGCTGCATCTGCGTCCCGCCTGCTCTGCTCCATGCTTAGACAGCCATGGCAGGGGTCAGGGCTCGCCTCCCCTCCAACCCCGGCCCCAGGAGATTGCCAGGGCCAGCCTGTGAGTGCGGTCGCCCTGCTGGAGAGGGCGACGCCAGGTTTGTACCCGTGCGATTGAGGAGGTTCTGGCCTTGGACGTGCCCCTGCTCTGGATCACCCCATCAGCGGATGCCGGTGTCCATCTTCTCTAGGAGACAGGGCAGCTGCCTCGTCACCTGCCTCCACCCTGCAGCAGCAACTATGCCGGCCAGGGGAAAGCTCCTGTCAACCCAGGCGTCTCCAGCCACCGGGTGTCTCTCGGTGGGACTGACAGGATCTGGTGAGGAAGCATCTTTAGCTGTTTGACATTTCGACGGCTCTTCTAGGAGCTCCGAGGGGCTGCCTGGGCGGGCATGAAATGGGCAGGGGATAGAAGGCAGTTCTGGCGGGGGGATTCGCACGTCCCTCTGCCGGGAACTGAACAGACAGAGGTGGCGATAATGTCCTTCGTCCCTTGACACTGGTGCCCCGGCAGGCAGGCAGGGTGTCCTGCAGGCGGCAGAATTCTCCCATCCCTTAGTCTCGCTTTCGACCACCAAATGGCACAGCCACCTGCCCTGGGTTCTCTGCTGTTGCGGCGTGCGTGGCACCCGCGAGAAAGGGTTCCTTTGGAAGAGGCGGCCCTCCAACAATTGCCTGGCAATGCCCAGGCTTGCTGATTGGCCTGTGGGAGTCTGTCCTGATGACGTATGGCTTTTGACTCAGTACCTGGGATCCGTGGGTGGAGTCCCATCAAACCCAGTCTGTGCTGGTCTCTCCCACTGCGAGCCCAGCCCAGCTTTCCAGCTCGTGTTCGTGATTTTAGCTTCTCAGCGAGGCCGTTAAATTCCCGAAGTAAATCCAGAGCAGGTGTGACGCTCTCCGGCCCAGGCCAGCCAGGAACCCAGGCGAATGGGGACGCCATTTGCTGTCTTGCTTCTCGGCTTGCGGACCTGCCGAAGATCTCTCTGTGACTCGAAAGCTCGTCTCTCACCAAGGCAAGCTGGTCCAGTCGAAGATATTCCCTCATCCCCCTTGTCTTGCTAATATCCTGGGACCCTCCTAGCTTTGCCAGCCCTGCAGAGGGCAATGGAAGGAGCGACATTCACAGCGGAGGGGGAGACGGAGGAAAGCTCAAATGCACCCTGGTCCATGGCGCTTTCAGAGCTTGCTGACACGCAGGGGTCTGCAGTATAAAATTCAGGCACTTGACCCAGTCAGGAGCTGCGTCCTACTTCCAAGCTGGGTTTGCTGATGGGGCCGTGTCCTCCAGACGGCTGGGGCTGCGGAGGGCCGACCAGGGAGAAGGAAAAGGGGGGGAAGGGTTCTAAGCTGGGTGGGGCCTGGTGGTGTCACTGACCCACCCTTTTGAATTTAGGGCACCTTGCTTACCCAAGCCATGGATCCAAGGCCTGTTTCATCCCCACAAACGGGGCGTCCCTTCTGTGGTGCATCCTATCAGGAAGCAAATCATCTCTCTTTAAAAAAACAAACAAAGCCTCCCAGCAAGCCAGTGCCAGGAGCTCCGGTCTCCTCCTGCTCTTTTTTTTTTTTTTTTTTTATCATTCCCTCTTAAAAGTGCATTTCCTACAAAATGTGCAACACAATTGCAACCATCTCGCCACTAGTCTACATGGTACCTGTCCACAGGTGTGCATAGCTCTTTGTACACAGGTGCGCGGGGAAATCTCGCTCCAACCTTCCCTCCCCTGGGCCCGCCTGTCCCATCCTGACTTTCCAGAGCCACGCCATAAGAAGACTCGGTCCGCACGGATCCCACTTCAAACCCAACAGCAGGCCCTGCCCTGGCAGCACAGAGTCCAGCCCCGCCTCGCCCCCGCCCGAGGAGAAACGCGGAGTTTTAAAACAGGACCTGCAGAAGCAGGAGCAATCACCCGCCTTCGCCAGGAGCTGCCAGGCGTAGGCTGCAGTGTGGAAAGGTTGCCAGCGCGGCATGCTACATCAGCAAAGCCATGCGCCACGATGACTCCTACGGGCACGATGCCCCCTCAGGGCGGAACAGCCCCCCACGGACTTCAGCAGAGCCATGCCGCACCTAGCCGGGAGCAGGAAACTGGCCTCAAGCTTTGTCTTTCACGGCATTTGGAGCTCTGGCTGGCCAGGCTTGGCCGCAGGGAGGGCACCTGGGTAATGGCAGGACAGAACCTCTCCCAGGAGAGAGATTTGGCATTTTGGATCAGGCGTTTCAGCCGATCTGTAATTAAGAAATTTCCGCCTCCTCGATTGCCAAACAGAGCCCCAGGGCTGTTCCCCAGCACCCTTTCATGCCAATCTGAACAGCGGCTTCACGCCTGCCATTCGTACATTCCCTGCTCACCGCAAGCTGAGCGGGGCCTGTCGCTCAGCCTCATGGCCATTCATGCCCACCTCCTCCCTGCTGTGCTGGGAAAGACACTGATCCAAGCCAGTGCCCTGCTCCTCGGTTGGGCTGCTGATTCGGATGGAAACGGGGGATCTGCATACAGAGATCACGCTTCCAGATGCACGGCCTAGGGCTCAAATCAAGAAACACCAGTAGCCAAGTTACCCCCTTCCCCTTCTGCAGCCTGTAGTGAACAAAGGCAATGTGAGAAAGGGAAAGATTAAAGAGGCCACGGCCTGGGTATCCCCGCCACCCCCACTTCCCCACAACGCCGCTCCTCTAATGCACCATGAAGCGGTGCTGGGAGGGCTCCATTCCCCACCCTAAAGAAGAGCATTTAATGGCATAGAGTATTTAAGAAAACCAAAGAAAAGGCGAACGCGCCGTCCGAACTCTAGGACAGCGGGTGGCTGCGGTGGAACGGGGAGCAACAATTCTAACGACAGCTCGCCCGCCTCACCCAGCGCCTCCGGGTTCAGGAACAACCAAACGCCTTGGCTTTCCGTCCCCCCACCCAGCCCCAACCCCCTGCCAGGAAGTAAAACGTTTGCTGAGGGGGGGTGGGCTGCGGTGGGGCCGGGGAGCCTGGGAAATTTGTTCTTTTCTACTCACAAGAGGCGAGAACGAAAGAGTAAATCAGAAAGACACAATTTTGCATATACAACCCTTTGGAGAGCTGCCGGCGAGGCTCCGGCGGCGGCGCTGCTGCTGCTGCTGGAAGAGACCTGTGTAACGAGCTGTGTCCGTTCTCTTCCCAAGAGGTCAGCCGACAGAGCAAATAGTGTTTCTGGCAAATGGGACTCTGCGTCATTGCGTGCGTGGATTGCTGATTTTGTCTGTAGGGTTTTTGTGTGTTTGTTTTCACTTTTTAAAAAAGTTTTAACCTTTTCCTTCCTTCCTTCCTTCCTTGTAACGTCGTGTATGTGGGGTTGTTTTGTTTTTTTTTGTCGTCGTCATCATCATCAGGAATTCGCTCTCTCCATCTTCACCGAAAGGCTGGGCCTGGTGCTGAATTACCTTTTTTCCTCTCGGGATGCCCAAAGCAGAGGAGAAGGGAGGCGACGGGACGGGCAGTTCTGATTATCCCAGGTACCAGGACTGCGCAGGAAAGAAAAAACAAATGCCACTGTTACTGGTTTGCATATGAGCCCCTCCCCACACCCCCAGCAAACGCTGCTGGGAGCTTATGAGCCTCAGCTTCCGGTTTATTGGAAGCAAAGGAGCCCGACGCCCATGTTGGCTGTCAGAGGCCTGTGGCTGTTGCATTGCAAGTGTTAGCGGTACTTGGATCACACGTGCCTGCCACCGTGCAGCTCACCAGCACAGCAGTGAGCTGTGGCTCAGTGAGGCGACATGGAGCTATTCCGGGCCCACCTCGGGCAAATCACTCGCTCTCTATGCCTCAGTCTCCCCATCTGGAGACGTTCATTCAGGTCCCTCCTCTGTTACCGACTGCATCCCTGGGTAGCGAAAGCTGGCTCCGTTGAAATGAAGAGGAGTTTTGCCCTTCACTCCAATGGGGCCAGAACTTCCCCCCTCTCGGTGCATCAGTGCCCCATCTGTGCACTGGCAGGACAGCACTGCCCTGCCTCCCAGGGCGCTAGGAGGCTAAAGACTGTCAGGTGCCCAGGTGCTGCGCTGATGGGAGCCAGGTAAGAACCTGAGACAGACTCCTTGGGAAGGAGCAAGAGGCTGGGGCTGTCTCGGAGATGAGAGACGGGAACTTTCTCAGCCCACAAGGGGCTGGAGTGTTTAATTTTTTAACAAAGAGAGTTTTTCTCCCAAGGGTTTTCCAAGTGTTTGAGTCAAGCGGGGACTGGACAAACCCAGCGCAGCTCAACATTCTCAGTACAAGCTCTCCCCTCTCCGTGGATCTGGACTCACTCCCGCTTGCTAGCCCCCTCCTCTCCAGGGAGAATCCCTGGTGCACAAGACCAGACTCTCCAAGGTGCCTCCTCCCACCCACTTCCTGGGACAGGGAAAAGCAACCCTGCTGGGCCCGCTTCCCAAACGGCAAAGGAGCAGCCCGTTCTTCTGCAGCTCCCCCACGGTCTCCTGTGGTAGCCGTGGAAGAGAGGAACTGACAGGATGGAAAAGCCTCCATTAGCTCCACAGCTGCCTCCTCTGATCCTGAGAGCAGGGCCCTGTCATTTGCCGGCTTCCTCTATAATCACAGAGTTTGCCTCCTCGTTAGCTGGCACTGGGTGAGCACCTGCGGTGCAGGCTGCCAGGGGTAGGTGGTGTCCACTCGCTGAGAGAAGCCAGGGCTTCGGTGTGGTTTGAGGCCTGTCGTAATTAGGCCGGGGAAGACGGTTTACAAGGCAGAGGGTGCGGCAGGGCAGAGGGGAGCAGAGCCAGGCCCTTTTTGCCAGCCCTGCGTGTGCAGCCAGGGTCCCTCCTCCCTTCCCAACAGATCCTTTCCGTCGCTATTTACGCTCGGTGCCACTCCCCCCCGGCGTTCAGTTCTTCACCCCAGCCCCCATGGCTACGTGCAGCGAGGGAGGAGGGGGAGAGGAGCAGCACCCCAAAGGCAAAGCACCTCCCGCCCCAGGCGCCGTGTGGCAACGTTCCCGTCGGGGTTACACACACAATGTCCCCAGCCAGCCCATAGCCACCCATGTGCCCGCTGGCTCCCGGGACTGGTTTTCTCCCACTCACCATGACTGTTATTTACACTGCAGTGGCATCCAGAGGGCACAGTCAGGGACCAGTGCGCTAGGGGCTGTACACACAGATAACAAACTGGTGGGGAACTAAAGTGTGGATGCGACTGGCCCATGGTCAGTGACAGAGGCAGTGACAGAGCTGGGAACAGAAGCCAGGTCTCTTGCATTCCCATCCAGTGCTCTGCCCACTAGACAAGACTTCCTCCCCATCAAGAGCCCCTTGAACTGCCTTGTGGGGAACCAAAACCCCTGTGAGCTGGGTAAGCAGCAGCTGAAACACAACATGCCGGGCGAGTTAGAGCCCCCCGGCCATGTGTGTTCCCTTGGTGTAAACTGAATTTCAAGAGAGAGCTGCTGATTTACACCAGCTGAGGATCTGGCCCTGAACAGCGGTTCAGGCTTCCAGCCTCCTTAGCGCGCTACCCCCTCTTCCCCTCGCTGTGTGTCCAAGTGCAGGGGATTAGCTAGCGCGGCCCGAGGCCAATTCCCCCCTGGGGCCAGCTACCCAATCCGATGAGACAAGACAGGGACGGAGTCTCAGCTCCTGTAGTGCCACCAATGTGGGGAGGCACCCCCAAACCCCGCACCCCCTCCAGTAGGGGCAGCACTCCTGGATCCAGGAATGGGGCAGGACCATGCACAGCACGGGACTTCTCCAGCGTACAGGGGCCAGACCATGGCCCGGAAGCCCCTCATGCTGTGTGCCAAGGGCCAGCCCTGCACCGTCGAGCCACAGGTGTTAAAGCTGGAAGGGACAATGAGATCAGCCAGTCTGACAGGCCAGGAAATCCCACCCAGTTACCCCTGTGCTGGGCCTAGGACCCCAAGGGATGGAGGATCCGCCACGATCCGTGGGAGCCGACCCCAGAGGCTAGTCACCCTCCCTGTTGAACATCTGTGCCTGGCTCCCTGGGAGAACGTCAGCCCTCTCTGCCGAGAATCCCTCCACGCTGGCCCTCACCACGCGGTCTCTGGCTCCGGCCCCGTGTATGGCGACGGCGACGGCTGCCGTCGGGGTGGTGATGGCGGAGCTGTTTCTCTCATGCTCAGCTGTGACGGGAGGTTGCCAGGGGCCCCGTTAGCATCGCATCCCCCAAGGAACTCACTGAGGTAAGTGCCCCAGCAGACCTGGGCTGCAGTTTTGGAGCGACCAGCTACGACGACGGCCTTATTCCCAGTTTGAATTGTCTGGTTTTTGCCTCCAGCCACTGGCTTTTGTTCTGCCTTTCTCTGCCGGATTAAAGAGTCGCCAGGGCCGGGGTTTTTCCCCATGATGGCACTGACACACGGCAATCCAGTCCCCACTCGAACTGCTTTCTGAGAGGCTAACCAGACAGCGCTGTGTCTGTCGCTCGCCATCAGCCATCTTCTCCAGCCCTTCAATCATTTGTGTTGCTCTTTTCTCCACCTTCCTGTTTTCAAACACGGGCCCAGAGCTGGATACAGCATCCCTGATCGGCTCACCAGTGCCGTACGCAGAGTAAAATCACTTCCCCTTGCTACTCTTCTCTCCATCCAGTCAAGGATCGCATTTTGCCACAGCGTGGCTCTGGAAGCTCAGGTTGAGGTGCTTGTCCTCCCTGATCCCTTTCCAGCAGCCTGTCCCCCATCCCGTGGGGGTGCCCGGCATTCCTGACTCCCTGCTGCAAAGCTGCGCATTTGGCCCGTTAAAACACGTTGTGTGAATGGGCCCGGCTTACCAAGAGACCCAGATGCTCCGTCCTCGGTGTTGTTTACCCCGAGCCAATAATTGGGTCATCCCCCAATGCTACCCACACTGATTTCACAGTCCCTTCCAGGTCCCTGGTAAAGGCACTGAACCAATCTCAGCAGCACCCCACTGGAAACCCTGCCGTCTGACGCCAGCTCCGAATCGCTTCTTGAGATCTGTCCGTCTCCCAGCTCTGAACCCAACTGCTGTACGCCTGGCTGCACAGGGATGGCGTTTTCCAAGGGGCTGGGAGGCGAGCGGGGCCGGGGGGGGGGAACGAAGGGGGGAACTGCCTGATGCCACTCTGGCACGGCTGTCTTGGCCTGCATTTCTGGCCCCTATACGCTGCCAGGGTTTGCACTGCGGGGCAGAACGGCTCCCCTGGAGACTCTAGCACTGCGCCTGGCTGGTGGATGCTAAGGCACGTCCTCTGACTCCTTCACCTTCACCCCCTTTACAGGGCCCCAGACCAGGGATGTCCCTGCCAGCTCCCTGGGTCCCCCCTTATCACTCGAGTCACCGGCTCCTGCCTTGTGCCTGCAGAGAAGTGGCGGGAGCCCGGGGCAGCTGGGGACTGATCTGCCGTTGTAGGGCTGGGGCCGAGGCAGGGGCCCCGTGGCGGGCTGGCGGGGTGGGGGCAGGCAATCCCAGAGGACTCTGTCCCCACGGCGCATGGCCCAGCACTGGCCTGAGGCGGCCCTGGGAGAACCGCGGCCGCCATCGACTGGCCTCCCCTATTGTTTGCTCCCTGAGTCCCCGAGTTCAAGTTCATTCCCGATTACCTCATGTCTGGTTTCCGCTGGCAACCAGACGGCTCTGGGCAGGGCCCTCCTACCGCAGGCAGCCGGCTCTGGCTCTCCCGGCCTGGATTCCCTGTCCTGGGCCTTCCACCTCTCCCAGGCCAGCCCTCGGGCTCCCTTTTAACCCTTCAGATGAGCAACACTCGGACGGCCTAGTGGTTAGAGCATGCAGGACACAGCAGCTTGTCCGCACGTCGCTGCCGCTGACTTCTGCAGGAGCCGTTCCCTGCAGAATCGGGCCCCGGGTTCTGTTCCTCACCGAGCCCCTAGGTGACCTTCGACACATCACTTCCCCGCTCTGCGCCTCAGTTTCCCTTCCCAAACCCCTGTCACTTAGCCTTGCGAGCGCTTCAGGTCAGGGACAGTCCCTTACTGTGTGTTTGTGCCATGCCTGGTGCAATGGGGTACAAATCAGCGCAAACAAAAATAATGAACGTCATGGCCCTCACCCCGGGCCTCAGTTTCTGCATCCGTAAAACAGGAATCATATCTATCTATCTATCTATCTATCTATCTATCTACCTACCTACCTACCTACCTATCTATCTATCTATCTATCTATCTATCTATCTATCTATCTATCTATCTATCTATCTATTTTGTGAGGGAGCATGAGAGGCAAATACATCCAATAAACATTCTCTAAATTAAGGCCAATAGCCCACCCACACATCCAAAACACCCCGAACAAAACCACACACACAAAGAACAAACAAACACAACCCCCCCCGCAAGAGTCAAACGAATGCAGGCAGATGCCTAGCAGCAGAGGGGGGCTGTCCAGTTTATTGCACTGAATGCAGCGTGTACGATTACCTGCCTCGTGGGCTGGTGGGGCAGGTGTGCATTTGATGCAAGCAACTCACGGCCCTTGGAGACCAAGTATGGTATCTGGAGACCAGAGTGGCTGAACTGCAGGAGGTAAGGGAGACAGACAGGGACACAGACCAGACAGACAGGGACACAGCAAAGCCCCCGTCTGTCAGCCTCTGTGCTGCTGCAGCGGATGAAAGTCTCAGGGAAGGAGACCATCAAGCTGGAGAGGAAGGAAATAATCCCATAGCTGGGACCCTCCTTCCAGACAATGTCAGGGTTGCACTGGGGTTAGCCCTCCAGGGGAGGGGCTGCTATTAGGGAAGAGACAGGTAACAGTAATGGGGGATTTAATTATCAGCAGTATAAATAGCTGGGCTGTGGTGACTGGGAGAACCACAACTGGGTGAATTGCCTGCTGGGTACAAAGGCTGTAGATCTCTTGAGACACCTAGGTATATGGGAGAAGCTGGTGGCCGTGGTACATGGAAGTACCAATGACATAGGAAGGATAGGGTATGGGTCCTGGAGTCCAAATTTAGGCTGCTTGGTAAGAGATTAAAGTCCAGGACCTCTATGGGAGCATTCTCTGAAATGCTTGCAGTTCCATGTGCAGGGCCATTAAGCAGGTAGAACTGAAGGGTCTCAATGCGTAGACGAGATGATGGTGTAGGGAGAAGGGATTTAGGTTTATTAGGAACTGGGGAACCTTTTGCGAAAGGGGGAGCCTATACAGGAAAGATGGGCTCCACCTGTAAGCAGATTGCTGGCATGTAAAATTAAAAGAGTCGTGGAAGAGCTTTTAAACACCGACAGACGCAGAGGAGCACACGGTTCAGATGGAGACATCCCTTAGGGGAAGATTTTAAGTATATACTCTACATCCTAGTAAAGAGGAGGGGACAGAGGTTGATAAAGTGCAGGCCGGAACTGGAGAGAAATAGTCAAATGAAAAAGAGTCCCATTCAGTTATGTCCCATGAAGGTAGACAATTAAAATACCGACAGATTTTGTAAGTGCTTGTACACAGAAGCAAGAAGTTTAAATACTAAAATGGGTGAACTCGAGTGCCTGGGATTAAATGAGGATATTGATGTAAACAGGCATCACAGAAACTTCGTGGAGTGGTGATAATCAATGGGCCAGGGTAATACCAGGGAACAGAACATGTAGGAAGGACAGAGCAGGTCACGCGGGTAGGGGAGCGGCACTGTATGCGCAAGAAAGCAGAGTCAAATACAGTGAAAATCTGAAATGAATCAAACTGTGCCACAGAATCTCTCTGGATAGAAATTCTATGTTTGGATAATAAAAGTGTGGCAGTAGGAATATACTCCCCACTGTCTGGCCGGGATGGTGATGGTAATTGTGAGATGCTCTGGGAGATCAGAGAGGCTACAAAAGCAGAAAACCCAATAATAATGGGGGATTTCAACTGTCCCCATATTGACTGGGTACATGTCACCTCAGGAGAGGAGGCAGAGACAAAATGTCTAGACCCCATTAATGATGCATCTTGGAGCAGCTAGTCCTGGAACCCACACGGGGAGAGACAATTCTTGATCCAGTCCTAAGGGGAGCACCGGGTCTGGTCCAAGAGGTGCCTAGAGCTGACCTGCTCAGTGATACTGACCATAACGTAATTACATTTAACACCCTTGGGGTAGGGGAGGAAATATCCGAGAACCCCACCACAGTAGCATTTAACTTCAAAAAGGGGAGCTACACAAAAAGGAGAAGACTAGTTAAGCAGGAATTAAAAGGAACTGTCAAAAGAGTGAAATGCCTGGAAGCTGCATGGAAACAATTTTAAACCACCACAATGAGGCTCAAACTAAATGTATACCCCAAAGAAAAAAAAAACCAAAAAAACGCCCCAGTAAAAGAGGTGGTTAGAGACAAAAAGTTATCTTTTGAAAATTGAATGTCCAATCCTATGGAGGAAAACAGAAAGGAACATAAACTCCGGCAAGTCAAGTGCAAAAGTATAATTAGGCAGGGCAAAAAAGAATGTGAAGAGCAACCAGCAAAAGACACAAAAACGAACGGCAAAATATCTTTTAAGTACATCAGAGGCAGGAAGCCTGCCAAACAGTCAGAGGGGCCACTGGGTCATTGAGGTGATAAACAAGCACTCAAGAAAGACAACAGAAGCTAAATTCTTTGCATCAGTCTTCACTGCAGAGGATGCGAGGGAGATTCCCACACCTCAGCTGTTCTCTTGAGGTGACAAATCTGAGGAACTGTCCCAGATCGAGGGGTCGATAGAGGTTTTAGAACAAATTGATAAATTAAACAGCAAGAAGTCACCAGGACCAGAGGGCATTCACCCAAGAGTTCTGAAGGGGCTCGAATACGAAATTGCAGAACAATGAACTGGTATGTAACCTATCACTTAATTCAGCCTCTGCACCGGATGACTGGAGGACAGCTGAGGTGAGGCTGATTTTTAAAAAAGGCTCCAGAGGTGATCCTGGCAATTACAGGCTGGTGAACTGAACTTCAGCATCAGGCAAATTGGCTGAAACTAGAGTAAAGAACAGAATTATCAGACACAGAGATGAACATGATTTGTTGGGGAAGAGTCAATGTGGCTTTTGTAAAGGGAAATCACGCCTCACCAATCTACTAGAATTCTCTGACAAATGTGGACAAGGGTGATCCAGTGGATGTAGTGCATTGGGACTTTCAGGAAGCTTTTGACAAGATTCCTCAGCAAAGGGTCTTTAAGAAAGCAAGCAGTCATGGAATACGAAGGAAGGTCCTCTCATAGATCATTAACTGGTTAAAAGACAGGAAATAAAACGTAGGAAATTAGGGTCATTTTCACAGTGGAGAGAGGTAAATAGCAGGGTCCCCCAAAGATCTGTACTGGGACCAGGGCTGTTCAAGATATTCATAAATGATCCAGAAAAAAAGGGTAAACAGTGAGCTGGCAAAGTTTGAAGATGATACAAAATTACTCAAGATAGTTAAGTCCGAAGCAGACTGCCAAGAGTTACAAAGGGATCTCACACAACTGGGTGACTGGGTAACAAAATGGGAAATGCAATTCAAAGCTGATAAATGCAAAGTAATGCAATTTGGAAATATAATCCCAACGATACAAAATGATGGGATCTAAATTAGCTGTTACCAGTCAAGAAAGATCTTGGACTCTTTGTGGGTAGTTCTTTGAAAACATCCCCTCAATGTGCAGCGACCGTCAAAAAAGCTAACAGAATGTTCAGCACCGTTAGGAAAGGGACAGAGAATAAGACAGACAGTAAGTATCATAATGGCACTGTATAAATTCATGGCCTGGCCACACCTGGAGTATTGCATTCAGTTCTGGTCGCCCCACCTCAAAAAAGATATATCAGGGATGGAAAAAGTATAGAGAAGGTAAACAAAAATTATTAGGGGGCTGGAATAGCTTCTGTGGGGAGGAATTACAGACTGGGACTTTTCATCTTGGAAAAGAGACGACTAAGGAGGGATGTGTTAGAGGTCTGTAAAATCATGGCGGGTGTGGAGAAAGTGAATAAGGAAGCCTTATTTAACCCTACACATAACACAAGAACTAGGGGCCACCCAATTAAATTAATAGGTAGCAGGTTTAAAACAAACAAAAGGAAGTACTTCTTCACACAAGGCACAGTCAACCTGTGTGGCTCGTTGCCAGGGGATGTGGTTGCTGGGCGCGGGCGGGGCACATGCAGTCGGAGGGAAGGCGGACAGGCTTGTTCTCCATACGGTCCCATGCAAAACACTTCAGCTTGCTCCAGGCCGCGGCAGCAGAAACCAGCCTGTGGGTCCTGCGCCGACGGAGGCTCCAGGACCCCCGCCCTGGAGCTGTCTGTGGCTTGCACTACATTCGCTTTGGCCCGCTGGTGGGCATGGGCAGCACAGGGCGAGCTCATGGCCTGGCACGGAAAGCCTGGCCTGTTGGCTTCGGTTGCTGGGGCAGTTAGAGATTCCTGGCCTCTCGCTGCACAGGCTGCCGGCACCAGGTGCTGTCTGTGCTGGGACAAGGACTGCCCCGCTCCCCGGCCCCTGCTTTGGGGTCTTGGTCCCCTGCCGCTCTTTAGAGACCCCCCGCTGGGCCCCGCTGGGCTGCCCATGACAACAGGGATCCTGGGGACCCAGTTTCCCTCTCACCCCCTGCGCCCGGGTCAGTCCTACCCAACAGCGTCACAGAGGCCCCAGCTCCCCCATACCCTGCTCAGACGTTACAGAAGGTCCCTCTTTCCTCTTTCCAGCCTGAGACAGGCAGCACAAGTGAGAGGCAGCCCGACAGGCCCAGCTAGGCAGTGTTGTCTAGTGGGTAGAGCACTGGCCTGGGGCGCAGGAAACCTGGGCGCAATTCTTGACTGCCACTGACCTGTGGGTAACCTCAGGCAAGTCCCTTCCCCTCCCACCCTTTGTCTGCCTGGAGGGGCGGTATCTCAGTGAGTGTGTACAGCACCCAGCACACTGGGTCCCTCGGTGGCGGCCTGTGCTGCTCCTCTAATAACGCCGAGAGGGGAAATGATTTGCCTGAGTGCAGGCACGTCAGTGGCAGAGCCTGGACGAGAACCCAGGAATCCTGAGCCTCACAGATGTGCCTTGGGAACTGAACCCCTCTCTCATTCCCAGGTGGAGATGAGACCCCAGGAAAACAGCCCCGGGGTTCCGGCTGCACCCGATGAGCCAGGCCACGCATAGCGCCCCAGCTTGCCTGGCTCAGCCTGTGGGGTCCTGCTGCACTTTCCCCTGCTGCTCCGTGCACCGGAGGGGGCTGGGCCGAGCCCCTCTTCAAAGTCCTGGCTGCCTGCTGGAGGTGAGGGGGGAGGGCCACCTCTCTAAGCCACCTTCGTGCTGGAGAATTATCTGCAGCTCCCTGGGGCTCCGGCAGCCGGGACTGGCTTATTTATACGAATCCAGCTGCGCAGGGCCAGAGAACGGAAAGTTACAGAGGAAACCACGTCCTGCTGTCTGAGGTGGGCGGTGGGGATCCTGGCAGCCTGACTGGAACATGCAGTGAGCGTCTCTGCAGGGGGACGGCCCCTAGCAGATGCCCTGCGAGGAGTGGAGAGCTCTTGTGTCGGAGGCCATGGCACAGCGTGGGGGGAATCGATCCAGCCTGCCTGCTCCTTGGCTGCTGAAGATGAGAGCAGGGTGATCTGCCTCCTGCCCTGCTTCTATGGGCAGAAGACCAGCCCCAGGCCAGCCCTCTGGAGAATTGCAAAGGGCCTTGTTCACAAACTGGGTGGTGTCTCTTTTGGGGGCAAAGAAGGATCCGCAAAGGATCCACTCCCGGCAGGGCAGGGCATGCAGCCCCACCGATTGCCCGACGCACCCGTTATAAGACCCTGTTTTCAGCTGACTGCGATTTTGCCAAACTTTAACTGTACGGGATGAAACTTCGCAAATCAGGTCTCCGCTTTGGGCTGGGTTTTAGTAAGAATCCAGCCAAACCAGTTCAGCCGTTCCGCTGAATGAGGCTGAGGAAACACACTGTTTTGTCCATGTTAAAAAATTCATATAACTGTTTAGCTGAGCAGCTCTGGCGCCCCAGTGCTTTGGAGCAGGGACTTGAAGCTGGCGGGGTCGGGGCAGGAAGCTGCCTTCTGCCATCTCTGTGAAAATCTGCCCAAATTTTGAGCCTCTCGAAATCTCAGTCTGCGTGTGCTCTGAAGAGATCTGGCAGCTAAATGCTCTGAGGCCTCCCCCCGCTCTGAGCACGATCCACCCCGGACTTCCCAGGCAATTGCTCCTCCTGGGCCCCGCAGCCAGGGAGGGGTCAGGCATTGGAGCCAAGGGCAGGGAGACTGTCTGTCCTGTGTGCTCCGTGACCCTTGCCAGTGTGGAGGAGAATGAGGACAGCCTGGTGGGAATGCAGCGGGGCGAGGAGCCAGGCCTGGGTGTGGGGAGGTGGGAGAAGGGCTGGGGGCCTGGGTTGAGATTGCAGTGTAACTGGGGGCACTGTGAGATCTCAGCTTCCCCGGTTTTCCTATGGAGGGGGTCCCAGGTGTGGATCAGGTGATCTCGTGCCCCTTCACTGAAGGGGGAGATGGTGAAAGTCTCAAAGATTTCCTGTCTCCCACAAGATTGTCAGGCATTGGAGTTCAATAACAAAGAGCAATGATGTTTGACAGCAGTCTGACTCCAGTTTTGTCCACACTAGAAAAGTGGCCCTGATTTCACAGAAGCCACTTAAACCCCATCTCAGTGAAGCAGCATGAACCCCTCTATGTAGATACATTCAAACTGGTGTAACCAAACTGACCTGGTTTAGACCAGTGTTAAACTCTTTGAAATGTGTCTAGCTTAAAGGCTGGTGCCGCTGTAACTGGATCGATTTACATCTGTGTGACTTTACTAGTACAGACAAGATCTAAAATTCCCTTCCTCCCCCTTCCCTTGGGTTTCATCTCTTGGGACGTCACAGTCCCCCCGGCTCACCAGCCGCCCACAGTGTCTTTCCAGGTAGACAGGCCAGGATTCCTAGGGGGCAATAAACAGGCCCAGCCACGCTTTCCAAACAAACAGTGTCCAGGCCAGAGAGAATTAGGAAAACAAGGACACAAACCCAGCCCTGCCTCGGCAGCCCGCGTGCAGCAGCCACGTGGCCGCGTCCCCGAGGACGGGCACTGCTGCATGGCCCGGTGGGGGATGCTGTGCGCTGCGCGCCCAGCGACACTGTCCCTAAGAGGTGACCACGCTGCAGTTCTGCATTTCCCCAGCAGGTGGCAGCACAAGTCCCCCTCCTTCCCCCCCCACCTGCACCCTACACCCGTTCTGTGAAATCCCAATGGCGGGTCCAGGCCCGGACCCCTCCGCCCATTGCCACTGGGGGCCGACGGGCGACACCCGCTCACTAGGAGCTGAACTGAGCCTCCCTGACTCGCTGACTTACGGCCTCCACCCCTGACGTGGAGAAACTGAGGCAGAGAGCGTGGCTGGGGGGGCGGGCCCAAAAAGGAGGCAGACAAGACGCGTTTGTTCCCTGAGACAGAGCAGAGACAGTGGCCAGGGCACAGAGAGGCTGCTGCTGGCAGCTGGAGCTGTGGAAACGTGCCCGCCTCTGGGATTTCCTGGGATCTGGCTGGCCCCAGTGGGGAGAGGCTGGGAAGAAGGGGACAGCCGGGGAGCTCTGGACAGAGCCAAGGACAATGCAGGTGTTTGGGTGACATTGGGAACACTGCTATGGCCCGGCGGGGCTCTGGGATCATCCGTCACTGCTGCGCTCTGGCGTGGTGGGGCAGCCAGACTCAGAGGAGAGAGACACCCCAAGGGTTGCTAGCACGGCTCCCTGCAGCACTCGGAGGGCAGAGCGCCCCCAGAAGGGCGCTGCCCCGGGGCTCTGAGGGGAGAGTCACTCCCCTCCTTGCTCAACAGCATCCCTCGTGCCACCCACAGCACTAACCTGGAGGGCAAAGCAGCCCCACTGAGACACCCACCCAGCGCCCCCAGTGCCACCCCGAACAATCCCTGCAGCACCGCGGCTCACCACGCAGGAGCCCGCAGGAAAGGGCAGGCCCTGCCACGTGTGCATCCTCTACCACTAGCCCTACGGGAACGATGACACGCGGTAGAGCACTCCTGAAGCTGGCCAGCAGGGGTCACACGTGCACACGCAGATGCACACACCCGTCATGGGCACCGCGGGCAGGGAAGGCAGCCGCGGGATTAGCAGAGCCACGGTGCGGCCGCGGTTTGACTTTTGCTAAGGACGGGCCCTTGCGTCTCGCCGCCTCTGTGCCGGATCAGCAGCTGTGTCTAAGCTGCAGTTTACATTAGCCGGTGCTGCGCAGACCGCAGGGCCAGGCCGCCAGCAGCGTGATGCACCTGGGCTCTCAGCAAATACCTTTGTTCCCTGAGGGTTCAAACACAATGAATGAGCTCAGTGTTCACCTGAGCTCCGCCCCGCCTCCGACCAGCAGAGACGCCAGACAAACAGCCCTGTGTTCCCAGCTCTCGCTGGCTCGCATTCGTTCTGCCAGCACGTGGACAAACGGGGAAGGGGAACAGAGGGGGAGCGGGTTCGCTGCCAACTGTCCGTCACACAAACTGCACCAGAACAATTGGCGCTGGTTGGCAGCCTTTGCTGGCCGGGCCCGCTGGTCCCTGGCGCGCCCTGGGCAGTGCAGGGGGCACACTCTCCCTGGCGCCCAGGATGTGGCTGAACGGAGAGCAGCAGGGGCTTCCAGCCAGCAGCCCTGGGAGAGCTGAGGCTGCCTGGCTCGTCTCAGATGTGACTGTGCTGCGGGGTCAGAGGTGGGACTTCCTGCGAGTGCCCATCATTGGCGCTCCAGCTCACCCCCCGCTCCTCGCACACAGACCTGCGGAGGCCCGTGATGGAGGGAGGGATATGCACGGATCATTGCACCTGCTGCTGAAGTGCAGCCCCCTCTGGGGTGGAGCACGGTGTTTAACAGCAACCACTAGGGTGGGAAACGACGAAGACTCCTGTGCCCGGTGGAAATCCCAGGAGCAGGTCCCTGCATTGGACCCTGGCCAAGACCCTGTCCTCACAGCCTTATGGGATCCCACCGGCTCTTTAATAGCCCCCCAGTGCTGACTGGCATGTGTCTCCTTGCCTCCTGGTCACCTTGGACACTCCCTGTCGGCGCCGTCCCCTGCCACACTCTGACTCTAAGCTCCAGGGCAGGGATGGCCTCTCTGTCCTGTGCGCGTACAGCACCTAGCGCAGTGGGGTCTGTGACGGGGCCACCAGGGGACAACCTTGCACACGTGACAAGCCCGCCGGGACCCCAAGCAGCGTGGCCAAGGCTCTTCCCGGAGGGAAGAGCGCCACCTATTGGCACAGCACCGTGGCCCCCTGCAGCAGTTCGCACTCAGCGCCGTGCAAACACCAGCTTGTGAACGATGGTATGAAATCAGAAGTTGTGCTAATGAAGAGCAGCTGCAAAGCCACACTCCTGCGCCAGCTCTGGACAGCCTTGGGGGCCAGCGGGTGGGAGGGGCCACGTGTGCGTCCTGGGCAGGGGCCTGGGTTCCAGCAGCCGCCAGCGGCAGGGTTGCCCCGAGCCGGGGCTGGGTGCGAGGCACGTCTGACGAGGCCGGGAAGGTTATTGTAAATCTCTGTCTCTTTAAGAGCCAAGAGCTGCCCCTTCCAGTGGGAGCCCATGTGGGGGCTCCGGGGGGGTGGGCGACGGCTCCGCGCTGCACCGCCAGCCCCGCCCCACCCCACGCCTCTGCCAGGTGCCCACATCGCCTGGCGGAGGAGGAATCCCATTGGCTGATGGCCATCACGCTAGGGAGCCAGCCAATCAGATGCCAAGTGGCGGCTGTGCCAATCTGGCCAGGGTGGGGGCCGCGGGTGTGGGGGGTGGGCGCGGGCTCAACAGCCACTCGGCGCCCGCTGCCAACGTCTGTTTTTTTGTGTGGCATGTTTGTAAGGAGGCTGCGGCAGGCTGGTTGGGTGCCAAGGGGGAGCTGGGCTCCAGCAGCTGCAGAGCCTGGGCGGGAGGCCGGAAAAGCGAGGGATGTAGGAGCAGAGCCAAGACATGGAGAGCAGAGTCCAGGACAGGCTCCGGAGTGAATCCAGAACTGGGCCGGGCCGGGCGACCCCCCTCCCTCCCTTTGACGCCTGATCCAAACCCAGCCGGAGCCTTTCCCTCGGCTACACATGGGGCCCGTCCTCCCCAGCACAGGGGTAACATGAACAGCAGCAGGGCGGTTCCCACTCTCCCCCGCCCGGCGGTGACCTTCTCTGTGCGGCGCACATATCCCACGACCCACACGACCCTGAGACCCCTCAGCGGGGCTCCCCGCGCCCATTGCACAGCAGCCATTGGACAGAAATGAGGCAGGACCATCCCCCCTGGGCTGGGTTGGAACCAGTGACCTAGCGTCAAAGGTTGCTCAAGCCGCCCAGCAGCCGGGGAGCCTGTCTGCACCCACTTCCTCTGCCCCACAAGGTGCTGGGCCGGGTTCTTCTCTAAGGAGGCTCTTGTCGTTGGGGATTTGGCGAGGGGAGCCTGGTTCTCTCCCTGGGGCTCCTGGCCATGCTTAAGCATTTATGTGGAGCCAGGCAGGCAAGGCCCATTACCTGTGCGTCCGTACAGCGCCTGGCACGCCAGGGCTCAGGTCCCACTGTCACACCCCGTCAGCGGAGTCACGGGCTGGGCCTGCACACACATGGCTGGTGTAGGGCTAGTCCCTGCCAGAGGCCCCGGTTTGGCAGCCACTCCTCACTCCCTGGTCTCTGCACTAGCAATCGCCGGACGCATTGCCACGTGGTACCACTCCGCGCACACATCCCTGGGCACTTCGCCTCCACTGAGGCGCACTACCCGGATTCTCCCAGAATGCACCGAGACGGACACAGCGAGGCGGCTGGGGGGAGACGGGACGCACAAACCCAGGGAGACACGCGGCCGGGCTTAGAAACAGGCGTCCCCCAAACGCATTGCTGGGCCCAGGTCAGATGAGGGTGTCATGGCCCAGTGAAAAATCGAGGCTGGGTGAGCTCAATTCTCAGGTTGAGCTTTGCGGGCCCTTAAAGTAGCCCCCAAAGGCCCCCGAACATCCTCCCTGGCTGGCACAGCGCTGTGGAAAGCGCACAGCACCCACGCTGCTGCCAGCCTCCGGCAGAGGGGCCCGGCTGGAGGGCGCTGTGCCGTGGCTACTCACTGCTGCCAGTGCGGGGGAAGCTTGTACCGTCGCTGGCCCAGGCCCCAGTGTGGCCTCGGATACGGAGAGAGCCGAGGTGGCTTAAAGCTGCTCACGTGGCTGAGGGCCAACCTGATCCCAAGCGCAGCCACAGGGAGCTGAGCACCGGGGACGCGAGTCGTGGCTAGCACCTCCCCAGCACCTCCCCAGCATGGCCCCAGCACCTCCCCAGCATGGCCTGCTGGCACCTCCCCAGCATGGCCCTAGCACCTCCCCAGCATGGCCTGCTGGCGCTTCTCTGCCGTGGCAAACAGCCCGTGCGGGGCACTTCTGTGCTGCCCTGACGGCGTGAGGCCAGCGCACCCTCGCCACGGCGTACGGAGCCCCCAGCGCGCGGCTCTCACCTGTGCCTGATAAATACTCCCAGGATCCCTTGGTCCTAATCCCACGAAGGAACGATTCGCAGGGGGCGTGCCTGGAGCAGAGTAGGCTGGAGACAGAAACGAGAGCTTGTTAACCTGGAGAACGACAAGCGCCTCCAACGCACTGATCAGTCGCCCCGTCCCCGCACATGACAGGCAAGGCAGAGAGAGGTGAAGGGACTTGGCCAAGGTCATCCCAGGAACACAGCTGGGATCAGAACCCAGGAGTCCCCGGTGCAGGCCTGTGCTCCATCTGCTAGGCCATGCTACCCACGAGCCTGCTCTGTCTGGCTAACCCAACCCCTTTTGCTTCCTCTCTGTTGATAACGAGGGCGGGCTGCGGGCAAGCCTGGGGACAGGACTGCAGCCATTTCCCAGAGGGAGCTGCTCAAATACATTGGCTCTGAATGGTTAGTGATGGTGAAAAGTGCCAGGGTGACACCCCCAGAATATAGAATCCTGTTTACCCACAACCTGGGCGGCAGCAGGGCGAAACCAGCAGTAGAGGGGCTAAGACACATGGTTCTAGTCCCATCCTCCTGTGAGCAGGATCACACACACACACTCGCACTTCCTGTGCCAGGATCTCAGAGCTTCCCAAAGCCCCTTGCCCCGAGGCCCAATGCCACCGGTGGAGAAACCAAGAGGTGATGCAACTTGCCCAAAGTCACACGGCAAATCAGTGGGAGAGCTAGGACTCCCAGTGGCTCCCAGGTCCCCTGCTCTAGCCACTGGGTCACACAGCCTCCACTAACCCCGCCTCTTCCACTTTAATCAGACCCCTCAGATGAGGGGGGCAGAGCTTGCTGCAGCACGGCATGCGGGGAATTGTAGCTCTGAGCCTCGGGGATCCAGGAATGCCCCAAAGGCCACGTCTCTCCTTGGAGCTGGGTGTGGAGCTGTGCTGACGTGGCCCAGCCGCTAGCCTGGCCCAGCCCCGTGGGAAGGGTTCATACAAGCTGGGCTAGGAGGTGCCTCTGGTGCTACTGGGCCTGGCCACATGGTGCGGGAGAGATGGGGGGGCGAAAGGGAGCAGGAGTCAGGGGTTGAGGGCAGCTGACCCGGCAAGCCACGGCTGTGGTCTAGCACCGGGGAGCCTCGTGTGGTGACTGGACATGATGGGCAGCAGCCAGAGACCCACCCTGGGGCCTCCACACAGCCCCATTGGGCCTGTGCCCCATGTTGACACGGGGCGGCTCCCTGGCCCCCTTGGGCGGCTGGGCTGCGTAGAGAGATTTAGAAGCCAGCTAAGGCCGCCGATCTACCAGCTCCAGCCTGTTAGCTCTGCTAGAGCTAGAGGCCTGGGGCTCAATGGGGGATGTGGGTACATCCCCCCACGGCTGGGCCCTGCCGTCTCTCCATCCCGGGGGGCACCGCGGATGCACTGTGCAGCCTGCAGATGGATCCGTAAAGCTGGCTGCTCTCCCATCGCTCTCCAACCCCGGGGATGCTGGGACCATTCCCCTGGGCTTGGGAGAGGCCCCGGTTATTTACCAGACCGGAGGGAGTGCATGAAAAATTCCTAATTCGTAAATGCCGATGAAATATCCGAGGCAGCCCCTCCCAGTGCCAGCTCGTTCCAAACTCGGCTCCTCCATTCCGGCTGGAAGGCAGCTCCCTCCTGTCTACGTGAAGTTGCCCCATCCATAATTGACGAGCTTTTACTCATTCCTTCCCATCAGCTAGCTCTGGGTTTTCATTTCAGCGAGTACGTTTTGCTGGCAGCTGAATTGTTTACTCCCAACCAGCGTTTTGGGCTGGGAGGCTCGGGGCGGTCAAGCTCCGTGCGGTGCCAGGTGTCACTTCCTTCTCCCTGGGGTGCAGCTACCAGCTGGGTTTCCAGGGGCCACGTGGCCTGTGGGGGTGTTCTGCAGAGCGTGCACACGCTTAGCATCAACAAGCCCTATAGGGCCAGGTCTGAAACCAGCAAGAATTGATGGAGAGACTCAGCCCAGCTCTGCCGTTTGGGACGGGGAGACAGCTCCGGCTGGGGAACGGGTTGAAGAGGGGCAGGTCGGACAGAGCGGGGTGGGAAGGGACGGACTAGATGTGACATCAGGCTGGGAAGGGGGGCGCAGGATCCCGCCGGTGATCCCAGCCTGTCCTGAACGCCATGGCAAAACACCGCCCCGCCAACCTGCCCATGCTGGGTGAACACTGGGTGACAGGGACCAGCCGCTACCAAGCAGTGCTGCTCCCAGGACAGCCTGCCTCAAAGATGCTCCAGCTCTGATGGTCGCAGGCTTTAGGGTAAAGCCATCAAAGACCCCCTGACTTCTACGGGGCTCTGGTTGGACCCACGGACGTGTTCACTGCATGACGTGGCTTAAATATCCTCATCGGCTCGAAGCTGATGGGGGAAATAGCCACTGAGGGCTGCTGCTAACAAGGGCATGGCCCTTTGCGTGTTAGACTGATCACAGATGCTCTTCCTGTAAAGTTTCCAATGCGTTGCAGCTTCCTTTGGTGCTGGTGGGTTTCGCATACACAGCGACTGGGGTGGGGAGCGTGAGGCAAGCTTCCGCTACGTTACAATAATCACAGTAATCCGGGAGAGAAGCCGCCGGGAGCGTCTGCTTTGCAGACACAGGAGCCAGGCTGCCACCCCCAATCCACAGTGCGTCCCAGAACGGCCCTGCAATTCGGGGAGCCTCTTATGCAGATGGATGCATGGCTTTAATCCTCCAGCCATCAGTCATATGTCGTCTTCTCTAACACCTTCCATGTGAGGAGCACATGGAATTCCCCGCCAGCCTTTGGGACAGGCGTTAGCTCCACCCCACAGCTATTGTCCACAGGGGGAAACTGAGGCACAGAGCGATGATGTGACTTGCCCAAGAGCTGCCAGAAAGCGTGGGGCTGAGCCAAGACAGAGCCCAGGAGCTTCCTTGCCCATCCTGGGTTTGAAATCCCGAGCACTTTCGGTGTGAAACCGACCTGGAAACATGCCCCGTGGAAAGGCTATTGATGGAGTCGGGATTGCCAGGCAGAGCAGAGAACGTTCCCGGTGGCGCCAGCTCTGACCCGCCTCCCCAGCAACGTTCCCTGGCAAAGGTCGGAGCGACCCGCGGCAGAGATCCACGTCCTGCAGAGCAGCACGGGTGGCTCAGGGCCAGCTCCTGGCTGGAGCCCTTTGCCCTCCTCCCGGGCTGTGGAGCAGATCTTAGGCTCAGTGTCTGTGACCCAGTCAGTGCCCTGGGAATGGCCCAAGGGGCCAAGCAGGGGATGTGACTTGAAGACCTGCCCACTAAGAAGCTGACTGAGACCCAGCAAACTCATTCCACGCAGGCTGTCAGACGCTCATTGCCGATTTTGCTCACTGCTGGGCAGGGGGACCCTGGCTTCTGAACGACTGCACGTGCCCATCCCCCAAGCCCCCGGCTCCAGGGACGTGGCCGCAGACAACGCCTGTCGCTCCCCAGCACTGGCGTGGCTGCTGGGTGAGATGGGAGAGATGCAGGGCCGGCGAGTGGGAGGTGGCATTTTTCATGGGCGGGGCGGGGAGGGCCCAACTCAGTGGATGGCACCAGGGCCAGGCTGGCCCCTCGCGAGGCTGGCTGACGCCGCAGTCTGCTTACTGGGTGACGTTGGTGAGGTCGTCCCGCCCTCGGAAGTTGTCGTGGTGGATTTGGTGTCAGGAGAGAGAGCCAGCCGGGGTATGCCGGGGGGAGGTGGCGGCGCCAGCATCTGGGTAGAAATGTAGTGGCTGGGCACTTTCACTTGACCACTTCCATTTAACTGGGGACACAACATAGACAAAAACAAACCAAGCCATTAGGCAGCAACAGCAGCAGAGCCAGGGCCCCGCGCCCCACAGCCGGCCCTCCCGGGCGCGTCGCTGGCGGTGCCGCTGGGGTGGTGGGTGGGGAGCTGCGGCAGCTGCAGGACCGAGATGGGGAGATGCCACCCCCTCCGGTCTTAGCACTGGGGCCTCTGGGTCCAGATGGAGGCCTCAGGGGACCCCGGGGCTGCTTGTGGGCAGAGATGGAGGGGGGGCTTTCTGCCCCAGCTGGGACAGCTGATGGAAAAGAGCAGTCGCAAAGCCAGGGCCATGCTCGGAGGCAGCCGGGAGGGTCGGCTCTGGTACCAGCCCTGCACAGGCCCACCTGGTGCCCGTCTCATTGCACAGGATGTGCCCTGACACACTGGGGTGGGGGGAGCCAAGGACCCTCAAACTGGCTGACTGTGAACGAGTCCCACAGGATGCAGTGCAAATAGCTGGCCAGCTGTGAGAGTGCAGGGGGTCCCAGATGAGCCCCTAGGTCGCAAACCCCTCACGCGGCTGGGCTTGCGACAGGAGCTGCAGGACCAGGTGGTCAAGATGGAGAGGCAGTGGTGCAGCTCGGTCAGCAACACGGGAATGGGGCAGCACGGCTGTGGGCCGGGATTGAGGGGCACCGGCCAAGCCCTGGGGAGTCACAGTTTATGCTCCCGAACATTGACCAAATTCATCTCAGAATCCGGAGCGGGAGACCCAGCGAGAAGCGGAAGCGAGTGACTTCTGAGGCCAGGGCCCTGCTAGGCAGCACCCCACCCGGACAGCCCCATAGCAGGAGGCCCTTTGAATCGGCCCCCTGTGGGGATGGGGTGCCCAGAGCCAGCTGGGAAGCAATCACCACTGCTACATCAAAACCTGGGACCTGGGAGGCCAGTGCTTGCATGGAGGAGCCCAGCCGAAAGACTTCAAAGGCTGCGAAACTGGCTCCTTCCCCCCCCTCCTGCTGCTCTGCCCCCCCTCTGTGGCTTTCAAAGGCTCCTTTGTGGTGCCCTCTACCTGCCCCGGCGGGGGGGCTCTGCCTTGCCTTGTGAGCTGCCTCCTCCAGCCGCCCTAATCCTGGGGGCCACTTCCTCGCACTTCAAAGGAGGCCGAGCCAGCAGCGGGAGACAGCCGGCCGTGCAGGCACCATGGGCCGGGGGGAAGGGAGGGCCCTGGCTGTGCCCCTCGCTCTAGTCCTGGACCAGAGGCTGCCTGTGCGGGGCAGCAGACCCCGCGCTGGAGCAGGAGGCTAGTGAATGGAGCCTCTCACCGCTGCGGCAGTGAGACCCGCTGGTTTAGCGCACATGATCCGGTTGCTGGGTAGTGGCCAGTCCCAGGGATAACAACCCGCTACTGGTGCCTAGCTAGGGGAGCTGCTCCCATGGCAGGAGCTGGGGCTTGCAGCAGAGAAGGTCCCAGGATCTAATCCTGCTGCCAACGGGTGTCTGTATGTCACCAGCCACGGTTCGCCTGCCCCCCTCTGGATGCAACGTGTGGGTGAGGGAGCTCAGCTGAGGGGGCTGGGCCGGGATGCCTAGTTAGCTGGGGGGACTGCAGAGGACAGAGTCTGCCTGCAGATCCCTTTCCCTGATGAATGTGAGATTAACCTGCAGCCCCCAGGGGACTGGGAATGGGGGATCCTCCAGGAAAGCCCCCCGGAGCTATGTGCTGGCTCGAGGAGAGCCTGAACTGAGCACATCAGGAAAGAATGCCTCCCGCAGGCCAAGGGCCCAGAGAGGTGGGGCCACTGCTGGAGTGACAACTAAGAGCTAGTGCCGGGAGGGAGGAGAAGCCAAGGCAGGTCTGTAGACAGGATCTGGAGGCCCAGGGCAGGGGTGTGTACGGGTGGGAGAGGATACGGGTCCTACTACTAGCGTCAGCGAGGTGAGCGCTCCCTCAGTGTGCGAGGGCAGGACAGGGTTCTAGTCCTGGCTGGGGGGCTGGCCCTGGACTGGCCCCTGCGCCGGGGGAACTGTCCAGGGTACTGCAGTGGGGCAGGGAGGGCGGGCAGAGCAGAAGCTATGGAGGAGGTTTCACAGCAGAAGGCAAGACAGAGAGAAGAGAGAATCCCCCCGGTCCTGTGACACCCGCCAGCACTGATGGGTCCTGGGGAAGGAGAAACAGCACATCAGCATGCACCAGGCTCCTGGCATGGAACGAGCTGGGGACAACGAGCGCTCAGCAATCCTCATGCTGCAGGGGGCCAGGAAGGACCCTCAATGCCCCTCCGAGCAGGGCCGCACGGGTCAGGCGGGGGGGATTTGCCATCCTCAGAAGTGCTGGGGGACAGACACTGGCCTAGACAATTCGTGGGTCTGTGGGGCTCTCGCAGTGGACTTGAGGCTTAGCTTTTTGAAAATATTTTTTTCATGCTCCAAAGGCCACGCTAGAGACAAACTGTCCCTCCCTCGAGCCGTCCTTTCCCGTGTGCTGCCACTGATGCCTTCCAGCACCGAAGACTGATACAGTTTGACATGATCTAATTTGCTCTCTGCCATCAGTTTGTTTACTCAGGCCCCAGCCTGGCTGCCTCGGCCAGTTTCACTTTCTGTTTATTGGCAGTTTCACTTCCTGGTTCTCAGCCCTGGCTGGGTGCGATGCCACAAGGGGTTTTCCCCCACAGCAGGGGACTGTCTGAATCCAGCAACCCCCCTTCCCCGGCCCTCTCTTCAGTCCAATTAAAGGGGAGAATACCCTACTTGGTATTTAAAAATATAATCAAACCCATGTTCTCTGGGGTTTGATCTCCTGGGCTGGAAAATCAAACCCTCTGCTTGCCGAGAACGTCTCAGTGAAAGGAAAAGGGGAGCTGCTCCTACCTGTGGATGCGCTGCACCCAGGATGGGATCATTTCCCAGGGCAAAGTGTCAGCGTCTCTGCGCTGTGGAGGGGCCAGCACAAGCCAGCGCGCCGGCGAAGTAGCACACGCTGGGTGTGAGCCGTGCACGGACCCGTGCAGGGGGATTTCACCCCAAGGGAGCGCAGAGAAACCCCATCTAGCTAATCTAGCTCCTACAATGCCGCTTACTGCAGTATCCGAGCTCTGACTGCCTTCGCCTGCCAGCAGCAATGAGAGCTGGGGCACACAGGGGTAAGGGGCATCTATGGGGCAAGCTGCCCCCAGCTTACAGGTCAGGATCTGACGGGAGAGGGCGTGCCAGGCCGGTCCGGCAGGAGCCCGGTTGCATCGGCCCTGTCAGGAACTCTCCCCCACACAGGTCCCCAGGACGGGGGCGTGGTGGTGGTGGGGGGGAGGGAAAGGGACGAGGACCAGCTCCTTACCGGTCCGGGCTGCTGATTGGACGGGTCGCAGGCCAGTGAGACGAGATCTTTCAGTGGGTCCTGCGGGTTGAGATGAGGCGGGTACCGTATGGCCGTGTGGGGGAAGTAGGTGGAGGCTCCCTGGGGGAGGATGGAGGTGGTGGGGAAATGCAGAGCAGATGAAGGGTGTGGGCTTCGAGCGATACCTGGAGGGGGAGAGAGACAAAGAGAGGACCGGGCGGCCTTCATTCGGAGCCCCAGGCCAGACAGCGCCCCAGCTCCCCCTTCTGCCCCACGGGCACTGCTCTGCTTTCAGCGGGGGCGGGATGTGCCCCGTTCATGGCGGGTCGGATGGCAGCCCCACGTGGCCCCGCTGCCTCACACCTACATCATGGTATCACACAGCGCTTGGGCGTCAGGGCGGGGCAGTGGGGTCTGGGAGCCAGGGATCCTGAGCACACACCCTGCCTTTGACACCGAGTCCCCTCTCTGGCCTTGGGCAAGTCACTGAACCTCTCTCTCTGCCTCAATTTCCCCTTCTGTAGAGAGGGCCACAGCTCCTTACCTACCTCTCGGGCTGGGGAGGAGGTGGGTGGAGGAACCAGCTGGCACCGACGAAGCGCTTTTCAGACGGACGCTGCTAAGCACTGTGATTTGCAATCCAGGCCCACTCTGGGGAACCACCTTAGTTAAACTCCCCTCCCCAGCTTAAGGAACCATCTATTAACTGCTGACCCCTGCGGGGGCTGCCTTCTTTCAGCCCCTCACCCCCCCATTAGTAGCACATTGCTACCACCAGAAGGTAGCTGGTGAAATGCAGAGCAGAGGCTCAGAAACTTTTCAGGCTGGCCCTTTGCCTTCCTACCTGTCCGCAGGGGGCCCAGCAGGCTGCGGGCGCTGCCGAAATGATACCAGCCACCCTTGCCTCAACGCAGCCCCCAGCAACCCCTTCCCGGGCAGTGAATTACAAAGGAACCGTCCCATCACGCTTTGGGCAGGTCTGGCACCCCTCAGCCCCCGCGGTGCCCCCCAGAGACAGCAAACTCACCGCTGTGCACAGCGATCACCGGACGGTGGTGCTGGGTGAAGCTGGTCAGCCTCGGGGAGGAGTCCTGTGGCGACGGGCTGTTGAAGGGCGATTTGTCGATCTCCGTCTTTTTCACGGGGGAGATTCCTAGTGACCAAGCAGAAGCGGCGCCATTAGGAGCTCAGCTCCCCCTCTCTGGCCCACGCACAGGTAATGACGGTGCCAAGAGCTGGCTTTTAAAGGGCCCACAAATAGAATCCACAGCTGGGCCAATTGGAAACCCAGTCAGGATCAGGCTTCAGGGCAGAACCTGATCGCCACAGGGGCCAGGAAGGGTATTTCCCACCTGCAAGGCACATGGCTTTACTGACTCCCCCGGAGCGCTACTGCCAGAGGAGGTGGGCCAATGAGTGGGTTCACTACGGTACCGACCCAAGGTGCCGATAGCCAAGGGAAATCACCCCCCCCCCAGAGAGGCCTAGGGAATTGGGGGAGTGAGTGAGGTGAACTCCCTGGTGACTGAGCCTCGCTGAGTTTCCCCCCAGCCCTGGGGGAGCAGACACTGGGGAATGGGTACCCGTGGCGCCCTGAGGCGAGGGCAGGCACGCTGTGCAGCACAGAGCCTAGAGGGCTCCGTGTGGGGCAGGGGTGGGCTCCGGGCCTGGAGGTCAATGGAGGGGGGGGATGCCGGCCTGGCAGCGAGCAGACACATGCCTGGTCCAAGCACAGAGCTGCGGGAGGGGCTCGCGTGCTGGCCGGAGGGAGCAGGGGGCTGCCGCGCTGGGCGCCACTAGCAGAGAGGCGGCTGGAAGCCCGTGGCCAGGGCAGCGCCGCTCGGGAAGCAGTGCTAGGTTACTGCTGCGCAGAGCCCAGAGATTGCCCTGCAGCCCTGCCCCCGCTAGCCTCCTGGGGGCCCCAAGCAGGAACAGTTTGGGGGCTGCCCCCCAACACGAAAGCAGACAAGTTCTTAGAATAAAAAGCAAAGGGAGGGGGAGGCCTTGAGCTGCTCGGGGCCATGAGCAATAGCGTAGTCTGCTTCTGCCTAGCACCGGCCAGGCCCCATCACAGCCACTTGTTTGCTTTTGTTAATTAGGTAGCGACAGAGGGACGGGCAGGAGCTTCTGAAGTCGGTCACATTCCCTGGCTCGACTCCGCTGCTGCCTGGCTTGCGGGGTGTCTAAATGACAAGCTGACTGGCCACGTGTGTGTGCAGATGTGTGTGTGTGTGTGTGTGTGTGCAGATGTGTGTGTGTGTGCGCAGATGTGTGTGCACGCACGTGCACGAGTGCACATTTGCACACACGGGTATGCAGTGGGTGTGTGTGTGTGCGCGCATGGACTTTCGTGTGTGTGTGTGGACCCAGGCGTGTGCAGGGGTGTGTACACATGGGTGTGCCTGTGTGTGCTGCACATGTGTATGCAAAGGTGTGTGTATGTGTACACGTGTGTACGCACATGGGTACACAAGGGAATGCGTGTCTACACAGGGGTAGATGTTTGCACGGGTGTGTACGTGCACGTGTGTGCACACATCAGTATGGGGGGGATGCGCTGGCAGGCACGTCTGCGCCCATGTGCACAGGTGTCTCTCCCCTCCCCACTGCACGTGGCTCCAGTTCTGTGTTCCAGATCCGCTTCCCCCGCTCAGGGCCTGAGCCGGGCGAGCTGGGCGGGGAGAGGGGCGCACTGCAGGCGAGCTCTGCGCACGGCCACCCCCAACGCGGGCCTTGTCCTGCTCCCTCCGGGCCCCAGCACCAAAACCTGGCACTGCCGCACCAGCCTCTTCTGCTGCCCTGGGCCGAGCAGCATCCACTGGGCTTTGCATTTCCTCACGTCCGGTCCTGGCCCTGCCCTGCCCTGCTCACCCCTGCCCGCCCCGTCCCATCCCTGCCCTGACCACCTGCCACGCAGGGCCCAGGAACGGCTGGGGCCGTAGTTCCACACCCAGGAAGAGAGACATACGGGCCCAGGGCAGGGGAACACATGCCAGGCCAGGCAAGGAGAGGGTTGCTATCTGAGGCAACAAACCCTGGGATGGCCGGGACGATCCCGAGCCCATCGACTGGCGAGCGGGCAGGGAGCTGTGCATCTTGATATATGTCCTGGAACAGCAACCCCAAAAAGGGATGGGCTGGGAAAACCTGGAGAGGTGGCAAACCGAGGCAGGGACCCTGCAGGCTAAATCCGGTCCCAGGACAGGCCATGGGCAGGGTAAATTCAGGGCCAGGGCAGGGTCAGGGAAATGCAGGCCAGGGACGGTATATCCAGGCCCAGGGTAAATCTAGCCCCAGGTCAGGCAGGGGCAGGGTAAATCCAGGGCCAAGGCAGGGCTGGACAGGTCAGAGCACCCAGGAACTGTTGAGCCATGTCAACGCCTCCTTGATTCTGTGTGCGACGCTGGCCCCCTGCCCCCCGGCCCGTGCCTTTGCTTCCCCCAGGGAGGTGGGCAGGGCAGGGGGTGTGTGCCCGCGCAGGGTGGGAACCAGCCATGCGGGGCAGCGTCCCTGCCTAAGCAAGGACAGAGACGCTCTTCAGCCCTCCGCCACCGAGCGTCACCCGAACGACAGAGCCCCTCTGGCGCTGGCTCGCTTGGCTCAGCTCGCGGTGCTGAGTCCCTGGTGTCCCCGGGGACCGAAGACCCCCCCAGCCCCAGCCCTGCCCCGTTATGGGCCGCAGCCGGGGTAGTTGGCTGTTGATTTATGAGGAAAGATTAGGAGAGCTAAAAATACGTCTAGCTTTGCAGAGCGCTGAGCCGGGGGATTTGAGACCTGAGCAGAAGGAGCCAAAAGGCATAAACACCACAGGGGGGAGGGGGCTGGGACCTAAGGGGGGGGGAGCTGAGCCGGGGAAACGTCCCGGCGACGAGACCGGCTCCCCAAGGGCAGCACAGGGCTGATGCAGGCAGGCTGGCCCCCCACCCCCAGACCTGGGGAGACAGGCGTATGGGGGACGGGGGGAGGAGCGGCTGGCGTGCACAGTGGTCTGAGCATGGCGAGTGAGGCTGCGGTAAGGTAGAGCAGCCCCAAGGCTAATCTAACACACCAGGAGTAATCCTGAACCCGGCCAGCCCAGAATTCGGGAGGCTCAAAGGTGGCATAAAGCCCCCGTTGCCCGTTAGCTCCCAGGCTGTGTCCCTGCGTGGCACTGCCCCGTCCGACCCTGCCCTCCGCTCAGAGGCACACAGCTGCTGTCGATCTCCAGCGGCACCGATTCTCCGGCCCCGTGTCTGCACGGCTGGGTGAGTCACAGCTGTACCACGGAAGGGCTGGAACCGAACCGGCAGCGCAGGGGCTCCTAACCCAACCTCCGCTCCAAACTGACTGGCAAAGAGCTCCGCTTGGCTGTACCGCTGGCCTCTTGGCTCTAATCGCCCGGGGCCTTTCCAGCACAGCAGCGGGGGCCGGGACCTGGGCAACACTGCGATCCTTATTGCTGTCCCAGGGTGAGCCACTGTGGTCTGGGAATAGAGAGAGGGCAGGAATCTCCTCCCAGCGGTGCCCCTGGCTGGCCTCCAGCATGGCTGGCTGGCTGGATCTGCTGTGAGAATGGGCCCGGCTGCAGTTGGTGGGAGAACAGCGCCCAGCGGTATTTTGCCGTGTCGGCGCAGGGGCCTAGCCAGCCGTGCCGGTGACGAGGCGAAGCGATGGGCCAAGGGCTCTGACCCACATGAAAGGGTTGGGCTCAGCAGGAATTGGGTCAGTGTTTAAACCAGGCCCAGACACCCGGGTTCTCCAGGGCTGGGCACAACAATCCCAACGCGGCAGTTTTATCCTCCCCCTGAGCAAAGGCTGGCGGACGTGGTCCTCGAGGGGATAGCACCCAGGTCTCCTGGCTCCCAGGCCGGTGATCCTTCCCCCGGTCCGCAGAGGTGCATTTCACCCATGAGCCTGCAGCACCCATTGGAATGGAACAGCTGCCCCGGGTTCAGCACCTCCCAACATGCTCCCCCCAGTGTCCTCCAGCATGCACTGCACCTGCTCTGCCTTGCTCTACTCACATCCTTGGCTGCCCGCTGGTTCTTTGCTCTCCCCTGGGCTGCATGGGGGGAGAGCAGGGGCGCCTGGCTTCCTAAAAGCACATGACAAAGGCAGGCCCTGTCCTGACAGGAGACGTGGGGCAAATGAGCTGCTGCTCCCTCTGACCCAGCCCCTTTGCTCGCCCACTGCAAGCCCCCTCCTTGCCCTTTAGCTCCTCCTCCAATGCTCCCCCATTTCCCCTGACACTCCTCCCCAATTCACCCTGTGCCCTTCTCTCTGCTGCCCCTTGCATTCAACCCCTCCACTGCTTTCCCCCCATGCCACAGCTTCCCCTGCATCACTCTCTCGCTCAGCGCCCCTTCAGCCCGTGTGCTTTGGGAGGACTCACGCCCACTGAGGCACTGGGCATCACCCTAGAGGGGGCATCTGGCCCATCTGCCCTTCCCCATCATTGTACATAGGACCCCAGCATGAAGCTCTCCCCTGCCTGAAGCGGGGAGCGCCCAGAGGGAGTTAATCCTGCCGTCACAATGACACCGAGGCTTTATCCCCAGCCATTTGGCCCAGCCGGCGTTAATGGGTTTAGCCCTTTCTCAGACGTTCATTTAGGAGGATTTCACGGAACATCCAGTACGGGATTGAAATAAACCCCCTCCGACGCGCCGGCTAAGCACATGCCTTCTCCGATGGCTTACTCCCCCCGCCGGGCCGTGGGGCACTGCCGGGCCGCCAGACGCAAAGAGAGGGACACACACACAGAGCTGGGGCTCTCCCTGAATCCCAACAGCTGACGGAGCTAGTGACTGGAGGCTCCACCACAGAGAAGGAAAAGAACGCGGCAGCCCAGGAGTGGCTCGAGCAGGGAGTGTGGGACCCAGGGCCCCTGGGTGCCGTGCCTGGCTCTGGGTAAGCCAGGAAAAGTCGCTGCAAAGCACTGGCCTCTGTCAGATGAGGATAAGCCTGGCTGAGCTTTGCCTTGGAAAGGCAGCGTATGAGAAATCCCCTCCCTCTGGAACATGCCCCCTCGGGCGGACGTGTGGGCAGGGGCACAGGGAGGTGAAACGTGTCTAAACAAATACTTGTGCGTTTACCCCAGACCCGAGCGCAGCGCTGCCTTCCTCGCCACCAGCGGGACCACGCTGCCTTTCAGCCCGACCTGTTCCCCCGACCTCATGCTTGCTGCGTGCTTTGTGCTGGCTATTCCGGGCTGCCCAGGGGTCTGTAAGCAGCTGAGTAAGGAAGAGCAACCCCAGGGCTATTCTAACTTGCCAGAGGCAATCTGGGCCCCACAGCGGGTCAGAACCAGCCAGCGCACACAGCACAGAGACAGAGAGCGTGTCTTTGTTCTGTGCTTTTTCAGCACGTGGCACACCGGGGATCTGGGCCGTGAGTAAGCTGCTAGGGGCTACCACAATGCAAAGAATGAATAAAAAACACACAGCGAAACCCACCTCAAGTAAACCTCTAAGGGGCCAGCAAAAATTGGGAGTCTTGAAGGTTGGTCCTTAACTACACATTGAATAATGTGTCTGAGAGGCTGTGAAGGGGATCTTTAAAGCAATTCTCACAATCCTCATCAATAGAGCTGGCTGGAAAATGGCATTTCCCAGGAAAAACTTGGAAAGCAAAAAAGTGTAGGATTTCCTAGTAACCCACCTTGTTCGTTTTTCATTTTAAAAACAGATTCCCCAAAATTTCTAAAGAAACTATTTTTTGTCACGGAAAGTATTAAAAGGCCCCTTTTAGTCAAAAACTAGCTTGGAACAAAAAATATCCGCTGGCGCTGGGATTTTCCAATCCCAAGGGCAAAAGCCACCATGAATCTCAAAGCGTTTTCTAGCTGCTAACTCAGGAAGCTGCCCAGCCACTTCCCCAGGGGGTGAGTGGTGAGGACCATTCTCCCCAAGGCAGGGAAACCGAGGCACAGAGAACAGAAGGGACAGCCCAAGGTGCTGCGTCTGTGTCCCCAGCACAGATACCTTGTGCCTGGTTCTGATCTCAAGCTGGTGTAAATCGGGAGGAAACCCAGTGAGGTCAATGGGACAGACCGCTGAGACTCTCGAGGCGCTCTGAGCCCAAATCTGCTTGAGATCAGAGCTTTCCGCCCCTCCTTGGTTCCTTCACTGGAGAAGAGGGTGCTGCGTACACTGGCCCAGGGCGCCCCCGGGCTGGGGGACTTCATTCACCATCATCCCCCCCATTCGGACTCTGGTTCAATGGTGCAAAACCCAGAGCAGGTGCCCAGTCCAGACAGCCACCCCGTCCCACAGCAGGGCAGGCCGAGGCTCGTGCTGCAATTCAGGCCGAGCTCGGTGCGGGCTCCAGTCACTGAAAGTGGCTCAGGATCTGGGCTTGGAGTCAGAGCCACCCCCCGCCCACGCTTGCACACACGTGCACGCGCACACACGGTTTGGGAGAGGTGGGACTGGGGGCCAGGCCTGAGGACTGAGGGTGGGGGGAATGGTTTGTGTCTCCCAGACTGAGGTAGGAGAGCTAAATCGCTCCTTTAAAAAGTCCCTAATCGTGTGAAGCTGGGAGGTGAACCCCCCAGGTCTAATAGCAGCCAGCAGTCACTACCCCCATCCCAGCAGACCCCCCCAGGGTCCCTCCCCCCATCCCCTTCTTGGGGCGCAGGGTGCAGTTTCAAGGGGAGGGGCGGGAAATCGCAAGATTACAAAGATAAATAAATACAAGATACGCTACAAACCAGCCCCCTCCTCACTCCCCTCCCCATCCTGGCAGGGAGAAATCTAGCAGCGTGGGTCCCTGGGCCCCAGCCATCTGAAAAAGGGGTTGTATCACTTTAATTAGCCCTGCCGAGCCCACTCCCCCTTTTCGGCTAATTGGCGCTGTCTAGACAGGAAGCCAAAACAACCAAAGGAGGAAGAAATCCCTCGCCAGTGACATGGGGCACCTGTGGCGCTGGGGAGCTGGAGGGGGGGTGGCAGGGTTGGAGCCTGGCAGCAAGTAGAGAGGTGGCCAAGGGGGTAACCCTGGCACAGGTTCCTCCCAAACTCAGCCCCATGCTCCTGCCTGAAAGGCAAAGGACGCCCCCGTGTGGAAGGGCTGGCTACCACAGTGCAGGGGGCAGGAGGGGAGCCATGTGGGCCGGGCAGAGGAGCTGCTTGGGAATCCCAGCCCCACAGCAGAGCTCCTGTGCTGGGGCGGAGCCAGTTTACCCAAGGAAATTCCCTGCGCAGCTGTCAGACGGCTCGGGAAACCCGCCTGCACTGCTAGAGGAATCGCAGAGGCGGGGAGACCAAAGCGCCCAGCGGCGGGCTCCGTCTGCCTGGCAGAGCCTCCCTGGGGATGTCCCACCACTGCAGGTCTCACCCTGGCAGGAGAGTTGGCCGCAGGCTCACAGCCCCGCCATGCCATCACACGCAGCTGCCCCAAAACCGGATCAGCAAGAGTGCCCCCAGGGTGCAGATGGCGGGCCTCTGCCCCCTCTGCCTCTGAGCGACGCTCACCCAGGGGGATCCTCTCAGCCAGGAATGAGCTCGTAAGCCACAGTGACACAAGCCCCGAAAGGAGGGGACGGTTTCACCGACCTGCCCAGCGCCGGGAGAACACACCGGGAAGGGCGGCTGCGGGGGGATACCTACCCCCTTCCATGTCTTCTGTCCAGTTGCGGCTGCTGCTCGTGGGCGAGCTAGGCGAGGTGTAGTACTCTCCCCCCGGACTCGTGTCTATGTCGTCCTCCATGGAGCCAGACTTGTGTCGTTTACTCCTGGGAAAGGGGGAGGGGGGATTTGTCAGCCCACGGAGCCCCAGAGCCTTCTGCCGCAGTAGGCTCCTGCCCAGAGCCGAGAGGCAGGAGTCAGGGTGGGGGGCTCGACCCCTAGCTCCAGCGTGGTGTGCGGTCTAGTGGTGAGAGCCAAGGATTAGCGCCTAGATGCCTGGGTTCTATGCCCAGCTCCGAGAGGGAAGTGGTGTCTAGTGGTTAGAGTGGGGATCCCGGACTCAGGACTCTGCCACTCAATGGCTAGTTGACCTCAGGCAAGTCCCCGGCCCAGCCTCATTGCCCCGTTCGCTGAATCAGTGACCCACCAACTCCCATGGGTCAGGGCTGCAGGGACGTGACATTTTCCACCTGACAGGGCAGCTGGGCAGATTCCGGGCAGCATCCCACGGTGTCCCCACTGACTTAACGTGCCTTGTGGTTCTTGGACCACGCTGATGCGGCTGGGGCACAGTGAGGCTGTCGCCTGGCAGAGGATCGGCGCAGAAGGGGGGCCCAGTGGCGCATGGTTAGCAGGGAGCCCCGGGGTCAGCACCAAGAAGAAATGAAGCCGTTGGGCCAAATTTGCCTCTCAGTGACACCTACGCAACCCCAGGGGGCTCCGAGAGGAAGGGTGGCCGCTGGATCCCAGCCTGGGAAGCAGTTCGGGAAACAGGGTCCGAATTCAGCCAACGTGGCCCGTTAGCTCTCAGCAGCTGTCTAAGTGCTGGGCTGGGCCAAGCCTGCCTCAACCAAAGAAGAGATGAAGAAAGGGGGCTCTGAGGTCTTGTCTGCCCTGCCAAACCAGAGAGGTGAGGTCAGCAGGATCCCCCTGCCCCGGGCCGACCTCACCTCGCCTGGCTCACCTGGCCACAAAGCTGAAGTCCCTGCTGTGTGCTGACCTCGGGGCAACTGGCATATTAGTGACCCCGAGGGAAGAAATGCACCTTTCCTGCAGGAGGGGCGTGTTCTCACCCTGGGCTACCCCAGAGGCCATGCTCAATGTGGCTGTGTATAAACTCTCAGCACCGTGCAATCCATCTTGGCCTTTTGGCAGAGAAAGTGCAGGCCCAGTTCATTCCCTGGCAGGGGAAATGGGCTCTGTGGGCCAAATTCTGCTCTCTAGTAACCTGGCAGCACCCATGAGAGCCGAATTCTGCCCAGGGATCTAAGCAGTCGGCTTCCACCTCGGCTCCCGCACTCCTGTGACCAGCGAGTAACATCGCCCTCACCAGCTAGATCTGCACAGGCGTCACTTTGGCAGCTGCCTCTGGGGTGGAACACGGAGCAGTTTAACAGCTGCACCAGGCTGGGCGGGAAGTGGCAAAGCCCAGCACAAGTGCGGTTTGCAGGGAGGCAGAAGGGAGCTTGGACACGACACACTGCTCTCGTACTCCTCACCCCCAAATTTCCACACGCCTCCCTCCATCAGCCTGATCCAAGTGCAACAGCCTCCAGAAGGCTAATGCCATATTGGGCTGCATTAGTAGGAGCATTGCCAGCAGATTGCGGGCAGTGATTATTCCCCTCTATTCGGCATTGGTGAGGCCTCATTTGGAGTATTGTGTCCGGTTTTGGGCCCCCCACTATAAAATGGATGTGGACAGGTTGGAGAGAGTCCAGCGGAGGGCAACAAAAATGATTAGGGGGCTGGAGCACAAGACTTATGAGGAGAGGCTGAGGGAACTAGGCCTGTTTAGTCTGCAGAAGAGAAGAATGAGGGGGGATTTGATAGCAGCCTTTAACTACCTGAAAGGGGGTTCCAGGGAGGATGGAGCTAGGCTGTTTTCAGTGGTGGCAGATGACAGAACAAGGAGCAACGGTCTCAAGTTGCAGTGGGGGAGGTCTAGGTTGGACATTAGGAAAAAGTTTTTCCCTAGGAGGGTGGTGAAGCACTGGAATTGGTTACCTAGGGTGGTGGTGGCATCTCCATCTTTAGAGATTTTTAAGCTGAGGCTTGACAAAACCCTCACCGGGATGATTTAGCTGAGGATAGTCCTGCTTTGAGCAGGGGGTTGGACTAGACACCTCCTGAGGTCCCATCCAACTCTAATGTTCTAAGATTCTATGATTCTAGGAGCACCGTCCTCCCAGCCGCAGGCTGGGGCACTGGGCCAGGCCCGTGTCAGAGGGGAAAAGCCCCCGGCACTGGGGGGCTCCCAAGATTTTCTGCCGAACCGCAGGACTCCTCACATTCCCCTCCACCCGACTGCCGCACAGCCTTGGTGCTGCTCAGCTAACGGCCCTGGCAGGCCCATGCCACCAGGGCGCCACAGCTGCCAAGCTCAGGGCTGCTTAAAGTCGGCCGTGGAAGCCACCAAGCCAAAAATGTAGCTTAACTGTGTCCCTGCGGGATCTGTTCCCTGCAGGACTGTGCTCTGCCCTCGCGCCCTGGAACGCCCGCAGCACAGATGGGGTTAAATAAAACGTCCGCCCCACTCCCCACCAGAGCAGGCTCCCAAGCGAGATGCTGGTGAGCAGGGTTCTGGCCAGGGCGGGCGGGCGGGCGGGCGGAAGGAGGAAGGCAGGCGTTCACCTAGCACACAGGTGTGTCAGGCAGGGAGAGGACTAGGAACGAGAAGAAGAGGAGTCCAATTAAGATAGCTCTGCTTACCAGAGCTGGACGCTGGTACAGCCCCGCAGAGGGGAAAACCTGCCCTGGATTTCTAGTGATAGACCAGGCGAAGCCGGCCCTGGGGCCACGCAGGGGGAGTTTTACATCCCTTCCCGTGCGTGCGTCCACAGGCAACCCCCTATGTGCTCACATCTCCGCACGGGTGGCTCTACCGGAGCATATGACTGGGTCCCCGGGCGTGTCTCGGGGGCCAGACGTGGCATGGCGTGTGGCACTGCGTCTCCAGGCCTGTCCCCGGGCGTGCGGATGTTGCTGCACACACGTGTCTGGGAGTCTGTGTGTGCCCAGGCAGGCACCCGCACACGTGAGCGGGCGTGCCGCAGGCTGTGTCTGGAGGAAGCAGGACCGAACCTGCCTCGCCCTTCCCACGCTGGGATGCACAGAGGAGCCCTAGGAAAGGCCCAGCCCAGGCCTCCGAGCCCATGCTGACACTGGTACCTACCCACTGGAGGAGGTGCTGGGCAGTGTCCGTCTCATGCCAGCACTCGAGGGGTTCAGGTCGTAGGCCAGATGACCTTGCAACTCACCCAAAGAGAAATTTGGGCCCGTGCCTGTCACCACCGGCGCTGCGGAGGACAACACAGAGAGACGTGCATCAGAGGGGCAACGGGGCCACCAGAATGGCCAGCCTGGGGTGGGCACAGGGCCCCCCGTCTGTTTCAGGGGGCAAACATTTGCTACCCGCTCGGAGGGGAAATTCATCCCTGCCGTTATGCCTCCCAAGGTGCTTGGTAACACAGCCGTTGGCACGAGGCTGCCAGGCTGTGCCCAGACCTGTTCACCAGCCTCAGCGCCGAAATCCACCTCATCTGCTTCCCCTGGAGGGGCTGCGGGGGTGGAAGGGAAAGTTTCTGGCTCGGCTCGGCTCTGCCCCGCCCTGGAATGGCGTGTGTGTCAGCGCCTGGGAGAGCTTTGCCATGGCCGCCGTGCCCCCGCGCCCCCTGCCGGCAGCGTGGTACTCACTTCGCGAGACCTGGATGAGCTCCGTGACGCTGAACACCCCCGACGTGACAAAGCTTTCCTGGAAGTCTGTCGTATCTGCCACGGGGAGAGAGAGAGATTGAGGAGCCGGGAGACACGGCACCTGCCGACACCAAAGACCCCCAGCCGCCATTCCCTCCCTGCAGCCTCTGCCCTGCCTTTCACCTGCAATTTATCACCTTGGGGACCTGCTGCCCCCTCGCAGGGGCTAACCTGCCTATCGCCTGTGGCGCCTGGGCTGGCCCCGCGGCCGGCGTTGCACGGTGGCGCGTCAGGCCGACCTGCCGGGCTGGGTGAGAAGCGTATGCGTGGCACCCTTCGCAGGGCAGGCCTCCGGCGGCCAGCTTTCTGTGGGGGTGGCTGGTTGGCTTGCTAGTCCCAGTCTTGCTCCTGGGAGCTGAGGCAGGGCCTGCAGGCGCGCTGGGGCACCCCTCGGTCTACGCGAGAGCCCATGCACTCAGGCCTGCTGAGCCCGCCCATTCCGGGCCCAGAGCAGCACGTCGCTGAGCAAACTGGCCAGCGCTTAGCCGGAGTCGAAAGCTGCCAGAGCCCAGGGCGGCATTTGCAGTGGGGCAGGAGCCGTGTGTGGCTCTCTCTCTGATTCCCACGCCAGCCGGGGCTCTGGGCACGGGAAGCCATTGCTCTGCGGGGACCAAGCGCTCTCTTGTGCCCAGCTGACCATGTGGTGGAGATGGCACACAGCTACTGGCTGCATCGCTGCTGCTAGTCCCAGGGGACAGGCAGGGCCGTGGAGACAGCACTCCCCCTGCCTCTGGCCGCCGGCCTGGGGTGCCCAGAGGGCACCGCTTCCCAGAGCTGTCCAGTGCGCTGGAGCCATGGCAATGAAGAGAGGTTGTAGCTGCCCCGGAGATGTTCCCGGGCTGCCTCCATGGCCAGATTGGGGCAGCGGCTGGATCAGCCACTCCGGCAATCTGGAGTCTCCCACACTGCATCCTTTAAAACCACAATCTGCATCTTCGCACAGCAGCTGCAGCCCATGGGCCCCCGCCAAGTTCCCAAGCCAGCCTTGTGCGAAGATCCAGACCCCCTTGCCCAATGGGTACCAAAGCAGCGATGGCATCACCCAGCCTGGCTCTGCCCCACCCTTTTTGCCCCCTGAATGCTGCCTGCTCCTGCCGTCTGGGCTCTGCCTGGCGCTCGGAGCGCGCGAGGGATCCCCAGCCCAGGGCCCCAGGCGCTGGGCTTGGCTATGAAATCTGATTTCCTATCTGCGTGACTCATCCTGGCTCCCACCTATTGCACCTGTGTGTCAGGAATCCAGCTACTGCCGAACATGTCAGGCTGACCTGCCTTCATTTCACACACACCGTTCAAACCCCAGCCGCGCTTGGCCAGAATGTTGCTTTATTAGATATGACAGGGGCAGCACAGGACTGGCCAGATTCGATCAGGGCCCATCTAGCTTGGTATCCCGTCTCTACAGTGCACGGCAACAGCTGCAAGAAGCCCACAGTGATGGGAAAACCTGCCCCAGGAACTGGGCCCTCCTGACCCCTGTGGTTAGAGGTTAGTTCATGCCCTAAAGCAGGAGGGTTTATTTCCCTTCCAAGCTCTTTTCTTTTAAAATATTTACTCAGGCTATTCTTGTTCTCCATAGAAATGATTGAATGGAGCAGGCACAGGACAGCAGGGAGCCCTGGCTGGTCCTTAATTTACTGTATGACTCAAGTCACTTAACTTCTTCGTAGATTATACAGCCAGAAGGGCCCATTGTCTGACCTCCTGCATAGCATAGGCCAGAGGACGTCCCTGGATTAATTCCCGTGGAACCAGAGCAGATCTTGTAGAAAAACATCCAATGCTGATTTAAAGTGATGAAGATCCCCCCGCAACCCTTGGCAAATTGCTCCAGTCGTGAATTACCCTCACTTAAAATGTTGTGCCTTATTTTTCATTGGAATCTGTCTAGCTTCAATTTCCAGCCATTGGATTTTCTTAGATCTTGCTCTGCTGGACTGAGGAGCCTGTATCATTACATTTCTGCAGCCCAGGCATGTACTGATCACGTCACCTCTCAGCCTTCTCTTTGCTAAACATATGGAGTTCCTGGAGCCCATTGCTACAAGGCAGGGTTTCCAACCTGGCCGTCTTTCATGTAGCACTTCTCTGGCCCCTCTCCAATTATCCACATTCTTCTTGCATGGTGGGCACCAGAACTGAACACACGCTTCCAGCAGCCGTCGCACCAGGGCCAAATCCAGGGGTAATAGAACCTCCCTGCTACTGGAGATTCCCGTTTATACAGCCCAGGATGGCAGTAACCCATAGCGAGTTTACCTGATTATCCACCATGACCCCAAAGTCCTGTTCAGAGTCACTGTTCACAGGAGGCCCCTAGCCCAGAAGGGTGGCCTGCGTTCTGTGTTCCTAGACGTGTCCCTCTACATTTGAAATGCCGCTTGGTTGGTTGTGCCCCGCTCACCAGGCAGATTCACCCGCCCAGTATCAGGGATTTGTCAGCCTCATCATTTACCAAGCTTTGTGTCAGCTGCAAACTAGGGCAGTAATGATTTTATGTCCTTTTCAGGGCTGTTGATAAAAACATTAAATGCCCTCGGGCCACGAACTGATCCCTGAGGTCACATTGATGAAAATTCCCCATTTACAGTTACATTTTGAAACCTATCGTTTTCCCAATTTGGCCCATGTTACATGTGCCATGTTGGTCTTGTGTTGTTCTAGTTTTTTTATCAAAATGTCATGCAGTACCAAGCCAAAATGCCTGATGTCAACACGATTACCTTCACCAAACAAACTTGGAATCTCTTCCAAGAAAGCAATCAGCCTAGGCTGACAAGACTTAAGTCTCAGTTTCCCCATCTTTGAAATGGGGACAGTGACACTGGCCTGTTTTTGTATCTGGGGACTGACAAGCGTCATGTCAAAGCCGGCGTCTGCCATTCTGAATTTGGGAATCATGCACCCATCAGGGCAGGCCGCCTGACTTCCAGCAGCCGTCCCCTTTTTTTAACAGCAAACCAGCAAAAAGGAAGGATGGTCTTGTGGTGTGGCTGTTGGGCTGTCCCAGAAGAACCCAGTTCTGACCCCAGCCTTGCCACAGATCCCGTGTGACCTTTGGCTCTCCGGGGCTCAGCGCCCTGTCTCGAAAACGGAGATTAAAACTCCTTCTTTTGTCCGTCTCGACTGTAAACTCTTCACGGCAGGGACTGATTCAACTGTGTTTGTGCAGCACCTGGCACACCCGTCTCGGGCTGGCACGGAGCCCAGCAGGGTTGGCCACCAGGTGCCACTGTTCAATAATAACCAGTGGTTCAACGATCCTGGAGATTTCCAGCCCCCAATTCGCAGCGAAGCTCCTGCCTGCATGCCCCGGGGCTGGCACGCTGGCAAAGCTGAGCGAAGGGGCCTCCGGCACGTGGCGGATGACTCAGAAAACCGAAGCCAGCCCCGGGAGTGACTCAATGGAAAGCAGCCGTGGGTGGGACGGGAAAGCCTTGCGCTCACAGCGCAGTCAGGGAATGGGGCAAACTTGCCAGCATGGGATTCAGCCCCCGTTCTGGGCGCCCAAGCCTACTGCCCATCTCCAGTCACCCTGCACCTGGAACCCTGAGGAGGCGGCCGGCAAGGAGCTCGAGAATGGCTCTTGTGCTGGGGAACTGGGCTGAGGCCCTGCCAAACTCATTCCACGTCCCACAGACAACTGGCCAGCCAGGGCTGCATCTTCCCAGCTTGTTGCCCAGCCTGGTCCCCTTAGAGGGAAACGATTCATCATCTGCCTGGAGCCGCGAGAGCCATGAGGCCAAACTGGCGTGCATATGTCACCCCCCGCTGCAGCCTGGGTTTGCCGAGTCAGCACTTCCGCTGCAAGGAAGGGGGTGAGCGCGTGGGGCTGGGCGGCAGCAGCAGACGAGGTCAGTGTGGGTCTCAGTGTCACCAGAGGCTGAGAGCTGCTGGCAGAAGCCAGGGGTGGAGGAGAATCTCCTAGCTCAGCAGTTTCCTCTGTGGCATTTTCCCATCTAGCAAAATCCAATCGCTTCCCAGTTTCCGTTCCACCTCAGCACCTGACCTTTCACCCCAGCACTTCCGAGCCAAGGCTCCAGGGATGCCCTGGGCCAGCGGCAGCCGGGGATTTGGCCAGCACAGGCTGGCCGGGAGCCCTCTCTCCCTTCCCTTCATCTTGCTGCTCTGTCAGCTGGATGCAACTGACCAAAATGTGCTTTTGTAGGGGAGCTGCTGCCTCCAAAACCGTGCAGCCTTGGGGACGGGCCCAGGGCTCGGGACACCTGGGTTCTCTTCCTGGATCTACCGCTGACCTACTGCCAAACCTCTGAGAGCCCCTTGCCCCTTGGAGTGCAAGGCTGCCTCTCTAGGGGGCTGGGCAGCCCAGCCCAGTGGGGCCCTGATCATTCTTGGTGTTACTGTCCTACAAATAACAAATACCAGTGAAACTGCAGGGGCCAAATATGTCCTGGGTGTGAACTGTGAAACCAGGGGTCTTGCTGTAGCCACCCCTCCCTGGGTGCTACGAACAGATGAACCCCTCAGTGCTACCTCATCTGAAGACCCCAACCTCCCTGGAGAGGGGCTTCCCTGGAGCGAAGGGTTAAACACTCCTGACCGAGGTCCTGCTCTCCTCTATCTGGGCTAATCTGAACCTCTGTCCAGCACCGCCCATCGCAGCTGATCCTCCAGGCCCAGCCCCATGTTCCCACAGTAACGGCCTGGTTTGCAAACCATGGTGCTGAGGGAGCTCAGAGCCCGCTTTATGCCAAGGGCCGTTTGTTCTGACTCTGTGCCCAGGCGCTGGGCCTCGCTCTTGTGAACATGGGTGCCTCAGAGGAGCTCCTGGGCTCAGATGCTCAGCTTGGCAGCCAGGCACAGAACCACTGCCTTGGGAGGCAGACCGGAGAGATCCGGGCGCCCTCAGCAACTTCCTCATTTACTGCTGGCGAGAGGGAACTGGGTGTTCTTGAAAGTGCACCAGCAGCTCACATGGGGAACCAAAACATGACCCCTTGCGAGCAGCTGGGCTTAGCCCTGCTGTGGGCTATCTGATCTCTTTGGGACAGCAGGCGCAGCACGGACCCGCCCGAGGAAACAGGTGTCTCTGTGCCACTGGCCGCTTCCATGCAAAACTCGGCGAAGACCTTACAGCTCCCACAGGGCTATATTGGGCTCGGGCTTTCTGGCGCCCCCTGTGGCCGGAGTGAGAACCCGCCTGTGGCGCTGTA